>BSBM01000089.1:3940000-5182500 GCA_027924585.1 Larix kaempferi
TTTTCTGTTTCGAGCATGATTTTGCGTATGCTACACTAGTCCACTTCTAATGAAATTGCACACACTTGTAGAACTGTGTGTGCAGATTCCGAATATGTAATTTTTTATTAAATCTATTATTTGTTCCTATTTTTTCGTTAATTTCAATTGCACTAACGTCAATCTTACACAAAAAGTAGGTTATTTCTTTCGTCTATAACTTTTTATTGGCTCACCTATTTTGAAAACGGAAAAGAACCCGCACAAATACACACAAAAACCTACTTCCTAAAAAAAATGTTGATTGATTATGTTAAGACCATGATATCGGGGGTTAACGCTCGGGCTAGTCATTTTAGGGATGGGTTGACTTCCTTAATTAAAAAAAATTAAAATTAACTTAAATAAATATGGAAAAATAGCGCCGCACTAGAACGATTTTTTGTCTACGACTGTATATAATTCTTTTAACAAAAATCCACCATTTGAATACCGAACCAGGGGGCTAACGCAAACATATTCATTATGTTTTCTTAAAAAAATAACATACCAACCTTAGGAGAACTCCATTTTTTGGGAGTTATACTTAATTTCCATAAATAATATTTATATATTCCAGAAGGTAATCCGATTGTCTACATTTCAACTTCTTGCACCATATTCCAAAAAGTTGTGTAGGTAGCTCTAATATTGCTTTTTGACGTTCAGATTTCTGTTTTTCCAGAAGTCCATTGTGACTAACGCGTCATGAGTGGCCAGCATTAGCTTGCACCAACCCTTAAAATATGGTTGCTTCGTGGTTGACTTTAATTGGTTATGGTTGCAACATGGTTGACTTTGGTGAACCATGGCTAACTTTGTTTAATTGTGGTTGTTATTATTATTATTTAGATAACAATAATAATAACATTAATATTAATGTTGGAAACAATAATATTAATATTAAAATGTTATTGTTAACAATATTAATCATTAATAATATTCATCATATAATAACAATATTATTAACATTAATATTAAAGTTTACATTAATATTAACCATAATGTTAACATCACCATAGTATTATTAATGGAAATAAGACATTTTGACTTTAAGAAGAGTGATCAACCATAATTTAGTTCATCATATATGTGAGAAATCAAAAAATTTAATTTTATGATGGTTGATATGAGAGTTTACTTTAGTTTTAGTTCAATATGGTTGTTTCTTTAATGTTATTGCAACATTTCCCAATGGTTAGGTTGCATTGTGTCATACTCTTTATGTAATTAATTTTATTAATGTTATTAAAAATATTAATGTTAATATTAAAATTAATGTTTCTTAACATTAATGTTAATATTAAAATTAATGTTTCTTAACATTAATGTTAATGTCGTGTTAATTCAATAATAATAATATAAAAATCAAATTTCAAAATTATGTTAAATTGTGAATTTTTTTTAATAAAATTATGTTATATTTTGTGATTAATACTCATATTTTTTTAGTATTAAATTAATATTAAAATATTAATATTAATTTAATAATAATGCTAACTTTAATATTATCAATATTAAGAATAATGTTATTTATTTCAATAGTATGACACCATGATTGTTAGATATAAAGTTTGTAACTTGTTTTTTTAAATATTTATATGTTTTCATAGATATATTGGTTCAACATTATTTTTTTATTTATAATATTTCAATATATTTTTAATATATTTACTAAAAAATATTAATTAAATTTAATGTAGAAAAAATTAATTTATATATTTATATATAATTAATTATTTTTTAATATATATTCATCATTATAGTTATAGATTGTCACTAATTTGTAGATATTTGTTAAATTTGTAAGTTGTCATGAATTAAAGTACAAAAAAAAGTAGGATGTAAATGGAATTAGAGTTTTTTTTAGCACTTTGTACATAGGTTCTTCGTTATAATTATATATTATAGTTATAATTATATATTATAGTAATATTGAAAATATGGTATTATTGAAAATGATGGTATATTAAATTACATATTAAAAAAATCAAAAATTATATATATATATATATAATTAAAAAATTTTAATGGAACTTCATATCTAAAATTATAAATTTTTTTAATATTATATTCGTTGATATTGATATTGTTGTTTAGTGTTTTAGTGCCTTTTTCTAATATAATTCTCTTAGTAATGATATGCAAATATTGACACTTTAGTCATGAAATATTGTTTATTAGTTAATTTTTAAATAAATAAATATTTTATTCTATTTTATTAATTAACTTTTCACCTAGTAGTTGAGAAAATAATTGTTTAATTTACAAATTATTATAATGACGTGTTTGGTCATCTTGTTAATTTGTATAATTATATATATTATAGAAAAACCTTTGAGATAGCTGTGGAGAAAATAATTGTTTAAATTACAGATTATTACACTAGCATTTGTGAATTTTGTTCATTTGTATAATTGTATATATTATAAAAAAGCTTTTGAAGTTATTGTTGATAAAATAATTATTATAATTACAGATTATTATATTAATATGTGTTTGTTCGTGGAGTAGCTCAAGTGGTTTTGGTTCACTACAAAGCATTTTGGTGCTCATTAGTATTGTCCTTTTACCTCGTTTTAGGATGCTAAAGTTTGGAGGTGCCTAATCTAAGAATGAGATGCGGATTCATAATGACTTGGTTATGTAGATTTAAAAACTATATTTTCTTTAAAAAAAAATTAAAAAATTTGAGAACCCAAAATTGGAGACCTGAAATTTCATCACCAAATCTTATTTTATATTATTTTTAAAACTAACACAAAACAAACTTAAACCTGAAATTTCATCACCAAATCTTATTTTATATTATTTTTAAAACTAACACAAGAAACTTACATGAGTAGAAACCTGAAATTTCATCACCAAATTTTATTTTATATTATTTTTAAAATTAACACAAAAAAATTACATTAATCTTGTATTTTTGCAAAGTGTATTGTTTACATAATGTAATTGTTGTAATTTTGAGAAATTTTTGAAAAAAATTTAAAACAGTTATTGAAAAAGTTGAAAGTTTTTGGGTTTCACATATATCTAATTTTGATATTAGTATTGATGAGTTTTTAAGACAAACATTTAAAGAAATAAATATTCATTACAATAATGTATTAAAATAAAAAACTAAAAACAATAAGATTATTTTCCATCATTGCTTTCATAATTAGTGCAGCTATATTAATTCTGAGGCGTTATTGTGGAACATGTTTATGACAGAAATAAAAAACTAAAATCAATAACATTATTTTCCGATCATTGCCTTCATAATTAGTGCAGTGCAGCTATATTAATTCTGAGACATTATTGTGGAACATGTTTATGGCATGTATTCTAAAATGATAGAGGATTTATATCTTCCATTTTGTCATGAATATTTGTCACAATTTGATGGAATCTCAACAAAATACAAAATATAAGATTAATTATTAAACAAAATAAAATATAAAATAATCTATGTATAATGTCAAATATTTTATAATTGATATTTTAAAAATTGATAATATTTGTCAAAATTTATATAATTTTAAATAAGTATGAGTCTTTAAAATTATTGCTATAACAAACTATTTACAATAAAATCAATAACTTACAAGAAAAATAGAACAGTTCACATCAAATGATTTACTAAGTAAACAAAGCAAAGCATCAACACCACTTACATGAAAAATAAAACAGCTCACCTAGACACCACTTACCAGAAAAATAAAACAGTTCACCTCGAGTAAAGTGATTTGCTACTTAAGCAGAGCATTAAGCATCAACATCAAGGTGAATGCATGCCAAAACATAATCAAAGATTAAGAAATTTGTATAGATGCATGTTTTTCCTGATCTGGAACTGAGCCCGTCTGTAGAAGCCAATGATATCTTGCAAACAAGCATCCATTTTTTCACCAGTTACTGTTAAACCTAATTTGATTTTTCCAACCCAGGAAATATATTCCTGCTTCTCAGAGATCTTATGATATTGAAACCGACAAACCATTTGTATATATGGCATTGAGATCTGAACTATATTCGGATCCCATTCAAGTTTCCCAATATTCCTGTAAAATCCTAAAACAATCAGAAATAAACGCTGCATTTTCTGTGGTTGAAGGAATTACCACCATTATTTCTGTCAACATTCAATTGATCACACTTGACCCTCATGTGGTAATGACTGGACTTCCAGCTTCCGACCTTGAACCGAATTTGAGCATACAATTTCAGCTTCAATTCCAAGGTCCCGGCCGAATTTTCTAAACTGAGATCCCTGGCAATGTCATCGCTCAATATCACAGAGTGCGCTGTTAATGTGGGCTGCAGAACCCTAACGTCTTTGTGGCCCTGATAGAAGGGACCAATATCCGCACCTGCAATTCTTTGATCGCCATAGTAAATGTATCCCTCCACCTTGTAGTAATATATGCCGATTCTGCCATTAGGGTTCTTCGTCGTGAGGTTCAGCTCCATCCTTGAATTCAGAATTCTGTCTCTAAGGCTCAGCTCCGGATAGGAGGCAGCTTCTACATAGTATCTTGGCTCGTTGGGGCGCAGCACCAACCATGTTATAAATACAAAAACCCCACCCACGATCAGCAGGCCCAGAATCGTCAAACACAAGTACGTTATCATGCGCTTGCGACGAGTTTTATTTCTGGTCAATTTGTCGACGATATCTTTAAATATTGGTATATGGGAAGCCATTGAAGAATGGCTTCAATGGCGATTGAAAGATAATTCTCTACTGAGAAAATCAGAAAGAAGGAAGAACATGCAATATAGAGAGCCAAAATGGGCATGGATTGGAATCACTTAGAACCGTGGTTTCTACTTTGCGTTGGAGATGGTGAGAGCATGTATTCCGGGAGTAAGCTCTTTCCATTAATTGAACATTCGTCCAGTTGATAGCTGTAAAGTGGCTGTAAAATGGTTTTTCTTTCTTGATGGATTCATTCCATGAGAGGATCCGCGCCCCTCACGTAAACCGATTGGTGCCATTGGAGGGGATGGAGTGGATAAGAAATGTCCTCTGCAATTTTTCGGCAAAATAAATATATATTCTTTTGCTTTATGTTCATATTTTAACTTAAATCAAAGTTAAAGCTGGATATATTCAAGGTGTTTGATTATTATTGCAAAAGTGATTATTCAAGGTGTTTTGCACTTTTTAATATCAAATTAGAGTTCATTAAACTTACTTATAGATAATACTCATTCAAGAAAAAACCTAAAATTCTCATCCTATTATAAAGATGTTTTTTTAATAAAAAGAGAAAATGTACTTTTGTTATTAATGAAAATAAAAAATACTACTCCTTATATCCATATCCCTATATAAATCCTCATCATCAACCAAGATTACAGTATAAGCCAAAGCTTCCAAAAAAATCTAAACATCCCAACCAAGATCAAGAGGGGACAAACCATGTAATAAAAATGTCCAAAAGATAACAGAAAACAAGGTGGTATCAACGAGAACAAATAGATACTAATCCTCTAAAAAAGTAATAGATTCTTGGAATTTTAGTTTCTCATCTATCCATTCTTCCCAAATGAGAAAACCTTCTTCAACATTGAGCCTGTCCTTGGATAGAGCATCCGCCACATCATTGAGCTCACGATATATATGATCAATTAACGAGTTGTAAAAGATCACAATAGAGATTCAATTCTACGACAGTAGTGCTGAAAGGAGAGAACTTTGATCCTATGAAGTTTTCTTGGCCCAATTAATAACCATCATGGAATCACCATATATTCTAAGAGTATCAACCCCAAAAGAAACTGCAATTTTCAGTAAACACCATAGAGCTAGGATCTTTGCTTTTGAGTTTATGCCCATGCCATAGTTTAATTTAAGTTTGAAATAATGATTTTTATTGATGAGTAGAAAAACCCCAGCCGCACGTCTGCCATCTACTACTGCTCCATCATCCGTCTATCCTAAAAAATTAATGTGTTTCTAGCTTTCCATAGCAACCAAGTGACAAAGGCAGGAAAAGTCTTATGAGATTTCTGATCTTTGCACCACAAGAATAATGAGGATTCCAAATTATCCGATCCCCAATGACCATTTATAGATAGAATCGAACAAATCGAAGACCATACCAATTTTGATATTTCACAGTCAATAAATAAATGAGTAACAATCTCTGCGTGTTTCTTACACAACGAACGGGGTCCTTTCCAACCCCTGTGGGTTAAATTACTCCAAGTAAGAATACTATATTTTCCAACGCGTGCGCGCATATCCATATGCGCGCTTCCGCATGCGCACTTCTAGTAACATGTGCGTGCCTATCCACTTGTGTGCTTCTAGTAATGTGTGCATGTCTATCTGCGTGCACGTGTTTGGATTCAAATTGTTTTTGGTGCCCTTGCATGCTTGGAAATAGCTTTAGATTGCCAAACCTTGAGGGTCGATCTGTTTTATGGCATAACACATCAAATGTTATAACTTCATATTTTTCACACCTAGTTCCGCATATGCTCCACTAGTGCACTACAGATGAAATTGCACACACTTGTCGGGCTCTGTGTGCAGATTCTAACTATATATTTTGGGAATAGATTTGTTGTTCTTTTCTATTTTTAATTCATTTTTAACTGCACTCATGTCAAATTTGTAAAAAACATAGGTCGTTTAGTTGGCATATAACTTTTGATTGGCTTACCTATTTCGAGAACAGAAAAGAACCCACACAAGAGTGCAAGAATAGCTACAAGCCAAAAAAATTTGATTATTTTCATACTATGATATGGTGGACCAACACTTCACCATGTCCTTTTAAGGCTTCACTGACTTTCGTAATTTAAAAAAATATAAAATTAACTTTTAAAATTTTGGAAAAATAGCCCCGCACAAGATTCGTCTATTGCCTACGCCTCTACATATTTGTTTCCTCATAAATTGACAATTTACATAACAAACAGGTGGCTCAACTAAAATATGTGCATTGTGTTTTAGAGAAAAAACTAAAATATGTGCATTATGTTTTAGAGAAAAAATAACATACCAATCTTAAAATAATGACATTTTGGGGTGGGTATATCACGTTTCCATATATAAAAGTTATATATTCCGGAAGGTCATCCGTTTTTCTATGTTTCATCTCTTTACACCTCATCCGAAAAAGTTTTGTAGGTACCTCTAATAATTCATTTTAATGATAATATTTCTGGTTTTCCAGCATGTCATTACAACTAATGTGTCATAATTGGGTGTCATTACCTTGCACCAACCCGAGTAGAAAAAACCCAGCCGCACATATGTAATCTACTATTGCTTCATCATCCTTATGTCCTAAAAAATTAATGTGTTTCTATCTTTCCATAGCAACCAAGTGACAAAGGCAGGCAAAGTCTTATGATATTTATGATCTTTGCACCACAAGAATTCCAATCCCCAATGACCATTTATAGATATAATAGAACAAATCGAAGATGAGACCAATTTTGATATTTCACAGTCAATAAATAAATGAGTAACAATCTCTTCATGTTTCTTACACAACGGACAAGGTCCTTTCCAACCCCTGTGGGTTAAATTACTCCAAGTAAGAATACTATATTTTCAAACCCGTGTGGGTTAAATTACTCTAAGTACGAATATTATCTTCCAGTGCAAGCCATAATTTTTTTTAACCTTTTGAGGAATATTCCATTTCCATAAAGTCACAGACCACCAATTTTGAAAGGATATAGTCTGATCTTATACAATAACTTTATAAGCTGAGTTTGCAATAATAGATTCAAATTCAAGATTGAAATTCCACACAAGTTTATCCTCCATATCATTAAGTCTAATGCCCGCCTTGTTGAGCATCATAAAGTAAAGATTCCATTCATCACCCATACTATTGTTGAGACCCAAATCTTGTGCAGTCGGCCAGTAATTAGGAGAATTTTGAAGCCACAACGGAAGAGTCACAAAACCCAAGTTCGAGAGATAGTCTCTAGTTCTAGGTGATTAGATGAACTCTTCCTCATTACCAACATAGGGATCAAGCCCTATCAACACCTTCTGACCATTTCCAACACTCCATGTTAAATACTTACTGAGCCAAGGATAGATTTTGAGGAAGCCACTCCAAGTAATAGAAGAGTTTCTTGAAGTTTTATTTGGGTTTCTTATCCAATGGAATAGATTATCTTTCAAATACTTACCATGCACAATATCAGTCCAGAAACCCAATCCAAACACGTTGCACCACAGGATTTTTAGGCAAAGTGTGGTGTTAAACCAGAATAAATTCTTTATGTTCCAGCCTCCAATAGTTTTTGGAACAGATAGTTTTTCCTATTTTGTAAGATGCATCTTTCCCCTTTAACATTCCCAGACCAAAGAAAATTAAACATGAAGAACTGATTTAGGAACCATAATCATGGAAAACCAAGAAACCTGAATCCCTATGAGCACAACCTTAATCAAAGTAATCCTACCGCCCAGAGATAAATACTTATAGCTCTAGTGCCTCATCCTTTTCTCATAACTTTTCACCAACCAGTATCAATCACAGACTTTGTAGCAATTCGGTATTATGTAATTTCCAAGGTACTTGAATCCATCCTCTATCCGAGATTTATGATAACGTAGAAATGTAGAGATATTGTCCAATATCAACACATCCACATTGTTATAAAGGAAAGATGATTTATCAATGCTAAATTCCATACCTAAAGATGAGCATACAACCTTGACGATATCATAGAGTTGTGACCATTCTTCCACTGTGCCCGAGCCAAAGAGAAGCACATCATCTATGAACAATATAGGCGTAATTATAATAGATTCAGAGATCTTACTTCCCTGAAGCACTCCATTCCTTCTTGTTAATTTTTCGATAATTTCATTCCATTATCATTCAGGATCACTACGAGAATAACGTGTACAACATATCTATAGCATATCAATCATAGACGCAATAGCAATCACACAAGAGACAAATATTTTCACTGGGGAAAACCAAGAAGGTGAAAAACCCCACAACTTCCTCAGAGATAGAATAAGCCCCAATACAAGATCACAAGGATCAAACCCAATAAGATGTCTCTAGCAGATTCTCCTCCTCCTCCACATGTGCACCACTTTCTCTCTTAGCTATGCGAGCTTGAGAAGTGAATGAATGAAAAGAATGAAAGAGGCACACCCTCTATTTATACATTGATTTGACCTGCCAATAATCCAACAAGGCCGACTTCCTAAGGAAGCCTAATAACCCAACCACAAGACCTTACTAGGGCCGACCCCACACTGGTGGTCTAATAGCCCATCAATACAAATGATGACACTTACAATGTAACTTGCGACACTTGCAAATACAAATGACGACACTTCCAATCAGAGGAATAAGGCATCTCTGTTGGATATACAATAAAGTACAAATGTAATATACAAGTGAATATCTTCTAAAGTTACAAATACATCAACACTCTCTCTTAACTAGGAAGGTATTCTCTAGACACAAGTCATCAATACATATTGGTGAAAGTCTTCAATTATGGAGCTCGATCATCATCACTGGATCACGGAGCATCATCATCATCACTGATGCTGTACTCGACATCACAATCACTAGGCTATCTCATAATTCTTCTCGTCATAGGAAGTTATACAGAGCCAGCCCTTTTTCATGTTGGATGTAGGCCCACCACCTATAGGTCTTCATCAACACTGGCCATACTATGGAATCCTCGGGACTTATTACGTGCGTCAAAAAACCTCAAAAGAGTATCCCAGGATCCTTTATGTGCCTAAGCACGACTGACAAGATCTCCCAGGGCGCTATTACATGTGACCCCACCACAAAACCTCGAAAGAGTATCCCATGACTGATTACGAGCATACTGCTCAACCTATAGGATCTCCCAGGGTGTTGTTACATGTGGTCACCACAAAACCTCGAAAGAGCATCCTAGGACTGATTACGAGCATACTGATCAACCTATCGGATATCCTAGGGCAATATTACACGTGGTCATGGAAAAACCTCGAAAGAGCATCCTAGGATTGATTACGAGTGTACTGCTCAACCTATCAGATCTCCCAGGGCACTATTATATGCCATAGGACAAAACCTCGAAAGAAAATTTTCCAAATATCCCAGGGCGCTATTATATGCCATAGGCAAAACCTCGAAAGAGTATCTGCAAATCTCCCAGGGCGCTATTATATGTCCTCCCAAGAAAAACCTCAAAAGAGCATTTTTCAGATATCCCAGGGTGCTATTATATGCCATAGGAAAAACCTCGAAAGAGCATTTTCCAGATATCCCAGGGTGCTATTATATGCCATAGGAAAAACCTCGAAAGAGTATCTTCAAATATCCTAGGGCGCTATTATATGCTTATCTGCACAACCTGTCCATGGCCACAGAGTATCAACCTGATACTCACCATACATCATCCCGATGTACATCATCACATGATCATCCTAATCATCGTCACTGCATCGTCCTAATGCATATCATCATTGCATGATCATCCTGATCATCGTCATTGCATCGTCCTGATGCATATCATCATCGCATGATCATCCTGATCATCGTCACTACATCGTCCTGATGCATATCATCATACATGATCCAACTGATCATACAAAGCATCTAACTGATGCATACCAACATACATGATCCAACTGATCATACAAAGCATCCAACTGATGCATATCCAAAGCAGTAACTGGAGCATCGTCCTAATTCTCATCACATAGTGCTTACATCCACGACCATGAGAAGGATCCTCTTATCACCATGCTTGGAATGGCTCCTGCAAATGTGTCCCATCACTTCCTCCTTGAAGTATCTTCTATATGAATAACACCAAGCCTCTCTCTGAAGTACTCAAACTTCACTCTGGCTAGTGGTTTAGTCAACACATCTGCAACCTACTCATCCATCACAACATACAGGAGCTTCACTGCTCCTTTCTACACCATATCCTTGATATAGTGATATTTGATCTCAATGTTCTTCGACCTGTCATGGAACACCGAGTTCTCTAACAACTTCCCACAACTCTGTTTGTCACCATAGATACAGGTAGCATCCAATAGGAGATCAAATAATTCAGATAGTAGCTTTCTCAGCCATACTGCCTCACAACTAGTCGAACAAGCTCCGACATACTCTGCTTCGGCTGTGTTATCACTCCAGGAGTCCTTCTGGGCTGTAGGTCAAAGGAGCCTGGTAACTTGCAAATTTTCTTAATGATTTGTGAAATGGATCGATTTAGATTACTTAATGAAACTCACTCACTCAAAACATGCCCAGGAATACTCAGATAGACGAGGCTTTTAACCACGCTGTTTAGAAAGTTTATAAAAGGTAGATGTAGGTAGAAATCCTATTATGCTAGCAGACTCATACAAAAGCATATATGAATGGCTAATCACAACAGATAAATGATACTTGACATTCAATTTATCAACACAAAGATAGGATGACAACTATCAAGCATAGACAAATAGAACATACATGAAATAAACAGTTCACTGTAAGTACAGAAAGATAGAAAAGGAAAATTGAACATAAATGGCAAAAGAAGCTTTTATAACCAAGATGCAATGAGAAGTCTGATAGTAATATTATAAAAAAGGTCTCCAAAGTTGAACCTTTTCTTGCTCTCAAGTTATAGGCTTTATAGCCGTTACAACATCTTCCCAGATCCTAAGAAGCTGGATCGAATTTACTAAAGATAGAAAATGAAAAACCGTTTTCAATAAACTAGGGGAAAAAAACTTCTTTAATTTGGCCAAACTGCTGAAAAATGGAGCTCAGAGATGGATTTGATTCTCCCAATATGTGACACCTGTAGGAAAATTGAGAGATATTATTGTTCTCTGACGTGTTAGGCACAAAAACCTCCTCCCGTTTCATAGAATGATTCTCCAGTCGCTCAGAATCATCATTTTAAAATGATGACTCTGCACAGTAAAAACACCATTAATTTGGCCAAACTGCTGAAAAATGGGGCTCAGAGATGCGTTCATTTCTCCCAATATATGACACCTGTGTATAAACCAAAATATTTTATTGTATATTTATTTGTTTTGAGAAAAAACCTCTCTCAGATCATTGAGATTCGTTTTCATTTGCCCGAGATCTGCATTTCAAAAACATGTGTCAAACAGGCAGATTCTGGGATCCGAAAATTGGGGGTCAGAGACGGATTCGATTCTCTGAATCTAAAGCACCTGTAGGAAAATGGAGAGAGGTTATTGTTCTATGATATGTTAGGAAAAAAAACCACTGAGCGTTTTTCAAAACGACTCTCCAAATGCTCAGAATCATTATTTTAAAATGATGACTCTGCACAGTAAAAATGCCATTTCTGCAGCAAATATCCTTGCCTCCATCTTGATAGTCTTCATTTTTTCAGCAGCTGCAGCAATATTTGACAAGATTAACAACCTTCAAGGTGATGACAAGGCACTTTAACTCTTCTTTTGACAGTTGGACATCATATTGACTAAAAATAGAAAGGCTCTTCAACCTTTATCTCCTTTGTAACAACCTCAAAACTTAAAAGAAAGAGTGATCTCTATCCCTTTTAATTTTATCATTCATTTAGAATCTTCCTCAAATGATTTGGCAGCAAAAACATTTGATCTGGGTGAAAATACCATCATTATGCCTGTCTTTGTGCTTTCGGTAGCTTGTGAGCCAGAATTCTAACCTGTAAGCCACCGAAAGCTTTGCTTTCAGTGGCTAAGGACAGCCGTGCAAACTGAAATAGCCGCCAAAAAGGCAGGCTTTAGCAATCTGAAAACTAATACAGTGGTAGAATGTTGTGCATTCAGCAAGTGAAAATATTGAAATCATGAACATGAAATAGGCCATAATATCACAAGAAAATTTGATCGATGCCATGTTTGGAATTTGTTGAATTTGACACAAGAAGTCAATGAATAGTTGCTACCTCCTCTCTTTTGTTATCTGAGTGCTCTATGGATAGCTGAGAACTTAGTGAAGATCCTCTTTTTCTTTGTTACAGTGGTAGCTTCTAAAATGACTTAATTTAGGTAGCTGATGATTTCACCTTTGACCACGTAAAGTTGCTGGAAAAGTGTTGAAAATGCCTCTGCTTTCGGTAGCTATGAACAATTTTGATTTTGAACTGTAAGCTACGAAAATAGTGTTGAAAATGCCTCTGCTTTCGGTAGCTTCAAACAATTTTTCCTTTGAACTGTAAGCTGCTGGAAACTTACTTTTCAATGGCTAATGAACAACTGTCATATCCACCTAAGCTGTCGAAAGTTGTTCCACGATACATGACACGTGCCTTTCTTTTTGGTAACTTTGAGTAATTTTATCTTTACGCTGTGAGCTGCCGAAAGCCGGGTTTTCGGTAGCTAATGAACAATTTCCCTGTCCGCCTAAGCTACCAAAACCGAAAAATTATTTCTCAGAGACAAAGTAACATCAAATTTTATTTCAAACTTCATTACATACTTCAATCTCTTGAAAAAGAACCTCAAATGCATCTAAAAATGAAAAATTGAAAGACCTCATATCACCTAGAAACCACAACTAGTCTATGTTTATTTGAGGAGATAACATCTGGCTCCTACTCGGGGATGGAAACCTCCTGGTGAGGTTCCAAGAACCACAGATCAAATGCCTTTCCTGTAAAACAAAAATCTAATCCTATCTTCTAGTGTTCCCTTGGACATGGGGTCTTTATTCAAAACTGAAACCACAATACTAAATGCAAACCTCACGCATTATGCAAACATGAAATGCTCAACCATGAGCTTATTCATCTATGCTACCCTACTCTAACTAACTGCACTGCTTCTTATCAAGTGACATCATGCTTCCAATGAAGCCATGTAAGAACATGATTTACTGATATCCTCCTTGATCTTGACCCAAAAAATAAATGAAACCATAGCATGCAGAAATGTAGTTTGAAAGGATGACAGAACCAGTTATCATCTAACAAAAATATTTTGATATTTGTGCTACTCACAGATTTCAAAAAATAAGCAAAAGGGTTATGAAAGACACAAAGAAATACCTCTTCATGATACTTTTCCAACTGAAAGAAATGTTGCTGCTCTTTTCCTTTACCAATCTCAATGTTGAATGCAGACTGTTCAACCTCTGTTAGAGAAACATGTAGGATGAATTGCTGATCTGAGCCTTTCAGCTCATCACTGTCCTCTCCACATCTGTTGCGCTCTCCCTTTGTCTACAAATCTGAAAGCTGAGGGCTGCCTTTAATATTTGCTGCAGATCCAAATTTGTTACATGTTGTTCCTTCAATCTGTTCTTAATATTTCAGGTTTCCAAAGGGGACAATTTCAACTTCATGACACCCTAAGTCAGTAGATGCATTTGATGCAATGTTAAGAACATCTGTAATATGGTTATCATCCTGAAGTTCATTAATATTTTGATCACAATAAGAGGTGTCCCCTATTTCAACATGTCCTTCATGACAATCTGAATCTTTATTCAACAAACTAAATTCGTGACAACATTCAGGATATAAAAGATCGGATGAAAAGTTTTCTTTACAAACTGAATGAAATGCAGCATGAAAGCTTGCCAGAGAATTGATACTTGCAATAGGAAAATATCGGAACCAATCACACACAATCCCCTCTAATTAAAACCAGAAGAGCTTAATCCTAACATCTTCATGTACAATTTGCAACCAATGAATACAATCATGAAAGTCAAGCAAATGTTTAGCTGGAACTTCCCATTCTTCTCCTCGAAATATGGGAAGGCTACCATCCCATTCATCTCTACTAGGAACTGGATTAGGGAGACCAACAATCTTTGAAAAATCGTAGAAAGCATACCGCTTTGCTAAGATTTTGTTCATGTCATACCAATGGAGTCACCAACAGATTTCTGGGCAATGGAGTCGCCACTAAATTTGTCCTTCATGGAGTCGCCAGATAGATGATTACAACCAAATGAGTGTCCAGACTTTGTCTATCATCAAAGCTGGATCTATGTCGTTCTCCCAAGGAAGCTGAGCTTCAATATCCTCTCCCTGGCAGTGGTGCCAAAATGTTATCACTCCAGGAGTCCTTCTAGGCTGTAGGTCAAAGGAGCCTGGTAACTTGCAAATTTTCTTAATGATTTGTGAAATGGATCGAGTTGGATTACTTAATGAAACTCACTCGCTCAAAACATGCCCAGGCATACTCAGATAGACGAGGATTTTAACCATGCTATTCAGAAAGTTTATAAAAGGTAGATGTAGGTAGAAATCCTATTATGCTAGCAGACTCATACAAAAGCATATATGAATGGCTAATCACAATAGATAAATGATACTTGACATTCAATTTATCAACACAAAGATAGGATAACAACTATCAATCATAGACAAATAGAACATACATGAAATAAACACTTCATTGCAAGTATAGAAAGATAGAAAAGGAAAACTGAACATAAATGGCAAAAGAAGCTCTTATAACCAAGATGCAATGAGAAGTATGATAGTAATATTATAAAAAACGTCTCCAAAGTTGAACATTTTCTTGCTCTCAAGTTCTAGGATTTATATCCTTTACAACATCTTCCCAGATCCTAAGAAGTTGGATCGAATTTACTAAAGATAGAAAATCAAAAACTGTTTTCAATAAACTAGGGGAAAAAAACTTCTTTAATTTGGCCAAACTGCTGAAACATGGGGCTCAGAGGTGGATTTGATTCTCCAAATATGTGACACTTGTAGGAAAATTGAGAGAGGTTATTGTTCTCTGACATGTTAGGCACAAAAACCTCCTCCCGTTTCGCAGAATTATTCTCCAATCACTCAGAACCATCATTTTAAAATGATGACTCTGCATAGTAAAAACGCCATTAATTTGGCCAAACTGCTGAAAAATGGGGCTCATAGATGGGTTCAGTTCTCCAAATATGTGACATCTGTGTATAAAACGAAAGAGCTTATTGTATATTGATTTGTTTTGAGCAAAAACCTCTCTTAGATCATTGAGATTCGTTTTCATTTGCTCGAGATCTGCATTTCAAAAACATGTGTCAAACAGGCAGATTCTGGGATCTAAAAATTGGGGCTCAGAGACAGATTTGATTCTCCCAATATGCAGCACTTGTAGGAAAACGGAGTGTGTTTATTGTTCTCTGACATGTTAGGAACAAAAAAATTTGAGCGTTTTGCAAAAAGATTCTCTAGACGCTCAGAATCATCATTTTAAAATGATGACTCTGCACAGAAAAAACGCCATTTCTGTAGCAAATATCCTTGCCTCCATCTTGATAGTCTTCATGTTTTCGGCAGCTGCAGCAATCTTTGACAAGCTTAACAACCTTCAAGGTGATGAAAAGGAACTTTAACTCTTCTTTTGATAGCTGGACATCATCTTGACTAAAAATAGAAAGGCTCTTCAACCTTTATCTCCTTTGTAACAACCTCAAAACTTAAAAGAAAGAGTGATCTCTATCCCTTTTAATTTTATTATTCATTTAGAATCTTCCTCAAATGATTTGGCAGCGAAAACATTTGATCTGGGTGAAAATACCATCATTCTACCTGTCTTTGTGCTTTCGGTAGCTTGTGAGCTAGAATTCTAACCTGTAAGCCACCGAAAGCTCTGCTTTCGGTGGCTAAAGACAACTATGCAAACTGAAATAGCTGCTGAAAAGGAAGGCTTTAGCAATATGAAAACTAATACAATGGTAGAATGCTCTGCATTCAGCAAGTGAAAAGATTGAAATCATGAACATGAAACAGGCCATAATATCACAAGAAAATTTGATCGATGCCATGTTTGGAAATTGTTGAATTTGACACAAGAAGTCAATGAATAGTTGCTGCCTCCTCTCTTTTGTTATCTGAGTGCTCTGTGGATAACTAAGAACTTAGTGAAGATCCTCTTTTTCTTTGTTACAGTGGTAGCTTCTAAAATGACTTAATTTAGGTAGCCGATGATTTCACCTTTGACCACGTAAAGCTGCCGGAAAAGTGCTGAAAATGCCTTTGCTTTCAGTAGCTGTGGACAATTTTGCTTTTGAACTGTAAGCTGCCAAAACAGTGTTGAAAATGCCTCTGCTTTTTGTAGCTTCGAACAATTTTGCCTTTGAATTGTAAGCTACCGAAAACTTACTTTTCGGTGGCTAAGGAACAACTGTCGTATCTGCCTAAGCCACCAAAAGCTGTTCCACGATACATGACACATGCCTTTCTTTTCGGTAGCTTCGAGTAATTTTATCTTTATGCTATGAGCTACCGAAAGCTGGGTTTTCGGTAGCTAATGAACAATTTCCCTATCCGCCTAAGCTACCGAAACCGAAAAATTCTTTCTCGGAGACAAAGTAACATCAAATGTTATTTGAAACTTCATTACATACTTCAATCTCTTGAAAAAGAACCTCAAATGCATCTAAAAATGAAAAATTGAAAGACCCCCTATCACCTAGAAACCACAACTAGTCTATGTTTATTTGAGGAGATAACAAGCTGTACTTAGTGCTACACAAGACTGCTTCCTGCTAAACCAAGAGATCACACTTGATCCCATACTGAAGCAGCACCTCAAAGTGCTCTTCCTATCTGCAGCACTGCCTGCCCAATCTGAATCAACATAACCATCCAGGTTAAACTTTTGATTCGCATCATACTTGAGCCCATAATCAATCGTATCCTTCAAGTACCTCATAATATGGTTTACAGCAACCAGGTAAACACTTCTTGGATCCGTTAGGAACTGGCTCAATATATTCACCACAAAGCAAATATCTGGTCTCGCGTTCATCAGGTACATCAAGGACAAAATCATCTGACAATACACAGTGACATCGACCGGCTCAGATGAAGCATCCCACAGAAGCTTCAGGTTCGATGCCATAGGTGTGGCCATGGCCTTGCAATCCATCATCCCGAACCTCTTCAGGATCTCTATTGCATACTTCCCTTGTCCGAGGAAGATTCCATCTGCACTCTGCCACACCTCCATTCCTAGAAAGTAATGCATCTTCCCCAAGTCCTTCATCTCAAACTTGGTAGCAAGCTTCGTCTTGGTGTCGGCAATCAACCCATCCTCACCTATAACAAACAAGTCATCCACATATAGTAGTAGTATCATAGGATTTCCTTCCTCAACCTTGTAGTAAAGGTTGGAATCCACTTTACTCTTAGTAAATCCCAAACTGGATAGGACATTGTCCATCCTACCATACCAAGTCCTAGGATCTTGTTTCAAGCCATATGAGGCTTTCTTCAACTTGCACACATATGACTCCCTGTCATGTGTCTCAAAACCAAGTGGCTTCTCCACATACACTTCCTCTTTGACTACACCATTCAAGAAAGTTGTCTTGACATCCATCTTGTGTATCTTCCACTTCATCACTGTAGCCAGAGCAAGTACTGTTCTGATGGAAGTGTATCTAGCTACAGGAGAAAAAGTCTCTTCATAATCTATTCCCTATTTCTGGGAGAAGCCACGAGCTACAAACCTTGCCTTGTATTTCTCTATGCTACCATCTGCAGCATGCTTGATCTTATAGATCCACTTGGAAGTCACAATAGGATTCCCTTCAGGTCTTGGGACCACATCCCAAACATCATTCTTCGTGATCGACTGGTATTCCTCGATCATGGAATTCTTCCATTACTGCATCCCGGATCCTAGGAACTTTAGATTCTTCAATATCTTCAATAGATAGTTTTCTTGAACTTCGTTGCTGGGACAAATGTTGTAGTCCTTCTTTTGTAGGTGATTGTACACAATCTTTCCTACAAGTCAAATTCAATTGCATGATTAGAAACTTCTCATAGTTTATAGAACAAAGTCTTACACATAAAGGCATATGCCATACATTCATGTAATTATCTTATCCAATGCTTCAATACAACATTTATCCATATCCTGTAACTTCCTAGATGCCTTCCATCTCTACCAAAACATTATTAAGAGTTTGCACTACTCCCAACATGTCAGCAAAGAGGTTTCATTTTAGATAAGTGGCAATGGAATGTTGTACAATGCCATATGCCACTTACCCATCACATGTATATTAGTAGTATTTCATTAATGCAATTATTCTAATATGCATATAATCTAAGTCTAGGAACATAAATATCTACATCATTGAACAACATTAAACAATCAGGTATACAAGAAATGACAATTCAAATACTTATCTTTGTCTGTTTGTTGAGTGGACTCCCTCTCAATCTTTGCTTCCTTGCAGGAACCACTGGAGTCTCTGATAGTGTGCACCTTAACCAATGCTGAAAGTGGATGAGAGGTTCTTCCTTTTTTCAACTCCATTCTGTTGTGAATTGTAAGGAGTGGTCAACTCCCTCTTAATCCCTGAATCACTGCATAGCTTCTTGAAATCACCTGAAGTGTATTCTCTGCCATTGTCGAATCTGAAGGTCTTGATCTTCTTATCAGTTTGATTTTCCACTCAGAGAACTGGATGACATTGGACCACATACATCGGAGTGGATAATTTCCAAGATTCCTTTTGCTTTTCTTTCACTACTTGGAAATGTTTTCTTTGTGTTGTTTCCTTTTGTACATCCTTTGCAAATACCTTCATGCTTTGACTGGATTTCAAGAAGACCTTCTACTGCTTTGCTTGCAATTGGTAGTTCTCTATAGTGCATGTGTGCAAGCCTTCTATGCCATAGATCATTTGGATCCATGGACTCATGTACCATGGCATGTTCAGGTTGTCCCTTCAATTTGTACAATACTCCCTCTTGCTCTCCAATCACTACTGCATCATCTATGGTCTTACCCTTTGGCCACATGAGGACTTGGGCATCCATGAATGAAACTCTAATTCCCTTTGAATCCAAAGATGATATGGAAAGGAGATTCTTCTTGAGCCCAGGTACATATAGAACATCTTTCATCTTCAAAGACTTCCCAGAGTCTAGTTTGTAGGAGGCTTCACCACTTCCTTTTAGAGGATATTGATAATCATCCCAAAGTTTCACCTTATGAGGTGACTCATGTTCAGATAGATCTACAAAGGATTCTTTAAACCCAGTCATGTGTTTGGAAGCCCCACTATCAATAAGCCAATCATCACATCCATGAGAGATAGTACCTATGAGAGCATAGATTAACACATATTCATCTTCACTTGATGAGTCATCACTTTATGCTCGAGTCTTCTTCCTGGGAGGTTCATCATCCTCAATAGCATGAGCATGATATCTCTTCTTGTTGTTGTTCTTCTTGTTGTTGAAGTTGTTGTTGTTGTTGTTCTTTTTGTTCTTAGGACAATCTGAGGAAAAATGTCCCTTCTCATTACATGTAAAGCATCTCAGATCTTTCTTATCTCTATGATAATGGTGGTGTGAAGATCTCTTGTTATGAGATGGCTCCCTCCTGAGCTTACTCTTCTTGGTATTTGCTGTGAGAGCTTTATCTTCATTCCCCATCTTTTCTTCTCAGGTTATAAGCCTAGCTTCTTGTTGTGAACATTCCTCCCACAGTCTACTAAAAGAGATCAATTTCCTTCTTGCACAAATTCCTTGGATGAAGGAGTCCCATGACCTAGGTAGGCCATTCAATGTGGTCATTACAATTTCACCATTCTCCACTACTTCATCCATAGCTTCAAGTTGTTCGTTGATTTGAGAGACCTTAGAAAAGTAGGATTGAATAGACTCTCCATTCTGAAGCTTTACCCCTTTCAATTGGTTCCGCAGAGTCATCTTTTGATTTATGTTCTTTCCTTCAAACAACTTGGTCAAGGAGTCAAACATCTCCTTAGGTGTCTTTAGGGAAGACACATGAGGTATGAGATGGTCTTTGATATAATCAACAATGATTCTCTTAGCCTTGACCGGGTTCTTCTTGTGTAAGGCTTTAGCCTCTTCTCCCTCTGGGACAAGAGCCTCTTCACTTATGTAAGTGTCCAACTCATTCTCTTCTAGGATTAACCCAATCCTATACTTCCAGGCTCGGAAGTTATCATCCCCTTCAAGCTTATCCTCAATCTTGGTGTGGTGAGACATCTTAAAGAGTACTTCAAATGGAAATAGAAAAGATTTAGGTCTTACCACTTGATTTGCTGAAAACTAGATCTGGAGCTCGATTAGGGTTTGTTAGAGAAACCCTAAAAATTCAAAATTTGAATTTCAAACTTCTGAAAGGATAGAAAGATGTTCCTTGCTGAGTTGGTCAAGCTGGTATACTCAGAATTTGAAATCTGCAAATTTTCACCCCTCAAAATTGCTTTTGAAATTTCCAGATTCACTCGACAGGACCCTAAACTAGGGTTTGATTTTCCCGGAGCTTCACCCAACCAAAAAGTTCGATCCAAATCTCTAAACTTCGATTTTTTAGAGGAGCTTCTAGCTGTGGTCTCAAATTTCAGAAATTCCAATTTTTTTGCAAAAACACTAATTTTTAGGTCAAAAACTGAAAATGCTCAGAATTGAATTTTGTCTCAACAAAAAGATGCACCCTTGCTAGGAGATTCAATCTAGCCTCCTTCCTTTGATGATCTGTGGAGAGAAACCCAAATATTAAGAAGCCCTAGCTTCCGCAGCTGCACAATTCCTTCTTCTTAGGTCATCTCTAATACCATGTTAATTTTTCGATAATTTCATTCCATTATCATTCAGGATCACTAAGAGAATAACATGTACAACATATCTACATCATATCAATCATAGACACAATAGCAATCACACAAGAGGCAAAGAGTTTCACTAGGGAAAACCAAGAAGGTGAAAAACCTTGCAACTTCCTCAGAGATAGAATAAGCCCCAATACAAGATCACAAGGATCAAACCCAATAAGATGTCTCTAGTAGATGCTCCTCCTCCTCCACACGTGCGCCACTTTCTCTCTTAGCTATGCGAGCTTGAGAAGTGACTGAATGAATAGAATGAGAGAGGCACACCCTCTACTTATACATTGACTTGACTTGCCAATAATTCAACAGAGCCGACTTCCTAAAGAAGCCTAATAACCCAACCACATGACCTAACTAGGGCCGACCCCACACTGGTGGTCTAATAACCCATCAATACAAATGATGACACTTACAATGTAACTTGCGACACTTGCAAATACAAATGACGACACTTCCAATCAGAGCAATAAGACATCTCTGTTGGATATCAATAATGTAAAAATGTAATATACAAGTGAATATCTTCCGAAGTTACAAATACATCAACACTTCTAGCTTCAACTATCATATGACTCGGGACTTCAATGCCAAGCAGAAACATGTATGGATCAAGGGGACATCCTTGACGCAATCCTCGAGAACAACCAAAAGACTGAGTAGGATTCCCATTGATCAGAACATATAAAGATTTGGAATTAACACACGCCATAATCTAATTGGTCATCATAAGGGGAATTCCAATATGAAGCAGAAGAAGTCTTAAGAACACCCAATTAACCTGGTCATATGACTTGACCAGATCCATTTTAAGGATTAGAACCTTCATTTTTTTGTTTTTATGGTGTGTAGTATCTCTTGAGATAACCCAACCGCATCTAAGATCTGGTGATTTGTCAAAAAACCGAATTGTTCTTTTGAAATTACAGCAACAATTTTTGGTTTTAGCCTATTTGCAATAATTTTGGTGATCACTTTATAAGCCAAGTTGCACAAGGCAATGAGCCTGAAGTCATTAAAATTAGTTGGTTTGCTGCATTTCAAAATTAAAGTCGGGAATGTACATAAATCCTTCTATTCTAGAAAAATCAATCATGGAGTGTAAATCTTGACCCATTATATAAAAAAAACTCCAAAAAGATCTATGTATGGACAAGGGATTTTGTCCTTTGCAAATTTTTTAGCACATTTGCAATCTCCTCCAATGAGACGGGTTTACCAAGATCCAATCCCTCTTCTTCATAAAAGAAAGACATAAAATGGTTAATAACCTCATATGATCTTCAATTCTAGAAGTGTTAGGATCAGTGAAGTGATGAGAGAAAATAATATTTGAAGCCTCTCAAAGTCACCTTGTGATTTAACCATATTTTCGTCATGATAAAATTTTTTCCAAATTGCATTATAATTTCTTCTGTCAGAGGCATATCTATGGAAAAACTTGGTATTTTCGTCACCATGTGCCACCCAAGTGGCTCTTCTCTTTAATTGCCAAGCATTTTCCTCCTGCTCTAAGATTTCATTTTTCTTTTTTCCAGTAATTGCAATTCAAATTTTTCCTCCTCTGTAAATATACCTGCAGGGTTGAGCTCAAACTTGATTTTGATCTGATTCTCGACCCCCTCTATATCTTCTTTATCACGGGCTTTCCTGTGCTTTTCCCAAACTATCACTTCCTTGTTCAATTTTTTAAGCTTATAGACCAAGGCCTCCATTGGGTTTAAATCAACAGGAGATGTAAATGACAACTAAATTTTTTTAACCAAATCACAAAACTCACTATCTTTCATCCATGAATTGTTAAATTTGAAAGGATATTTCCTTTTAGACATGATACCATCAATTTCAAGCATAATAGCTTGGTGATCAGATATGTTCAAACTTTCCACCCAAGATCTGAATTTATGCAGATTGTTGCATAATGAATCTGCCATTATAAAGAGTCAAGTGTCTTCCCAATGCCATGACTGCCACACCTCTTATTATTCTAAGTAGCACACAATTTCAAAAGCGTAATATCTATGAGATTATTTCTTTAAATCAATTCACCCAAAAACTATGCTAAATCATCCAATCGAGTTGAGCTTCCCCAAATTTCAGATACAAATAACGTGAAATTTAAATCCCCAACAACAATCAAATTTTGTATTTTCATAATTCCATTGTTATCTAGATTGTTCCAAAAAACTTCCCTATCCTTATAGGGACCATACATATTGAGAATAGCAATTTGTTGATCAAATGCATGGATTTTTCCTTCCATAAGGAGACCTACAATTTTTTTAAGTCCTTGAAGTTTGATGCAGAGGGATTCGATCTTGATAGAAGATCCCTAGAATGGCCAACTGCATCAATAGCACAGAAATCCCAGGTAGACAAAAGTTTAGAAAAAAAATCAATAGCAGATTGTGCTTTGCATAGTGTTTCCTAAATTAAAATTATGTCAGGGTTGGTAGATTTAATGAATATGGTTAGGGCCCTACCCTCCCCCCCCCCCGATTCCACATATATTAAAATAAAGACAAGACGTTAAACACCATTGGAGGCGGGCTGGTATGCTCTAAATAGTTCCCAAAATAACAAAGGTATTAATGGTTTATAATTGTTAATTATCTTAGGGATTAAATATTATTTTAATTTTATTTTCAATTGTACTATGATTTCTTTATGATAAGGGTTTTTATTATAGGGTTTGTGAACGATCATAGATTTAGCTATCTTTTCAACTTATGCCATATTTATCAAAGAATTAGTCTTAGCAACAACTAGAAGGTCAATTCATCTCATTTTCGAATGATGTCATATCTTTCACAGCTGATAGCTTTAATAAAATCAAAGAAATAGCTTTAGTAAAAACTAGAAGGGCAATTCAACTCCTTTTCAAATGATGTCATATCTTTTAATGCAATAGTTTTAGCAGTAACTACAAGGGCAATTGCGAGATAATCAAGGTTTTTTGTTTTGTTAAGAAGTTAGAGGAAATCCATTTTGTGGATGTCTCTCCATTGGATTTATAAAAGAAGGCTCTTATAAGGCTTTGATTGGTTAATTTATAAGGCTATTGATTTAAATAAACTACCATAGGTATTCCATTGGATAGTTCGCCACAAAAAGGTTGCAAGTTACTACAATATTGCAAGGTTACCCTTTATTATGTAGTGTTTAGTTATGACAAAAATATAATATTACAAGTTAGCTCTCAAAAGATTAAAAATACAATGGGAATATGAAAAGCAAGCTAAAATAGTAAAATGACCACACAATCCACTCAATGAACACAATTTGTGCCATAGAAAACCCAATATGGGAATCCTAGACCAAAGATGAAGAGTATGCCTTGCTATTTCCTTTTTTCTTATTGAATAAGTAAACAAACAAAATTGGACTCACAATGGAGTTGCAATAATCCTTACTGTCTCAATGGATGCAAATGTGTCATCTACTTCCATCTATTCTTCTCATAATTCCCACTCCTTTGCTTTTATCAACTATGAAACAACAAAATAATACAATAGGAACATAACCCCTTCATTTACAAGCAACCTAGTATTTAACATGTCCTAATAGTCTTCTATGACTAAGTTAGGGATTTTGCATGCCTCAAATCCCAATTAGGGTTAGTATTTTAGACCCTCTAGAATATTCTTGAATGTCCACATGTGACTAACTATTATTCAAGTGTGAATAATGGTCCAATTGATGTGGCATCCACTTGGTACTTTGGTGTTCAATGCATCATTCAACTTGTGGGAGGCATAACTTCCTCATACGAGCTTTGACTAAGGTGATTTTTTCGCTGTTGGAAATATTTTGACGAGTTGAACAATGTCAAAGGTTTGTGAACTTTTTTCACAATGTTTTGACCCCAGAAGTAACCATTAATTACTTAAATGAGTTCTATAAGTTTCAAAGCCCCAAATATTATGAAGCCACAATGCTAAACTTATGTACATTATACATATTCTTTGGCATGTGTTGGTGCACAGAAGGAAGACCCAAGTTTCAACATTAATTCACCAACAAAATCCTTAGATATCAGCCCTTTCAAAATCACCTACAAACAGTTGAAGTGTCACTCGAGGTATCTATGGGTACTGTAAGAACCAAGTTTCCGTAATGATCAAGGGATAAGAGGCATTCATTCTAACTATTCTACCAAACATGCAGAACATTCACGCAGCAATGAATAACACATTCATGGAACCAAATACCATATTTATAACATAATCATTATATTTTAGTCCTCATAGTATGTGTGCATAAACAAAAAATCCAGGACAACAAATGTTTTACTCAGATCAACAACCCATACATACAATAGAGGATGTCATAAGTGTGTAGTAAACATAATATTCATCATATAATGACACATAGCCATTTCATCTATAACAAACTTGCTTCTTTATTGTCTTATGACAATCTCTTATAAAACTAGTGCACTACACACATACATCATATCTTCGTCTTAGACATACCCTAACCCCTTACTTATGCATATGCACATTTTATCCCTAAGCATGAAGACTCTCTCTAATACATGCTCTCTATCCCAAAAACCCATTAAATATTCGTACAATTGAAACGAGGTTTATCCCATAATAAGTGGACAAAAAGTGCCTAATGACTTCTAACTATCTTCCTCATTTTTCGCGTCGCACAGTCCACTTCCTATGCATAGTTCCCAAAACTAGTCCAAAGCTCTTGCTCCAACAGGCCCCTAACACTCACCTATGGATCGTCCCAAGCTACTTAAGTCTTCTGCTGCACTACCTTGACCGTCTCAACTAGATTCTGCAGGATGTCCTTTGCAGTCACAACCTTTTATTTTACTTGTGTTTCTTGTTCGACCACACCTTCTAGCACTTGCACTATTATTTGTTCCTTTAATTTTTTCACATTGTCTTGAACCACTTGCTTCACTACCCCTTGTGTTGAGGCCAATTGTTTTGTTACTCGATAGGGCTCCTCCTGTAGTGGCTCCATCTTGTGTGTGATTTTTTACTGCTACTCTCTTAAGTGATTGACCTCCTAATATTGCTTCCGATTTTCAACTATTGCAACAATTCTCTCTACTGCAAGCAAAGTATTCATTGCTTCCTTTAGATTATGTGCCTTCTCCTGCACATATTGCAACCTTTGTTCTATTGCTTTTAACTCTACAGCTTGGCACACTCCTCATCTAACTTATTTATAGTTTCTATTGTCATTGCGACTATCTTCTCCCTTTACTCTGGGTACTTAGTAATGTGTGCACTTCTAGATCTACAATATTTTCATGGAATCACTGAATGGATTCACTGATCTGCATCACTTTCTATTCTATCAGAATATATCCTTCCAGTTGGACCTTAAGGACGATGTTGTACACCTTCTCCTCTACCCGCTGCAATCTTTCAATTTTCTACGCAGCCTCTTGTTTTTCTATATGGATCTTAGTATATTCCTCTTGCAGTGCTCCCTTATCTACAGTCACTTTGATCCATTTCAAAGATGTTGAATCGGCTCGCATTTGAATCTCATACGCAACTCTTGTCTACAAATTGCGCATCACATCTGTGGGTAACTACAATAAGACTAGATCAATTGAATTTACCTCTAGTGCACATTCTCACATCTCTGTCATTGGGAACTCTAAGGCTCTTAGTGATATCTTCAAACTCCACTGCACTGTTAGTATTGATGATGGTTGCAACACCGTCTATATTTTCTCAATTTTTTGCATTGTATTGGTTTTTTATTCGGCTTCTATACATCCTAGTGTAATTCTTGTTGATTCCAAAATTTGGCACAATGATGTTATTTTCTCTTGCACCCTCATGTGCATTTATTCATGTTTCTACACTGCTTGATACAGTAACTCTTCCATAACTTTCTTGACCTAGTCTCCGATTTTCTCCAAGTCATCTTCACTCAGTGCTTGGGCAACTTGATCCTTTGTTGCTTTCCTCTTCTTACGCTGCTACGACTATCCCACCTCATCATGTTCATTTCTCTTTTCTCCTGCACTCTATTCTTTTTCCTATGTGGTGCCTCTTGCACCATTTCTTTGTTCTCCTTGTTGTTGTTCTTATTTCTCCTCTTGTTTCTCTTGTTGTTGTGTTTCTTGCATCACTACCTCAGTTGATTCGGGTATTGGGACTCTCCATTCTACATCCCAATTGTTCACAATGATGCTGGCATCTTTCTCTGTCAACCAAAAGTGTGTTTGTAACAATTATTCCTTTGGATCTGACTTTGCTTGGATATACATATGGTGTGGCCCTGCTTCGAAGTGTGCAATTCCTTTATATGCTTCAATTACCTGCGACTAGATGTGTGGTGTGAACTCAATGCTATGTCATATTACCTCCTTGTAAACACAAAAAAATGCTATTATTGTCCTACTACATGTTCTTGTTCCTAGTATGCCACAATATAACATAGTGTGCTTCCAAACATGATTTCTATGCAGTGTCCATGAACTATGTGTCTTTTGGTTCCCTCCATGCAACCATCATAATCAAAATCAAAATTTAGGCATAGTGAAGCTCCATACCATTTTCCTTTGCATCCTTCAGTCGGTTAGGAACTCATTCACCAAGAATGTCGCCTAGTTCATCTACACTCTGATTGTTCACTTGTCTACTGCTGTTATTACTCCTACTGGCACTTGTTCTTTTCAGCATCTCCTGATTATTTTGCATGCTATTACTTGTGTCGCAAACCTAATAGAATCATCATTGATATTTTATATGTCCAATCTGCGTGGTTCTAAGAATATGTTGTGTTTTTCTTTCATCCTTTTTGCTAGTGCTTTCTCTTGGCTCTTGTCTCTAAACAATGTTTTGGGTCTTCCCCTAATGTTCGAAATCCTATAATCTAGGTAATAAGCTACAGTTCTATCGATGCTGGCCTATCCAACCATAGGAACCCTTTGTGGATACAAATCATTAACAATGGGATGCAATTTTTGATCTCTAGACTTCTTCCAAAGTGTGTAATTTACAACAAGTTTATTACTCATGTTTGGTGCAGTCCCAGTGCCCATTCTTGTGACTTGAATAGAACTATGGGTGATCCTAGGTGGTTCTTGTGCATAGATACTTTTCTCTAGCTAACTTAGAAAACTTATTTTCCTCCATAACGTCATGGTATACATATTTCAAATGTACTATCATGCCCAACATATTTCCTTCAACGGTGACCTCCTTTGGGATCATTGGTGTTACAAGGTCATACTTTGGTGTCTTGGCTAGATTTACAAGCTTCGTTTTTGGCTTCCTTGGAGACACATAGGCTCTTGGAAACCTCGGTTTCCTTAAAACTAATGCTCCTATGGTTTCCCCCTATAGTAGAACTGATGGTTGGTTTGTGCATGGTTTCTTTGTTGATACAAATCATGTTACCTTTTTCACCATGGTTCTCTTGAAACTTTGATCGAATCATTGGTGTTACAAGGTCATACTTTGCTGTCTTGGATAGATTTACAAGATTCGTTATTGGCTTCCTTGGAGGCACATAGGATCTTGGAAACCTTGGCTTCCTTGAACCTGATGCTCCTATGGTTTCATCCTGTAGTAGAATTGATGGCTGGTTTGTGCGTGGTTTCTTTGTTGATACGAATCATGTTTCCTTTTTTGCCATGGTTCTCTCGAAACTTTGCTTGGAAACTTGCCTACACTCGGTTCTCACTTCAACTTGGATTTGAATACTCAAGGAACTATGTCTTTTCTTGTCGCCCCTCCTTTGCTTTTATATCCTAATGCTAAATGTCCCTTTTCTCTTTGTTCCATAATCTGCAACCAATTCCTCAATTCTACATATTCGGGTCTGTATTGGTCTATATTTTCCTTAGATTTGGTAGTATGTCAAAATATCACCACCAATCTTTTCATTTATTACATCGCATCTTCATTGTCTCACCATTATGCTTATTCTTTAATGTGTTTCTTGTCTTATGCATAGACCTTCATCCTGATTTTATTTATGCACAATTTAACCTTCCTTTGTGCCTCCTGCTTGCACTAAAACTTCTTCTTTCTTTCTATGACATTTTGTCTTCTTCTTTCTAAAGCTTATTTTTCTTCTTGCGACATTATATTTCTTCTTTTTGAAGCTTGTTTGTCTTTTCGTGACAATTTCTTATTTTTATTTTCTTCCTTTTGAGATTTATCACTATTTTTATTCTCTTTGTTTTTTGTTTTTACTCTCTCTCTCTCTCTCTCTCTCTCTCTCTCTCTCTCTCTCTCTCTCTCTCTCTCTCTCTCTCTCTTATTTTTTTTTCATCCATACTCAGGCTACTGCCTAGAAGGATGGTTGTCCCTATATAGTTTCATCCGACTTCCATTGACAAACCCTTCCATGAATTCTCCATTTAATTTTCCCAACCGAACAACACCTACATCTATCATAGCTTCTATTACGTATGGACCTAACCAGTGCATTCAGAACTTACATGGGCGCTTCAAAAACTTATTGTCATAGAGGAAAACTAGATCACCTATTTGAAACTTTTCTGCTTAATATGTCTTTCATGCCATGCCTTTTTGCATGCTTTCTGAACCTATTGATGAAATCCTATGATGAGGAATTATTCCTCCAGTTCCATTAGCTTTGATAGTCGTTTCTCTACTATGCCAGAACTGTGGGTTCTATCAGCACAACAATGCATAGACTTGGTACAATGAGCTCCATGGGAATAAATGCCTCCTGACCATACACTAGTTGGAATGGTGTCTGTCCTGTGAACTTATTGCATGTTTTCATATATGCCCATAATACTGCAGGAATCCTCAAGTCCCAGTCATCTTGATTTACATTGCATATCTTCATTAGTGCATCCTCTAGAATATTATTAAACCCTTTCATTGTTCCATTTTCCCGAGGATAATAGGGTGTGCTCTTCTGGTGATAAATCTAAAATGTTATGTCAAGACTTCAAATATATTATTCACAAAATAAGTCCCTTGATGACTCATAAGGATTCTCAGACATCCAAATCTTGTGACAACATTCTCAAATAGAAACTCTGTAACTCGGGTTAAGTTATCTATCGTAGTGATTATATATCTTTCTCTTGACCTTTTCTCTGATGGGTTGATTGGTCCAATGAAATCCACTTCCCATTTATCAAAATACTGCAACGTAACCTATAGCATCAAAGGCATCTCTTCCCTTCTTGATGGCTTCCCAACTCATTGACATACATCACAGGTCTGACAAAACTCCTTCGCTTCCTTATGAAGGGTGGGCCACCAAAGTCCTATGCGCAAAATATTTTGAGCCGATTTTTTCCCTGTGTAATTTCCCCCCATAACTCCTTCATGTTCCTTTTATAATATAATTGGCCTCTCATGCTCTAATACACATCGTTGCATAATACCATCTGTACCTAACTTATACAAACTCCTCACTATAAGCTAATAATATGTTACCTTAACCACTAGATGTTTCTTTTGCATGATTATAAATTTGGGTGGGGCTACTCCTATGCTCAAGAACTAGGCAATATATGCAAGATAATCATCAACCATCTATATTGGGAACAAGTGTGCATCTAGCAGGTTTTCATCCAAATTTCCTACATCTTCTCCTATGAGTATGCACAACAAATGATATCATGTTTGCATAAACAAACAATCCATGAAAACAAATATTTGACTCAGAGCAACAACCCATACATAAAGCAGAGCATATCATAAGTGCGTAGTTAACAGAATATTCATCATATCAAAACACATAGCCATTTCATCCATAACAGACTCACTTCTTTATGATCATCCAATAGTCTCTTACAAAACAGGTGCATTGTGCACAAACATTATATCTATGTCTCAGACATACCCCAACCCCCTACTTACGCATATGCGCATTTTCTACCTAAGCATGAAGGATCTCTCTAATACATGCTATCTATCCCCAAAACCCCTTACATATTAATATAATTGAAATGGGGATTATCCCATAACGAGTAGAAATAAAGTTCCTAAAGACTTCTAACTATATTCCACCTTTTGTGTGCACTTGTCCCTTGGCTGACTTGTCGCGCGGTCCACTTCCTATGGGAAGTTCCCAAAGCTAGTCCAACGCTTTTTCTCTAATAGCATGAAACATACATGCACTCCAAAGGGTGTGATAGATTTAATTTTCATGTATGCATGTGTTCATAGATGCATGAGCTTATTAACAACATAGAAAAACGTGTGGTGAGATATCTAGAGCATAGGTGGTAGGGTATATTTTACCCATTGACCCCCTCATCCCTTCCATTCTCATGGAATCATAACCTGCCCTTGTGCTCCTCACAAACCCTTTTTATGGTTATCATATTATATATTATGATTACAACCACAAGGAAGTGATGTATCCTACTAACACCAATGTATATCCATGAAAACCCCCAATCTATCAAGAGTAGAGAGGGATAAAAGGGTTTTTGCAGATATTTTAGTTTTTTTAAGTGGCCATCTCAATCTCGATGATTAATAGATAAAAGAATTGCACATATGGATTTGTTTCCTTAGAAAGATAGGATTGGACACCAATATATGTATGTTTCTTTAGACATGTTAATTAGTCTATTAGGTGTGTTTTGGAAAAGATGATGTGAGACTGTTGTCCACATTCTCCCAGGGAAGAGTTTTTAAATTTGACCCTTAATTCAAATTTTTCATTCTCCCTAACTAATAAATACTATGTATACCATTTAACACCCTTTGAAATAATGTCCAAATTTTGGAGATTTATTCCACCACAGTGACATGGTGCATCCATATTCATGTTTTAGTTTATCGATTCCGTTTTTTTCAACATTATGGCCCTCATATTTACATATGAAACAACATCATCAATGAAAATGTAAAATATAGATGCCGAAATAACTCTTTTTAAGTACATATCCCATATGTATCTATGGGGGTGTAAGCATTTTTTCCCTACAAGTGTGAAGAGAGTTCCCTATATCACTCCTTATTAAGTATTTTCCCTTGGACATAAAGAGTGAAGAGTCCCCAATATAGATAAGTTCATTTATTGTCCCTTTCTTTATAATTTAAAATATAAGGATTTTATTTTGTTTCCAAATACTTGAATGCATGTATGGTCTAATGTTTCACTGCATTTATGTTGCCATCAATTCCAAGACATTAAGGATTCTCGAGTACCCCTCCCTCATTTTTTTATATTATTTTGTGGCTTTATCTATAATTCAATCCCTGTACTTATCCTTAGTGACATGCCTTGGATAAATCCAATGGTGGGATGTAATTGTATTAATGTGAGTCAAATTCATACAACAAGAGTGACTCTTGGTTTTCATCTTCCAAGAGGTGAATCTTTAGTTTTAGTAACTTTAAATATTTTCCTATTATGTAAATGAGACCATAATCCCATAGGATTATGTATTCAATATTCTTTCCTTAATTCGAATGGGTTTTTTTTAGTCCAAGCATCTTTCTTAACTTTTAAATTGTTTCTCTTCCAAGAACTTTGGGGAACATGTCTACAGTTTGATCACTTTTGGAACAATGTCTCAAATAAATAGTCTTGGAATCTACATGATATCGAATCAGATAGTACTTTGTGTTGATGTGTTTAGTTTGATCATGGAATTTGTGATTATTGGCCAAATTGATTTCAAAAGTATTGTCAACAATAAGAGGAGTAGAATTCACCTGTTTCTCTTGCAAATATTCAAGTATCTTCTTGATCTGGATTGTATAGGGAATGAAATGAAACACACAAATAAGTATAACAGAGATCACAATAATATAGTGAAAACTCAATTTCTATTAATGAATAAAATAGTTGAATACTATAGAACATACATTGGCTAGAATGGTGGTAGCTTATCTCTAATGGGAGAGAGATGGTGTAGTACACTCATTTGCACAAGCTAATACAAGAGGAAAAAGAGATGGCCTTTTAACATAAATAAACAACCCTAAAGGTCCAAAACCTTAAATCTAGAGGAAAAGTGCCAAAAAGTATTTTCTCTAAAAATAATTCCAAAAGGTACTTTTAGGTGTAGCTTTTACATCAATTTATTGGAATCATAACTTTCACATACAAGCTATGTTTGGTGCATATAGTAGCATGTTGGAAAGCTCTAACTATTTTTGTGGATAAATCCATCGGTGTGGACACCAATTGATCTCCTTAGTATAAATGGTTTATATATAGAACAAAACACTACATACCATACATACTTTCCTAGATTGATCAAATTACAAAAGATGCAAAGGTATTGCTTACCTTGCAATTGTAGTGATGTCTCCTTTCTTGATGTAGCCCTTGATCTTGAGTTGCAAAACAAGATACAAAAAACAAGTGGAAACACACAAACGATAACAATATGCAATATTGATTAATCTGAACTAGTGGTCAAGGAAACTAATTCTAAAGATCTAAAATGCACAATAAACCTTTATGGAAAGAGTATATATTATTGTATTAATGAAAGTAAAGAAAAGGAGATTACAACCATTTCCTTGATGTTGCAATTTTTTCCAAATGATATTTTCCTCAATGATCCAATCTTTCCTCTAATGGATGAAAGGGTTTCAACTCTAGTAGAATTTCTCCAACATTTAGGTTCTCTAATCCTTCCTCCCCTCACTATGAAGAGGAGGCTTGTATATATAGGCCAAAGAGGATAGAAGGGGTTGAGGATTTGATGGAGAAGGATAAGGGATCATCCCAATAAGTTAGGGGATCGACTGTCGCCTTCATTGATTTATGGGGATAAGCCTCCACAAAGACATTCGTTCTAGAAGACTATCGAAGCTTATCTTTTTCCTTCCTAACTGACAATAATGCACTTTGTCAACTAGAAACCCGCGTCTTTGAAAGGTGACGCACTCTATTCAAAGGAAAATAGATTTAGCGATGCACTTTGTTAATATGCAAAGCGTGTCTTCAAGGGTCTAACGCACTATCTCAATGTGCAAGGTGCATCAATGTGACAACATAGGAAAAAACCATGCCAAATCCCTTCCTTCAGTCAATTTGGAATCAATGCTTTAGGGATTAGGAAAAGACAAGGATACACATGCCATGATGATTATATTTTGGTCTAATAGAATGCCCCTCAAAGCATGAATCTATAGAAATAGGATAGGTGAAGTGCTTTGATGTATGGAAGTTTAAAGCAAAGATCATCTGTTGAAATGCTAAATGAGGACTTCTATAGTACCACTAACTCTAATATATGTGTCTCAAATGACTCAAAGCATGCATACCAACCAATACACTGCAGATCCATGAAAAAACTAAATACAAGTATGGCCACTAAGAATACAAACCTGGATCCATACATCCGTGAAAAGACAAGATCGTAGCCACAAGAGAGTACATAGTCGAGCTACAAGATGAACTGAACATAGACATGGAACAATACAATGTGGATCTATGTGACAGAATAATAGTTCCACATGATGTCCATGTGGGAACCTACTCAAAAAATCTCCATCGCAACCTGGGTAAGATACATACGTTATCCCAGGGTCTTCATCCCTAACTCGCAAAAGTAAAATTCTAACCATGTGAATAGATGTCCTGATGTCGAACATGGTAGAAATGATTTGATTACCGGTCATTGAGGTATACCATTAACAAGTGAGAAGGAAATCATCATTAATTTCGATAGCCAATGTATGTACACTCCTCCGAATGTGAATCAATGAGTTGAATTCGAACATTCGGTGGAATCTCTCGGTCAGAGGTCAATGATGTGAACCTACTGCTGAAAGCAAGGTAACCTGCCATTAAGGTATGCAGGTCCAAGGTACTCGAATTGGTTTCTAGGTCTAATCCTCAGATGATGTGTTGATTTCAAAAAGGATAAACTAGACAAAGGAGGGCCATGATTTTTCCCTCATCATCGACGTGAAACAAAATCAAAGATATTTTTGAAGTAGATCGTACTATAGATTAAATTTTGAGACTGAATCAGGGGTGACCGACACAATAGAAGGTATAATGACTGCAGAGGTTGAATCAATAACAAACTTCCCTTGAACATGGGATTTCATGAATTGGCAGCATTGATGTGATGGGATGGATACCAAGACCTAATAAAACACATGATTGATGCATTCTTCAGATGACCCAAAGTATTGAAATAACTCAAGGAAATGGTATGACTTGAGGACAAGTAGATTACCCAAGTTGTTTGAATGAAATGAAAACGAGGGCCATGTTCAAGGGTGACTATAAGCTTCCATTAACACAGACATAGATACATACTATTTCCTTATTCCCCGTCATGATTGATGAGTACCTATTTGTTTATTAGCGAGCTTGAGGAGGATAACAGATGCTTGATATAACTCATCTTTGGATGATTCTGACCTCACATGTTTTACGAAGCTGAGGAAGGATGGGTTCATCCCTATAAGGGTACTTCAATGTTAAATTTTAATGAGTCCATATAAGGTAAACTCAACGTCATTTCATGTTTAGAGAGTTTGTATAGACTAAAGGAAACTACAGGGTGTACTTTTTCGTAAATTTAGTCCCGAAAGTCCGAAAAAGTATAAAACAATACCCGTAAGAACTCTTCTAGTCAAATGTTGACCAAAGTATTCATTTTTCATAAATAGTCCACATGGTCCGAAAAAGGGGTAAACTATCACCGTGTAGACGATCTTTCTTATCCTTATACAAGCGCAAAAGAGACAAGATTGCTTGGCAATATTTTCATATTTTGGGTATCTGAAAAGAGCTTAAAGGAAACTCCACAGGGTTGCTTTCTCATAACAATTTTACGATCTCGAAAAAGAGATAAAAGTAAACTCAGTGACTTATTCTCATGTATTTATGAGCATGAGAAGAAACAAAGACTAAGCTCAACACCTGTTGTTCTTAAGTTTAGCGTGCACAATAATGGTATCAAAAAGCACTCGAAAGATTTTTCATATTTAATGAGGAGCATGAAAAAGTAAAAAATGATCTCTGTCATAGTCAAATGTTTATTAACCTAAACCTGCAAACTTAACGACAAGTTTTAGAGCCAATAGGTAGACTAAAAATAAAAAATAAAGTCAACTTAGTAAAAGACCACTTGGAATAATAAAAATTAAACTTGGAATATTCCATTTTGATATTAAAAAGGGTAAAAGTAAAAATTATTTACCATTGTGTTTTTTACCAAGTTGGGAGTGAGTGAAAAGCCCTTTTTAGCTCAAATTTGCTGTGAGGATTGCGAGAGTGTTAGTAAGCCATTCAACATTCCATCAGGTCTAGGTAATTATACTCCCTTTGCTCTTCAATTCCATGGTCAAATTTCTTATTTTCATGCATATTTGAGTGGTTGTAAGGGTCATTCTATAGGGGGAAAGTGCATGCCCTAGGTGATGCACTTATCCCTTTCGGGAAGTGCATCATCCAATAGTGACGCACATCTTGAATGGGGTAAGTGCGTTGTTGACGCCATGTTACTAAATTCAGGATGTGTTAGTGGAAGAGCAACCCAAAAAATTAAGAATGCAAGACAAAAAGTGATTTTCGTTGCCATGAAATGGTCCTAATGCTCCTTAAATTGATGTCCATGCAGGATTTATCAATCAATATGGTGCAATGGAAGGAAAGCGAGCATGAATTACAATATTTCCAAGCGTCTAATGATCCTCATTCGATTAATACTTTGAGAGAATGTGGGTTATTAAAGTTCTTTCAAGTGAAAGGGATGAGGGACCAACTCCAGTTATTGGATTACTTGATCCGAATGTGGGACCCATATCAATAATATTTTCAAGTTGGGGCACATATCCTCATATTGGATATTGAGGAAAGTTATTTTCTGATGGGGTTGTCAAGGTGTGGATCCCCAATGTCATTATTTGGTCCTCAGGGGGGGAGATAGGACCACTGAGGACTTGATCGCACAATTTTTCACTCTAGGGACCCAGATGTTAGGTGGGAATATTCCCATAAAAAATGTGCAATATTATCCTTTGAGGATGGTATTGTTCACCATTGAGAGAGTAGCGGGCAACAGGGCTGCGCATCAGGATACTAGAGCTCATATGATTTATGGCATTGAGTGCATGGAACCTATAGTATTCAACTGGTGTGAGGGGCACCTGGAAAACCTTAAAGATTAATTGACCAAATGGAGGAGAGGAGAACTCAAACAATTTGGTTATGGATCGATCATAGTCTCCTTCTTCCTAGAGAGGGTCCCCCTTCTCTGTCCATAGGTAGAGATCAATGATCTCGAGCCACGAGATCCATGCATGCTGAGGTGGACTGAGGTGATGGCTCGACATTGCGGTGGTGGGCCTATGATCACGTATGGGCCTACCTTCTTCAAGTGGTTATGTAGTCAGCTACTTATGGTAGAGGACTATGAGTATGCAGGGGCAGATTTCCGAGGGGATCTGGAATTAGTGCTTCTAGAGGGAGAGCACTGGGATGCGTTAGGTAAGAAGAAAACTCTTTTGTTTTTAATTTTTATGCATTTTATGATTTTTCACTTTTTTGTAGTACTGATATTTTATACTTTGTTACAGAGATGTTGGGCCTTCGAGACCAACTATATCATCACCTATTGAAAGGAAAGAAGTAGTCAGGTATATGGTAGTGACTAATTGAGAGGTTGTAGAGGATATGGACTATATTGAGGAGAATCTTTAGTGACTGACCATAGATATTCCTGATATCTCCATAGATGACTTGTCATGGAATTATCAGTGTTGGACATCTAGGATTTCCGGTCGTTTTGTTCAGCTACTCTGTCGGGTGGCAAGGGACATCATATGTTACCATGAGCACCACTAATGATAGCATGTATATGTAGTGATGTATTGGAATCCATGAGCTTCATATTTTGGAGATATGATAGACTGAAGGCCATGGGATTCATATTTTTGTACCGGTACTTTTTCGTAAAACGTTTTTTTTCAAGCTTCATATAAAATATTACCTAATGATTTATACAATGTGTCTTTATGATGAATGTGGGTCTTATATATGTTTTCTTATATACTAATGGATAATTTACATATTGTTCCAATTATACATTCTTAATAAAATGTTTAAAAATGTGCAATGTGCCAATCTAATATAAAGTTAGCCAATGAATCTGCAACCATGTTCATATGCCTCGGGACATGTTGGTATTGAATGAACTCAAAAGTTATTTCCAGCAAACGCACTTGCCGAAACAGACGAAGCAATGTAGGGTCACAGATGGCATAGAATCAGTTCAAGTGAAATACTATGAGATAAGATTTTAGGTAAACAATGATATGTCTCACTCCATGGGAGGAATCGTCGGTTAATAATCCAATCAACACATGATATTCGACAATGTTATTTGTTGCATAACCTAAGTAAACTCCACCTGAACTCATTAATTCATCAGCAGGGGAATAAATTACCCAACCTGCTAAAGCCAAGTTTTGCGTGTGTTGGTTAGCGTCGTACGTGAATCCATAACAGGTTTCCATCTGCACATCCAAGCAGAACATGGTATAAGAAATAATCAGAATAAGACCCTAACACACTAACAGGAAAGTGTCACACCAAATAAAACACACGTTATATACAATATATACAGAGTACTGATGCAGGATGACCTCAGCATAGTACCATTTTAGGTAGAGCCCATTTCGAGGCTCCCCTAGGGATATTCCATCATAATCGACCAACTCATCAACACCTTTTTCCAAAACACGCTTTACAATACATGGGCCATGCCACATGGACTCAAGCTTACTTGCCCCCATTTTATCATGTGTTTGGTCATATGTTAGGACCAAATCACCATCGTTAAAGATACGAGGTTTTACGGTTTTTTCATACTGGGCCTTGATGGGTTTCTTATTCACCTCAATGGCTAGAGCCGCATCACGCAAGTCTCATCAAGTCTGGTTAAGTATAAGAATCTCTCTTCAGTGGTAGTGTTTGGTAGGAGTTCAACAACTATATTTAAAGATGGAATTTCGCACTCAATAGGAAATATTGCCTCTAGTCCATACACCAATTGAAAAGGTGTGAATGCAGTGGTGGTTTTGATAGAAATCCTATATGCCCAAAGGGATGAAAAAAGGATCATGTGCCAATTTGACTTGTCAGTGCTTACCATACGATGAATCATGGTTTTCAAGGCCTTATTAATGGTCTCTACTTGTTCGTTCGATTGAGGATAGTAGGGGATTGATTTTTCAGGACGAAAACCCAACTTGGTGCTTAATTTAGCTACCATCTGATTTTGGAAATGTGATCCATGGTCTATGACGATGGCTCGCTGGACTCCAAATCTAGAAATAATATGATTAAACATAAAGAGTGCGGCAATTTTTCCGTCTTATTTGTATGTAGGCATATCCTTCTCCCATTTTGTGAAGTAATCTACATCGACAACAATATAACTATGCTCCCCGGCTGAGGTAGGCTTACAGTGCATGAAGTCAATGCCCCATTTTACAAAGGGGTTGACAATGATAACTAGATGGATTGGGATGAGGTGTGTGCGCTTTTTATGATGGAAAATATGGAAAGGACACTTCTTGAATGCTTCCATACAATCTTTAAATATGGATGGACAATAGTATCCAGCGCGTAAAATCTTTTGGGCTGTAGCCATTCTAGAGAGGTGACCACCACATGCCCCTAAGTGGCTATCATTCAAGACATGTTCGGCCTCCTCGTGAGTTAAACATTGTCTTAAGATTGAATCAATTCCACGACGATATAGGGTACCACCGATGATTAGATAATATTTGGCATGATGACGGATATGATGGCGCTCATCGTGGGATAAGTGGGGCTCGAAGCGTTGTGTTTGGATATACAAAGTGATATCTCCATTCCATGGATAGAAAGTACTGATCAAGAACAATGACTCATTTGGAAGAGATTCAATGGGCTCAAATTCTTGATCAATATGGGGAATATGGATAGAAAGTATTGATCAAGAACAATGAATCATTTGGAAGAGAGTCAATGGGCTCAAATTCTTGATCAATATGGGGAATATCACAAATTAGCTCTGCAAATACTAATGACTTATTTTATTTTTCCTTTTCAAACTGTTGATGGAATTCTTGAAGAATCACGATCCAATGTGAATATTTCCCCCCTAGTACTTAACGAGTTAAGACATGGTACATAGGGTTGGAATCGACAATTATAGTAGTAGTCCGGAGCAAAATATAATGATGGAACTTCTGGACAACAATGACAGCTTCCAGAGCCAACTTCTCAACATGTGAATAACGAGTTTCAGAGTTGATAAGACCCTTGCTAAGGTAGTAAATCACATGTTCTTGCGTGTTGCTATCCTCCTGCACTAAAACCATACCAATATTCGAGGTAGAGGCAACAATATAAATGATATAACCCTTGGTGTAATCAGGTGGCTGTAACACGGATGCATGAGTAGTGGCATGCTTGATATTGTCAAGGAACTCTAGGCATAGTCATCCCAAATAAATGGGATGCCCTTCTTTAACATGTGCATATAACCCTATGTTTTCTCTGCATAATTACATGCGAAACAACTCAAGTAGTTTTCCTTCCCCTGCAAAATTTGAAGTTCAGTGATGTCCATAGGTGGGGGTAGGGCTAAGATGGCCTCTACCTTGAGGGGATCGATGCAGATCCCCAGATCTTGAAATGATGAAGCCAAGGATACCTTTGTCCTCCACGTAGAATATGAATTTGTGGGGATTTAGGCGGATGTTAAAGCATCAACTTCTGAGGAAAATAGATATCAGATGGTCGATGTGAAACTCACAACAATTTGAATGAGCTAGTAAATCATCGAGGTAGGGTTCCGCTAAATCCTTAATATCAGGAAAGGCATACAACATGGCCGATTGGAATGTAGCACCGACATTTTTTAGGCCAAAAGGTAATTTGCAGTAAGAAAATGTACCCCATGGGAAGATGAATGCAGTTTTATGTTGATCAGCTGGGTGTATCTCATTCTAATTATAGCTAGAAAAGCCATCCATGAATGAGAATATGACACTACCAGCACAGTTATCAATAATTTGGTTGATAAATGGGGTAGGGTAGTTGTCCTTGGGACAAGCCTTGTTTATATCCCTTTAATCAACACAAACTCTAATGGTTCCTTGTTTTTTGGTCACAGGAATGATATTAGAGACCCATTCTGTCAAGGGGACAGGGTAAATGAAACCAACTGTCAACAGCTTTTCAAATTCTGCTTTGATAGCTGTAGACTTTCTAGGGCATACTGGATGGAGTTTTTGCCAGACAGGTTTTGCGTCGGGATAAGTTTTGATCTCATGCACAACTATAGCAGGATATATCCCAGGCATTTATTCATGGCTCCATGAAAATACGTCATGAAATTGTTTGAACAAGGCCGTGTAAGTTTTGATTTCTTTAGAAGGACATGTTTGGACAATATGGATATGCTCCATGATGTTTGGTTTCACCAAGATGTCTATGGTAGTGGTAGGCGTAATGTTTTCCAAATTCCCTTCGATTACTATAAAGCCTCAACTTAAAATAGTCCAATAGAAACATGATGGTATTGGATAATTCTGGATCCACTGCTCCAATAGAAGATAGTAGAGTCTTACGTTGATTAGGGCATTTTTGTAAGACTTCAAGGGTCGACATAGCACATGGTTCCTGGGCTATATCTTCTACAATGTTGTAGTTTTGAGCGGCCCGGGAATTGGGGTTTAAAATCGCTTTTTGGATTGTGCTTTTCAGTGGATGCAAAACTGCATCTAATATAGGTTTGTCTATGTTCAAAGGACCTTGTGACGGAGGAATTGTGGATGCGAATGTGGAGGATTTTTCAGTATTACCCCCATTAGCTTCCTTATCGGGAATAGAATCATACGTACGTGCCATGGTGGATAAGTTAACGGTTTCACTACGAATCATAAGGACATGAGAGATCATGGATTATTCTCCTTGAGGAGGAGTGGGTTGTTGCACGACCAGCTATTGGTGTTTAGTGGGGAAGGGATCCGTTAAAACTACGGCTTGAGGGTTTCCTTTGAGGAAATTTTTTACTTCTTCACAATGTGGACATTCTTTCATGAAGTGGTCGTCATCACACAATAAGCATGGATACTTAGCCTTCCATCTAGGTTTGGTGTTAGGAGGGTCAGGATTGTTCTTGTGTTCCTGCTGGTTAAAATATTTCTTGGATTTACCTTTGTTTTTCTTATTACCACTAAATTTATGAGATGAAGTAGATTGGACTGAATTCACCTCTGCAGTAGAAGCAAGAGTGGGTGAATGGTTGGTGTTATTACCAGCATGTGATGGGGTTGGGGTTGAAACCGTGTGGCTTTGTGAATCCAACTGATTGAGTAGCAGGATGGGTATGAACAAAACCAATGATGCCATCGTCATGTGATCCCATGGGGGATTTCGTTGGGTCATGTGTGGGGCAAGGGGCATTGGGAATTATGTCGTATAATGTGCCTGATTGAGCATATACTAGGTCTAAGTATTAGGCATGTGAAATAGCTTGTTCTTCTGTAACTGCCCCACCCATAGTGACGTCTTTGGCTATGATAGGTAAAAATGATTTGGTAAACCAATCATCCAATAATTGATCTGTAATGGGAGCCTTAATGATCCATCATCTTCATCTCCATTCATGAATATGATTGAAAATATGAGTGGAGGTTGATTGTTGGAGGGAAGTTAAAAGATCTGTGTTAGTTTCATAGTGGATCGGTAGTTGGAAATGTGTAAGAAAATACATACCCAAGGATCAAAATTCCATGAAAGAGTGTGGTGGTAATTCGATGTACCATTCTGCGGCAATGTTGGTGAGGGTTCGTTAAAAAGCCTCAAACAGATAGAATCATCCATTAATGAGTTCAAGGAACACCACAAGTGATATTTCATTACGTGGTTTTTTGGATCCTCGCCAGGTTTGCCGTCAAACTTAGGGATGTCCGATGGAAGTTTCATAGGAATGGGTGGCCAAATCATGCCATGTTGGATGGGATCATTGGTCAAATGTGACAAATCCGACAGATCCAGTGTATCCAAGAATGGTAACTGTCGGTTTGGTTATGGGTACTGGTAATATTGGTAAGGTAGTTGAGTACTAGTAGGACCATAGATCGATTGATCGTAAGGTACTCCCATAGAGGGTTGGCCATATGGTGGGGGTCCTCCTGCATTAGGAGGTGGACCAAATGGAGGTCCTCCTCCCCCATGAGGGGTTCCTCCCGAATGAGGGGGTTTTTCGGATGGTGGGGGTGGGCGTGGGACAGGTGGAGAAGGAGGGGGTGGGACAGGTGGTGGGGATGGTAGTGGTGGAGGGGGAAGGCCGCTGGCTGGAGGTCCAGTTGATGGAACATTATAATGTCCCCATGGGTTGTTCATGTTTCTAGGGTAAGGTGCTCCAGGATAAATATTTCCTGGAGTAGTTTGATAGATTTGACCCATTTCTATATTTTGATTACCCGGATATCTGTACCCCCATGGGGGTTGGGCCCGCATAGATGGTCCCCCCACGTGATGAGCCCATGAAGGTTGTCCCATGATTGGAGGTGGACCTCCAATCGTACTATAAGACATAAATGAAGGTTTTCCTCCACTTGTATTCTTCCCAGTAACTAGAGGTTTCCCCCCGGTTATATTTTTTCCACTAACTAAGGGTTTCCCCCTGGTTAAAGTTTTCCTACCAATCGAGGTTTTCCCTGTGATTATGTTTTGGAAACTGACCATAGGTTGACCTGAGGTCATATTTTGACCAAGAACTAGGGGTTGACTTCCGACCATACTTTGTTGCGAAGGTTGTGTTCCAGTTATGAAGTTAACAGTGGTTGAAGGTCTCCCCCCAATCATTGGGGTCAAAAAAGGTGTAGAATTGACTAAATGTGAAACAAGTGGAAAAGATGGTTGGCCTGGTTCATAGTTGGGCACATTAGGCGAAGACATTCCGAGTGAAGGGAGAGTAAAATAATGCATAGGGGAATGGTGTTCTGAATGTTGGAATATTTTATTTTCCTTGGAAGGTAATAATGTCTTTGTATTATGTCAGAAAATATCCACAATCTTATGTAAAAGAGTAATACATTTATCCCATATTCATTATGGTAAAATATACTCTTGATATTCATTATTATATAAAGAGATGTTATTATGGAGAATTATATTATCCTACATGTAATATGTGAGAGTAAATCCTCCTCATCTCGTAGTATATAATAGAGTCAAGGGATAGTCACATCACTCATCATGATCTATACTTTTACAACTATTGCTATATTGTATTGGGTTTATTGGCATTGCTCTCTGTAAGCTTGGAGGAGATATTCTGGAGATAATAGAAGACTACCTTCCCGCGGACGTAGCTCAATTGGGTGAACCACGTATATCTGGTGTACTCTTTTCTCTTGTTCTCTTTTTGTTCTTATTTACTGTGATATGTTATTGTTTGCATAGATAGGTAAGCTAGTTTAGTTAGATCCATATCTCCGACAAGGTATCAGAGCTTGTTATTATGATCTAGAACCTTCTATTTCTCTTGAACAATATTTTATCATTTGGGCATTGATTATTTCTTGTAGATTTGCTTTCGATCTAGTAGCCCTTAGGCTTCTCTTCATATCTAGGCATATTTCTACAAATTTTTTATTTCTAACCCTAACCTTGTGTAGATTTTTGCAGAAATTTTTCAAGGGTTTGTTGATGTTGTTTTTGTAGATCTATATAATTTTATGATTCTCCTCAAAGAGATCTATCTTCTGGTTGTCAAAATGTTATTTTTTTCAAGTTTGATAGACTTTGTGCAGGTTTTCGTCTTCGGCAGATTCGAAACTATTTTCAGCCTCATAACTCGGTCAATGTTTATCATAATTTTTATTATAGCCTATTTTTGGAACTGGAAAAGCTGTTTTGGATCCACCAAAGTAGACAAAACAAAATCTTGGGCCTTCCTATTTCCAAAACAACAACTTTCGTCCAAGTTTGGTAGACTTTGTGCAAGTTTCCATCTTCGACATATTCGGCATTGTTTTCAGCGTCATAACTCGGTCAATTTTTATCAGAAGTTTTAATATAGCCTGTTTTTGGAACTGGAAAAGTTGTTTTGGATCCACCTACGTGGACATAACAGAATTCTGGGCAAGTCTAGGCACTCAATCAAAGGGTTATAAGTAAAATTTTCTCTTTCCTTTACTGTTTTTTTTCTAACTATTTTTTTTGTAGTTTTAGATCAGTATGGTAAACTGTTTTTTCAATTTTTTGTTATTCACTATCTTTCTCTTGTCATTTCTAGCATTTGGGTTTCTAGTCAAAATTTGTATCATTATGACTTCAGAAGTAGCTTATGTTCCTGAACTTGTTGGTCCTAACTACCTTGCATGGAAGAAAAAAATGATTGATGTTCTCAGGAGTAAGAATCTATGGAGGATTGTTAATGGTGAACACATGAAACCAGTTGATCCTCAAGCTTTGGCTATATGGAAGATAAATGTGATCAAGCAAGAGAGCTCATTGGTCAAACAGTTGTAGATAGTCTTCAGATAAGTATAGAGGCAGAAGATAGCCTGGTTGAGGTATGGAAAATTCTTGCTTCCTTATTTCATAAATTTGATGATGTTTCTGCTTATTACCTTGAAAAGAAGATTTATGAGCTAGATCCTACTAACTTTGATAGAGTAGAATTATATCTTGTTGAAGTGAAAACTTTAAATGAAAAATTAAATAATTGTGGTAAAGATTACAAGAAAACAGACATTGCTCTTATAATTCTTGTAGAACAAAAATTGCCATCTTCTTTTGATATGTTCATTCAAACTAGGAATAGAGCTCTTGAATTTTCTTCAAATACCACAAAACCTACTTTTGATGAATTTTGTAAAGGATTGATTAATGAGCAAGAAAGGTTAATTGTTTCAGGACAAGTGTCACCTAATATGGCTCTTATGGCACATAATCCTAAAAGTTTTAATAATGTTAAATGTTCTAATTCACACACTTCAAATCATACTAATAATTTTGGTAATGCTTCTAATGCACATCATGAAAATAGTAATAAGAAGAAAGTGTATGATCCTTGTAAGCATTGTGGTAAAACTAATCATCTTGAAAAGAATTGCTTTAAAATGAAACGTTTAATGGCTAAAGCTAAAATGAAAGATTTTCATGAATCACAATAAGCTTTAAGTGCCTCTTTTGTTGTCATCTAGTAGTTCTTCTAATGTTTAATGATTAAATTTGCTTTTTTGTTGTTCATGCTTAATCATGTTGATTTCTAATCATGTCATGTTTATTTTGTACTTGATCAATTTTATAAAAGCAATCTAATATCTGTCATTTTTTGTGCTCACTATTTATATGTTGTGGCTAACACTTGTGTAAAAGTAAATTCATTTTCCTTAATTTTCAAGTTAATATTTTATTTTATCATATCATGTTGCTATATTTTCTATGATGATTGCTAACCTTTGGTGTATAAGCATTTTCATTTTTGTATGAGCAATATTGTTTTTTATGATGTTTGTATTCTTTAATATTGGAAGTTTTTGTGCAGATAAGTTCTCTGTTTATGTTTTCAGAAATAATGAAGCATCATCTTCTACTGTTGAACTCATGTGTTCATATGTATGATATCATTTTCGATGTATAGACCATTGGGGTCTTGTTTATTCGATGTTTGAAGTCTTCTAAAGATATTTATATTGCACCTTGATTGGAAGAATGTCTGTTATCTACATGCGTATTGGCCATCTGGATATCTTTGTACTCTGTTGTGGTGTTCTTAGCCACATGTTCTGTTGTTTCAACTATCAGAAGGTACCTGTACATTGGTGTCGATGTTATATCAGAGTTCTTCAACTATCAATTATGGTTGTGATGATTATTGTGGTGATTTGGGCTCCTTGTTGTTGGATTGCATCACATGTTTATTTCATCATATAACCTGGTTTGAGTGCACTTTCATGATTCAGTGAGACGTGGTTGCTCTTCATCAAATTCCATCAGTCGAAGTGTTCTTCCTTTGCATCTTTGGTTCTTTTTGGAAGTTGTCATCAAGGGGGGGCAGTAAGGACTCCTTCCTTCCTTAGTTAGTAGGTTTTTCTCTCAGCCATTATTAAGGGGGAGTGTTGGAATATTTTATATTCCTTGGAAGGTAATAATATCTTTGTATTATGTCAGAAGATACCAACAATCTTATGTAAAAGATGAATACATTTATCCCATATTCATTATGGTAAAATATACTCTTGATATCCATTATTATATAAAAAGATGTTATTATGGAGAATTATATTATCCCACATGTAATATGTGTGAGTAATTCCTCCTCATCTCTTAGTATATAATAGAGTCAAGGGATAGTCACATCACTCATCATGATCTATACTTTCACAAGTATTGATATATTGTATTGGGGTTATTTGCATTGCTCTTTGTAAGATTGGAGGAGATATTTTGGAGATAATAGAAGACTACCTTCCTGTGGACATAGCCCAATTGGGTGAACGACGTATATCTAGTGTACTCTTTTCTCTTGATCTCTTTCTTTTCTTATTTACTATGATATGTTATTGTTTGCATAAATAGGTAAGCTAGTTTAGTTAGATCCATATCTCTGACATTGAATTCACTACTTCTAAAGTGGATTGGGAAGGGAAACTCTGGTGCCTTACCTATTCTCCAAGTGTCCGTAAGTGAGCCACGGCATCTTGAAGTGGTCTGAAAAAATAGACGTTCGGGACAAGTCTAGCAGTACATGGAGGGGGTGGTATTTCCACAATTTGTGGTGAACCAAAATTGGAAATAACATGCCCTATGGAGGTTCCGCGAAACGAAGCGGTTGGACAAAAAGTAGTTGTTATCGGGTCATTTGGAGGTCGAGTGAATATCCAATCGACGGCACAAGGGTGACCTTCAAGCGACTGATGGAAATATGTGTCATGTGAAGGAGATGGTTGTTCCACCATGAATGGTCCCATAGGGTTGATGATGAGTGGATTTACAAGAGGAGATTAATCCCCTCTTGATTCAATCAATGGAATTCCTTCTTCGTGCGACCCAATTGTAGTGGTTCGGTCCATATCTTCCCCTATGTTTCCTTCCTCAATGAGAGGATATTCAGGTGGCAACTTTTGGATCCTACGGAATCTCCTTAAGGGTTTTTCAGCCAGAATGTATGATGAAAGTCTTCGCCTAAGAGTCTTCTAAATAAAAAAACACTTTAAGTCCTACTCAAACTAAAGTGACAAGAAAACTTATATTTTCGGTGGGATTAAGAGATGGATCCTCACAGGAGTATCAAGGCATCGCAACTCGCGAAATACTACAGGTTCCAACAGTAATACTTAGCCCAATATTCCAAAGCACTAACCAGGGAGGATTAGGACCATACCCCTGACCTTATTACCCGAATGCCTAACAGTATGTGCGTAGTATCTCCCTGAGTGTTGTTCTCAATGTAAGTCCACACCAAGACGACCAATGGTTGACTCATATGGTTTTAAGATCCTAGTGGGGTATCCCAATATACTCAAGGTATGTGGGAGCTCCAATTTGTAGTAGTGTTGTCTAATGCACAACTGTTTGACAAGATATTTCCTAAATACCATCGAGTACGTGAAGTACCTTTCTATATACCCGTAGATACATGAAAGGTCATTCGATATACTGACTAGTACATGGAAGAACTACAAGTCCCCAGGATGCAGTGCAAACATATAACAACAGCTGCTACGTTTAAAGACGTTGGAACACATCTCTAACCTGTCACATGAGTTTCTAAATATTTTAACTTAGACTATCGCTTGATTTTGTCTTATACGGTTAGGTGGATGCATGAAGTGTAGACTTGAACCAATATGTATAAATAAGCTAAATGAGATGCAAGTCTTTTGTTTTTTGATGAAAACTATCTAAAGAGAGGAGAGACATATTTTTTTCCCAAATGAACAAAATACCCCTTTTTACTTTATTTTCCAACCAAACCAAAAGACTAAGAACACTCTTTCATTCAATCCAACAAACCAAAAATAACACACGAAACCAAAATATTTTTCTTTTTCTCTTTTTCAAAGAAATTAAATTTACAAGCTAAAATGAAAAGATGAACTTCTTTTAGTTGCAATATCTCTGAGTTTTAAACCAAGGAACAAAAGAGGTAAAGATAAATCAAAAAAGCATGAGGGCATTTATTATTTGTTCCAATAGCTTTGAAAAGGACTAATTCCCAAGAAAAAATAAGCATACACAATTTTCAGCTCTTTCAATTTTTTTCAAAGAACTATCAAAAGCACAAATGCTCTTTTCAACAACCTCAAGCAATGCACTCAAGATGAAGAGAGTAAATATTTTTATATTCCCTACTAATGCATTCAACAATTCCAAGAGTGATATAACTTCCTTTGTCTTGATTCAAAATATGACAGATCATTCAATGTTGCAATCTTTAAACAAATAAATTCTTAAGAAATCAATCACCCAAAAAGTGTCACAACTCATGACTCACACCAAATTGTACCAAAACCACAACAACATAAGCTTCTCAAAGAATTAGAATTCAAAGCAAAACAGATCAGGGATTCTCAGAAAGTCACAATACTAGTTGCACTTGCGAGGGATTGGAATTAATCAAGGCCAAGGAAGCAATCGCCTGACTACATAGGACTCACTAAGAATTCAAATCGAGATCTAAATATCGAAGTAGATCAAAGAAATAAGCGATCCAAATATGAGAAATACTATGGAAGAGACAAGTGGAATAGAGATCTCATAAATCCAATCAAATCCAATTTTTGTGGGAAACTTGACCCTAGATTCCAAGCTTTGCAGGGTGACGCAACATGCAAATATACACCATAGCTTCAATACCTTAGTGACATGGTTTAAACATAGGTAGAGAGCGTCAATGATGCTTTCTGAATACTGGAAAAGTGCATCAGTGACACAATCTTCCTTAAGTAAAGATGTGTCAAAATTACAGTGACGCGGGTATGACACTACCCAGGTGCGTCAGGCGAGATCCAAGCTTGAAAAAATAAAAATTCCCAAACCAAAAAGAGGTAACTGGTTGATTTAAAGATCCCTAAAAGAGACTGGATCACCCAGTAACTCATAGGAAGACATATCCAACAGAAAGAGGCAAATTGAAAAGATTTAGGAGGATAAACAAAAAACAATGGAAATCACAACCTAGACTATCCAAATACTATGGTGTCTCCCCAGTATGGTTGCCAATTTTGTTTGTGGATAAATCCATCGGTGCGGACATCAACTGATCTCCCTAGTTTAAATGGTTTAGATCTAGAACAAAACACTACAGAACATACATACTTTCCTAGATTGATCAAATTAAAAAAGATGTAGAGGAATTGCTTACCTTGCAACCATAGTGATGTCTCCTTGCTTAATGTAGCCCTTGATCTCCAGTTACAAAACAAGATACAACAAACAAGTGGAAACACATAAATGATAACAATATGCAATATTGATTAATCTGAACTAGTGGTAAAGGAAACTAATTCTAAAGATCTATAATTCACAATAAATCTTTATAGAAAGAGTATATATTATTGTATTAATTAAAGTAAAGAAAATGATATTACAACCATTGCCTTGACGTTGCAATTTATTCCAAATGATATTTGTGTCAACGATCCAATCTTGCCTCCAATGGATGAAAGGGTTTCAACTCTAGCATAATTTCTCCAGCATTTAGGTGCTGTAATCCTTCCTCCCCTCACTATGAATAGAAGGCTAGTATATATAGGACAAAGAGGATAGAAGGGGTTGAGGATTTGATGGAGAAGGCTAAGGAATCATCTCAAGAAGTTAGGGGATTGACTGCCACCTTCACTGATTTATTGGGATAAGCCTCCACGAAGACATTCATTCTAGAAGACTCTCGAAGCTTGTCTTTTTCCTTCCTAATTGACAGTGATGCACTTTTTCAACTAGCAACCTACCTCTTTGAAAGGTGACTCACTCTATTCAAAGGAAAATAGTTTCAACAATGTGCTTTTTCAATATGAAAAGTGTGTCATCAAGGATCTGACACACTATGTCAATGTGCAACGTGCGTCAGTGTGACAACATAGCGAAAAACCAAGCCAACTCCCTTCGTTTAGTCAATTTGGCATCAATTCTTTAAGGATTAGGACAAGACAAAGATACACATCCCATGATGATGAGATTTTGGTGTAACAAACCTAGAAGAATAATTGAAAACCAACATATTGTTGCAAAGAAAAAAGAGAAACATATTCCAAGGAGGTTTCTAGGCCAAGAAACATTGTTTAGGCTCTCAAAACATTCCTAGAAGTTTAGAACCTGAAAAATCCTAGCAAAATTTGCCAAATAGAGAACCATGTTGAGATAGTGGGAGAGATGGGTGGCCATTGATATCCACTTCGACCAATCCTCCCCCCTTTCGAAGCAATTGTCTCATTGCATTAAGTTCTTGCATGAAATGGGGAAACAATTTTCTGAATATTAATTTGGGTAACCCATTTCCCTTGGTGAAGATGTTGTCCTACTTTGTCATGTTCCTATTTTGTCAGAACCATGAAGTAGATCAAACCCCATGGATCCTAGTGACATATTAGAATTAATTAATTAATGAGGGGTTAAGTTAAGGCATTAATTAGTTAGGCTACTTTAATTTTATCTTTTCATATGTTTGCAATGCACTTGATGGAAATATTTTTCAATAGATATTATTTTAATAGAATAAAATGGATAACTATGCACAAGGGTGCATTAGAGGAAAGGGATTGACCAAGTGATAGATTGCAAAGGAAGAAAATATAAAAGTAGTCAAAATCTAGGAAAGCAGGAAAAAGAAAATAAAAGATGGCACAAGGCTGAAAAGAAGTAAAGCTCAGGAAAAGCATAATAAATCAGAAAAGTAGATAAAAGAAGAAAGCAGGATAAGGCAGAAAAGCAGGAAAAAAAAGGACAAAGCATAAAAGCAGGATAAGGCAGAAAAGTAGGAAAAAAGAAGGACAAAGCTGAGAAGTAGGATAAGCTAGAAAAGCAAGAAAAAACAGGATAAAAAAGCAATAGAAGGATAAAGCAAAAGCAAAAGCAAAAGCAGAAAGCAAAGAAAAGCCAAAAGCAAAGGCAAAAGATAAAGAGAAAAGAAATCCAACCTTATTCACTCCATGAGGGAACATTACTTTAGTTTAATTGGTCCACAATTCACCTTAAATATATTAAATAAGGAGTACACACCACTATCCCATCTTTTGACAGTTTGAGAATTGAATTGAGTGCAATTAACCTTTTATGACTTGGGAGATGTGCCCCTAATCCAAGCTAGGAGATGTGCCCTTGATTTTGGTAAGAGGGTGATGACATCCATTCTTCATCATTGAGTTTATTTCAGGTATTGAAGTTTGATCCAGTGAAATTCAATCTTGTTGCAGAGATTAGAGAGCCTTCCATCTCGAATTCTGATTATGTCTATTCTTTCTATGATGGAGAATCCTATTACTGATGTAATTCTTTCCTGAGAGTTTTATGAGATGTATTTCAGCTACTGATGGTTTTTACTACTGTAAATTTGAACCTTTGAATTCCATTTTACATTTTGAATAAATAAAAGTCTTCCTTTCTTATCCATCTTTTGCACCTAGTCTAGATTGCCATGAAAAATAGCTAGTTTTTAGTGTTTTATTAATAAATGAACTTCTACACTCCAAATTGAATTATTTATGGTGATAATGTTATTTAACATTCCAATATACTCATTCCATGACTTAAACTGATAATTCGAAGCCTTCTCCTACTATTTGGAAAATCCCGAAGTTAGACTAGCTGTGCAATCCCGGGAGACAATTTTACTTGTTAGTTTGTGAAACCTCCTTAGAAATTCCTCAAAATTGTTGGAGTGAAAATAGACTGATATTTGACTTTAATTTAATTTTTTCAAAGCTTCCTAAGTCAAAATCCTTCACCATTGGTTCTTAGGCAGTGCACAGTTGAAGTTCTAGTATGCATATGTTGGGGTGCCCAGGAGCCTTGGAGTAGACTTCAGCCTAGCTGATGTTTGAAACATTAATGGTTCTAGTACATTGTGAAAATTTTATATCAGCTAGCAAGATCCTCATCCCTTCCATAATTGTTTGATTTTTCCTTCCTACATCCAGACAAGCCACCAAAGTTCACTATTTTGTCGTAAGTCTTGTAGGAGAGTTAGTTAGCGTATCATCTTATATGATTGGTACATTACACGCTTTAACTACTCGATAGAGTTGTATGGTTTGTTGGTGGCTTCCTTTTATATTTATTTCCATGATCTAATCCATTATAGATTTCTCAAGGTAGTCAGGATTGAGTTATGTATGAACCAATTGCTCAGCCAACAGAGGCAGGAAATATCGGGGAAGTAGCTCCAAATTAAATACTGGGTGTAAGCAAAGGAAATGAGGAATACTCACTTCAAGAGCATTTTCACCCACAACCTTTGTGATGGTGTAAGTCCAATGTTAGAATGGTCAGAGCTACCTATGGGGGCATGTGTTAAGCCCTAAATATGGGCACATTCCCTTCTATATTGTGGTGTATTACATTAGTTTTGATGTCAGCTTTGGTCCATTAGTTTTAATTGTCATTAGTATGGTTATATTTGTTACATCAACATGGGTCAGTTAGTTGGAATTGTACCCCTTAGTCTCATATTTATAGGAAGGAGACCTTTTCATTTGGAGTATCTTATCTTGTCTTGTCTTGTCTTGTGTACTTAGTACATTGTATAAGGAGCTTTCCCCCTCGAAGAGGCTATTTATTTGGATATTTTCTTCAATAAATTCATGAAGCACTCTTTTTGATCTATTTATGCTCTTTTCATGCCCTTTTTTGGAAATTTCTTGCATAGCATTTGGTATCAGAGATCTTTTGTTGGGACTAGGTTCTTCAAAATGAGTCATCTTGGAATATTTGCTATAAAAACATTTATACAAGGTTTCATATAGTGAGGCTTGGAACCCATTTATGAAACATGTGAAAATATCTGTGGTATAATATTTAGATCGAGAATCCTAACATATTCGGAGTTATTCTCATCTGAAGTTAGGGTTTCTGACTAGTACGAAAACTAGTATAAAATGGGCGTTTTCGATAAAACTATTATATCCGGGGCATGCAAGATACAAATTGAGTGAGACCTGTTGCATCAGAAATAAGACGGACAAAGGTATCAGTGGTAACATTTTCAGGCTCGGATATGAAATATTGGACACATGGAAGTCTGTACAAGTTCATTCTTCAGAAAGGACAAAAAATAACAAGCGTTGGGAGATTTGCCATATCTTTCTATTGGCATATCAGAATTAGGTCAAACCTGGGGCATTGCAGAGAGGAGATATCGGGATAATTTAGGAAATATTTTCATACTTAGAGGGTCCAATATTGTAGATATATCTCATTTTAAAGTTCCACTTGATGGATCATGGCGTATGTGTCCAGATTATAGAGAGCTCAACAAGATCACCATTAAAGACAAGTTTCCCATTCTTGTCATTAATAAATTATTATATGAATTACATGGAGTAGTTTTCTTCACAAATTTGGATCTTCATTCCGAGTAACATCAAATCAGAATGAAGGATGAATACATCGCAAAACCAACATTGAGAACGCATGAAGGTCATTATGAATTTCTTGTCATGTCATTTGGCCTCATGAATGCGCCTTCCACATTTCAAGGTTTGATGAATTCCATTTTCAATCCTTTTCTTAGTAAATTTGTCTTAGTATTCTTTGATGATATACTAATCTATAGCAAGTCTTGGGAATAACATGTTCAACATGTTGATAGGGTACTACAACTACTAAAGGAGCAACAACTATATGCAAAACCTTCCAAATGTTTCTTTGGGGTGAAGGAGGTAGAGTATTTGGATCACATTGTATCTCATGAAGGTGTCAAGGTAGACGCTAACAAAATTAAAGCCATGATAGATTGGACGATTCCCAAAACCATGAAGAATATTCAAGGATTCTTAGGTCTAACAGGGTACTATGCAATTTTGTTCAAAACTATTGAAGAATAGAAATGCCTCTAACAACATTATTGAAGAAAGATGCGTTTTCTTGGACTCCAGAGGCAAATCAATATTTTGAACAACTTAAATAGGAAATGTGCAAAGCTCATGTTTTGGACACACTAGACTTCACAAAAACCTTTATTGTGTAATGTGATGCTTCAAGAATTGGCATTGGTGTTGTTCTAATGCAAGAAGGACACCATATTCCTTTCACAAGTCATCTAATCAAGGGAGAGAACTTACAGAATCCCATATATGAGAAGGAAATGTTGGCAATACTACACGCTCTTAAGAAATGGCATCCTTACCTAATATGTTGGTACTTCAAGGTCAAACCAAATCATGATAGTCTTAAATACTTCTTGGAACAGATATTATCTTTGGAAGAGCAACAAAACTAGGTAACCGAGAAGTTGGTATATGACTTTGAAATCACCTATCGAAAAGGGAAACATAATTTGGTGGTAGATTCGCTCCCCAGAAAAGATGAAGATATTGGGGCATTACTTTGTGTCATTTCCATTCTACAACCAAAATGGGTAGTAGCAACAAGGGAAGAATGGAAAAATGACCTATATGTGTGGACGCTCATTCAAAAGCTACAGAACGATCCCAATGTATCAGATACTTTTGTTTCGAAAAATGATTCACTATGGTATAAGGATCACTTGTATTTATGCAAAAACTCCCAACTCAAGCAGAGGTTCCTCTCAAAATTGCACACCTCTCCTATAGGTGGGTACTCTGGGTTCCTGAAAAATTACCACAGGGTCAAGAAGAATTTTTTTTGGAAAGGTCTTAGATATGATGTTCAAAGGTTTGTGGCTGAATGTTTGGTTTGCCAACAAAATAAGGGTGAAACGGTTAATACCCTAAAACTTCTACAACCATTAGACATACCTTTCCAGCGCTTGGAGGAAGTATCCATGGATTTTATCATAAGTCTACCTAAGTCAGAAAGAAGGAATTTTATTATGGTGGTTGTGGCTAGTGTTTTCATACCAGCTCATGCTAAAGAGCACCTACTCAGGATTATGGAACCCTTAGTAGCAGTTTCAAAAATAGATCATATGTGTGAGTGCAAATAAAAATAAAAACTAATCTAACTACTGCAATGAGATAACAAATCAACAGGAACCCATGAATAAAATTTTTATTTTTGTATTATGTTGCAAATAATGGTTTACAATCAGAGTTTACCTCATAAGTTGAGGAGATGGGGGCTCTCCTAGCTGTACGAAGAGTAACGCATTGGGTCTCCAATGTTCCTTGCTCTTCTTTGAATGCTCAAATGGTGGCCAAGACTCTACTAGATGGGCACAAAAGCTCAAAGAGATAGGCTAGAGTGCAGTAGGAGTGATGCATGGATGTGAAATGGGGGGCCTCCATCACCTTTTATAACAATTTTGGGTGGTGGAGTACGGACCCATGGTATTGGGAAACAAATAGTATTGGTTTGTGGTATTTTGAGTTCTCCCTCATTTTTAATTTTATTTTGACTTTTCCCCCTTTTTCTTTTTCTTTTTTGGGGATTTTTACCATTTTTTATAGGATTTTAACCTTTTTTGAAGGATTTTCATTAATTGATGAGGGAAATGATGATTTTTTCCCATTTGGTTACCAATTTAGGTAATTTTTTGCTTTTTGGAGGCCAAAAATGTATGAAAAAGGGATAATTGGGTTATGTGACTAGGCGGATGAGCTAGGTGAACAATTTTTGGATGTTAACAGATTGCCCCTTGATGTGTGAGGGAAGGAGCTCATAGTATGGCCGATAGACATCATAGGTTCTGAATTTTTCCAGGGGTGTGAGCATTGTGATGGCAAAAAATAGTTGGAGACCAGAACATGTGCTTCATACGAATGACAAGGGAGAAAACTAGAAATGCATCACCTCAATAATGGATGAGGAGCATAATCTCAAAGATATGGACGAGGTGGGCATACCCATACTCATATCAAGATATACAAATAATAATGAGGCCCAAAGGGGACCTGAACAATCCATAGAGAACTGTTGTGTACATCATAATGGTCTAGAGGGGACACAAATATGGGACATACTCATGGTCCAACCATGACTGATATGAAGAACGGATACATGGAAACAATGGTATTCATCATGAATGTGGTATCACAACAACTGATGCTCTACTGGGTCTGAAGGTGTCCAACAACTATATGGACTCAATGACTAAGATTCAGAATCTCAAAGGTACATTGAACTCAATCTGAACTGGATACTATAGGAAGCATATAGCTAATGGGATTCCGAACTCTGTCGCCAATGCAGCCCAGATATCTGCAGAAACATACAACTGGGGGGTTCCAAATAGACTCACCAATGTGCTAGAGTTAGGGGACATCCGGGGTCTTAGACCAATAACTGAAGGGACCAATACCCTGTACAAATCTCAATGGTGCAATGATGGAGCTGACATCGAGCATGTGAAAAACAACCATTCTAAGTGCACTAAGGACTCTTCTCAGATGGTCCATAGGAATTCACCACTAATGGAGATGAGTCCAAGGTACAAGGACCTCTGGGTCTATCCTCTAGAATAGATGTGTTGGAGTCGACAGAGGGAGACCTGCAACTACTAAGGAAATGATGTTTCCTTGATATGAGTGCGAGGTGTACAACCAAGAGGTGATACTACTGGATGTGAGATTGACATACTGTCGGAGGATATGTGGTTCGTAGAGTGGGAGGACTTAAACTTCCTTTGTTTAGAATATGACAGCAAGGCTGACTTGGAAGCATATCAAACTGAATTTGGGGAAGGGGATCATACGTTAAGGGACCATGGCCTATGACTACAATGGGGGAGACTCAAGGGGGGAAGCTGATGAGTGAGATCAAGAGACTCCAAGGGTGACACATCGCAAAATACTCTGAACAAAGGCGACCATGTTGGGGATGCTCACATGGGGGGACTAGATGTGATCTGTCATGGTGCCGAGAGGCACCATTTGGGACTTCTTCATGGTTTAAGGAACTCGAAGAAGGGATAGAAGTGTGCTCGAGATGATACCGTCGTGTGGATTTGTATGAGCCCAAAACAGTGGATGCTCATGGGTGCTTTCAATTTTAAGGAGTCTGAAAGTGAGAAGAAGACTCTGAAATGTTGAGAATATACCGTTGTGTGGATTTATACGAGCCTAGGACGGTGAATTCTCGTGGTCACTTTAAATTTTAGAGAATATGAAAGCAATAAGAAGACTCCAAGGGGGTTATTTTTCATGTGTTAGTCCCCAAAGCTCGAAAAATCATAAAAGTGTGCAATGGAGAACCTAGCTAATGTGACTAGAGTATTCCTTTTTCATAATTAGTCTACCAGGTCGAGAAAAGGGTTAAACGTATACCAGATAGACGCCCTTTCAGATACTTTAACGAGCATGAAAGAAAGCAAGATTTCTCAACGATTTTTTCACTCTTTAAGGAGTCAGAAAAGAGATTAATAGAAACTCCCTGAGTGCCTTTTTTGTAAAGGAGTTGCTCGGCCAAAAAAAGGGATAAAAGTATACCAAATAGATGTAAAAGCCAAATAAGGAGGAAGTGTTCAAACAAGGGACAAGTATGAGTGAACCAAGAAAGAAGGTGAGGGGGGGTACTAATGGGGCCTCCTTGCGGGTAGATGAATGGTGGCAAAAAAAATGCAATAGATGTAGTATGGATGGAGCAGAGGGATCATGAATAGGCCGTGATAGAGAAAATGGTCAAAGAGGGGCGGAAAATGCCTACAGCCCTAATGGCACGCAAATCGGTGTAGGGGCGAGCATGGAAAAAACACCTAAAAAAGGAGTGAGTGAGAGTGAGAAATAATCTCAAGCATCATCTTGGGCATGAAATTATGAATCCGGCGATGTGAACGGCGTGAAAAACGGAGGTCGGGGGACTCTGGAATTGTCAAAGACAAAAAAAGGGGTCAAAGTGGGTTATAAATAAAGGGGATCCCACCGAGCCAATGATGCGGTGGTGGGGATAAATTATGACCCACGGGGGAGGAATACTAGGCGTATCAAATCAAATCAAATATACAAGTGACATGTGACCTCGAAAATGGTCGAGATCAGGCATGTGAAAAGGTGAGTAGGGTTAAGGTCCTTCTCCCATTCTATGGGCATAGGGTTTGTGATTGTGGATCACATATGTGTTGGTTTGAGTGATGGGATCATTACAATACTGAGATAGATGTGATGGGGCAGGGTCAAAATTATTTATCATGCCTCCTATCCCAGGGTCAAGGTAATCGATCATGCCCCCTAGCCAAGAGGTGTTAATGTGTGCAGATGCTGTCTCAAAGAGGGATCAATAGGGCGTCTAACAAATGCTAGAAGGGGGGTGTACCATGAGGCTGTTGGCCATGGTGGCATACTGAAGTTTTGATATGATGATGGGGGATTCCCCCTACAAGGTAGATGCCCCCAATATATCCGATGAGAATGATGATGATGATGAGTAGGCAAGTTTTTGGGCCTGCCCCCATGATGTGGACATGTGATTTCCTCGTCAGTTTGTAAAGGTTGAACATGTGGGTTAGAGGGATCAGCGGAAGGGGCTGACAGGACCGAGGGGTCACAAGTGGAAACCATGTAAATGGTGTTAACCTAAGCCGATGAGGATTCCAGGGGATGGATATCCTCAATGATAGTGATCGAGGACTCTAAGGATGGTTGTTGTAGTTCAAGGAGCACCAACCGGTACATTGGTAAGTCGGGGCAGTGGTGGGAATAATGGCCATAGACACCAGAGATCGCACATGCCTAGTTGGTGCATAACAAGTTTTTACGTGGTGGAGGAGTAGCTGGAAATTCAACGACTGAGATATTAGGGTCATCCTCCAACGTCTTCATATGCTTTTGAAGGTCAGGCAAGTGTAGACAATTATGGGTTGCATGGCCCAAAACATCGCACAAGGCACACTTGGGAGGTGCATGTGCTGGAGGAGGGGGGTGCACGATTTTAGTCGCATTTGGTGTAGTATGAGTTTGCGTGGATTTTCCCACAACCTTCTTGGAAGATTGAGGGATAATGTTGGAGGAAGACATTGCCGATACACTAGGGGTGGATAATTGGCGGTGGTGATCGGTTGGACTAGTTCAAGAATGACTTGTGGCATCGGAGTGGGATTAGGGGAAGGTAAATACCATACGGGAAGTCCTAACATCAATCCCGGGAGATTCAATGTGGACATGAAGGGAATATTTACTACCCATGATGGTGGAAACAAGAAAGGGATTGTGTGGATCGGTGTGGCCCCCACGTGGCTAGGTACCAATGGCGATTGAGACTGAGGTGTCGATGAAGTGGTGGGTTGTGAGTGAGGGACCGATTGACTTGACGAAATGGTACACAAGTTAGATATCTCAATGGCCGGAGGAGGAGGGGGAAAGGAATGGAATGTGGAGACCATTGGAGCCTCTAAATAAATTCCAGGTCCCGTGGGGGAAATCAAAGGGGAAGATGCACCAAATACAGGTTTGTCGACCATGGGGAGCACATTCTTGGGTGTAGCGGGTGCATTAGTGTCATAGTAAGTGACCTGGTTAATTTTGGAAACCTGCCCCTCATGGGGGAACATCATAAGATGTAACATAGATGAAGCAACAACCTTCATCGCGTACATGTAGCTTCATCCTAGGAGCAGGTTGTAGTTGAGCTGTGCATTGACAACTTTGATGTCAATCAGGAAAGTTTTTCCAACTAATTGGACTGGAACATTGGCAAGAAGTCCTTGTGGTTGGGATGAACATCCATCGTAATCTCTAAGGGAAGTCATGGATGGTTGTAGAGGAGGGGATCTAAGATTCTGCCACACAAATGTGTATATAACGTAGGTAGAGGTTCCCTCGTCGATGATGCATCGATGAATAACGAGGCTATGGATCGAAATTGAGATCTGAAATGCTAGGGTTGAAGGCATGTGGGGTTTAGATTGGTCTAAGTTGAATTCCATCATTCGTGAGTCAGAAGGGTCGATCGCACCTATGGAGGAAAATAGTGTTTTACGTTGTGCTCGAAAGTTCTTTAAAACTTCTAAAGCCGACATGGAAGTAGGGGATTAGGCTAAGTCATCCACGATATTGTAGTTAGGGGAAACATGAGCATTGGGGTTTTTATTGATGTGGCGCAGAGGAAATCGAGGAGCTTTGGAGGCCCCCTTGAGCAGTGTTGGGTGTAGACATAATGAATGATCTATGGGAGTAGTGTTAGTGGCCTTGTTCACAGAAATGGTCTCAGTGGTTGAACCATATTGGTTACGGCGTGTCTGAAATTTGATATCAGACGAAAACATCAGTAAAAGGTGTTGACTACCTGAGTAAATGGATTGACTAACAAGAGCAGCATAAGTAACTGGATGTTGTGGTGCTATATCCCCTTGAGGGGGAGCCAAAGGTTGGGTGGCTACTACCTCTTGTGTGGGTAGGGGGTTCTACAACACCATAGGTTGTGTGTGGGGTTGTGGGGGTTTTGGTGGTGCCAGAGGTGCAACATGTCCTTGAATTTGGGCATACTCGCTCCAGAGTTGGCGATATTGCACCAGATGGGGACAATTGTGCATGTAATGGAAATAGACCTTGCAAATAGAACATGGACGATTCATACGTAAGTTGGGATTTTTACCTTGACGAGGTGGTCGATTAGGATTTTGGTCAGCCGTTGCAACACCATTATTATCAGGGGCGTTCGGTGGTGGACCACCTTAGCTAGGTGGCTAGTTAGTACCCTGGTTATGCTTGCGTCTCCTATTCTGTTTCCCTTTTTGGTTTCGTTGGGAAGGCTAGTTCTGCGATTGGTTTTGCTGGGCATAAACTTGACATTATGGAACATGAGGATTTTGCAGTTGGGCAGGGCTGTGGCAGCCGGTGGTGGATAATAAGTGGGAAGGAATTGAGGTTGTGCAGGTGCAGGTGCAACTAGTGGATGCTATTAGGTAGGTGGTGTTGTAGGGGGGCATATGCTGGCAGAGGATGACCATAGTAATGTGATGGATATGAAGGTCCATGTATGTGAGGGGCTTGGGCCAAGGGAACATATGAAGTTGTTTCTCCCAAATGGGCCATGGTGCATGGAAGGTTGGGATCACTGCTCATGGTGGGTGGTGTGGAAATGGGTGTAGCATTATAAGAAGGGGTGGGGGCAGGAGGCATATGGACATATGGCTGAATGGTAGATGCAACATGCCCAATGATGCCATCGGCAGCGTGGGTTGCCTCTTGTGCGTCCTTCCGGGAGGAATCACTGTGAGGAGCATCGGGTAAAATGGTGTAAAGTTAGCCCGATTGTGCATAGATAAGGTCACAATGTTGGGCTTTAAGTATGGTTTATTCTCCAATTTGGGGCCATTCGGATGCCACATCCTCAGCGATAATTGGTATGAGGGACTTCAAAAACCAATCTAAAAAGATACGGTCATCTAACTTGATATTACACAAACTACGGGGCCTACGCCATTCGTGGATATGGTCAGTAATGTGGGTAGCCGTGTTCTGTCTGCAAGATAGTACAATCTCAACGCGTCATAACGGACTGGCAACTAGAGGAACTACAGGAAATTCGAAGTGAGAGATGTAAATGTGGAGTGTGTCTGATGGGGTGGGTCAATACACCACTTGGCTACAACACCAGTGAGTGTCCATTGTAAAAGGCGTAGGTGGATCGATTCATCCACTATGGAGTTGGAGGAACACCATAAGTGGAAATATATGATATGGTTCTGGGGGCCCTCACCACCCTTCCTCTCAAACTTGGGGATGTCTGATGGGAGTTTCGTGGGCATGGGAGGCCGTGTGCGGTCATGTCAGATCAGATCGTTAGTCAATCTAGCCAATTCAGGGAGGTTGAGACTGGCCATGAATGGAAAACTAGCAGGAGGATGTGACGTGGTTGAGATAGTCTATGTGTTGGCCATGGTGGTGATCGTGGGGCCACCTCCGTCGAGCAGTGGTGCAGAGGCATGAGTCATGATGGGGATCGAGGAACCACCTGTAAAGGGTGGAGGGATCTGAAAAGAAGGGCTGGTGCCCCCAAAGGTACTGCTAGTAACCAAAGGGACAGAACACATATTTCATCAAATTTGGAATTAAACAGTGTATCTAGAATTCCAAAATATCTAAAAAACAAAAGTTTTGTGATGTCCTTGGAATAAAATGTTTCCATTTTTAATGAAATATGTGTTACAGTGGTCGGAATAGATCTTCTACCAGTAATAGCTATAATACTAGCCGTAGGACCTGTAGATGGCATACCAGGGATGGATGTTGAAGAGGTAGTGGGGACAGTGGTGCATCCACTGCCAACAATCCCGTCGTAAAATGGGTTGGGATTCATGGCGACCATGGGGATATATGGAGCTGTGTGTATGTGTGTATCTGACTCAGAATCAGATGTGAAACAAGGGGCATCGGGATGAAGATCCGGCGACGAATATGTGCATCTCAAGGGAGCATGACAAGTGGGGTCTAAAGGACCAAACTGTGGGGACTGCCACTGTAGCTGACAAGAGTGTCACGGGGAAGCAATGGTGACAAGTGTAAAAGTGTTAAAGGGATGTGGTAGATAAAATGCTCAAAAATCCTAATGCAATCGTGCATGCAAAAGGAGATATCACAAAAAGACGGCATTCATGCCAACAACAAGCTCAAAAACACCTACTGCAACAATGTGTTACAATCGTTGGAGCGGAAATGAAATGGTCAAAATACCAACAAGCTACAACACTCCTATAATGAAAAATACTTGGTAACCTAGGGGGTATAGGAGCATGCAAACACCTATCTAAAAGATATGGAATCTCACACAAATCATATCCCTTGCAGGGTGATGAAATATACAGTCAGACATAACGAAATGTATAACCAAATGGCTAAAGGATATCCCCCTACCGAGAGGGATTCCAGGTAAAAGAGTCCTAGAAGAATGGAAACTCAACTACCCCATTCATGGCACGTCGGGAAAAGTGTCTAGTGGCTTCAGTTATTTTCCCGTTGCGCACTAGTTATGGGAGATAACATGCACGTCGAGAACAACGAGTTGGTGTCCTTTAGTATAGAGTGGAGAGTGGTATTCCACTCATATTTCCATAAATAGTCTTTCCACTTTCCCCCCTAAGGGAGAGGCTTCTGACAAATCGGTTCCAATCGTACCAATAAATAATAGGGGATTTTGGCTCCCTAAAGGACAACAACTATGTCTCGAATGTGTATGACAAAGGGGGTGTTATTTGGATTCCTAACCTGAATGTCCTACCTAGCTACAAAGTTGTTTTTGGGTCCCCAAGTGAGCTTAATATGTGTTCAATTAAACCAATTTTGGTCTCACTTGAATTATGGGGATTATGTGGGTGCACAAGTGGTGTAAAAAACCCAAGATATGTCAATAGTAAATGTTGAAGTAAATAACTGAAACCGAAATAAAAATTTTAACTTTTTGCTTTTCAAATGTAAAACTAGCTGCTCGGAAAAAAAATGCAAATGTTGCAGTGAAACTTATACTAATTTATGTAACATTTTATGCTGAATTTTCCAAAAAAGAATACATATATGAATTCTTCTTGAAAAATTACATGATCTGAAAAAGAAAAAAAATCAGTCAAAACTGATTCCAGGAAGCAAAGATATCTTCATTTCAAATCTGTACTTTTTTAGGAATTTTTCGCACGAATGGAAATAATGCAAAGATGATATCTTTTTACTGGATAGTCATATTTCGACCCAACCAATTCCATTGAATAGGAAATTTCTGGAGGTTTGATTTGACATACTATACATCATATTTCCGGTTAATAGCTTGAATACTATATCCGTTACAAAACCTCCCTCAAAATCCCAGAAAAATGAAGGTAAGGCATATATCTGACTCAAAATGGAGAGATATAGCAGGGATCATGACCCAAATGCACAAATCTGCCAAAAAAAACCAAACCAAACTAGATAAAATGAAAAACAAATGGGTAAGGGTGGTCAAAAGAAACCACAGATCTGCAGAGATCGAACCGAGTGGGAGTCGTCAAAAACTTTAGCTAGTGTTTTCACACCAACTCATGCTAAAGAGCACCTACTAAGGATTATGGAATCCTTGGTAGAAGTTTCAAAAATAGATAATATGTGTGAGTGAAAATAAAAATAAAAACTAATCTAACTACTGCAATAAGATAACAAATCAACAGGAACTCATGAATAAAATTTGTATTTTTGTATTATGTTGCAAATAATGGTTTACAATTAGAGTTTACCTCAAAATTTGAGGAGATGGGGGCCCTCATAGCTATACGAAGAGTAGCGCATTGGGTCTCCAAGGTTCCTTGCTCTTCTCTGAATGCTCAAATTGTGGCCAAGACTCGACTAGATGGGCACAAAAGCTCAATGTTAGGATATTTAGACACTTAGGAGTTAGTTAAGATCAACTTGTGTAATATATCCGTTAGGGATAGTGTGTTTCTTTAGTATGCATTAGTATGCATTTGTAAATACTTAATCCGACGGTCACGATATGTTTCCGACATAGAGTGATCCGACGGCTCAACTTCTCTTAGATCAAACCTAACCTTGATCCGTGGCTTAACACCCGATTGGTCCATGATCTCTATTTAAAGAGCATGGAGGGTCATTGTTTAGTTGATCGATTATGAGAAGCTCATTTGTAACTTTCCTTCTTTGCATAATAAATTGTCCCGTAGAAGCTATTTGGCCGGGGCCATGGAGTATTTCCCTCAAGAGGGTTTAAACCACGTCAAAACATCGGTGTGTTGATCTGTGATCTGTTTGTGTGAAGTGGTTGCTCTTGGTGTTCGGTCCTTTGGTAGTACCCTGTGTACCCGAACACTCAAAGAGGTAGGCTAGAGTGTAATAGGAATTTTGGCAGCATAAGGGCAGAAGAGTGATGCATGGATGTGAAATGGGGGGCCGCCATCACCTTTTTATAACAATTTTGGGTGGTGGAGTATGGACCCATGGTATTGGGAAACCACTAGTATTTGTTTGTGGTATTTTGAGTTTTCCCTCCTTTTTAATTTTATTTTGACTTTTTCCCTTTTTTCTTTTTCTTTTTTAGGGATTTTGACAAATTTTTATGGGATTTTAACCTTTTTTGAAGTATTTTCATTAATTGATGAGGGAAATGATGATTTTTTGCCCATCTGGTTACCAATTCAGGGATTTTTGGGTTTTTGTAGGCCAAAAATGTAGGGAAAAGGGATAATTGGGTTATGTGACTAGGGGGATGAGCTAGGTGAACAAATTTTTGATGTTAGCTGTGGTTGTTGATAGACTCATGAATTGTGCACATTTTTAATGCAAGTACAGTAGTTGCAACCTTTTTGGAAATTGTTCAGAAGTTACATGAAAATCTGAAGATTATTGTCAGTAATGAGATCCAATTTTCTCTAGAAAATTTTGGACTGAATATGATGGGAAAATTGGACTGTTTGAGTACCAAATTGGCTCACAGTTCATCTTATCACCCTCAATATGATGGGAAAACTGAGATAGTGAACAAGTGTTTGGAAGGCTATCTTTGTAATATCCCGATTTTGACCCTATTGCATTAAAATTGTAAATGATGTAAATATCGTTATTAAATCATGGTGAGGAGCTCAAGGCCAAGGCCCCACCATTGATTTATCGTTTTATGTATCGACAATTAAAATAGATGCCTATGGTTCTTGCACTAGCCATGCACAATGTAAATTCGGACATCATGTAAATACGCAATTTTTAATGAAATACCCACAACGGGCTATGCAATGCAACAAGAGATGGGGGCATGATCTTTACAAGGAATAGGGAGGGAAAATAATCAAACCCTTGAGCCAATAGAGTCAATCCATGTGTCAATGAGAAAACCCATGAACTCTCAACTACCCATTTTGTCTCATGCACCCAATCATTTAATTCTTCCAAGAATTGGTTGAGACAGTTAATGCCTTGGGATTGGAGAGGTATGGCAGTCAATTTTCGTGCATGGGCAAGCCATCAACCTGGAAAATCGTATTTTGGCTTGTTGGGCAAGAAAACACCCACGAAATGGTGCCCAAAGCCATTCTTCACCCATTGCATTCATCTTCTCACACAGTCTAAGCTTGTTGGGGTTTTATCCTTCACATTTTTCACCATTTTCCTGCAATTTCCATGGCTGGGAACTCGTTTTTGTATTTCCCAGTGGTTGGGAGGAAGGGAGCCACGGTTTTGGGGTCCAGGGAGGCCATTTTTGTCCCTTGAATGCCAGGAACGTTTTCTGGAAATGATTTGGCTCTCACAGACTTGATCCCCCTCCACCATTCTGTTTTGGTTGCCCATGTTTTCTAAAAATACCATTGTGGGTATTCCACTATAGAAATGTTTTTCTACTGCCCAGCATTTGTAAATTCTGCTCTTTGTGCATTATGTTTGGTTTGAGTTTAAGAGAAAGGATTTAGGATTGGAAGAGGACCCGGTTTGTCTTGATAAACCTAGTGAGGAAAGTGGCCTCTCAAGTAGATCAAAGGGGCTGGTTACTCTTCTATGCACACCCTGAGCAATGCTAGATTGGAAGGTATGGCCTGAGGGATTGTGTAACAGTGAAGGGAATACTTCCTGGTAATGGGTGTGTAGGCATTGTGGATACCAAGCTAGAAATATCTTGTAGAGGTATCCATAGTTCAAGGGTCGAGCCACTAGCTTAGCAATTCACCCTCTGTACATTTCCTTAGTGGCCTGATAAACCCAATTGTGCATTGGCTTGGTTGAATTCTGGTGTATCTTTGGCTATGCGAGAGTCTGATGTTCCCTTTTTCCTTGTGGAGATCATGCCCAGCTTGGGGGTGGAAGTGGTGCTAAAAGATTGAAGAGCACACTCGCCTATGGATGGGTGGAACGTTGCAGTTGCATAGCCAGTTGCTCGGAGCTACTTTGTTTTAAGATAAGTGTTCTATTGGCTTTTAAATTTTGAAATGTTTTATTCGCTGTCTATTATGGAAATATTGAATGTATGATTAAATCTGTAAATGAATTACTTCCGCTGTGTTATTTATATATACCCACATGCATATGTATTCTGTTTTACATGGATTTTATTTAAAGATTATGGGGCTAGATGTATGGAGTCAGTTTCACGTTCTCTCCCTTGATGGGTCCATGAGGGAGGGTTTGTGACAATCTTCGTTGCTTTGCATCTGATAAAAAAGCACAGTGGGTGAAATGGTTGTCTTTGGCAGAATGCTAGTACAATAATTCCTTCCATATATCATTAAAAAGTCTCCATTTATGGGAATTTATGGGTACCAGCCTCCATCTATCACATCTCCCTTAAAAGGAAAGTCTAAAGTTCAAGTCGTGGAAGATCACATAGAGCACTAGCAAGAATTTCTCCAGATACCTAAGGACAACCTAACTATGTCAAAAAACATGATGAAATGCCAAGCTGATCAACATTGCAGCGAAAGGAGTTTCGAAGAAGGGGATTGGGTATTTCTGAGGCTAGAAACTTAGAAGTAGATGTCTCTAAATAAACTAAATAAGGACAACAAATTAGCACCCAAGTATTATGGTCCTTATAAAGTGTTGTAGAAGATTGGTAGTATGGCTTACAAATTGGAGCTCCCTTCATATTAAAGAGAACATCCAATTTTCAATGTTTTTTGCTTAAAGAAGGTAATGGGAGACAAGATCCCAATTCAAACAATCTTGTCAGAGCTTGATGAAGAAGGAAAATTCATATTGGAACCTGAAAAAATCACTGAAACAAGGACCAAACAACTATGTAATCGGGTTATTACTGAGTATGTCATAAAGTGGAAGAGCTTACCAGTAGAATATTCAGCATGGGAAGATGAGTCCTTTAGATAGAGGCATCCACAACTAATCAAGCGTTCATGAAAAGACGTGTCTGAATGGGAGGGGCATGTTAAGCCCCCCTAAATATGGGCATATTCCCCCTATATTTTGGTGCATTACATTAGTTTTGATGTTGGATTTGGTCCATTGGTTGTAATTGTCATTAGTATGGTTATATTTGTTTCGTCAGCTTGGGTTAGTTAGCTGGAATTATACCCCTTAGTCTCCTATATATAGGAAGGATACCTTTTCATTTGGAGTATCTTATCTTGTCCTGTCTTTTATTGTGTATTTAGTACATTGTATAAGGAGGTTTCCCCCTAGAAGAGGCTTGTTATTCAACTATTTTCTTCAATAAAGTCATGGAGTAGTCTTTCTGATCTATTTCTGCTCTTTTCATTCCCTTTTTTGGAAATTTGTTGCATAAAAACATGTGAGGAAATATTTATGCAAATGCAACCAGACCTTATTACTAACCTAAAATTTTCTGGGAAACTTGATGTTGATCATGTTGCAACTTGTGATTCTGTCATAGATTCTGTCATTGACTAAAAATAGCCTTGTGACTATTCACCTTCCCCATGGGAGTTACTTATCCCTCCAAATTCATTTTCGAGGATGGTGCCATGTGTGAAGGAGGAATATTCCCACATTGTCACTGTTGCATGTTGCCTGCAATACTGTCATTCGGTCCTCATGCATTTGTGCATTCTATGCAATTTTCTCTTCTGTCTTCACACAATCATCACATATCTATAGAATCATTATGCGCATCATCAGCTATATCATTCTTCTTCATGTGTGCACACAGCTCCTCGCTAGATCATACTGTTCTAATCCACGAGCACTTGATGCCCCGAATATAAATTTGTATCTTCCACTTAGAAGCTCTTCGACCTTGCCATCAATCTTACTTCAAATATCCAACTTGCTTCCTTATTTATACATGTCCTGCATGGATTGTATGTCCACAAGTTGGTTGTGGAATTCGTTTTTCCTTGCTTCATGGATTGTGCTTCTTCCACATGTCATCTTCTGCACTGCTAATGTGTCCTTTCTTTGTGCGTTTTTCACATACATGGTCCATGACTTGGTGGTACTTTCACTCTTATTATACCATTACTTGTGGATCTTTCGCACTTGATGTACCAATGCTTTGTGGAACATGTGCATACATGATATTCGATTTGGTGGGACTTTGACCCTTGCGGTACCATCACTTGTGGGTCTTGCGCACTTCATGTACCAATGCTTTGTGGAACATGTGCATACATGATCTTCGATTTGGTGGGACTTTGACCCTTGTGGTACCATTACTTGTGGGACTTGTGCACTTGTTGTGTCATCAGCTGTGGAATTTTCTCATATACTGACTTCAACTGCTACACACTACTTGGAACTTGTGCGCACTTCAACAACTGAAAGCTTCTTCTGATTGGCTCTGACTTGTCCACTTTTAGGACTTTCATAACTCCTCAACCATTTCTTGTTTGATGCTCCTTGCGCACTCCACTTGAATTGCTTGTGCATAGTACAATATCCTCTGGCTTTCTTGCGCATTCTTTAACCTTCTGTTCAACCAACCATTTAGCTTGTACCTTGAAGGACTATGACTAGATGGAATTGTGATTTGTTCAAGTGCATGTACCTTATGTCCTTCTTCAAACTGGATATGCATGATATACCCTAGGACACACTTCTTCATACTAGTTATACCAAAATGTATCTTGTTTCCAACTGTAATCCTTGAGGGGGTTAGGATCCTCCTGGATTCATTTGACGAGATAATATGTAGTAGCATTGGTTATCCATTATTGTCTTGCTTCCTCTAACCATTGAGGTACCAGAGAGGGATCCCTCTTCCTTGTATTTCCTTAGCAATTCATCTGTTGAACTTTGGTTTCCATTGATGTCAACTAAGTTCAAAGAGGATATCAACTAATCTAGTTTGAGTCATTGATGTAAATTGAAGTCAAAAGTGGATGTAGTATTCCTAGGGAAGTTTGAAGAAGTATATGAAAATCCACTTTGAAGAAGTATATGTGCAAGAAAGATGATGAAGTATATGGATGCCAATTTGAAGAAGTATATCTAGAAGTTGCATCTCTAGGTTTCCTTTTTCCTGCACCTAATTTTTCTCTAAAGAAGAAAATATTAATAGAATTACATCCATCTCCTCTCATTGGTCACTTAAGCTTTCAGAAAAATTATGTATGTGTTAGGTGCTCCTTCTTCTTGGATGGTATGAAAAGGGATATCCTTAATTTTGTAGCTAAATGTGCCACTTTCCAAAGGAACAAAGCTGAGATAGTCAAGACTCCTGGGGAATTACAACCATTTCCAATACCAACCACTATTTGCACTGACATTTCCATGGAATTTGTTGTTGGCCTTTCGAAAGCATGCACCAAATTAGTAATCACAATGGTATTAATTGACTGAATTTCTAAATATTCTCATTATTGTGCTCTCCATCTCCCATTTACATCGACAATGGTTGCCCAATTTTTTCTAGACCATATTTTCGAACTTCATGAAATGCCTACCTCCACTCTGTCAAATCATGATCCCACATTCACCAGTGATTTTTTGTAACAACTATTTAAACTAAAAGGAACCCAGTTGCAACTGATCACATCTTGTCATCCCCCAAAAAATGGTGAAACAAAAGTAGTCAACAAGTGTCTTGAAACATATTTGTGACGTTTTGCATATGAAAACGACAACAATGGGCATAGTAGCTACATTTGGAAAAATAGTGGTATAATACCACTTGTCATGAGGCTACAAAAATGACACCATATGAAGCAATCTATGGCCAACAACCACCCTACATAGTTTCTTATATACCATGTACTTCCAAAGTACATGCAATGGATAGTCTACTCCATAATCGTGATGACACTCTTTGTACAATTAAGGATAATTTGGCAATGGCTCAAAATCACTTGAAGCAACAAGTAGAAAAACCTTCTTAGAGAGTTCATTTGTAGATGGAAATCATGTGTTCCTTTGCCTCCAACCTTATATCAAGAACTCTCTCTCAGAGGACATTGAAATATCGCACCAAATTTTTACTACCCATATCATATTATTGAACTCATTGGTAAGGTTGCCTACAAACTAGTGGTCTCAGCATACTCCAAAATTTACCCAATATTTCATGTTTCCTTATTGAAGAAGGTCATGGGTTAGAATTGTCAAGTTCAAATAACATTACTAGAACTAGATGAAGAAGGATCCATTTGGCTCCAACTAGAAGAAGTTTTGGACACCGGGGAGCATAATCTATGTCACCGCACTATCTATGAATTTTTTATTTACTGGAAGGATACCTCGCTAGAAGATGCTACTTGGGAACCATAAAAAATTGCATAAGTTTCCTTATCTCCAACAATGAGTAAAATTTTTCTTTTGAAGGGGGAGGCCATGTTAGGGTCCTACCCTAACCCCCCTACTTTATCAATGTACAAGGGAATAATTCCCATAGATAGATAGTGGGTAGTGACTTAATGAAAATGAGCACTCTTTATTGAATAAACACCCCTAGGTGGTTGACCCTCATTAATAGTGGGACCACAAGCAGTTATTGATTTATTTATTGAATCTATGTATAGAGTATTAAGCTATGTAATATCTTGTCAATAATTGTTATTGTATTTCGAGATTTTCTCTTGGAGATTGTCCATCTGAAGAGGAAAGTGAACATATCTTTCTATTTTGAATATATTTCATCCAAGAGATCTTTTTCTAGTTCTATATATTCTATCTTATGTTTTTCTATGTTTTCTCTCAATTTATGCGTTTAATTATATTACAGTTGGGGATGGGGGCTGGGGACAAGGCACTTAAGACCTAAATGACCTTCTTGATCCCAAGCCCATGGTTTGGGGAGGAAAACACTTGGACCCTATCTATTGAACATCACTTCTTGGGATCAAATTCTATGAACAATTCATGTGAACTATGCACAATCTCTCTCTAAGGATTATTTGGCATAAAACTTGGACATGGACACTATTAGGAGGTTTTATACATCGAGGATGGTTTGTAGGACCTTCAAAATGGGAAAAGGAAGTAAAACAAGTGACTCGAGATATTTTTTAATCTTTTGAGGATCAAGAGCCTCATGCGAGTCCTCAGACCAACACATCAATCTTTTTTATGGGTTCTTTACATCCCTCCAAATGGGATACAACTACCATTAGTAGTTTCTATGCACTAAAAATAGATATTTATGCCTAAACATGGTCAAGAGATGAAGAAACAAGGGCCTTAATCTCTAATTGAACCTTCTTGAGCTCAAGTGTCATGAACAACATTTACAAACCATGACACAGGTCCTCACTATGTGGTCTTTTCCATAGGAATTGGATATGGATGTCATGATGATGTTTTGTACACCACTAATGGGTCTTAAGGAATTGACCATGGTCATGGTTTAGGAAAAATAGCTTCAAGTCCTTGACCATGGCCATAGGAGGGAAATAAATACCTCAAGCCCTAAACATAGATTCTTAGGATTAAACGACATAAATTCATCCTCAAACCACCACATTCTACCATATATGGGTCAAGAGGACTTAAACATCATAAAATAATGAAAAAAATGCCTTCGATACAATTGGAGCTTCTTGATCTCAAGGTCCTTAAGCAAGTCCTCGAACAACCACACAAGAATGTTATAAGAGGTCTTTGGCCTCTAAATTGGATACATAAACCATGGGTAGGTTTTGTGCAATACAAATTTTTGTTGAGGAATTAACATGGTCTGGGGTGAAACAATGTCCTTAATCTGTGTTTGAGCCTTTTCATGCTCAACCATCATGAAAAACACCTAGAAACCATTATGTGGTGTTAGGATTAGTCTTGGTCCCTTAAACATAGTTTGGGGAGGGAAACAAGAACCTCCAACCCTAAACCTTGCTTCTCAAGCTCAAGCGTCATGGATGAGTCCTCAAACCACCACATCTGATCCCTGTTGGTTATCAGTCACTTCAGATGGTGTTATGGCAACCATTACTAGGGTAATTGTGAACCAAGAATGGGTCTCAAGGTCAAACCAATGTCATGGGAGAACAATAAGGTCATTGTGCCCTAATTGACATTTATCAAGCTCTATCACCATGAAATATACCTACAATCTATAAAACATTCCCTTTCTAGGGATCTTTCAACTATAAGTATTTTACTAAGAGACATTATGATGTAATGAGCCTTTGGGTCTTAATAATGGCGAGGGAAGGATAACAAAGGCCTTGGGAATTAAAAAAATCTTCTCACTCTCAAGTGTTGTCAAATATGAATTGGAACACCACATAGGACCTTTCAATAGGATCTTTATCCTTTAAGTGGGATATGGCCACCCTTGATTTCTTTCAGACAATAGTGATCGGTCTAGGTGCCTAGACCATGGTCAAAAAATGAAAACAAGTGATGTATGCAAGAAAATAAACAATTTATGCCTTAATCATTGTGAACAAGGCCTTCAACCATAACATGTGCCTTCGACGTGGGGTCTTTCACCTCGAAGCGATAATATAGGTGCGATTAGGTGTTTTTTCACAAAGGGGATGGGTCTAGGGGCCTTAACTTTGATCGAGAGACAAAAATGGGCTCTATGCCCCTACAAGAAGGTTTTAGGGCTAAAGATTTCTTTTTGAAACATGTCAAGGCGAAAGAGTTTTACATGGTTTTTATTTTATGTAGAAAAGGGAAGCACATGTTTCTATGAATTCAAAAAAATTAGGTGTGATTGTCATGTTTCCTTTATGTGTTGGATGCCTTGCCTACTTTGGTTTTAGTTTCGGATTGATTAAATGTGTGGTTCAAGCTAGATCAACATAAAGACACTCATTTTACAATTTCCTATTATCATCTCATCTTTATGAGATTTTTAAATATCATCTCAGCACATTCATTACTGATGAAATTGCACAGACGTATAGAATTGTGTGTGTGTGTCTTTTGTTTTAGTGTTATCATCTCACCCATATGGGAAAACAATTTATATGGTGCACAAGTATAGGTCTACCTACACACTAAAATTATGTTAAAACCCTCAAACCCTATCTCCTTGACCTCCTATTTTTATGGCTTCATTGAATTTATTAATTTTAAAATTATAAAATTAACATTAAAAATATGTGAAATTAGTGATACACCAAAACTAGCTACAATTATGCACATTTGTTTCAAGAAAATTTTCCATTTAAGTACCTAATAGATGCTTTAAAGTGAACATATGCATTATACCTTAGAGAAAAATATAACAAAACATTATTAGAAGACCATGTTTTTTTCTAAGTTAAACAAATTTTCCAAAAATAAAAATTATATATATATCAAAAGCTAATTTAATTATGCTTCATCTTTTTACACCATATTTTTATGTCCCCGAAGGGATCATATATGTTTCGTTGAATGGGCCTATTATTTTGGCTACTGAGCCTATAAATTTTTCATGGAGCTATAGTTTGAACTATGTTATATTAAATCCAATTTTTTAAATTGGTATTTTTTTAAATCTAATTGGCTGCAGAACAATGACTTCACCCTTGTTTTTCCCTCCCCAAGAGGGGGCAGTGGGTATGCATCATGGTGATTTTAATGTGCATTTCAGACTTCCATGCAAGAGGTTGCAGGTTGGTTGCAGACTTATTTAATGTTCAGTTGATTGTATTGAATGAGAATAATTCAAAGCAGTTGTGGCAGGATCTCACCTACCTTGAAATATCTTGACATTTTTATCAAGCTACGTGGTAGGATCTCACCTATCTTGAAATATTTATCAAGATACGTGGTAGTGAATAGGCGCCTTGAAAATTTCAAAGCTATAAATTTTATTCACATTTTTACTACATTCAATTACATGCCTTATAGGGCAGCTGTGGCAGTTGCAGGATCTCATTTACATTGAAATATTTTCAAGCCATGTGGTAGTTTGCAGGTGCCTTCAAATTTTCAATGCTATCAATTTTCTTCACATTTTTAGTCCATTGAAACCGCATGTCTTTTGCTTTGGTGTTCTTGTTCCCTAGATTGGAAATTGATGGCTCTTCAATGGTGGTCATCCTTAGGTTGCGGTGAGGTGTTTTGCTGGTGTTCTTCCTCAAGTTGCAGTGTTGGTGTTCGAGACGGGGCGACTTGTGGCCCTCTTGCTTTTGTTCTGTTTGAGTGTTGTTGTGCCCTGTATTAGAGGTTTGTTGCGGTGTTGGTGTTCAACATTGGGGCGTCGTTATTTTCACAAGTGCTGGTTTGTTGTGCCATGGTTATTTTGGAGAGTGCTTGGCCAGGTATGGGATTTCTTCCCTCTGCTTAAAAAAATAAAATTGCATTTCATGTTTCTCTATTGGACAATTTTTTGCATGTCCTTAAAAAAAATTGTGTTTCCTGGTACTTGCCTAGGTGTGGCATTTTCTTCCCTTTGCATGAAAAAAAAATGCATTTAGTAGTTTCTCTGTTCGGTAATTTCTTCCCTTTGCTTAAATTATTTTTATGTTTGGTGCTACTTGGTTAGGTTTCCTGCTTGGAGTTGGTCTTTCATACTCTGAAAATGACCTAGGCGTGGTTTCTCTTATGAGGCGTGTGGATGTTCCGATGATGAGACGTGTGCGTTCCTCCAGATGATGTGGGTTCTTTAGCATCTGATTATGGCTGGTAGCTTGCGACTTGCTGGGCTTGGAGACGCTGCATCTGCTTCTGGGACTGGATGTGGAACTAGTCTCTACAAATTTCCTTTTATCCACACACACATTATCTTTATTATCTGTCCACCTGTTGCATATGTTAACAAGCTGCTTCATCAACAAATTGGATAGATGTCCCAGTTATGAAGAGAAAAGATATTCAGGCCTCTATCAGGCGTTTAGTTTGGATTATTGTATGAAAAAGTTGGTGTTTGTTTTTCAGGGCTGGTTGGCATTGGAGTCCTTTTATATGTCGTTTGCTCATTTTCCAGATGGGACATTTCTTCTCAAACAAATCTAGTAGCATAGGGCCAGTAAAGGGCTTTAAACCGTGGATATACAATTATGGTCGTGTTAATCCGGTCTAGCTTGAAGTCGAGTCGTGGCATAATTTTGTTGACTACAAGCCGTAGGTCCATAAAAAGAGATACTTTTAAAAATATATCATACAAAAATTTATGTTTATAAAATTTTAACGGTTTTTCACTTTTTAATTTGCGTGTAATACTTTCATTATATTATGTTTCATTCAGCATAATTTCATTTCTTTAAGTATAGTTTATAATAAAAATTATCTATAATTATTTAATAAAATATTTATAAAAGTATTATAATTCAAATTAAAAAAATAATTATAACTAGCATTTGTCTCTTGAGGGGAAAAAATGAACGTCGGTAGGAAAAGAGGAAGGTTAGAAGGAACAAAAACATAGGCACAGGCAGCGAAGGATACTGGTAGGAAAACAACAAAGTTTGTAACAATATCATATTACAAAGACAAAGGCACTCAACCCATAACAAAAAATAATGTTAAGTTCATCAACACAGTGAGCCAACTACAATTGCTTTTCTCACGATCTCTATAGTAGTAATCTCAACACTATAGATTACTACTATATCTGGAACATATAAGCAATTTGAAAAAATATTTCTGCAATAATATCAATGAAAACAATGATTATAATAGCTCCTAAACTTCACAAACTACTTGTGAACAAAATTGCTTTCATGCCATGTGTTGTAGCAATAAATTTAGGAATCTCCATATACAAGTATAGGTATAGAACTCTTTCATGGACCAACTCTTGATAGTGCCACAATATAAGTTGTAAATGAATCTTCGTTATGCTTGCTTCAAGAATGGAAGATACACTGGGAAACCCAAATATGTTTCTTTCTTCTCATTGAGGATTTCAAGTCCACAATAAAAACTTTACATCCTTCTCAACCATGTAAAGGCGAACAGACCTGTCGCTACATGAACTAATCTTCTGAAAATTACTTATAAACCAAGGAAAGTAATTGGTTATCAATGACTATCCATGAAGGATTCACACGTCTTCTGACAATATAGATAGTTCACAACAAAGCACAATAAAATGCAAACTTACAACACAATAGGAGTGGTGAATCTTCATTATGCTTGCTTCAAGAATGGAAGATATAGTGGGAAACCTAGATATGTTTCTTTCTTCTCATTGAGGATTTCAAGTCCACAATAAAAACTTTACATGCTTCTCAACCATGTAAAGGTGAACAAACCTGTCACTATATGAATTAATATTCTGAAAATCACTAATAAACCAAGGAAAGTAACTGGTTATCAATTACTCTCACCACATCAAGGATTCACATGTCTTTTGACAATATAGATAGTTCACAACAAAGCACAATAAAATGCAGACTTACAACACAATAGGAGTGGTTGTATCTCTCAATATAAAGGTTGTATTTATTAAACTTGGAGGTAGATGAGGAGAGGTCGCTTTGCTTGGCCGCTTTGTTTTTATGAATGTAAAAGAGAGTACACAGTTTACAAATCCATTATGAGCTTAGGTTGACAAGCCATTGCTAACAAGGAAACTGAAGAGCACTGAACTAAAAAGTAGTAAAATATAGCACTGTTACAAAAATATGAACAAGCATTTAGGTTTTTTAGAGAAAAGGAATCCCAATAATATCCATTGAAAAGTACACATTACATATAAACATTTCTGCAATAGTTTCTCAAGAAGGGAAATTTTTTTTAGTTGACAAAGAAGAATAGATGAACAACAAAAAGGGTTGGTTCACCACTATATAGCCTTGGAAGAGTTTGTTATCTGGTGAAATTGAAAAAATGAGAATAGTAGGCAAAGTTTTCATTTGAGTGATGTACATATGAGAAGATACAAATGATATTTACAATTAAAATTAGTTGGACGCTTCTAATTTGGAAATATAGTCTTCCCATGCAGTAGCTTCTTCAGTTATGATATTATATTCGTTGGGCTTTAATAGTTTTAGAGACACTTCGTTGTAAGACAGTTATGTTTCTATATTTGCAACTTTTGTTGGTGCAGCCTTGTAGGTATCCTCAAGGAAAATGAGATGTGTAGATGTTTTCCTCACATAGAAGTCGATGTCTTCTTCTGTTAGAGCATCAAATTTATTGATGTAGTCCAGGTTTGATTGCAACACTTGATGGAGTTCTTCCATCTGCTGATCCTTGGGGGGGAGCTCATCAATATTGGCTACCATAGGGAGATGACATTTATGCTGAACCTGATGGATTTCCTCATAGAAGTTTGTGCACTTTTCAAGAGTTTTATCAATCTCAGCATTTAGTCGATTAGTGGCTTTCCGACAAAATTCAAGGAGTGCAATATCGAGCTTCAAGGTCGCTAGTGTTTGCTAAGGGAGGTGAGGAGGAAATGATGGGTTATTTTCTCCCTAAGTTAACTGTTTGTTAAGCTTGTTTCCAGTAGTAATCAAATGTTGATGCATTACTATTGAGCTTGCAATAATTTCCTGCATCCTTGCCATGAATTGTTTGATATTGTAGATTTGTTGAAAGAGTGTTTTTTGACAGTTTGAGACTTTCTCTTGAAGCTTGCAAGCTTGTTCCTAGAATGGTTCCATGAGTGATTCCTTATCTCTCAACAACTTACCTACTTGAGTCTGCAATTCATTGGCCTTTCCATTCGCCACTGATGCATGTGTTTCAAAGTCTGTAAGCTTTGCTTGAAAATCATTTGTCTCCCCTTCCATTATTATTAATTGAATAGTCAATGCTTCATTTTCTTTGTTAAGGTTGTTGTATGCAACTAGTAAATTGTCTTTCTCAAATAATGTGACCTGTAATTTTGTGTTTAACTCAATGGTATCTCCATGTTCCTTTACCAAGGAGGCCTTGGGATTCAACATTTTTTCTTTGTTTCACTCAATAGTGGTAAGCAGCTTGTCGACATTGTCAGCACTTGCTTGTGCCGCTGCAACATTCACAGAGGCTGTGAATTTGGGGTCCTTTTGGGTGCCTTCTACAAGTGTGTTTTCTGTGACGGTGATAATATTTGGTTGAGTGGTCATTTTCATTCTTTTTTCTGACCGTCATGTTATGGTCTTTCTCTTTGAATAAAAAAAAATCGTGTCCAATCGGGCCACTGTATGTTCTTTGGATGAGGTAAATGGCGTAAGCTCAAGCTCTAGAAATGGAAAGTGGACTCCAATTAGTGGGCTTAGCACATTTGTGTCCATGGGTTTTGGACTATTGACTTGTGGACTTGTTGTCTCCTTGTGCATAGTTGGTTGGATCTTTTCTTTCGCTTATTTGCTGATCTGTTCTTCCAGAGCTTCATTTTCTTTAGTTTCTCTTGCACAACGGGCTTCTTCGTTTTGCAATTTTTCCATTTCCTATCTTTGATGCTATTTGATTGCTAATCTTCCTGCTTCCTCTTTATCTTGTTTTTCTTGTACCCTTTTGGCCTGTTCACTTTGGCTATGTATTTCTGCTTCCTCTTTCTTTTGTTTCTCTACTGATTCTTCTCTTTGTAGATGTATTTCTGCTTCCTTTTCCTGGGTTGTAATTTTGATAGAAGTAGGTGAATGGTTTCCCTTTATTTTTGTGCATCTCTTTCGCATTGTTGACCCTTTTATATATTTCCTCATCTGCCAGGAAATTATCTGAGTATTCAAAAGTGATTTTGCAAGAAACAAAATGTTTGGCCACTTTACCTTTGTTGTCATTTCTTACAAAAATTATAGTCCTGAAGTGAAAAGCTTCCAAGCCGGAAACAAAGGCTTCAACAACTCTAATTTTTTGGAACTTGTATGCACCAATGTTGAATGGTAGAGGTGGGTAAGATGCTTTTTTTTTAGATGGAGGAATTCACCAATTCCATTGATGAAGACTTGTCTTATGGCTTCTTTATGCACAATGAAATCTGTAGTACACTTGGGAAGTAGATAAGGAGGTTTAGTGCCCCCATATATCCTTATGTATGTTCCTTCTAATGAGAAGTAGTAGTCGTTGTACTCACCTATTACAGCCAAGGCATTGTCTGACAAACAATTTGGTTCTTTATTGAAGAGCAACCAATAAAGGGGCATGATTAGTTCTTTGCATAGTAGTTTGTAATACCGTTGATATCGATGAGCCCAACTTATTTGGTATGATACATGAAGGGGAGTCTTAGTCCGTTTCCAAGTACATCCCAACTTAGGGAAATGATTCTTGACTAATATACAATCAATGAGGTAAGAAGACATGAAAAATTCTGCTTTTTGTTGTGAAAGGACGGTTTGAACTATAGCAATGTTGGACGCCATACTATCTGATATTATATCTGCCCAATTGAAGACTGTACCATGTTTGGAAATGTGGTAGATCAATGGAACCCAACTAAGTTTATAGTTGTTTCCGTTTGGTAGGTCGAATATTCTGTTCAACATTAGGACTATGATTCGATAGGGGGTCCTTAACTGTTGGCTGTCATATTCCCCACTACCTTTGGGTCTCAGTTGCTTGTATGGTACCGTCATCTTCTTTGCACATTCAAAATTATCTATATTGGCATGCCTTACCCAATCATCAGTAAGCATAATTTTGGAGGAAGGCATCTTGTATGCGGCTGAAATGTGTCCTCGTTGAAAAGAGGCGAGTCCTTCTCCATTGGAGTTTGAAATGATCCTAGTGGTTGTATCCACATGGGGCAGAATCCACCCAATCACCTCTGAGCAAGGAAACAATTCTGGCCAAGTTGTTGCCTTGTGAAGGGCAGACCTCTTGATGTTTTGGTAAACCATTGATTCCTTGAGGTTTGCATCTGGTATTTTTCCATGTCTGATAGCTGTGTACAAGTTACCCCATTTGAATTCTGGAGTGGCCCTTGTGATGGTTTGGGTGTCTTCAAACATTGTTTCAATTGGTATAATTGGAGTTGTTTATACGTTAGGCTCAATCTACTTACCCTTCTTCTGGTTGGATTTTTTAATCATACTTGATGTGAAAACATAAAGGGTGAATAGTGAGGAACTTGACATGTGTATAAGGGATATAATATTGAAGATTGCGCAACTAAGAGGTGGTTAAACAACAATTGAATGTTGATGTTGTTCGACATAGGTATGGTGTGCAAGGCAAGGCACATTGCCCTTGGCAGGTTCTATTAGTGTTATATAAATTTCTTTGCTAGAATCTTCTTTACATAACATAGAAAAAGCAAGTTGAGAAGATTGAATGCTAAATACAATTTGGCCTACACTTAAGTGTTTGCATTGCTTAATTGCCTAAACTTTTGTTGTTGTTCTAACTATTTTTTGCTTGCACTCCTAATCACTCTTATTTATTCAATTGGAATTAATTCAGGTTGTATTGGACAACCTGAATCATTGTATTGGCACAAAGTTTCCAGAGTGTCGACGCGTTGCTGCATTTTAGCGAGTTTGTACTGTTCATGATCGACACAAATGAGAATCAGGAACTCGTAAAGCTTACATCATTGATCATTAGGATTTATTTTCATTTACTACAGAGAGGCATTAATAGCATATCCTCAGCTTGAAACACATTGAAAAACTCTTTGGCTTACATTCAAGGATACAAAGGAGCGACTACAAAGGGAAAGAGGGAGTTTTTGGAGCATGTGGGAAGTCTTGACAGGAATCATCTAATTGGTTGAAGGATGGGGCTATCATTTGGAGTTGCATGCAAGATGAGAAAGAAAAGGGGAAACTAAAACTAAATTGGTGTTTGTAAAGGAGGAGAAATTATGTAGAGTAGTGAAAAAGATGTGGTGGATCTACAATGACTCAATGAGTGTATTAATATTTAATTTCCTATCTAAAAATAAGACAAAGAAATCCAAATATAAACTATTGATGGCAGAGGAAGAAGAACTTGAGGAAGAAAAAGAAGACGCTAAGAAGTGGGAGGAGAGAATTGTATAGAAGGAATGGTTGTATGAGATAACAATCATGGAAGGATCTGCATGAGCATTATTTATTTAAATTAGTGCATTGCAACATTAGTGTGTGATTCATGTAGAATTGTCAAGAATTGAAGACCTTAGGAATAATTTTACAACAACTATATATAAGGGGTGTGTAAACATAGGTAAACACAAACAGAAGTTGCAGTGGTACAACAAAACAATTATTCTTGAAGGCAGGGAAGGTAAAGTGATTGTAGAAAATTTTGAGCATAGAGATTTCCTATTTGTCCTACATATAATTTACATCCATGCATAAGCATTCGATATGATGTTTTAGCCTTTCTTGACTTTCTTGGCAATGAAATGTTTCACACATTGAAGATATGAAAATTTCCAAATTCCAATTTTTATTTTTTATGAAAATATATTTTATTGCCATTTTATTTCTTATAAATGTGTTTTGAGAGAACTATAGTGGCTTTGAAAAGAAACGAGAGAAAAATGCATGCTAGACTATGCTTGGAAGTAATATTTCAGGAGAGGATTAATATAGGAGACATTTATTCCCAAAAATATTATATGGACTCTCTGATCTCCTTAAAATTTTTAATTTGCATTACAAATGAAAGATCGATGGCTTTATATTAATAGTTGTCAAGGTTTATCAATATTCATTATAACATTGATGTTTGTGTGCATACAAATATGTAAATGTATTATGCAAGGAACTATTACTCTTTTGTTATAGTTTTGTATTATCTGTTGTTTGTAGATACTTCAAGAACTATTTTTTTAGTGTAGGCTTAGTGCTAAGATGTTTTAATTTTATAGATAAGGTTAATAAGAAGTTGTTTTATAATTTTTTATTCAAATTTTATTTCTATGTTAGTGCTCCATGCATAATACAAATCGTAACTTTTTACTTTTAAAATACAAAGTTTAGATTTTTGTCCTAGAGTTTTCTCAAACTTTACTTGTATGTATATCAAAACTTACATCTCTATAATTTTGTTATTTGCACCCTTTATTTATAATATAAATAACAAAAATTAAATATTTGATGCTTAATCATTTTCTTTAAATTGAATCATTAATATTAAAAATATATCAATTTTGCATTCCAGTTTTATATTAATAGTGGCTCATTAATATAATGTTTGATTAGTGGTAAAGTTGATATGTTTTTTTTGTGTTTTATGTTTGATTTTTTTACTAGGTACATGTACATATGCGTACACTAAATTTGGATACAACATAAATAATATATTATCCTAAATGTATGTATGTGAATAACAAAATTGGATACTCCATAAAATAACCTCTAGAAATTGTTACTATGACTGTAAAATCCTTCGTACATTTTTGTAATAACGTCCATACAAAAAGTTAATTGCATCGTGGTTGAGTGGTAAGTCTATCTAAATTTACTATGTTGTGGTTGAGTGGTAAGTCTATCTAAATTTACTATGTTGTATGTTTTAGTGATAAGTTTGCATAAGCTTACTATATTCTGATTACCTTCATTTATTGGTAAGTTTACACTACTTTATTATAGTTTTATCTTAGTTGATAAGAGTTTAATGAGTAGGTTAACTATTATTAGTTAGGTTGCAATAAACTCTTTGATTTATTCAATTTGTTTTATTTATGTTTTTGGTTAAAAATTCATTTTCACTAAGTTGGCATTACTTCATTATAACGAACTTACGTTAATCTTAACCTACAATATATGAAGGATCCATTTTAATTCTTAATTTCTCAAGAAATGACAAATATCAAATCCATAGAGGAGTTACTTTTTTATGTTCCAAAAACCATAAAACAATTCACAACTTTAAAGAGTTAATCCTTATTGTGAAGAGATTTAATCCTTTTCAGTGGTCTTGTGAACCAACACCTCACTAACTTGTATGATGTTAAAAGATGATTTGCACTATTGATATGACTCTCCTCATTATACTCTTGAAGCATATCCCGAGTAAAAAAACACCGTCAATAAAAAAAATAGTTTATTCTCGGTGCTTATAAGAATACATATACAACCCTCATTATACTTTTAAAGCAACTCCCAAGTAAAAACCTTATTTTTCAATACTAACCACAAACAATTTTCTCTTCATGAAAACCTTATTCTTCTATAGTTTATCCCACCACCACTTAATTTCCCAATGTACATTGTTCTATAGTGCCCTATATATACAAAGACCCTCCTTATTATACTTTTGAAACATCTGGCAAGTAAAAACCTTATTTTGCAATACTAACAACAAACAATTTTCTCTTCGTTAACACTTTATTATTCTATATTTTATCCCACCACCACTTAATTTCCCAATGTACATTATTCTAGAATGCCTTAAAACCTGATCTAAGTGTTCTAAGTGTGTTGTTATTTTATAACACATGTAAGAATCACACAAAATAACACTCTTGTGAATATATATATATATATTAACGTGGTAGGGACAAATAAAACATTCCACATATAGATGGCAATATATAACCAATCAATATTGAATCCCTTTTTTTTTATATATATGATAGATAACCAATCAACGTGTGTGTGTATTCTCGTGGTAGGGACCATTAAAAGAAGTAGGTGTAAAGTAACAAATAATCAATCTGTCAATGACTACAAAATAATGCTTATACAAAGAATCAAACTGGAAGGAGATTATACCATCATTCATATGTATTGTAATAAATTGTAAATATTCAATAAAATATGTGTAAAATATATAATTTTCAATTAACAACATTTATAAAAAGGAATTCAATTACCAATTTAATAAAATTAAATTGTAAATATTAAATTAAAACATTTAATTTTCAATTTTCAATAAAAAACACTTATAAAAGAAGACTATTTCAATTACCAATTTAATAAATATATTTTTCAAGGGTCTCCTTATGTAACAAATTTTTCCTTCATAACAAGGAAAGTAAAAAAGAAAAATGGCAACATTAAATCTATAAATCGTTTTCCAGGGTCTCCTTATATACGGCTAGTAATATTGAATCATTGTTGTTTATGCCCAGAGTGACTTCCATAGCTGATCAGCATTGTCTGAAACATCCATGTCTTCAATATCTTGCACTGACCCATTGTAGAAATGTGGAGTCTAATGTTCATGGCCCTTTGTCATGAGGGTTAAAAGATTAGCAGTTTGTAAATTAATATTATCCAGTTCTGCTTATGTGGAAAGCAATTGGGATTGCAACTCTTGTACTTTTTTATGCATATAATTAATTACTCCTTCATGTTGCACATGAATCGTAGCCATCTTTGACTGTGTAAATGCCATTTTATTCTGGAGATGAGTGATTACTCCTATAGAGCCATGGACAGGATCTCAAATTCTTTCGCTGACCTCATACACCATGCTGCTTACTGCATCATCTCTCTTCTCAGTAGGAAGGTCCTACAATTAATCATCACACCATCAACCCACATATATAGTACTTACTATTATGAAATCTGGAAAACATATCTAAATTAGATCACATCACATGTTAGCTTGTGTTCGGGCTTCCTCAAACTTAAGGGACTCAATCTGTAAATGTGTTCTATAGCACCAATATTTTTGAATTTTAATTATTCTTTGCTCCTCATCTACTATGCACTAAATAAATCAAACAAATCCACATTAATTTGATGACATGGCCAGTTCCGAACACTTTGTTTTAAACAAGTATTCTTAGAGTGCTTAATACTTTGGGATTGGTATCCTTAACACTTTGTTTTAAACAAGTATTCTTAGAGTGCTTAATACTTTGGGATTGGTATCCTTAGAGTGCATAATCCCTGTGTTGGCAACAATAGGAATTCTTGAGTGCTTAATACTTTTCCAGATTTCATCCCAAAATAAACTCAACCTGATCGCTTGACTTGCCATCGTATTCTTTCTTGGAAAAAGTCTTCGGGCCTAAATAAGCAGGTGTTCCTATAGTAGATTTCAGATGAGAATGAAGCAAAGATGACTGAAAAAAGGCAGCAATTATAAAAGAATTTGAATACATTCTGGCACAGAAGAAATTTGTAACAAACTTTAACAATTTTGATTTTGAAGACTATATAAAAGTAAATTTTATTTTAGTGGAAAAGATTGCAGTTTTTGTTGTCTTCCTATTTTTCAGTACCGAGCAGGAATAACAACTACACTTAATATGAGGTTGAATTTATAAGATCATCAGAATAAATGGGTGCTTGTATGTTACGATGGATCCCATTAGGAGACGAAAAATATTAGTATTGCGAATAACATCAAACACTGCGAAATTATCTAGATCAGGTTATTAAAGGGCGTGAGATCTGCAAACAAGTCTTCTGATAGATTGAGTTGAATTGAACTCGTGACCATTGTGCAAACATTTGCTGGTCTACAAATGTTTTCTAAAATATGGATCACAATTATTAGATATAGATGTTAATGTTGAAGCTACCATTGAGCTATACCCAGGGTCTTGCATTTCTAGATTTAACTGCAAGGGATGAAATGATTAATATGTTTTTCAAGTTCACAAAACGAGAAGTGTGTGCATGGCAGGAAAATGTTAACGAAAATGCAAATTTAGAAAGATACTAAGTGTTTATCCTGTAAAATTGAACTATAATGTCTCAGAAAAAATACGGGTTTAACCGGTCATTGCTTATGAATAAAGAGATCCTTCCTATTGAAAAAAGATATCCTCTTTCTGTTGAGGAAGAAGAATATGGTTCTCGTAGGGGAGAAAGAGCCGGAAGCTGCAATAAAAAAAACTTCTGCAGAGATGTGTATGACACAGCTGGACCGGAAATAAAAAATAAAGAAAAGCCCTCCCACCATGTGGACTCTGGACCTTCGGCAGCTGAGTATGAAATTAACGAGGAGTGTAAAAAGGTCCGAGAGAGGTAAGAACAGGCTATGCAGGAGCTTCTGCTGCGAATGCGTGCTTATGCATTGGAAGCACCTTCCGTGCGTGCTCGTCTTCGTCGTCTAAACAAACCTATTACCCTGTTCGGTGAGAGTGAGATGGAGAGGCATGATCGGCTTAGAGCACTCATGGGGAAGCTTGATGCGGAGGAACAGCTTGAGAAGCTCATGAACGTTCAGGAAGAAGAAGAAGCAGCTGCCAATGTTGATGCTGAAGAGACTTAGGATCATTGGATCTAATAACTAATGGTGGCGATTAATTCAACATAAAGATAGTGAACCAAGGGGCACCCATTCCTGATAGACATGTAAATATGGAAACAAGGCAATAGTGTTATTCACCAAAATGAAGGAAAATGCGAAGGAAGTGGGTGTTGACCATCCCCATACAACACAGGCCAAAACCCAAGCAAGTCAACATATCAATAATGAATGACTAATGAATCCAATCATAAGCTTTGTCAAAGTCAATCTTCAAGAAAAAGACCCTATTGACCCATCTTCTTGGTCCAGTCCATAGCCTCGAATGTTGATATCACTGTATCAAAAATAAATTCCCCCTAAACAAAACTTGTTTACTCCCTACACACAATCTTCCTGACTACGTCTTTCACTCGCAAGGCCATAGTCTTAGCCATGATTTTACTGTCAACACTTAGCAAAGTAATAGGATGCCTCTTTGTAGCAAGAATCCCTAACAGGCACAACTAAATCTGACAAATGGTATAAAAACAAGTTGGAAAATGATCTCCAAACATACCCATCAACTCTATGCAAAAAAAGCACCCTCTTGACTACCACTTTCTTCTTTTGAGAATCAAAGAAGAATTTGGGGCCCTCATCCCCCACATGAATCCATTGCAAGCCATATCGAACTCAAACCCCTCTGGCTATATACTCCTTTTCCCTAATCACCAGCAACTCCAAACAAGTAACATCCTCCTAAATAGCAATGTTATGTAAATCCTCCTCCAAAAATATTTGAACCCTCAAGATTTTAAAAAGCAAAAGAGCCCTTCCAAAATGGGAAAAGAAAGCACATGACTACACCATCGAAATGCCACAAGGGGGACCACAACAATAGATAGTTTCCCATCAAAATCCACTAACTAATACATGGAGCCCACAAAATATTCCTCCCATAGCTCATGCCAAAGCAATTGGTCCCTCCATAACAACAAACTAATCAACCTAAGTTGCCATCCAAGCAAATGGGACCACTTAGATAATACAAATGGGGAGCAATATCCAATGCAAGTAAGGGGAAAAGATAGGTGGATAACCGTTTTTTGTTGTACTCTAACACTCCTCCATAATTTTCCAATATCATCGAAGAGCATTAACCCTCTAAACCTAAGTCATTCTAGGGAAATGTAGGCCAAATTGCATGCGCAAGAGGGGAGTTCAAGTCTATAAAAGAAAGAGGCGATAATAGTGCTAAATGATCAAAATTTTGATACAATAATGTTGTAGATATTTTGAGAGAACCAAGAGTTTAATGTTGTAACAGTTTTTTGGTTTCTATAGGGAGATCTGTCACATTGGTCTTATCCTTCTTCTCATTTTCCCCTCATTCTTACTATAAACCAGATTTAGGTTTATATGTTGTGAAAAGGGTATCGAAAAGGCCTAGGATGGAGGCTACCAAGCCTCCCTAGTGTTTCTTTTTGTGTTGAGTGAACTGTGAAATACCCTATTTTGTAATCAATACTAAGGCATTCTTGTCATTGGTGAATGAATGAAGGGTTCAACATGTTTTTCATTGTTCCCTGCTAATTTATTTTTTCCATCTACTTGTTCATATGAATTAATGGATATATCTATGTGCATTCCCATTTGATCTGCTCTCTCATGAAAGCAAATGTTAAGAAAGTAAGATTTGGCCTCCTCTTATACTCATTCTTATGATTTTGCCTTCTCTCTTCTTATGCATGTTCCTTTCTTGGACTAATTCCTTAAAATTATGTGGTGTTGTTCTTTTCTTTTGATTATGGAAATTGCTTTTGCACTCCCACTAAGTGTACACTATGCTCTTTTAGTCCAATTGACCAACTTTTGTGATGATACGTTGGACATTAATAAAATTGTATTATTATCTCATCTAAAAGATATCTAACATGTTGACATACAAACATGTCAAGACTCAAGAGGAGGCAAGGTACGTTAGTGGATTGATGACAATAATATTTACATATATATATATATATACATCTAAATGTATATTTATTTATAAATTATGAGAATAAAAAAACTAATTGGCCACCCACTTGTCCTCTTGATTGCTTGATTTCCTACTTGCCATGTGTCCCTATTCGTGTGTGTAGATGAACAACATATACTCAATTGGTGTACGCAAATGCAATTCAAGTAGAACAACTAACATTGTGAGTCAATCAACAAGATGTAAGAGGTATGCTATCTCAACAGACCAAACTGCCCAACAAAACACACATGGCATGGAAAATGAACTGAGAGAGTGAGCTAATTGTTCAAGTCATATAAAGCTGCCAAGTGAATCACCTTGAATGAGAGTTCAAAAAGTATGCCAAGATTGGGCTAGCCATAGTATTAATTATAGCATTAAAGATGCTCAATATTTCGTTATGGAGATTATTTGTGTAGATTAAAGTACAACATAACGATTGCATTATCTATAGTAAAAAATATGTTCAGCATTTCATTCTTGAGATTATTTTTTGTAGCATATTGTCCACAAACGATCAATAATAAGCTAATGGATCTTCTAAGTGTAAGTTGCATGACATCTTGAGGTTGTGCTAAATGCATCTCTCAGTGAACATACAAGAAGGAGAAAACCAAATAGTAAATAGTACATATGTAAGAGAGAAGGAAGCACAGAGTAGTACATAGCTCTCACTCATCATTGCTCCTCAAGAAATTTTGTGAATATCAATGGAACAAATACTTGAACCAGTGAAGATAAGTTTACATGAAGGTGGACAACTACCACCAACACAAAGGATGCCCAAATACAAGATGGATATATTAGCAATAATCCCAAACTATATTGGACAATCAACACTGAGTCCATTCGTGACTATTTATAGATTTTCAATAGGCCTTATGCATTATGTATTCAAATTATTACTCACCACTTAACATGGGCTAATTAACTACCAGTGCATTATGTCAATTAGGTTTGGTTCGATGGTAGAGTTGTTTCTGTAAATATATTAGATCCAGATATCACTACTCCCTCTGGATCAGTCTGAGACCTCAAGTAGTATGAATCTCAATGTCAGTACATACTCATAAAAACATAGACTCAACCACTAGATCTGCATCTACCAACTAACACATACATGCAATCAACAGCATAGACAACATATATACCCTGGAACCCTTTCAGGAAAAACCAACTAACTACAAGGTTGTCTTCTCTCTCGAGCCCAGAGCATATAGAAATATAAAAGACAATACAATACAGAATTCCCTCACCTAGTAACTCAATCCCTCTCTGAAAAGGACAACCTCTAACTTGCATGCATCCAGCTGATGCATGCACTGACGAAGTATGCCCTAACTCTCAAACTGGATCTGAGTGCTCTGACGGTACCTCTGATAGATATGTCCTCTCTAGATTTCTCTGCTCTGATCTGCTCGCTCTGAAGACTGCCCACTGATGAAATCGACCCTCTCTGCATGCACAAGTTCGCCCTACCCTCTGGATGTCAAATGCTTGTACTGCTCTGGATCTCAACAGATCTGAGCTTCGATCGTCCCTAACCTTCCTCAAATCTCGAGGCAAGGCTGTCCTGGAAGTCTCGAACTCCTAATCGGTCAATCCAGCTCACAATGAGATTCTCCTCCTCTAGAAAAACATCCTCCTCCAATAGAACTCAGCCTCCTTGAATCTCCACAGTAATCTCACTGTTGAGCTCTCTCAGCTCACATGAACGGGTATCTAGCCTCTCTGGAACTAAAAGTCACTGATCTAGCTCAGATATGACCTTCCTAGATCCTGCAGCAACTCATCTCTATCTTCGAAAGTCACCCCACATGTGCAGATTCGTCCTCCTCACTCTAGAAGTATCTCTCTCTACTGATACAACTGAGTAACCCCATCTGGGGACCCCCAGCCTTTATAAATAATCTCAATGATGAATTAGGTTTTCCAAAACCCTAATTCTTGGTGCATGCAAAAAGTCACTTTTGCATGCATGCATGCAAAAGGTCACTTCTGCATGGAGTCACTGAATGCTGGCAGGTCATGCAATACTTCATGCATGCAAAAGGTCAATCTCCCCTGAAGCTCCGCATGCAGCCCCCACTGGGATCATGCTACTGAGTAGAGTGCATCTCACTCTCTACTCCATCGTGATGCCTATGTAGCTGATGTACCTCCATGTAAGGCATCAAAACCATGGAGGACATCCCGAAGTTACCATAATCTAACACTCCCTCTTAACGAGGGAAGTCCTACCATGGATACCAGGATCCAACAAGTCATCTATAGCTGACACTGATCTAACTGATCTTCCAGTCATTGTTACACTCTAACCTGAACCAATCTGATCAATATACATGAGTGTGGCTTCTGAAGAAGCCCCCCTGTCAACCAATGCTAACTCTGCCACTACACACTAACTTAGACTCCCTCCGAGTCTCTGTTGCTGTAACCAACCTTAAACACCTCTGTCAAGTGGATCCACTGCTCTGTAGGTCATCTTCCTATGACCCTGATTTGACTCAACTCTGTAAGTCAACTCCCTCTGTCTCTGCACTGACTGAACTGACTGAGCTCTATCCTAAGCCAAGTCCATCTCAACCATGTCATACCAGCTCATTCTCTGACTAGTACCTACATGAGCAGCATGCTCACTCCTCTGGTATGAGCCCAAAGGCTCAATCGCGACATCTCCATCACTATCAAGAGCATCTTGCTCATCCAACTGAACTCCAGAATCACTGCCATGATCCTCATCATGGTGAGCATCTCTCTCACCCATCTGCTGAACTGGCTCACTCATCCTAGCCTCATCTGTGATATGAGCATCCTGCTCATCCTCCTCCTTTGCATCTGACAAGGATGCACTCAACCATCCAGATGTGCCCGAAGTAAGCAGTCCATGAACCAAGTACTTACCATCAATCCTGTGACCAAATAAGACTGGCTCTTCTCCTATAGGATAGGTGAAGAACTAATCCCTATGAAACACTACAGGGTATCCTGCAGCTGCTAATGCTACCACTGAGAGGACACTCCCTCTCAGTCCTAGAACAAAGAACACTCCTGCAACCTCCAGGAGCTCCCCACGATCAAGCAAAAATCTCACTCTGTCCACTCCAGCAACTAAATGGTCAACTCCCTAACCATCACGAGTCAACTGAACTACCGTATGCTCTAGAATCAGGAATGCATCTCGCACTCCTGTCATATGAGTGCTGAGAGTATTGTACACTCTCCATCTCTGATCACCATGAGTCTCCGGTGGGCTACTATCATGTCCTGATTGAACTGTGGCTAGTGAGAAATCCTTCTCAAACTAAGAAGAGAACTCATATACCTCCTCTACTGCTGCTACCTGCTCATCCTTCGCCTGCTTCCCCTTATTCTTATGTAGACACTGTTCCGCATAATGTCCATACTCATTGCAGGTGAAGCACTTGATCTTGCTCAGATCCTTCTTCTGTCTTCCTCTCTGCTTCCCACCTGCTGCGAGAGCCACATCCTCCTCCTCCGGAATGGTAGAAGCTGAACTCTGAATGTACCCTCTCCGAGTCTCCTCCTGTGTGAAATCATCCCACAGTCGATCCCACTTGGGAAGGTTCTCACGGCCTATGATGGATTGAAATACACTACCCATGCTACAGACACACCATTCAAAGCCTGCCGAACTAGCTCACTGTCCTCTACCTTCTCACCGACTACTCCCAACTCATCTCTCACTTGAGAGATCTTGGTGAGATAGGTAACCATGCTCTCATCCTTCCCCATCTTGATTCTTCTCAGCTTCTCTTTGAGAACCATCTTCTTCTTTTCATTTGAGCTATGGTACAGACTAGTCAATGCATACCACATCTCATACACATTGTCTTTGGTAGAGACATGTGGGATAAGGTGATCCTTGATCGCATCAAGCAGGATCCTCTGGGCCTTTATATTCTTCTTTTCATACACTGCTTTGGCTGTGGCATCAGACAGAACAGTAACGGGATTTGTTGTCGTGTTGTTCACAACATCCCATAACTCACTCTCTTTCAGCATGAGAGTAATACGTGCCCTCCATGCAATGTAGTTAGAGGGACCATCCAACCGGTCCTCCACTCTCAAACCAAGCCACACTCACCCAACTAAAGAAACTGTAACCCACAGTAAACAAGAATCTCTCCTGATCACAGATCTGGCAGATCTATCTCAGATTTGACCACAAAGCAACTGAACTAATAGATATGACCTCTACAACGACAGATCTGAACGGGAATGTTTAGATCAGGTAGATCTGGCCTCTATCTCCACAGATCTACTAGATCTATCTTAGATCTAGTCACCACCACTGCAGATCTATGTCTGACTACTCACCCTGATCCTCAACAAGGATCTGATACCATGTAAATATAATAGATCCAGAGATCACTACTCCCTCTGGATCAGTCTGAGACCTCAAGTAGTATGAATCTCAATGTCAGTACATACTCATAAAAACATCGACTCAACCACTAGATCTGCATCTACCAACTATGTGATGTACCAGCAATAATTAATTAATGCAAATACACGAGATATCAGAAATAATAGAACATAATCTCTTTTATATTGATCACGGGCCACTTCGAGGGGGCAACCTCCTTTGAGCAAGCTCAATACAATTAACTTCACGGTCCTTCAATGACCTCAACACACACTTATATACTAAGTCTATGCCCAATACTATGAGTCAAAACCATGGGACATATAATACTATAGGACGACTTACAAAGCATATGCGTCCAATACTATGGGTCAATACTATGGACTAATATAAACTACGGATCAACAAATACTACGGGACGACTTACAAAGCATATGCGTCCAACAACAATATACTAACATAGTAAAGAGAAGGGTTGACATAGGTTCCTAACATCCCCTCTCCCTTAGAAAAAGCTTTGTCCTCAAAGCTTCGGTTGGAGAAATTGCTGCAGAATCTGAAGGAGTGGTTCCCCGGTAGCATCCTTGGTTTGCATTTCGGGCCACTGACGCCTTTGGAGTGTCAAGGAGGATTGCTTGGAAGGCTGTAGATGAAGAAGAACACTATCAGCTGCGTGGAAAATGCGCTCAGAATGGTGCTGATCGGCTTGTTGTTTCAGGTGAATTCTGGCCATGTGAAGATTGTCCTGCAGAATGAGAAGAATCTGATCGCGGTTTCGAAGAACCGAGTCAATTTCCTGAACTGGGGAGCTGCTAAGGGTGTATGGAAGAAGAACTGGCGGTGTTTGTCCATAGACTGCTTCATATGGTGTCCTTTGAGATGTGGTATTGTACCACCAGAGTGCTGCTAGGAAATCCATAGAAATAGTTGGCCAAAGCTGTGTAGTGATGGGCAAGGGTTTGATCAATCCCGAAAGGAGTGTCGGTTCCCCCTTGTTGACTTCGAAAGTATCATCGTTAGCCACCAGCTATTGAATTGTCATTTTTAGTCCCAGCCAAAAGAAGTTACATTGTTCCTGGTCATACATTTTGCAGAACCCAGAGTGCCCTGTTGATGAAGAAGCATGGAGATCATAGAAGAGATAGCCCTGTTGAACATATGGCAACCAATTTGGAACAAGCAGAGAAAGAGCTGTAAGAGAAACTGGGTCATCAATTGTGCGAGAAGGAGCATATTCCACCATATTGTCCTTACCCTTCTTGTAAGTGATCACATAGGGATAACCCATGAGTTGGATAACCCATTGCAGGTGTGTTGGGGAGGAGGCCCATTGTTCCAGAAAATTTTCCAGACTCGGGAGATCAGTCTTGATGCAGAAATAATTGCCTAATAGGTATGGCTGCCACTTCTGTACTGCATGCAAAATAGCCATCATTTCCTGCTGAGAGGTAGATGTGGTTACATTCTTACCGAAAAGGTCTCTTGAAGGCAGCAAGCTCATTGATTCAGCAAAGATACCTGCATATCTATCCAAGGAAGAAGTGGAGACTGTTGATGGGTGCATCTGAATGGAATTGAGCTGAGTGATGACACCATGTGAATTCTTCTTAAGGATTTTTTCCAGGCGATGTGAACTGATGATGCAGAGAGACCCTGGTTGTAAGCCCCGAAATTTGTGTTTGCCCCATTGATGTTAAACTGCATCCAGAGTTCAACAAAATCCCATAAGATGGGGCCAAGTGTGCGTAACCATTGAACGCCCAAAACCACATCACATCCGCCTAAGGACAAGGCAAACATGTCGGAGCATAGGTTATAATCTTCCATAGAGATACGCACATTGTGACACTTCCCCTTGCAAGGCAAGGTGCCCCCATTGGCAACCATGACTTCAAAGTTGGAGCAAGGATGGACAAAACAATCAGCCTGTTTGGCAATTCGAGGGTCAATGAAGTTATGAGTGCTACCAGAATCAATGAGTATGGTAAGAGGGAGCTTCTTGAAGTATCCCCTGACCCGCATTGTTTGTGGGGTGGTGACGCCGGTTACAGCATGGAGAGAGATCTCGGGTGGGTCGTCCTGAGATGGGGTGTCAACAGGCGGGTGTTGCATGTCGACCGGATCATCTACTGTATCTGTAGCTTCTTCACCAAGTTCTAAGGCAGGCGGAGAATCCACATCCAAGATATAGAGATTTTGTTGAACACATCTATGTCCCCGAGTGAATTTCTCATCACAATTATAGCAAATCCCTTTTTCTCGGCGTGCTTGCATTTCTATTTCAGACAAATGCTTGATAGGAGTTGGTTGAGGAGCAGGCGTGATGGGAGGTCATTGGGAACCCATATTTCTGAAGGGAACAAAGGTGGGTTTGGAGCGTTGTTGAGCTACGATCTTGTCATCGGCCAACTTAGCCAACCCTAGGACTTCCATCATTGTGTTGGGACAAAACATTTTGACCTCTGAGCGGATTTCATCCTTGAGACCACTGATAAAACAACTCCTGTAGAATTCATCAAACAATCCTTCTGTGTGATTGGCTAGTTTCTCAAATTCCATCTGATACTCTCTCACTGTGCTAGTTTGGTGAAGTTTAGTGAGTGCTCCTGTGAAGTCGTCAAAAGCACTAGGACCAAATCGTGGCAAAATGAGTTGGAAAAAATCTGTCTAGTTTGGCTCGGGATGAGCTTTGATGTACCAACGGTACCATTGAAGGGCTTCCTGTTCCAAATGAAAGGATGCAAGTGGAACTTTCTGAACATCAAAAGTATTATGCAGACTGAAATATTGTTCTTCTCGGTATATCCATCCACTCGGATCAGTACCATTGAAGTGAGGAAAATCAAGCTTCGGCCCACGAAAATTGCTAGAAGCAGAGAACCCGGTGGATGCAAAAGATTCTGGCTGTCTGGTATTGTTCATGGCTGAATGCTGAAGATGGAGGCTGAGAAATTTTTCATCCAGATCTTGGAGTTTGGTTTGGATCGCTGCAAGTGCTTCCTCCATGGTGTGTGCTCCGGCACGGGTGATAACCGTAACCAGGGGATTTTTTTTTTTTTTTTTTTTTTTTTTTTTTTTAATTTTTCAGACTGGAGTCGGCTCAGATTTTTTTTTATTTTTTTACAGACTAGAGTGGTTACGACTCAAAAGGAATCTGGAACAACGCCGAACGGCTGGATCTGAAACGGCGCAACAGTGATCGGCAATAGTTCAGCTGAGAGTAGATATGGACCCCAGGTATGTGCGGATTCCTAGCATTTCAGGGTTTTCACTCGGCCACCAATGCTGTCTGACGGCTTGCGTATTGGGGCAGTACCCCTCACTCCACGGCTCAGGTAAAACTGATAACCGCTTTGCCACAAACGACAGCTCTTGGTTTACCTCACGGGTGGGAACTAGTCAATCAGGTAGGGGTCGTTGCCCTTTTCGCTTGGCAGGTCCTCTCAATGGCCAACTACTTTGGGGTTCCTGTGGTACTCCTCACAATGAGTTTTAGGGCTTATGCCCAAGTACTTCCCACAGTTAAGTGGATAGGGATTATTCCCAGATCCGAACCTACAACAGAAAAAAATTTGGGCAGAAATTACACCCAATGTTCAAAAACTGGATCTATATTGCTCAGAATCGCTATTATAGCATGTTTCCAGAACTGGAACAACCACTCTGCTTCTACCCATGAAAGCGGAATATAAATTTGGGCACTCAGTCAAAAGATTTTCTTGCCGCAATTTCCGCGGCCGTCACCGAAATTCTGAAAAATTGCTGATTTTAAATCCGCGATATCTCCACTTTTAGAACTCCAAATGAGATGATTTTTTTTTTTGAAACTGTGTATTTTTGAAAGAGAAATTTAGATATGCAATCGATTTCTTCTGATTTTGTGCAGAAAGTTTCATAAATTGATCTGAAAGTCACCACCCAAAAAAAGAAAAAAAATTTCCCACTTGTGCCAAGGAAAGTGCTCTGATACCAGATGTGATGTACCTGCAATAATTAATTAATGCAAATACACGAGATATCAGAAATAATAGAACAGAATCCCTTTTATATTGATCACGGGCCACTTCGAGGGGGCAACCTCCTTTGAGCAAGCTCAATACAATTAACTTCACGGTCCTTCAATGACCTCAACACACACTTATATACTAAGTCTATGCCCAATACTATGAGTCAAAACCATGGGACATATAATACTACAGGACGACTTACAAAGCATATGCATCCAATACTATGGGTCAATACTATGGGCTAATATAAACTACGGATCAACAAATACTACGGGACGACTTACAAAGCATATGCGTCCAACAACAATATACTAACATAGTAAAGAGAAGGGTTGACATAGGTTCCTAACATCATCACAGATCTGGCAGATCTATCTCAGATTTGACCACAAACCAACTGAATTGATAGATATGACCTCTACAACGACAGATCTGAACGGGAATGTTTAGATCTGGTAGATCTGGCCTCTATCTCCACAGATCTACTAGTCACCACCACTGCAGATCTATGTCTGACTACTCACCCTGATCCTTAACAGGGATCTGATACCATGTAAATATAATAGATCCAGAGATCACTACTCCCTCTGGATCAGTCTGAGACCTCAAGTAGTATGAATCTCAATGTCAGTACATACTCATAAAAACATCGACTCAACCACTAGATCTGCATCTACCAACTAACACATAAATGCAATCAACAACATAGACAACAGATATACCCTGGAACCCTTTCGGGAAAAACCAACTAACTAGGGGGATATCTTCTCTCTCGAGCCCAGAGCATATAGAAGTATAAAAGACAGTACAATATAGAATTACCTCAGCTAGTAACTCAATTCCTCTGTAAACGGGACAACCTCTAACTTGCATGCATCTAGATGATGCGTGCACTAACAAATTATGCCCTAACTATCAAATTGGATCTGAGTGCTCTGACGGTGACTCTGATAGATCTGTCCTCTCTAGATCTCTCTACTCTGATCTGCTCGCTCTGAAGACTTCCCACTGATGAAATCGGCCCTCTCTGCATGCACAAGTGCGCCCTCCCCTCTGGATATCAAATGCGCATACTGCTTTGGATCTCAACAGATCTGATCTCTGATCATCCCTAACCTTCCTCAAATCTTGAGGCAAGGCTATCCTGGAAGTCTCGTACTCCTAATCGGTCAATCCAGCTCACAATGAGCTTCTCCTCCTCTGGAAAAATGTCCTCCTCCAATAGAACTCGGCCTCCTCCAATATCCATAGTAATCTCATTGTTGAGCTCTCTCATCTCACATGAACGGGTATCTAGCCGCTCTGGAACTGAAGGTCACTGATCTAGCTCAAATATGACCTTCCTAGCTCCTTCAGCAACTCCTCTCTATCTTCGAAATTCGCCCCACATGTGTAGATTCATCCTCCTCACTCTAGCAGTATCTCTCTCTGATGATACAACTGAGTAACTCCATCTGGGGACCCCTGCCTCTATAAATAATCTCAACGATGAATTAGGTTTTCCAAAACCCTAATTTCGAGTGCATGCAAAAAGTCACTTTTGCATGCATGCATGCAAAAGGTCACTTCTGCATGGAATCACTGAATGCTGGCAGGTCGTGCAATACTTCATGCATGCAAAAGGTCAATCTCCCCTGAAGCTCTGCATGCAGCCCCCACTGGGCTCATGCTACTGAGTAGAGTGCATCTCACTCTCTACTCCATCTTGATTCCTATGCACCTGTTGTACCTCCATGTAAGGCATCTGAACCATGGAGGACATCCCAAATTTACCATAATCTAACACTCCCTCTTAACGTGGGAAGTCCTACCTGGATACCAGGATCCAACAAGTCCTCTGTAGCTAACACTGATCTAATTGATCTTCCTGTGACTGCTGCACTCTGACCTGAACCAATCTGATCAATATCCATGAGTGTGGCTTCTGAAGAAGCCCCCTTGTCAACCACTGCTGACTCTGCCAATATACTCTGACTCAGACTCCCTCTAAGTCTCTGCTGCTATAACCAACCCTGAAGACCTCTATCAAGTGGATCCAATGCTCTGTAGGTCATCTACCTATGACCCTAAGTTGAGTCAGCTCTGTAAGTCAACTCCCTCTATCTCTGCACTGACTGAACTAACTGAGCTCTCTCCTGAGCCAAGTCCATCTCAACCATGTCATACCATCTCACTCTCTGTCTGGTACCTACATGAGCACCATGCTCACCCCTCTGGTATGAGACCAAGGGCTCAATGTCCACATCTCCATCACTGTCAAGAGCATCTCTCTCATCCAACTAAACTCCAGAATCACTGCCCTGATCCTCATCATGGTGAGCATCTCCCTCACCCATCTGCTGAACTAGCTCACTCATCCTGGCCTCATCTCTACTATGAGCATCTTGCTCATCATCCTCCTTTGCATCTGACAAGGAAGCACTCAGCCATCCAGATGTGCCCAAACTAGGCAATCCATGAACCAAGTACTAACCATCAATCCTATGACCAAATAAGACTAGGTCTACTCCTCTAGGATAGGTGAAGAAATGATCCATATGAAACACTAAAGGGTATCCTGCAACTGCCAATGCTGCCATTGAGAGGACACTCCCTCTCAGTCCTGGAACAAAGAACACTCCTACAACCTCCAGGAGTTCCCCACGATCAAGGAAAAATCTCACTCTTCCCACTCCAGCAACTAAATGGTCAACTCCCTAACCATCCAGAGTCAACTCTACTGCCGTATGCTCTAGAATCAGGAATGCATCTTGCACTCCGGTCATATGACTGCTGAGAGTATTTTCCAGTATCCATCTCTGATCACCACAAGTCTCCGGTGGGATACTATCATGTCTTGACTGAACTGTGGCCAGTGAGAACTCCTTCTCAAACTAAGAAGAGAACTCATCTACCTCATCTACTAATGCCACTAGCTCATCCTTCACCTACTTCCCCTTCTTCTTATGCGGACACTATCCTACATAATGTCCATACTCATTGCAAGCGAAGCACTTGATCTTGCTCATATCCTTCTTCTATCTACTTCTCTGCTTCCCACCTGCTGCGAGAGCCACATTATCCTCCTCTGGAATGGCAGAAGCTGAAATCTGAATGTACCCTCTTTGGGTCTCCTCCTGTGTGAAATCATCCCACAGTCGATCCCAATTGGGAAGGTTCTCATGACCTATGATGGACTGAACAAACACTACCCTTGCTATAGACACGCCATTCAAGGCCTATCGAACTAGCTCATTGTCCTCTACCTTCTCACCGACTGTTCCCAACTCATCTCTCACTTGAGAGATATTGGTGAGATAGGTAACCATGCTCTCATCCTTCCCCATCTTGATGCTTCTCAGCTTCTCTCTGAGAACAATCTTCCTATTTTCATTTGAGCTCTGGTACAGACTATTCAATGCATCCCACATCTCATACACATTGTCTTTGGTAGAGACATGTGGGATAGGGTGATCTTTGATCGCATCAAGCAAGATCCTCTAGGCCTTTATATTCTTCTTTTCATCCACTGCTTTGGTAGTGGCATCAGATAGAACAGTAACGGGATTTGTTGTCGTGTTGTTCACAACATCCCATAACTAACTCTCTTTCAGCAAGAGAGTAATACGTGCCCTCCATGCACTGTAGTTAGAGGGACCATCCAACGGGTCTTCCACTCTCAAACTAGTAGCCATACTGAACCAACTGAAGAAACTGTAACCCACGGTAAACAAGAATTTCTCCTGATCACAGATCTGGCAAATCTATCTTAGATCTGACCACAAACCAACTGAACTGATAGATATGACCTCTACAACCATAGATCTTAACGGGAATGTTCAGATCTGGTAGATCTGGACTCTATCTCCACAGATCTACTAGATCTATCTCAAATCTAGTCACCACCAATGCAAATCTATGTCTGACTGCTCACCCTGATCCTCAACAGGGATCTGATACCATGTAAATATATTAGAACCAGATATCACTACTCCCTCTGGATCAGTCTGAGACCTCAAATAGTATGAATCTCAATGTTAGTACATACTCATAAAAACATTGACTCAACCACTAGATCTGCATCTACCAACACATACATGCAATCAACAACATAGAAAACAGATATACCCTGGAACCCTTTCGGGAAAAACTAGCTAACTAGGGGGATATCTTCTCTCTCGAGCCCAGAGCATATAGAAGTATAAAAGACAGTACAATACAGAATTACCTCAGCCGATAACTCAATTCCTCTCTGAATAGGACAACCTCTAGCTTACATGCATCTAGTTGATGCGTGCACTGACAAAGTATGCCCTAACTGTCAAACTGGATCTTAGTGCTCTGACGGTGCCTCCGATATATCTGTCCTCTCTAGATCTCTCTACTCTAATATGCTCGCTCTGAAGACTACCCACTGATGAAATCAACCCTCTCTACATGCACAAGTGCTCCCTCCCCTCTGGATGTCAAATGCTCATACTACTCCGGATCTCAACAGATCTGATCTCTGATCGTCCCTAAACTTCATCAAATCTCGAGGCAAGGCTATCTTGGAAGTCTCGGACTCCTAATCGGTCAATCCAGCTCACAATGAGCTTCTCCTCCTCTCGAAAAATTTCCTCCTCCAATAGAACTCGGCCTCCTCCAATCTCCACAGTAATCTCACTATTGAGCTCTCTTAGCTCACATGAACGGGTATCTAGCCTCTCTGGAACTTAAGGTCACTGATCTAGCTCAAATATGACCTTCCTAGCTCCTACAACAACTCCTCTCTATCTCCAAAATTCGCCCCACATTTGCAGATTCACCCTCCTCACTCTAGCAGTATCTCTCTCTGATGATACAACTAAGTAACCCCATCTGGGGTCCCCTGCCTCTATAAATAATCTCAACGATGAATTAGGTTTTCCAAAACCCTAATTCCCGGTGCGTGCAAAAAGTCACTTTTGCATGCATGCATGCAAAAGGTCACTTCTGCATGGAGTCACTGAATGCTGGCAGGTCGTGCAATACTTCATGAATGCAAAAGGTCAATCTCCCCTGAAGCTCCACATGCAGCCCCCACTGGGATCATGCTACTAAGTAGAGTGCATCTCACTCTCTACTCCATCCTGATGCCTATGTAGTTGTTGTACCTCCATGTAAGGCATTTGAACCATGGAGGACATCCCAAAGTTACCATAATATAACACTCCCTCTTAACGAGGGAAGTCCTACCATGGATACCAGGATCCAACAAGTCCTCTATAGCTGACAATGATCTAACTGATCTTCTTGTCACTGCTGCTCTTTGACTTGAACCAATATGATCAATATCCATTAGTGTGGCTTCTGAAGAAGCCCCCCTGTCAACCACTACTGACTCTGCCACTGTATTCTGACTCAGACTCCCTCTGAGTCTCTGCTGCTATAACCAACCTTGAAGACCTTTTTCAAGGGGATCCACTGCTCTGTAGATCATCTGCCTATGACCCTGAGTTGAGTCAGCTCTGTAAGTCAACTCCCTCTGTCTCTGCACTGACTGAACTGACTGAACTAACTGAGCTCTCTCCTGAGCCAAGTCCATCTCAACCATGTCATACCAGCTCACTCTCTGACTGGTACCTGCATGAGTACCATGCTCACCCCTCTGGTATGAGACCAAGGACTCAATCTCCACATCTCCATCACTGTCAAGAGCATCTCTCTCATCCAACTAAACTCCAGAATCACTGCCATGATCCTCATCATTGTGAGCATCTCCCTCACCCATCTGTTGAAGTGGCTCACTCATCCTAGCCTCATCTCTGCTATGAGCATCCTGCTCATCATCCTCCTTTGCATCTGACAAGGATGCACTCAGCCATGTAGATTTGTCCGAAGTAGGAAGTCAATGAACCAAGTACTCACCATCAATCCTGTGACCAAATAAGATTGGGTCTACTCCTCTAGGATAGGTGAAGAACTGATCCCTGTGAAACACTACAGGGTATCCTGTAGCTGCCAATGCTGCCACTGAGAGGACACTCCCTCTCAGTCCCGGAACAAAGAACACTCCTACAACCTCCGGGAGCTCCCCACGGTCAAGTAAAAATATCACTCTACCGACTCCAACAACTAAATGGTCAACTCCCTAACCATCCCAAGTCAACTGTACTACCGTATGCTCTAGAATCAGGAATGCATTTCGCACTCTTGTCATATGACTGCTGAGAGTATTGACCACTCTCCATCTTTGATCAGCATGAGTCTCCGGCGGGCTACTATCATGTCCTGACTGAACTGTGGCCAGTGAGAACTCCTTCTAAAAATTAGAAGAGAACTCATCTACCTCCTCTACTAATGCCACATGCTCATCCTTCACCTGCTTACCCTTCTTCTTATGCGAACACTGTCCTGCATAATGTCCATACTCATTGCAAGCGAAGCACTTGATCTTTCTCATATCCTTCTTCTATCTACCTCTCTGCTTCCCACCTCCTACGAGAGCCACATTATCCTCCTCTGGAATGGCAGAATCTGAACTCTGAATGTACCCTCTCCGGCTCTCCTCCTATGTGAAATCATCCCACAGTCGATCCCACTTGGGAAGGTTCTCACGACCTATGATGGAATGAACAAACACTACCCATGCTATAGACATGCCATTCAAGGCCTACCGAACTAGCTCACTGACTCTACCTTCTAATCGACTGCTCCCAACTCATCTCCCACTTGAGAGATCTTGGTGAGATAGGTAACCATGCGCTCATCCTTCCCAATCTTGATGCTTCTCAGCTTCTCTCTGAGAACCATCTTCCTATTTTCATTTGAGCTCTGGTACAGACTAGTCAATGCATCCCACATCTCATACACATTGTCTTTGGTAGAGACATGTGGGATAAGGTGATCTTTGATCGCATCAAGCAGGATCCTCTGGGCCTTTATATTCTTCTTTTCATACACTGCTTTGGCAGTGGCATCAGACAAAAGAGTAACGGGATTTGCTGTCGTGTTGTTCACAACATCCCATAACTCACTCTCTTTCAGCAAGAGAGTAATACGTGCCCTCGATGCACTATAGTTAGAGGCACCATCCAACCAGTTCTCCACTCTCAAACCAGTAGCCATACTCAACCAACTGAAGAAACTGTAAACCATAGTAAACAAGAATCTCTCCTGATCAAAGATATGGCAGATCTATCTCAGATATGACAACAAATCAAATGAACTGATAGATATGACCTCTACAACCAAAAATCTTAACGCGAATGTTCAGATCTGGTATATCTAGCCTCTATCTCCACATATCTACTAGATCTATCTCAGATAGTCACCATCACTGCAAATCTATGTGTGACTACTCACCCTGATCCTCAACAGGGCTCTGATACCATGTAAATATATTAGATCTAGAGATCACTACGCCCTTTGGATTAGTCTTAGACCTCAAGTAGTATGAATCTCAATGTCAGCACATACTCATAAAAACATAGACTCAACCACTAGATCTGCATCTACCAACTAACACATACATGCAATCAACAACATAGACAACATATATACCCTGGAACCCTTTCAGGAAAAACAAGCTAACTAGGAGGATATCTTCTCTCATGAGCCGAGAGCATATAGAAGTATAAAAGACAGTACAATATAGAATTACCTCAGCCAGTAACTCATTCCTCTCTGAACATGACAACCTCTAACTTGCATGCATCCAGCTGATGCGTGCACTGACAAAGTATTCCCTAACTGTCAAAATGGTTATGAGTGCTCTGACGGTGCCTCGGATAGATCTGTCCTCTCTAGATCTCTCTACTCTGATATGCTCGCTCTGAATACTTCCCACTGATGAAATCGACCCTCTCTGCATGCACAAGTGCGCCCTCCACTCTGGATGTCAAATGCTCGTATTGCTCCGGATCTCAATAGATCTGATCTCTGATCATCCCTAACCTTCCTGAAATCTCGAGGCAAGGCTATCCTTGAAGTCTCTAACTCCTAATCGGTCAATCCAGCTCACAATGAGCTTCTCCTCCTCTGGAAAAACATCCTCCTCCAATAGAACTCGGCCTTCTCCAATCTCCACATTAATATCATTGTTGAGCTCTCTCAGCTCACATGACCAGGTATCTAGCCTCTCTGGAACTGAAGGTCACTGATCTAGCTCAGATATGACCTTCCTATCTCCTGCAGCAACAACTCTCTATCTCTGAAAGTCACCCCACATGTGCAGATTCGTCCTCCTCACTCTAGCAGTATCTCTCTCTGATGATACAACTCAGTAACCCCATCTGGGGACCCCCTACCTCTACAAATAATCTCAGCGATGAATTAGGTTTTCCAAAACCCTAATTCCCAGTGCATGCAAAAAGTCACTTTTGCATGCATGTATGAAAAAGGTCACTTCTGCATGGAGTCACTGAATGCTGGAAGGTCTTGCAATACTTCATGCATGCAAAAGGTCAATCTCCCCTGAAGCTCAGCATGCATCCCCCACTGGGCTCATGCTACTGAGTTGAGTACATCTCACTCTCTACTCCATCCTGATGCCTATGCACCTGTTGTACCTCAATGTAAGGCATCTGAAACATGGAGGACATCCCGAAGTTACCTTAATCTGACACTCCCTCTTAACAAGGGAAGTCCTACCATGGATACCAGGATCCAACGAGTCCTCTGTAGCTGACACTGCTCTAACTAATCTTCCTGTCACTACTGCACTATGACCTGAACCATTCTGATCAATATCCATTAGTGTGGCTTCTGAAGAAGCCCCCCTGTCAACCACTGCTGACTCTGCCACTGCACTCAGACTCAAACTCCCTCTGAGTCTTTGCTATTGTAAAAAACCCTGAAGACCTCTGTCAAGTGGATCCAGTGCTCTGTAGGTCATCTTCCTATGAACCTGAGTTGCCTTAGCTCTGTAAGTCAACTCCCTCTGTCTCTACACTGACTGAACTGACTGAACTGATTAAGCTCTCTCCGGAGCAAAGTCCATCTCAACCAGGTCATACTAGCTCACACTCTGACTGGTACCTGCATGAGAAGCATGCTCACCCCTCTGGTATGAGCCCAAGGAATCAATCAGCACATCTCCATCACTGTCAAGAGCATCTCGCTCATCCAACTGAACTCCAGAATCACTGCCCTGATCCGCATCATGGTGAGCATCTCGATCACCCATCTGCTAAACTAGCTCACTCATCCTGGCCTCATCTCTGCTGTGAGCATCCTACTCATCATCCTCCTTTGCATCTGACAAGGATGCACTCAGCCATCCAGATGTGCCCGAACTAGGCAGTCCATGAACCAAGTACTCACCATCAATCCTATGAACAAATAAGACTGGGTCTACTCCTCTAGGATAGGTGAAGAACTGATCCCTGTGAAATAGTACAGGGTATCCTGCAGCTACCAATGCTGCCACTGAGAGGACACTCCCTCTCAGTCTTGGAACAAAGAACACTCCTGCAACCTTTAGGAGCTCCCCACAGTTAAGCAAAAATATCACTCTGCCCACTCCAACAACTAAACGGTCAACTCCCTAACAATCCCGAGTCAATTGTACTATCCTATGCTCTAGAATCAGGAATGCATCTCACACTCCTGTCATATGACTGCTGAGAGTATTATCCACTCTCCATCTTTGATCACCATGAGTCTCTGGTGGGCTACTATCATGTCCTGATTGAACTGTGGCCAGTGATAAGTCCTTCTCAAACTGAGAAGAGAACTCATTTATCTCCTCTACCATTGCCACTTGCTCATACTTCGCCTGCTTCCCCTTCTTCTTATGCGGACACTATCGTGCATAATGTCCATACTCATTGCAAGCGAAGCACTTGATCTTGCTCAAATCCTTCTTCCGTTTGCCTCTCTGCTCCCCACCTACTACGAGAGCCACATCCTCCTCCTCTGGAATGGCAGAAGATGAACTCTGAATGTACCCTCTCTGGTTCTCCTCCTATGTGAAATCATCCCATAGTCGATCTCACTTGGGAAGGTTCTCATGACCTATGATAGACTAAACAAACACTACCCATGCTACAGACATGCCATTGAAGGCATGCCGAACTAGCTCACTGTCCTCTACCTTCTCACCGACTGCTCCCAACTCATCTCTCACTTTAGAGATCTTGGTGAGATAGGTAACCATGCTCTCATCCTTCCCCATCTTGATGCTTCTTAGCTTCTCTCTCAGAACCATCTTCCTGTTTTCATTTGAGCTCTGGTACAGACTAGTCAATGCATCCCACATCTCATACGCATTGTCTTTGGTAGAGACATGTGGGATAAGGTGATCCTTGATTGCATCAAGTAGGATCCTCTGGGCCATTATATTCTTCTTTTAATACACTGCTTTGGCAGTGGCATCAGACGGAAGAGTAACGAGATTTGTTGTTGTGTTGTTCACAACATCCCATAACTCACTCTCTTTCAGTAAGAGAGTAATACGTGCCCTCCATACACTGTATTAGGAGGCACCATCCAACCGGTGCTCCACTCTCAAACCAATAGCCATACTCACCCAACTGAAGAAACTATAACCCACAGTAAACAATAATCTCTCCTGATCACATATCTGGCAGATCTATCTCAGATCTGACCAAAAACCAACTGAACTGATAGATATGACCTCTACAACCACAGATCTGAACGAGAATGTTCAGATCTGGTAGATCTGGCCTGTATCTCCACATATCTTCTAAATCTATCTCAGATCTAGTCACCACCATTGCAGATCTATGTGTGACTGCTCACCCTGATCCTCAACAGGGGCTCTGGTACCATGTAAATATATTAGATCCAGAGATCACTACTCCCTCTGGATCAGTCTTAGACCTCAAGTAGTATGAATCTCAATGTCAGTGCATACTCATAAAAACATAAACTCAACCACTATATCTGCATCTACAAACTAACACATACATGCAATCAACAACATAGACAACAGATATACCCTGGAACCCTTTCGGGAAAAACCAGCTAACTAGGGGGATATCTTCTCTCTCGATCCTAGAGCATATAGAAGTATAAAAGACAGTACAATACAGAATTACCTCAGCCAGTAACTCAATTCCTTTCTGAACAGGACAACCTCTAACTTGCATGCATCTAGCTGATGCATGCACTGACAAAGTATGCCCTAACTCTCAAACTGGATCTGAGTGCTCTGACGGTGCCTTTGATAGATACGTCCTCTCTAGATCTCTCTACTATGATCTGCTTGCTCTGAATACTGCCCACTAATGAAGTCAACCCTCTCTGCATGCACAAGTGCGCCCTCCCCTTTAGATGTCAAATGCTCATACTACTCCGGATCTCAACAGATCTGAGCTCCGATCGTCCCTAACCTTCCTCAAATCTCGAGGCAAGGCTATCCTGCAAGTTTGGAACTCCTAATCGGTCAATCCATCTCACAATGAGCTTATCCTCCTCTGTAAAAACGTCCTCCTCCAATAGAACTTTGCCTCCTCCAATCTCCACAGTAATCTCACTCTTGAGTTCTATGAGCTCACATGAACGGGTATCTAGCCTCTCTGGAACTGAAGGTCACTGATCTAGCTCAGATATGACCTTCCTATCTCCTACAGTAACTCCTCTCTATCTCCGAAATTCACCCCACATGTGCAGATTCGTCCTCCTCACTCTAGCAGTATCTCTCTCTCATGATAGAACTCAGTAACCCCATCTGGGGACCCCTTGCCTCTATAAATAATCTCAACGATGAATTAGGTTTTCCAAAACCGTAATTCCCGGTGCATGCAAAAATTCACTTTTGCATGCATGCATGTAGAAGGTCACTTCTGCATGGAGTCACTAAATGATAGCAGGTCATGCAATACTTCATGCATGCAAAAGGTCAATCTCCCGTGAAGCTCCGCATGCATCCCTCACTAGACTCATGCTACTGAGTAGAGTGCATCTCACTCTCTACTCCATCATGATGCCTATGCAGTTGATGTACCTCCATGTAAGGCATCTGAACCATGGAGGACATCCCGAAGTTACCATAATCTAACATGCCCTCTTAACGAGGGAAGTCCTACCATGGATACCAAGATCCAACAAGTCCTCTGTAGCTGACACTGATCTAACTGATCTTCCTGTCACTGCTGCACTCTGACCTAAACCAATCTGATCAATATCCATGAGTGTGGCTTCTAAAGAAGCCCCCCTGTCAACCACTGCTGACTCTACCACTACACTCCTACTTAGACTCCCTCTGAGTCTCTACTGCTGTAACCAACCCTGAAGATCTCTGTTAAGTGGATCCACTGCACTATAGGTCATCTGCCTATGAACCTGAGTTGACTGAGTAAGTCAACTCCCTCTGTATCTGCACTGACTGAACTGATTGAACTGACTAAGCTCTCTCCTAAGCCAGGTCCATCTCAACCATGTCATACCAGCTCACTCTCTGACTGGTACCTGCATGAGCAGCATGCTCACCCCTCTGGTATGAGCCCAAGGTCTCAATCTCCACATCTCCATCACTTTCAAGAGCATCTTGCTCATACAACTGAACTCCAAAATCATTGCCCTGGTCCTCATCATGCTAAGCATCTGCTGAAATGGATCACTCATACTGGCCTCATCTCTGCTATGAGCATCCTGCTCATCATCCTCCTTTGCATCTGACAAGGATGCACTCAGCCATCCAGATATGCCCGAAGTAGGCAATCCATGAACCAAGTACTCACCATCAATCCTGTGACCAAATAAGATTGGGTCTACTCCTCTAGGATAGGTGAAGAGCTGATCCCTATGAAACACTACAGGGTATCATGTAGCTGCCAATGCTGCCACTGAGAGGACACTCCCTATTAGTCCTGCAACAAAGAACACTCCTGCAAGCTCCAAGAGCTCCCCACGGTCAAGCAAAAATCTCACTCTGCCCACTCCAACAACTAAATTGTCAACTCCCTAACCATCTCGAGTCAACTATACTGCCGTATGATCTATAATCAGGAATGCATCTCACACTCCTATCATATGATTGATGAGAGTATTGTACACTCTCCATCTCTGATTACCATGAGTCTCCGGTGGCCTACATAATGTCCTGACTGAACTGTGGCCAGTGAGAACTCCTTCTCAAACTAAGAAGAGAACTCATCTACCTCCTCTACTACTGCCACCTTCTCATCCTTTGCCTAGTTCCCCTTCTTCTTATGCAGACATTGTCCCGCATAATGTCCATACTCATTACAGGTGAAGCACTTGATCTTGCTCATATCCTTCTTCTGTCTACCTCTCTTCTTCCCACCTACTGCGAGAACCACATCCTCCTCCTCTGGAATGGTAGAAGCTGAAATTTGAATGTACCCTCTAAGGGTCTCGTCCTATGTGAAATCATCCCACAGTCGATCCCACTTGGGAAGTTTCTCACGACCTATGATGGATTGAACAAACACTACCCATGCTACAAACACGCCATTGAAGGTATGCCGAACTAGCTCACTGTCCTCTACCTTCTCACCGACTTCTCCCAACTGATCTCTCACTTGAGAGATCTTGGTGAGATAGGTAAGCATTCTCTCATCCTTCCCCATCTTGATGCTTCTCAGCTTCTCTCTGAGAACCATCTTCCTGTTTTCATTTGAGCTCTGTTACAGACTAGTCAATGCATCCCACATGTCATACACATTGTCTTTGGTAGAGAGATGTGGTATAAGGTGATCCTGGATCGCATCAAGCAGGATCCTCTGGGCCTTTATATTCTTCTTTTCATACACTTCTTTGGGAGTGGCATCAGATGGAACAGTAACAGGATTTGCTATCGTGTTGTTCACAACATCCCATAACTCACTCTTTTTCAGTAAGAGAGTAATACGTGCCCTCCATGCACTGTAGTTAGAGGCACCATCCAACTGGTCCTCCACTCTCAAACCAGTAGCCATACTCACCCAACTGAAGAAACTGTAACCCACAGTAAACAAGAATCTCTCCTGATCACAGATATGGCAGATCTATCTCAGATCTAACCACAAACCAACTAAACTGATAGATATGACCTCTACAACCACAGATCTGAATGGGAATGTTTATATCTAGTAGATTTGGCCTCTATCTCCACAGGTCTACTAGATCTATCTCAGATCTAGTCACAACCACTGCAGATCTATGTGTGACTGCCCACCCCGATCCTCAATAGGGCTCTGATACCATGTAAATATATTAGATCCAGAGATCACTTCCCGCTCTAGATCAGTCTGAGACCTCAAGTAGTATGAATCTCAATGTGAGTACATACTCATACAAACATAGACTCAACCACTAGATCTACATCTACCAACTAACACATACATGCAATTAACAACATAGACAACAGATACACCCTGGAACCCTTCCGGGAAAAACCAGCTAACTAGGGGGATATCTTCTCTCTCGATCCCAGAGCATATAGAAGTATAAAAGATAATACAATATAGAATTACCTCAGCCGATAACTCAATTCCTCTCTGAACAAGACAACCTCTAACTTTCATGCATCCAGCTGATGCATGCACTGACAAAGTATGCCCTAACTGTCAAACTGGATCTGAGTGCTCTGACGGTGCATCTGATAGATCTGTCCTCTCTAGATCTCTCTGCTCTGATTTGCTCGCTCTGAAGACTTCCCACTGATGAAATCGACCCTCTCTGCATGCACAAGTGTGCCCTCCCCTCTGGATGTCAAATGCTCGTACTGCTCCGGATCTCAACAAATCTGAGCTCCTATTGTCCCTAACCTTCCTCAAATATCGAGGCAAGGCTATCCTAGAAGTCTCGGACTCCTAATCGGTCAAACCCGCTCACAATGAGCTTCTCCTCCTTTGGAAAAACGTCCTCCTCCAATAGAACTCGGCCTCCTCCAATCTCCACAGTAATCTCACTGTTGAGCTCTCTCACCTCACAGGAACGGGTATCTAGCCTCTTTGGAACTTAAGGTCACTTATCTAGCTCAGATCTGACCTTCCTAGCTCCTGCAGCAACTCCTCTCTATCTCAGAAAGTCACCCCACATGTGCAGATTCGTCCTCACTTTGGCAGTATCTCTCTCTGATGATACAACTGAGTAACCCCATCTGGGGACCCCCTGCCTCTATAAATAATCTCACCAATGAATTAGGTTTGCCAAAACCATAATTCCTGGTGCATGCAAAAAGTCACTTTTGCATGCAGTCACTGAATGGTGGCGGGTCATGCTATACTCATGCAAGCAAAGTTCAATCTCCTCTGAAGCTCCGCATGCAGCCCCCACTGGGCTCATGCTACTGAGTAGAGTGCATCTCACTCTCTACTCCATCCTGATGCCTATGCAGCTGATGTACCTCCATGTATGGCATCTGAACCATGGAGGACATCCTAAAGTTACCATAATCTAACAGTTTCATAACCCACAAAGGTTCAAATATCCCAAAGGCTTGTTTTGCTCCTCTTGGGTTTTGGGCCTTTAACCTCTACAAGCAGGCCATTTCAAGGTCCATCTACCTTGTGCATTGAGTAATCTATTGGTATTTCTGGTCCTTTGTGAGGAAAATCAACTACAAATTTTCAACATTTTGCTCAAAAAGTGATTAATCAAAATGTAGTATCACCATTTACAGAATCACCATGGAAATACCATTGCCAAAATAAATAAACAAATAACTAAACTCTATCCAAAAAAACAGATCGGGTATCATGTAAAGACTAATTAGGGTTTTCGAACGGAATACTCTTTTAGGGGTTTTCGCCTATATAGAGCAAAATCGATTGGAAATTTTCAATGAAGTTCTCAAAATCGGTTGATCAATGCAGCCTATGATTTATAGAAACACCTTGGAAAAACCTCTACCACATATAAAGAAAAAAAATACAATAGGGTTTCCCTACGATATAAATTAACTAAATCGCAAAGAGCAATAAAAAAAAGTTAAGGATGGACCTGTACTGCCATGTTTAGCATGCTCCATTTTGGAAACCTTGATATGCGTCTGCATGAAGAGATGCATCCTTTGTACCTCCAAAACCCTTGTAAAATCCATGCGATGCTTCTCCAATTCCATCATCTGCTGCTGCTTCTCCTTCTCGATCCGCTCATAGACCTCCCCGAACTTCATAATCGCTTGCGCCAATTCCCTCACGGGGCTCTCAAAGGATGACGACGACCTCCTCGCCCTTTTTCACTTCTCGTTGGCACCATTGTTGGGTAATCTCTTAGTCTCATCAACGGAGGCAGAGGACACCGAATTGAATCCCCCGTCGGGACGCTTGGAGGACAGGGGAGGCGGGAGGGGTGGAGGCAAGGGCTGGAACTGGGGTGTAAGCTGTGGATGGGGATAGGGAAGGGGGTGAAAATTCTTTAGCGACTGATGCTTTCTCCGCGAGGGTCCTATGAGGTTGTCGAGCTTGGCATAGAAGGACCATTTGGAAGGTCCAATGAGGGCGTTGTTGGAAATCTTGGCCTTCTCGAGCTTGTACTTATTTTTCAGGGTGTTGAGTCGGTTTTTGCACTGGACATTGGTCTTGCGAAGCTTGTGGCCGTCGGAGAGAACATTGATAGCGTCGAAGACCTCGCGCCAGTGAATAATTCTTTGAGTGTGAGGAAATATCATCCTGTTGTAGCCCATGATGCAGCAAAACTGTATTCTTTTAGGATTAAGCCTCTTTTGTCACCAGGAAAACCAGAATGGCGAAGTGATTTCAAAAATGGCGTTGGGGAAACATCAAATGCCTGCTGACTTGAGCTTTAAAGAAATGCAAAAAAGCTTAATACTCTGGAAACAAGGGTATCAGAAATTACACAGCAGTGCTATGAACCTCCACACAATGTAAATGCGGTGAAGATGTATGCAAAAGTGAGATTCGAGAAGATGTATGACGAACGATGGGTAACCTTAAATGCAAGGCCCGATATGTCTGAACTTTAAATGCTCATCGAGACAGGTTGATGTTCGGGTACACAGGGTACTACCAAAGGACCGAACACTAAGAGCAACCACTTCACACAAACAGATCACAGATCAACACACCGATGTTTTGACGTGGTTTAAACCCTCTTGAGAGAAACACTCCACGGCCTCGGCCAAATAGCTTCTATGGGACAATTTATTATGCAAAGAAAGAAAGTTACAAATGAGCTTCTCATAATCGATCAACTAAACAATGACCCTCCATGCTCTTTAAATAGAGATCATGGACCAATCGGGTGTTAAGCCACGGATCAAGGTTAGGTTTTATCTAAGAGAAGTTGAGTCGTTAGATCACTCTATGTCGGGAACATATCATGACCGTCGGATTAAGTATTTACAAATGCATACTAATACATACTAAAGAAACACACTATCCCTAACGGATATATTACACAAGTTGATCTTAACTAACTCCTAAGTGTCTAAATATCCTAACATCCCCCCTTAAGAACAACTTGGGATAGGATTGAAGGATTTACAAAAGTGACACTATTAGGAGAAGGAAGGAGGCATTAGAGCCTATCCCCCCTTAATGAAAAGTTCCTGAACGCCTAACATAGATCGAAGTTTAGAAAACTTCGCTTCTGTAAGAGAATTGGTGAAGATGTCTGCAACTTGATCATCTGTAGGGAAAAAGAGCACTTCAAGAACACGATCATGAACAAGATTTCTGATGAAGTGCATATGTAGCTCAATGTGTTTGCTGCGTTGATGTAGAAATGGATCTTTGGCAAGCTTGATGGCACTTTGATTGTCCCACCAAAGTGGAGTAGGCTGTTGCTGCTCGAATCCAAACTCTGAAAGGATCTGTCGAAGCCATTAAGCTTCCTGACGGGCATTAACTGCTGCTCAATATTCTGCCTCTGCTAAAGAAGAGAAAGAGCTTGTTGTTTCTTACAAGCCCAAGTAATAGGTCCAGATCCCAGACTGAAAACATAACCTGCAATAGACTTTCGATCATCAAGATCGCCGACCCAATCTGAATTAGTGAAACCAACCAATAAAGGTTTCCCCCCTGTACTGTAATGAATCCCAAACTGAACTGTACCTCGAATATATCGAAGTATTCTTTTAGCTTCTTTCCAGTGACTTTCATGAGGTGTCTGCATATAATGGGCAATACGACCAACGACAAAGGAAAGGTCAGGATGGGATTGAGTCAAGTATAAGAGACTACCAACAAGCTGACGATACAAGGTGGCATTGACTTCAGGTGAAGTACAAGTGGCAGAAAGTTTTACTCCAGACTGGAAGGGAGAAGGGGCTGGTGTACAATCTTCCATATGAAAGCGATGAAGAAGGTCACAAGCATACTTAGACTGAGAAAGAAAGATTCCTTCTTTGGTTTGCAGGACTTGGAGACCAAGAAAATAATGCAAATGTCCTAAGTCTGACATTTCAAAATTTTGTTTAAGACTGGATTTCACATGGGTTATAAGCTTAGCATCACTACCAGTAAGAATAAGGTCATCAAAATATAGAACAAGTATGATGAGATGGTTTCCTACTTTCTTGGTATAGACATTGGGGTCAGAATGACATCTAGAAAAATCAGTGTCAAGGAGAAAGTTATCCATTTTGGCATACCAAGCTCTAGGAGCTTGCTTAAGGCCATATAAGGATTTCTTAAGGCAGCATACAAGGCTAGAGTTATTCTGAACATAGCCAGGAGGTTGTTCCATGTAAATTTCCTCCTGTAAATCACCATGTAAGAAGGCAGACTTGACATCCATTTGATGGACTTCCCAGTTGTGTAAGGCTGCAAGGGAAAGAACAAGGCGGATGGAGTTCATTTTTGCGACATGAGCAAAGGTTTCATTGTAGTCAATCCCTTCAACTTGGGAAAAACCTTTGGCAACTAACCTTGCCTTAAGTCTTTCAACACTTCCATCTGATGCATACTTAGTTCTGTAGACCCATTTACATCTGACAAGTTTTCTTCCTTTTGGAAGAGGTACAAGATCCCAAGTATCGTTCACCACTAAGGAACGATATTATTCATCCATAGCTGCATCCCAATCTGGATTCCCTGAAGCTTCTGCAAAAGTTTCTGGATCATGATTCTCGGAAACTTGAGCCAAAAGCGAAGAGGCTCGCTAAAACTGAGAACATGTTCGACGTTGATCTCTAGGATCATCGGCAAGATCACCAGCTACTTCACATGTTGAACGGACCCATCAAGGAAGCACTTGTGCTGGTGCAACTAGAGGAACATGAGCAGGCGGAGGTGGATTTTCATCCTCACTGTCATCATCAGAAACTGGAGTTGGAAACCTGTCAAGGAAGTTGGAAGAAGAAGAAGAAGGCACAAACATCAAATCAGGCTCGCAGGCCAAAGATGGCACAATTGCCGAGTTAGGCTCGCAGGCCAAGAGATTTTCATCAAATTTAACATCTCTTCTAATGATTATATCATGAGAATGTGGTTGAAGAAGTCTATAACCTTTTATATCTTCAGAATATCCAACAAATATGCACTTTTCACTTTTAGGCTGCAATGCTTTCCGTTTTTCATCCGGAATGTGAGCCCATGCTTCACTACCAAACACACGGAAGTGACTTACATCAGGTTTAGTTTTACTCCATGCTTCTTCCGGTGTTATACCTTGTAATGCTTTAGTGGGGGTGCGATTAACTATGTAGTTTGCACAATTAATGGCTTCAGCCCAAAATTGAAGACTTAGTCCCTTAGATTGGATCATACAATTAGCCATTTCTTTTAAAGTGCGGTTCTTCCACTCAGCTACACCATTTTGTTGTGGTGTATATGGAACAGTGTGCTGTTGTTGGATGCCTTGTTCAGTGCAGAAAGTAGTGAACTTATTTTTAACATATTCTCCTCCATTGTCAGATCTTAACTTAATAATTTGATGACCAAATTGTTTTTCAACAAGGGCCTTATAGGCCAAGAACATGTTAAATACTTCGCTCTTAAGTTTTAGGAAATAAACCCAAGTGCGTCTGGTGTAATCATCAATGAAAGTTAAGAAATATTTGAAACCTGAAAAGGAAGCAGATAGAAGAGGACCACACAAGTCACTATGCACAAGCTCCAAGGGAACCAAGGCGTGCCAAGAGGCACGTTTGTCAAAACTGTCCCGATGATGTTTTCCGAGTACACAACCGGAACAAACACCATCCCTGCAAGATATCATCGGAAGACCTGTCACCATATTGTCTTTACATAGTTGTTGCAATGAGCGATAATTTAAGTGACCAAATCGCTCATGCCAAAGTTTGCTCAAGTTATCACTATGAGCAACAAAAACTGAAGGGAAAGGTGATACCCAAAGTTGTTAAACTTGTACAACCTGGTAATATCATCAACAATTCCGGTAGCTAGGACCTGTTGAGGATATTTAAAATCCTTGATTACAACTTGGTGAGGTGTAAAGGTCACAGTTTTACCTTCACCAGAATGAGTGATCTGATAGACTGATAACAAATTGCAGAAAATTCTTGGAACACATAGTACATCACTAAAATGACCATTATCTACTGGAACTGTTCCAGCTCCTGCAACACTTAGAGATCTATCATCACCAACAAATATTTGTTTGGTGTTACATTCATGCATAGTAGAAAAGATGGCTTGATCCTTAGACATATGATAAGATGCTCCAGAATCAATGAGCCATTCATTTGAAGTAGAAGAAGAAGATGCATTATAAGAATAACCAGAAGCACAAAGTGCATGTCCATGAGAGGCAGATTTTGAAGGCGAATCTAGGCTGATGTGGTGCTTCTTCATTGCTGCTTCCAAGGCTGCCATCTTCTTGAAACACTTAGATTCATCATGATTATCTTTCCCGCAATAGTTGCAATGATGCTCAGTCTTCTTGCATTTTGGATTGGATCCTTTGTCATTTTTTAAAGAAGGAGCTGACTGAGAGGGTTTGGGACCCTTGTTTGACTTATTATTGCGAAAATTTTGTTTCTTGGGAGGCTTGGACTTTTCTTTCTGTTGGGACAATAAGGCTTTCCTAGATGTATCTGCATTGTTGATTATTCCAAGATGAATGAGTTTATCTTGTTCCCTAATCAAGGAATCACAAAATGATTCAAGACTAGGCTCTTGATAGCTAGCTGCATTCAAGGATGCTTTCATGGAGTAAAATGTAGATACAAAAACAGAATATGCAGGTCCAAGTTTGGAAAGAATATGATAAATGCATTGTTTGTCTTCCCTCTCAATCTTACATTCTGCACATAAGAGTTTAAGAGTTTTGTACTTAGATAAATAATCTTGGATGCATGAAAAGTCACTTGGATTTAAAGAAATCAACTCATTTTCGAGTTGGTGACCTCGAATTTCATTGTGTTTATCAAACACAGATTCCAACTTGTCCTAAGCAGCATTAGGTTCATCAATTCCAGATATGTCAAATCGCAAATCAGTAGAGATTGACATCCCAATCAATCCACGAGCTTCATCACATCTATTTGCCCATTTTATTTTCTTATCATCATTAGTGGGTTCTTTTTCTTTCCCTGAGGTAATTCTGAAAAGTCCCCTACTTTGTAGAACATCCTCCATATGAGATTTCCATGAGAAATAGTTGGAACTGTTAAGTAGAATATCACAAGGGGCGACCATATTTGTAAATTAATGGCTGTAAAAGCAGAAACCAATAGTATGGATGTGAAGAGCTCGAAAAAATAGGCGGTTTCAAAAAAAAACGGCACTGAAAACTAACTCTGTATGATGAAGTTATGCTTGAACAAAGAAACTGTTGAAGATGTCCCCAATAGTGACGTGGCAGCTAGAGAATGTCCAACAAAAAAAAGAACCCCCCTCTTCCCAAGATGAACCTTTTGACAATCACTTTATAAGAAAGTTGCTTTAAGTGAACCACTTTTGTAAAATAAGTGATTTCACTTTTACAATGATATTACTTTTAAATAGTGTAATAATAAAAAAACTTAAGTGACTCACTTGTATTTTTATTTTTTATTATTTAAGTGAGATGCACTTTTACAATAAAGTAACTTGAAAATAGAAATTGCATGCACTTTTTCTTTTAAAAGTAACTTCCTAAGATTTGAACTCAAGACCTATTAAGGAATAAAGCAACTTTGAACCAAGTGAGCTAGATTAAAAAGTATGTAAAATATGGGAATGAGGAAGGGGGCTTTTTTTTTTTTACTCTTCTTGCTCGGTTTGTGTGCTTGCCCTTTTTCCTGCAAAACACACCACAAATTGAAACAAAAAAAACTTTTCCACACTTGTGGAGTTAGATCTCGTTAGCTTTCCCAGAAAGTCTATGTTTTCTCTCTGTTTTTTATTTGTCAAGATCGCGCAAGGTGCACGGCAAAGAGCATATGCAGCCGAGAAAAACCCTTTCCCTTTCTGTTTCTGATTTGCCGAGATCGCTCAAGGTGCACGGAAAAGAGCATACGTAGACGAGAAGGCAACAATCCGAACCCAAAAAAATCTAATAGTAAAAAATGATGAAATATGAGATTTTTTCCTTTTAAAAAATAAAAATAAAAAAATGCGTCACTGTAACATTATACCTTCAAATCTGATGAAATACGTGTTTCTGGAGCAACCGGGAACCGTTTTCGATCAAACAAAAACTATTTCTCAATGGAAACAATGCTCCGGATGCAATGGAACACCTCCCACGGCCCAGAAATGCACAGAAATACCAAAACTAGAAACCCTTTCGAGTTTCGGCAACAGCAGTTCAAGATCTAGATCATAACTGGAAGTGGCACTTCATAAAAACTCTAATACCATGTTCGCGTACACAGGGTACTACCAAAGGACTGAACACCAAGAGCAACCACTTCACACAAATAGATCATAGATCAACACACCGATGTTTTGACGTGGTTTAAACCCTCTTGAGGGAAACACTCCACGGCCCCGGCCAAATAGCTTCTATGGGACAATTTATTATGCAAAGAAAGAAAGTTACAAATGAACTTCTCATAATCGATCAACTAAACAATGACCCTCCATGCTCTTTAAATAGAGATCATGGACCAATCGGGTGTTAAGTCACGGATCAAGGTTAGGTTTTATCTAAGAGAAGTTGAGTCGTCGGATCACTCTATGTCGGGAACATATCGTGACCATCGGATTAAGTATTTACAAATGCATACTAAAGAAACACACTATCCCTAATGGATATATTACACAAGTTGATCTTAACTAACTCCTAAGTGTCTAAATATCCTAACAGTTGACAAGGTTCAAGGAGCGATCTTGCATGGAGGACTGAGGAGATAGCAACAATGAGGAAACTTCACTGACACGTGAAGAATAACTTCCTTCACGATGACACCATCCACGTGGCAGCATTTCATTCGCTCTATGAGCGAGGAATCTAGTCTATGTGGATGGTTATGCTCTTCATTGGTGAAACGCCTACGACGTAATTATTGATATTTTAAAAAAATTACATGTTACACAAGACAACTTTTTATTATGAAATTTTTTATGCATACATTTTTTTATTAATATTTGCAATTGTATGTTTATTGATATTTTTAATTTACAACATTTTGTTATAAATTGTGTAGTGTCTAAATTGGTAGTTAGATTAGTGTGCAATGTCTAAATTGTCATTTAATTATTTAACTATTTAGGTAGCTTCCGAAATGCATAATTAATCTAGTAAATGATAGTTTCTAAATGTTGAAATTGTAGACTGGTTGAAATTGGAATTTCCTATTAGGAATAATTACCAAAATAATATCGGTATATTATATTTGTTTAACTTCTAAATAAATGTTAAAGATTACATATTGTTAATATTGTGATTTTCTATTAAATTTGGAATGGAAAAAATAATCAAAATAATATGTTGCTTGTTCTTGATAGTACAGATCAACTTGGACCTCAAGTCAAAAGAAAACTAAGATCCGGTAGAGCTTCATTATAATTTATATATACAATTGAATTACTGCAATAAGTAATAAGAAATATTAGTATAGATTTATTTAAACTTAAGTGATCTTTATTACATTAACTTGGTCAAAAACTTAAAAACCATGCACTAAAGACGAATAATCAAAAAACTTGTGCCAAGTTTAAATTGAATTTATAAGTATAGATTAATTTATTTTTGAAAAATGTTTATTGTTATATAAGATTGTTAAATGTTAATAATTTCACAAAATATTTTATCTTTTCTAAAATATAATGTAATGATCAATTTTAAATTTGTGGCATAAAAGTAAATGTTTCAACAAAGAGTAGAGAGGAGTTGATAAACATTCTTACTTGTTGTCATTATTAATAGGAGATAACATAGAAATCAAATCAATGTCCATTAATATGCTTGTTGTCATTATTAATAGGAGATAACATAGAAATCTAATCAGTGTTTATTGAGTGAAACAGGTGCTCTACAACCCAGTATGGGGGGAGATGCTGTAGCGTGTATGTGTATCATTATGTCAGCCATTAATAGCTTATTCATGTATGCTCATAAAATAAAAAATTAATGAAAATATTTAAAAAAATTCCATGTTGGCTCATAAAATAAAATATTATGAAAAGTATTTAAAAAATTGATGTTCGTTTATAAAATAAAAACTTAAAACTTAAACGAGGGTCTATCACTCAAGAGATATGAAATTTCTTGAGTTTAAATTTAAAAAAATAAATACACCTCAAGAAATTGGATCCCTCTTGATAGATACGGGTTTAAGATGGATCTATTCTGGTTAATATAGATTTTTTCTATTAATATATTAATTTAATTTGACATGTTTCGTTACAAAATCTTGAACAAGGTCAATAACAACATAAAAATTCATATTTTTATTTTCTTATCAGAAAAAATACATTTATCTATTTTTAAGAAAGAAACAAAAGTTCATAAAATGTATTCTTACAACATCTTAAAAAAGATAAACTATGGATAAATAATATTGGAGGTCATATATACCGTTTTGTCTTCAAGTGCCACTGATTTTATAGCCACCAAAAGGTATATAGGCATAAAAATTGTCCAAGCAATTAACCCAAATTGAACCTACATGTAATGCACAAGGGTGTTTGCAATATCTACACAAGATAACTTTAAATAATGTGCCACCAAAATTAGAAAGTTTAAATTTCTGCACAAGATAACATTAAATAGTGTGCCACCAAAAGAATTAGTGTGAAATAAAAACCTTGAATGGCTATCAAAATATTTCCATGATAACAAATAGACACAAATATGGCCACGTACACATAAAATCCCATCAAAATTTGCATGGTAAGAGGCAAAGAACACAAGTACTGTTGAATTTGGAATAGCGTAAAACTCAATTAGCTTACTCTAGATCTCCTTGTCCCTGTAATTGATGGTTATCACTTATAACTATGTAAACAATATTTTCTTATCATCCATGCCATGGAAGTTGAAAGTTTGAAACTACTCCCATATATGCCCTCAATTTCATCCATTAAAGCATAATACACGGAAGCAATCAATACAACTCGTGAGGTAGTGTGGTTATTAAGAATATTGGTTGATCTTCAATTTGACAAATTGTTCCAAATTTACTTTTCTACAACCATTAAAGTGTTTTGAAGATGGTCTAGAACCCAATCTATCATGCTAGAACTAAGCATATTTAATTTCTTCATCATTGCATTAGACAATTGGTTGATAATGAGTCTCACAACATAGAAAACTACTTACATAATGACAAGACTACTTGGCAATGATAAATTTTTCAAAAGCTTGCACAACTTCAAAGTTGTCCTGCATTTCGGAGTGCAACAAGAAAGAAAAAAAAAAATTTGTTTAGGCTTGTCATCTACATGATTTGGAGACTAAGCTTCATTACATTGAAATTGGTCCACACGTGTGGAAGAAAACCCTCCTTATGACAAGTCGCTAGGCTTGGAAAAGCTCACATCTTGCTTGAAATGCCTTGCATCATAATGATAAAAATTCAACAACAAAAAGTTTAAAAGTAAGTGATAAGATCCTTGGTTGAGGATCACATTTCCCTTATAGTGGAGTGTCTCTCTAGAATTATTATAGATGTGCCTCTCGGCTTAATCGTAGCCTGGAAGTTTGTTATTGTATTGATGGCTATGTAGACTCTCTTGAAAAAAAACTCCCCCTCATAGCTAGCCGCAAAGTTGATGGCAATGTGGAGGACATTGCCGCCACTTAGCTCTTGTTATAAGTTATGATTGTATTTCATCTATTTACACTATATTTTTATAAGTTATGATTGTATCTCAAATAATTTGTCTAGTGAAAAGATTAGTATGTTGCTGTATTTCCAATTTTCCATTACAATTAATTTGTCATAAAAAAAAAACATTAACTTACACCAATCCATGCCTCTAAAAAAAATACATTTTATTAATTGTTAAACCCACTAATTATATCAAAAGCACTTATTAACACAATAACAATTAATTGGTTATCGGTGGTATCTTTCTCCTCTATCCTGAAATAGTCACCTTTCTCTCATTTTATTTTACTACCCAGTTTGGAGAAAAGCCATAACAAAACTCATAACTAAACTAAAATTATTTACAAAACAGAATTAAAGGAGCCTCAAAATCTAAACCCTTACACCCATGAAAATAACCATATACATCATATTAAAGTATTACAAAAAAAGGTGGTATTTGTTAAAAATGTGCAGATACCACATCATCTGAGATTGGACTTCTATGTGGTTCTATTGGCCTGCCCTACAGTATTTCTGATAATATTTTGGTTAATTCTTAGTATACTTGTGTTAGAATTTTGAATAACTTTGTAGTCCAGCGGGTTAATATGTACTTTGTATTTCGATTTTGGTTTAAACTTCACTCTTTGTAAGAATGGTAAGAATTACAATATTTTGATTTTTTTTTCTTATATAAGAGTAGATTAAAAGTATGGCTTTATCATAATGTAGAATTTATGTATAAAATGATAAAAAATAAAATCACTTATTATGAAAAGTGTTTACAAAAATTAGTTATAGTTAAGTGTTTAGATATTAGATTTTGGATTTTTTTGAGTGTATCAACAAGATTAACTTAAGTGTAACAAGTGTATATGGTTAAGAAAAGGGGTATGTTTATTAAATAGTATTTGTTTTATGTTTATATTAATTAGTTTAATATTCAATAGTTTTTATTTAACAACCAACCATCTCCACACAACTAAACAATTAACTACACCTATAAATATTAACGGACCACTTTACTTGTGGCTGTATTCACTAACTGAATCCAATTATATACATCAAATTACAATTTATATATTGTATTTTTTGACTCACAAATACAATCATATAAATAAAAAATACAATACTGATGTAATCTAAGCCAGTGAAAGCCAGTCACACTTGCAAACAAAATCCATATTTTCACCATTTAAACCTAATCTGGTTTCTCCAACACAGCAAATTAAGGACTTCTTTCTGCAATTAGCTACACCTATAAATATTCACAGACCACTTTACTTATGACTGTATTCACTGACTAAATCCAATTATATACATCAAATTACAATTTATATATTGTATTTTTCACTCACAAATACAATCATATAAATAAAAAATACAATATTGACGTGATCTGAGCCGGTGAAAGCCAGTCACGCTTGCAAACAAACATCCATATTTTCACCATCTAAACCTAATCTGGTTTCTCCAACACAGCAAATTAAGGACTTCTTTCTTCAATGACTTCCTCGGAGACCTTATGGTATTGAAACCCCTGAAGCATTTGTATATATGGCATTGAGATCTGAACCATTTCAGATCCCAAAGTGTCCCAATCAGAAATACTTATGAAGAAGCTAAAATATACCACAGAGCAATCAGAGATGAACGCTGCATTTTCTGTGGTTGAAGGAATTACCACCCTTATTCCTCTCAACATTCAGTTGATCACACTTGACCCTCATGTTGTAATGCCCGGACTTCCAGCTCCCAACCCTAAACCGAACTTTAGCATACAATTTCAGCTTCAAGTCCAAGGTCCCGGCCGAATTCTCTAAACTGAGATCCCGAGCAATGTCCTCGCTCAATATCACAGAATGCGCTGTAAATGTGGGTTGCAGAACCCTAACGACTTTGTGGCCCTGATAGAAGGGACCAATATCCGAACCTGCAATTCTTTGATCGCCATAGTAAATGTATCCCTCCATCTTGTAGTAATATATGCCGATTCTGCCATTTGGGTTCCTCGTCGTGAGATTCAGCTCCATCCTCGAATTCAGAATCCTGTTTGCAGTAACGCTGAGCTCCGGGTAGGTGGCATATTCTACGTAGTATCTTGGTTCATGGGGACGCAGAACCAGCCATGTTATAAATACAAGAAGCCCACCCACAATCAGCAGGCCGAGAATTGTCAAAGACAAGTACGTTATCATGCGCTTGCGACGAATGGCTTTGCTGGTCGATTCGTTGGCGAGACCTGGATATCTGGGATTTGTGGACGCCATTGAAGTATAGCGATTGAAATATAATTTTCTACTGAGCAAATCAGAAACAGAGAAGGCGATGCAATATACAGAGACAATAATGGGGATGGATTGGAATCACTTGGATTTGTTTTTATAGAACAATGATTTCTAGCTTTGCTTTGGAGATGGTGAGAGAACGATTCCAAGAGTGTGATCAGGAAAACCTTTAAGCTCTTTCCATTGATTGAACCATCGACAAATCGATATAATCAGATCCTTTTGTTCTCATTATAGTTGTAAAATAGTTTCTGTTTCATGATAGGGTTTGTTCCATGAAAAGAATCCTCCAGTTTTGCTTCCATTTTCGGATTTTCCAGCATGGAACAGATATTTTACTTTACTTTATTTTTTTGGGCAGAATTTATATATGGTGGTGAATGAATGCTTTTGGAATGATTTGGCATAGAAGGTATCCTTTTGCTTTTCATTGTATTTTTCTTAGCTACGAGTTTAACAAAAAAGAAAAGAAATGTAATACAGCAACTTGAAGGTGGATTATGTTCATAGCCTTTGGTTATTCACATTTAACAATGGATTGTAAAAGTAATTATTCTTGGTTTCTTCCACTTCTAAAGTTATTTGTCTCAGATTAAAATTCATTCATCTTCGATGATGATTAATCTTTTATATATATAAGAGATAAAGGAATAAAATAAAGGACTCCACCAAAGACGTTTAACAGTTATAAACGCGTTAAAATGACAAAGATGGTAATAGTTTATAATTGAACTGATTTTACGTAGATTCTACTCGAGTTCCTCTACTATAGGGCTTTGACTACAGTATTTGTGAACCAGCCACCATGACGATGACTAGACGAGAGCTTAGCTCCATGGCGATGGGTAGACTAGGAGAGCATAGCTCTGGCTCTCCCTTAGCTTCTCCTCAGTCGATATCATAACATTCAAAGAAATAGTTAAAGCAATAGCTAAGAGGGAGATTGAGAGATAAAGAGAGCCTCCTTGTTTTGTTAAGAAGCTACACCAGATCGATATTTTCGTGGAGATGCATGATTCCATCTATCAGCTGCATGAAATAAAGGCTTTTATTTTCTCCAAGAGGGTTATGATTGGCAAATTACAGGTTTAGTTATTTATAAATTGTTTTGGGTATTAATTTACTAAAAAGTATATTATTGTTTAGTTTTTGGTATATACACTGTGTTAGTCTTTGGTATATACACTGTGTCATAAATCTGAAAACCCACGTTTACCGTGGACACTCCATTTCACCCATCATCAGGGATTTTTGTAAAAGCTAATGCTTCTCTATCATGATCATTATCATGATATATTAATTATAGTGGAATTATGGAAAAATAACAAACTCTTGAGTGAGAAGAATTATTAGAGATACATGCACCTGCACAACTTATGACTTATGAGACAATATAGTAAATGCTAAAATATAGAAAATTTAATTACCTTTCACAATATATAACTTTTTGTTTTGGAAAATTTGTACAATATATAACTTTTTGTTTTGGAAAATTTGTATGATTTATTTTTTTTGTTTTCTTATAATAGTGACATGTGACTTTCTCTAAAATATAGTGAATACATTCACATTAAAACAAAACAAGGGTTCATTATCTACATGATAAAAAAAATAAAAAAAAATTGAAACAATTTTATTCAATTTTAGATAATAGTGTATTCTTAACGTTTAATGTTGATTTAATATAATTTACTGGAGCCTTGGTTTTGCATCATATAATTTGGAAATAAAAAATTATGTAATCAAAGACAAAGATCAAAGAAAAATAAAAAAAATAGGAAATAGAAAATAATATATATATACTATATATATTTACATAGAAAGCTCTATTTAAGTGTGTATAGTTTTGTAATGTCTCCATCCAAATAAATCACTAGAAGTGAAAATTCCACTAATCTACTAGTTCCCTAGGTTGGGGTGGAAACATTTAGACTTGGAATAAAGGAGCTATAAAACACCATATGAAATTTAGCTTGACAAAAATATATTAGAAGATGCTAAATAAATATTTATAATAGGAAAATAAGGTGGCTCTTGGTCATGAGGGCACATTGGTGGTGTGAGACCCACACAAAACAAGATTCTCCATGGCACATGGCATCCTACTCTCACCCATTTGAATCCAGGGTGCATTCTAACGTTCTTGGGGGAGTTGGAAGGGAATTATACTTGGAATGACACAATGAGGGTCGAATTTGAGAGGAAGAGTAACTCTCATGGAAGAGGAAGAGGAATCTTAGAGGTATTGTGACACTTGGGCTAGATTCCCTAGCTTCTATGACAACAATGATGAAGATGATATGACACTTATGACAAGGATCAGACCTGATTGTTGACATCTGACCCATATGACATGTCAGAGCTAAAAATAGCCTCCAAGAGGGCGCACAAGGGACTTAGGGCAGCCAAAGATTCCCCCATTTGAATTGATAGAAGAGGGAGGCTAGGAATTGTTGGACAAGTGGTACTCATTGGAATCTCTCCCCAATTCAAGTTGGCATGAAGCTCTTGTAGTGAATTCGAACCATGGAGGGCTTGGAAAGATAATAAAAAACAAGAACAAAGAAGTAGAGGGGATTTTGATCATTTCTCATTTGGTAATTTGGAGAACATTGTTGGAATATTGGTCAACACTGAGAGGGAGGGTGAATCAGTATTGTTATCTTTTTAACAATTTGAACCACTTTTGATATTAATTAAAACATGGAATCAACAGGATACACGGAACACAAATTTTATCATGGAATCCCAATTGGGAAAACCACAAAATCTTTCTATACTGCAAAATTATATTTACAATAGTTTGCAAGCACCAACACCCAAATTCTCAGCTACAACCGAAGGATGCACCAACACCCTGTTTTGTTAGCTACAACCGACAAGATGCACCAACACCCTATTTACCAACCACTACTGGAATGAGGCTACAACCCCCTAGTTTATCAGCTACTACTGAAAGGATGCTTCGACACCCTATTTACCAGCTAATACTGGAGAAGGCTACAACCTTCTTGCATGCCTGTAGCATGCCCTAGCACCACCCTACCTCCCTGATTTGATTTTATAACTTCAATGGGATATACATATGTTTATACTTTCACTGTCCTTTGTTTATGATCTTCAATCCATGTTGATGTATATGTAACTTCGGAATGTATTTCACATATATGTATATTGTATTCCTATAGATATGTTATTATTCCTCTATACGAAAGTGTCGTCATTTATATTGTAAGTATTGTAACTTATACTTGATGGGTTATTAGACCACAATGTTGGGGTCAGCCCTGTATAAGTCATGTGGGTCGAAGGGTTATTAGACCACCCTATTGGGTGTCGGCCTAGTCAGCATTATGTTATGTGGTTAAGTTAAGGCCAACCTAGTAAAGGTTATTAAGCAAGTCAAGTCAAGTATAAATAGAGTGTGGGAGGCTCTCTATTTCATCATTCTATTCTCTCTCACACTCTCGGGAGAGTGGCACACTTGTGGAGGAGGAGAAGCTGCTGCTAGGAGATGTCTATCTCTTATGTTTGGGTTTTATCATTGCTCTATCTATCTCTGAGGAAGTTATTGGGGTTTTTCACCTTTATGGTTTTCCCTAAGTAAACTCTGTGTCTCTTGTGTGCTTGCATTATTGTGTTCATGATTGATATGCTGTAGATATGCTGTACATGTTGTTCTCTCAGTTAAGATACTTGATCAGATTGAAGTAAATTCTGAAAAATTAACATGGTATCAGAGCTAGCCTAAAAGAAGGCATGGTATGGCATGTATGACACTTGTTGCACTTACGATGCTAGGTTTTGATATAGCAAAAACCAGTCATCGCAGCACTTTCACAATAAATAAATTTCAGCAAGGTATTAGGGTCTAAAAATAGTACAGGCCGAAGCTAAGATCCCCATGTACCTTGTGTCCAAAGGAAAACCTCTAATTCGTTGTACTTTGTGATTTATGATCTGTACAATATAGGGTTTCTGCCTCTTCCAGATCTCAGTCATAAACATGTGACCTTGGAAAAAGGGTCATAACTTGGGCTAGGAAGCTCCAAATGAAATTTCGTAAAACGTGACAGGTAGTGCATGGACTGTAATTACTCAGGTAACTTTTTCAGAGGCCAAAACTGAACCAGTGACACGTGGCATGCCGTACAAGTTCGCTCTCCTGTTTTATCCCATAAACAGGTCACGTTGTAACACTTGTCATAACTCTCTCCCAGAGAATCCATTTGAGGTCAGACCTGTGGGGTTGGAAAGATGACAAGTCGGGCTATCAAAAGAAAAGTTTTCAGACCCCGTGGATCAAAAAATTCAGAGTTACACCAGAAACAATCAGGTATATATTTAAGTCAAAACAAAATTATTTTTGAGCACCTTCATTCATGGCTTCCGGAATTTAGGGTTTCAGAGAAAGTTGGAATTTTTGTAATCAAAGACCACGACTGAATGCTACTCATAAAAATAGAAATTTAGAGACCAATATCATAATTTTTGATTGGGCAGAAGGCCAGGCTTGATCAGACCCTAGTTCGGGACTTTGATCAAAAAAGTGGAAAATTAGGGCTTCTGCAAAAATGGGAATTTTTTAAATCTGTGACCACGGTTGGAAGCTCCTCAGAAAAATAAAAGATTAGAGATTTAGATCGAACCTTTTGATTGGGCAGAAGGGTGGGCTTTATCAAACCCTAGTTCGAGGTCATGTCCAGTGAATCCAGAAGTTTCAAAGGCAAATTTGAGGGGTGAAACTTTGCAGTTTTCAAATTATGAGTATACCAGCTTGATTAGCTCATCAAGGAACATACTTCTATCCTTTCGGAAGTTTGAAATTCAAAGTTTGAATTTGTAGGGTTTCTCTGACAAACCCTAATCCAGCTCCAGATCCAGTTCCTGCAAATCAAGTGGATTGGTTTAATCCTAGAAGATAATGGATTGGTCACCTGCATAAGTGAAGAAGTTCCTGTTTTAGAGGGAGATGAGGGTAAGGCCTTACATAAGAAGATTACAAGCAATCTCGATAGGTATGACTCATCCAGGTATGTTTTGAGATTTGTTCATGATTAAGTTTATGGTATGTTTGTCTTCATGTTATTACGGTTAGTACAATATTGATTAGACTTGTCGTATCACCTTAATAAAATTATGAATGCATGATAGAAGATATTCATTGATTAGGGTGTTGACACTTATGATTGTACTAATTCATTATGGTATTGTATGAGGTTTATGTTGTCCGCTAACATGAAAGGTACACCAAGAAAGACAAATCATGTTCTACTTCAAGAACATATGATCATGATGACATGAGGACAAAGACTCATCCATTGTCATGAATCACTTAGAAGATCTATTTGCGAGGTATGTATAACTTGGTTCTATAATGGTTAACCTATGAGATATGCAGGTTACTAGCACAAGTCATTGAAGAGAACAAGAAGACATCATGTGAGTATGTTAGACATAACTAGCTAACACACTAATCCAGGTATGTTTTTCCTATATCAAGTTAGAATCCTACCTTGTGTTAGGATCCCTTATATAAGTATACATGGTGTGATTGATAATGATTATTCATGGGTTTGAGTAATCATGGGTGTATGCATATTATGTTTCTTACCTTAATTGATGATATGACTAACCAGAAGAGTCATGAAAGTATAGGTTTGAGTAATCACGGGTTTAGGCATATTATGTTTCTTACTTTAATTTATGATATGACTAACCATAAGAGTCCTTGAATACTAATGTTTATTATTTCTGTTTGAAATGATTATGACTATACATTTTTAAGATTATTGTGTTTTGATAGTATTAAGATTATACTAATGAATGTGTGATTATGTATGAGACCTCGGGGATAACACAATGATGATACTAATAAGCATGCATAGTGATTAAGGATGGATATAAGTTCAAGGACAGGTAATCCAGGAAGCAAAGATCAAGAGGGAGCACACTCCAGTTGTTCCTGCAAGGAAGCAAAGATTAAGAGGGAGCACACTCCAGTTGTTCCTGCAAGGAAGAAAAGATCAAGAAGGAGCACACTTCAGTAGTTTCTGCAAGGATGCAGATATTCAGAGGGAGTTGACCACTTCTCACAATCCACATCAGAATGGAGTTGCAGAAAATAAGCAAAGACTGAGAGGGAGTCAACCCAACAAAAAAACAAAGATAAGTATTTGAATTATCATTCCTTGCATATTTCATTGTTTAAATAATACTGTTCAATAATGTATATACTCATGTTCCTAGAATTAGGTTGTGTATTATGCATATTAGAATAGTTGCATTGATGAACAGTATACTACTAATATACATGGGTAAGTGGCCTATGGCACTGTACAACATTCCATTGCTACTTATCTAGAATGAAACCTCTTTGCTGACATGTTGGGAGTTGTGCACACTCTTAACAATGTTCTAGTAGAGATTGGAAGGCATCTAGAAAGTTACGCGATATGGATAAATGTTGTATTGAAGCATTGGCTAAGATAATTGCATGACTGTATGACATATTTCTTTATGTGTAAGAATTTGTTCTGAAAACTATGATATGTTTTCTAATCATGCAATTTAATTTGTTGTGTAGGAAAGATCGTATACCATCACCTACAAAAGAAGGACTACAACATTTGTTCAGCAACAAAGTTATTTATTGAAAATATTGAAGTTCCCAGGATCTGGGAAGAATGCCATGATCGAGGAGTACCAGTCGATCATGAAGATGTTTGGGATGCAGTCCCAAGACCTGAAGGGGAGTCTGTAGTGACTTCCAAGAGGATCTACAAGATCAAGCATGCTGCAGGTGGTAGCATAGAGACTTTTGCTCTTGTAGCCAGATACACTTCCATTAGATCAGTACTTGCTCTGGCTGCAGTGATGAAATGGAAGATACACCAGATGGTTTTCAAGTCATCTTTCTTGAATGGTGTAGTTGAAGAAGAAGTGTATGTGGAGCAACCACTTGGTTCTGAGACACATGACAGGGAGTCATATATGTGCAGAACTTGGTATGGTAGGATAGACAGCTTTCTATCCATTTTGAGCTTTACCAAGAGTAAAGCGGATTCCAACCTTTACTACAAGGTTGAGGAAGGAAATCCAGTGATACTACTTTTGTATATGGATGACCTGTTTATTACAGGTGAAGATAGATTGATTGCAGACACGCAACGGAAGCTTGCTGCCGAGTTCGAGATGAAGAACTTGTGGATGATGCACTATTTTCTAGGTATGGATGCGTGGCAGAGTATAGATGGAATCTTCCTTGGAAAAGGGAAGTATGCAGTAGAGATCCTGAAGAGGTTCGGTATGATGGACTGTAAGGCCATGGCCACACCTATGGCATCAAACCTAAAGCTTCTGTGTGAAGCTTCATCTAATCCGGTTGATATCACTATGTATCGTCAGATGATTGGGTCCTTGATGTACCTGACAAACATGAGAACATATATTTGCTTTGCGGTGAACACATTGAGCCAGTTCCTGACGGATCCAAGGAGTGTTCACCTGGTTGCTGTAAATCATATTCTGAGGTACCTAAAGGGTACAGTTGATTATGGGCTCAAGTATGAAGTGAATCAAAAGTTTAACCTGCAGGGTTATGTTGATTCCGATTGGGCAGGCAGTGCTGCAGATAGGAAGAGCACATCTGGGTGCTGCTTCAGTATGGGATCAGGTGTGATCTCTTGGTTTAGCAGGAAGCAGTCCTACGTAGCACTGAGTACAGCTGAGGCAGAGTATGTTGCAGCCTGTTCGGCAAGTTGTGAGGCAGTATGGCTATGGAAGTTACTATCTGAGTTATTTGATCTACCGTTGGAGGCTACTGGTATCTTTTGTGACAACCAGAGTTGTGTGAAGCCGTCTAAGAACCCGATGTTCCACGATAGGTCAAAACACATTGAGATCAAATATCACTATATCAGGGATATGGTGCAGAGAGGAGCATTGAAGCTCCTGTATATTGCAACGGATGAGCAAATCGAGTACTTCAGAGAGAGGCTTGGTGTCCTTTAGATCGACGAAACTTCGAGGAAGAAGTGATGGAGACATTTGCTGAATCCATTCCAAGCATGGTGGAAGGAGGATCCTTCACATGGCTATGGATGTAAGCACTAGATGATGAGCATCAGGATGATGTTCTAGTTTATGCTCTGTATGATTAGTTGGATCATTTATGTATGTATGCATCATGTTGATGCTGGATATGATCAGTTAGATCATTTATGTATGTATGCATCATGTTGGATGCTGGATATGATGAATTGGATCATTTTTGTATGTAAATGCATCATGTTGGATGCTTGGACCAAGTATATGTATATGTATCAGGTGGATATGTTGTATGATTAGGTAGATCATGTATGTTGATATGTATCAGGTATGATTAAGTGGATCATGTATTTGTATGTGTATCAGGTGGATACATTGTATGATCAGGTGGGTCATGTATGATGATATGTATTAGGTAGATACTTGGTATGCATCAGGTAGATGCATTGTATGATCAGGATGATCATGGATGATGAGCTTCAAGATGTTGCTCTAGATGACATGCAGCAGGATGTTGCAGTGTTGATGATCGGGATGACCATGTGTACATCAGGATGATGTATGGTGAGTATCAGGTTGATACTCTATGGCCGTGGAACAGGTTGTGCAGATAAGCATGTAATTTGGCCCTAGGAGATTTGCAGATAGTCTTTCGAGTTTTTGCCTATGGCATGTAATCTGGCCCTAAGATATCTGGAAAATGCTCTTTCGAGGTCTTGCTTTGGGAGGACATATAATTTGGCCCTAAGATATCTGCAAATAGTCTTTCGAGGTTTTTCCTTTGGCATATAATTTGGCCCAAGGATATCTGGCAGATGCTCTTTCGAGGTTTTGTCCTATGGCATATAATATGTCCCTGGGAGATATGATAGGTTGGGCTGTGTGCCCACAATAAGTCCTGGGATGCTCTTGCGAGGTTTTTCCATGACCACATGTAATTTGGCCCTAGGAGATCCTATAGGTAGAGCTGTGTGCTCGTAACAGCCTGGGATTCTCTTGCGAGGTTTTGTGGTTACCACATGTAATATGTCCCTGGGAGATCCTATAGGTAGAGCTGTGTGCTCGTAACAGCCTGGGATGCTCTTGCGAGGTTTTGTGGTGAGGTCACACACTAAGTTTTTTTGACCCAAAATTCGACGGCTAAAATGTCAAATTTGCTACAACCTATGGTCGACTATCCGACAATTCCAGTCTTTTTTTATCATCGGTGGGATATCGACTAAAATCCGACATAGTTCAAGACGTTGGATATTCAACTAGAAAACACGTCGGTTAACCGACTTTCTCCAGCTTCACAGGTAATCGGATTACCATCCTTTCACCATCGATTATGCATCGGTTAAGCGATGTGTTTTCCATAAAAATGTCATATTATGTCGTCGGTTAAGCAACGTGTATGCGATACAAAAAAAAATGGAATCCGACGTTCTAAGCCGTCGGTTGTATTGCAAAACCGTCAGATATTATCATACAATCGTCGGATTGGGTCGTCGGTTAAGTGATGTGTATGCCATACAAAAAAAAAGGAATCCGACGTTCCGAGCCGTCGGTAGTATTGCAAAACCGTCAGATATTACCATACTTTTGTCGGATTAGAGCATCAGTTAAGCGACTACCCATTACATTTAAAAAAAAAATAGCATTTTTCAAATAAAATTTTTCATACTGCAGGAAATCAATATATTCTATCTCTATTGTGGAAATATGTAGAATAATTACATATATATATAACTGAGAACCCTATTATGCTCTTCCCATTGTATTAGCAGCAGAGTATCCTAAGGGAATAGAGTCGTTGTAATAAATCCATTGTATTAGAGTCATTGTATTAAGCGGCGGAGTCAATCATTATTCAAGTGGACCTACAGGCTAGTGGGTGCCTATTAAGGTGGCACAAAAGACTGTACTCTAAGTCTCAAGTGCTAGTGTCTATGGAACTTACTTTATGGACTACAGGCTTTCCACGTAGCAGAATAAAAGGACTGGGAAGTTATGTAACATTGTGGCATATTCGTCACAAAGATATGGTAGTGTGCTTCCATTGTGTCAAGATACTCTTACCTAACTTCTCTAATTTGGTATACTGAGGAGTTTGTATATTCATGTATGAGATCATATTCTTTGAATAAGGCTCATTAGATAGTTAATGGGTAGTTACTTAATGTAAAAGACTCATTTTTATTAAATAAGAACTAGTAGGTGGTTGGCAGTCATTAATTTTGAGATTGCATGTAGTGAGGGTTTTGGTAGTTATTAAGAAACTATTTATAGCGCTAGAAGGATGTATATTGTTTTGTCAAAGATTGGTATTGTATTGAAGCTTTTCTCAAAGGATCTCATCCTCTCCAAGAGGCCCATGAACATTACTGTCTCTTTTTGAATTTATTAATACAAGTGTTATATTTTGCAAGTTTAATCTCTTTCTTGCATTTTCTTTTGTTCACTTATATTTATTTGAGGTTAAGCTAGATATTGATTCCAAGGAAATTAAAGAGAAGGTTAAGGATATTGATTCCATTGCATCATTTACTCAACCTTTGAAGTTATGGAAACTCGAAATTGGTTATGAGGAGCAACAAAAAATCACAACAAGCTCCAAGAAATTGTCAAAATTTAAACAACACATGTGTGGGTTGTAGAAATACAGCATCGTAGGCATTCATTGAGCTGCTCTCTGTTTCGAGAATAATTTCATATTCTCTACTGAACAGGGCCAACCATGTGAAGGTGGAAGCTCTTATGGCCCCTTCCCCCCCTCACATCACTCTCAATTCCCCATACCCAATGTATGCACTCGAAAAAAACAAATATGTGCAAATTCATCCATATTTTATCATGAACTTTCATCCATTATTCATTCAATAAATGCTAACATTCACTAAACCATTATTTATGTCGATACACACATTCATTCAATAAAAGATAACATTCAATAAACCATTCATTAATCATTCAGTCAACACATTCATTCAATAAAAGCTGAAATTCAATAAAGGTAATAGTTTACTACAATGAATCATTAAAACATTAGAAAATTCATTAAACCATTCAATGAATTTCCACCATCCAATGAGTTTCCACGGTCTTCAGTTTCAGCCTGGAAACAGTTGACGATTCATGGTATTACGTTTCCCTTCTACTACAAATAACAAACTCATAGTTCACTATTAAGGTTTGTCTGACAAACCTGACGGTCAAAGAAATCTTGATAGTGAACTATGAGTTTGCCATATTGCAGCTTAAGGGAAACGTAAATATAGAATGAATCGTCACCGTTGTCAGAATATTCATTGAGCTCCTCTCTATTTCGAGAATAATTTCATATTCTCTACTGAACAGGGCCAACCATGTGAAGGTGGAATATCTTATGCCCCCCCCCCCTCACATCACTCTCAATTCCCCATACCCAATGCATGTACTTGAAAAAAACAAATATGTGCAAATTCATCCATATTTCATCATGAAATTTCATCCATTATTCATTCAATAAATGCTAACATTCACTAAACCATCGTTTCAGTCGATCAACACATTCATTCAATAAAAGATAACATTCAATACACCATTCATTAATAATTCCGTCAACACATTCATTCAATAAAAGTTGAAATTCAATGAAGGTAACAGTTTACTACACTGAATCATTAAAACATTAGAACATTCATTAAACCATTCATTCATTCATTAGACCAAAAATAGTGGACGATATATTGTTATCAAAAATATTTAGACGTTGTTTTTCCCATCCTTCTTTTTATAAGTTTTTCTTCTCTTCAGTGGTATATAATCTATGAGAGGACCATCTACATCATCTGGACTTTTTCTTCCAGTTCTTGGTTCTTTAGTAGGCGCTTTTGGTGATGTTTGCAATATCCTAGCTGATTGTTGTTCTAGACCTGGATTTTGCGGCAAGGGGTTCGGATTTGCTACAACGATGTGAAAATATTACATCGTTATATTTTGCTATTGTAATGACAAGTTTTTCATTTAAAAAAATTCATTACGAAGGTGTTTTTTTACCAGGTGTGACCAAATCATGTTGTTGATGTTCTTGTCCAGTCTCAACCTGTACAGTTTCACCCTCTACATGCTCTACAGTTGAAATACGATGAACTACAATTAATAGTCACCATTTGCAATGCTATACATAAAATTGTAGCATATGAATAAATTCATTACCGGGATTTGAAGCTTGATCATCAATTTGTTGTTGTCCCTCCTCGACACTAATGGGATCATTACTTTCCTGTTAAAAACAGAGTCAATATTTTACATCAAGTATTTGGAACGAAAATATTCCACAAGCAACAAATCTTCATTAAACTATATAGATTCTATATACCTATGCACCGGATGGATTGGTACCACAAGACTGTGTCTACCCAGATAAGCTTCTTCTACATTCAACAACAGCTCCAAAGCCTTCCTGGAAGCCAAGCTTCATGTCTTCCTCTGTGGGTACTTCATTGAATCGATCGGCCTGCATATTTGCTTATTGTCATTAATTAACATTTTACGATGCAATAAAATGAAAAATAATTTTCAATTTATTATTTCTATTCATTGTTGGTTTCTCGAAACTTACAAACCATGCCGCCAAATTCGAATAACCACCAGGGCCAAGCTTGTGCTGACCTACTTTTTCTAGTCTTTCCTTTGTGGCCTTTGATGTGTCTGGTAGCCTATGCAAGTGTTGAAATACGTTATATGTTCCAAGTTCGATATAGAAATCAAGGATAATAAGGTTTAGAATTACATTGTGGAAAGTATTGCATACCTCCCTGTGCCTGGTGTTACCTTGCCTTCTCTTCTCAGAGCCTTCTCCTTTCCATCTTCCACTAGAGCTCTCCACTCCAATGCTGGAATCATTGGTGGGCGCTCATACCTATGGTTTCTTTCAAGGTGTGTCCTATATTGGTCTCGGACAACCTTCACATGTTGACAAGCCTTTTTCAAGACATTGGCATGACTGAAGGTTTTCTCCCTGAACAAGCCAACCAACCGATTAGTGAGTTCATCTTTTAAATGTTTCGGTTGTCTATCCCACCTTGATCGGATGGTGGGCCCAAAGATCTCCAAGAAAAATTCATTCATATGTTTATAGAAAACATTGTTTCCTGCACAACGATCATGCCATGATCATAATTAGTTGATAAAAAACGTTTTATCGGTATATTACAATGAAATTATAAACACTAATTAACCTGATCAACTATGATTAATTACCTGGGATCGTCGGTATCTTTATTGGGACGAGATCTTCGTCCACCAAAAATGTTGTCTCCAGTGTTCCCGTTCTTTTGACACGGGAAGATCCTAGAAATGTAGCTTGTTCGACATCAAAATTGATAGGGGACTTGGTGTCGACCCCTTCTTGTGGAGGATCCATTGTGTGTTGGTCAGTAGCGGTTGTTGCGCTCACAGCGGGGGTCCGTGGTGTTTCGGAACGTGTTGCCGACTATTCGGTCGACAACAATGGTGAAGGATTTGAACTACGTGGAGTCGTTTGGTCGTGATGCGAAGTCCCTCCACGAGCCTCGCTGGGGCCAACACCACCTTCACTAATATTGTGTGGTCCCTTATAATTCTGTAAATACACACCATGTCTTATATGTTCAATACTATCATATAAAAGAGAACATTATAAAGATTTAAACGAATTATTCTATGATTCAAGATTCCTCAACTTACTCGCAAGTTATTAGATCTATGTTCCAACAATGCAATCCTTTCTTTAATTGCGCTTGTCTGCGGAACCTAGATTACTAGAGAAAGGATTTCCACAGTATATCTATTCAAAAATTTCTCTACCATCTTTAGCGGGTGTGCGGCTTCACCAATTTTTTCGCAATCATGAAGCACCTCTGCCACTTCAGGGTCTAACGGAAAATATTGCGATGCTGATTCATACCGCGATTCACTAGTGGGCTGCAACAAACATATATAAAGCACTACTGAGTTCTCTACTAATAGATTCCAAATTTTATATTAACATATATAACACATCTATTATGATAGATTTGTAAAATTACAACACAGTTTACATTATCACAACGAAACCAGTATATCACACGAAAAATACATAACAAAATTAACATTATGCTACATATTATATTGGTACAATTGAAATGAATTATACCCGCGACCTCGAGGATCGCGATCCACTCATTGGATCAATGGTCATAGGCGACTTGCCCTGATCTGCTAATATCTGGGAGCTACCCCTAACAACACCCTAATAAAAAAACATAGTGAAAGTCACCTAAACGATTCCAAAACTATTCATGAGAAAACACATCAAAAAAATTATTATTCATATTATATTTTTACTATTACAAATATGTATACCCGTTGCGCAAACCCTGGTGTGGCCGACCTTATGGAACCAGCCTGCATCAAAAACATATACTAGAAAATTACGTAAACGAAACCAAAATATTCATTGAAACATTAATATAATGCTAAAACATTTTGACATATTTTAATTGTACAATTCAAATCAGGTCTACCTGTTGCCCCGAGGGTGTTGTCGTCTCATCAACATTCGACGGGTGTATTTCCCGATCAACGTTCTGCATCAAATATAAATTTCATTATATAAAACAAACCAAGTTATTAATAATGGAAAAACAAAGCAAATAAAAACTCTTTTCTCTTATTATATTTGTACTATTAGAAAGATGTATACCTACTCCGTCGAGGAAGAAGTTCTCCTTTGACCATTTGTTGGCAGGGATTTATCCCGATCACTGTCCTGCGAAGTAAATATGGGAAATTTAAATGAAATAAACTAACAAAAAATACTTATGATGTTTAATTTATTACTAAAAGGTTGGGTAAAATGTTATATAGTAACCTTGTTTGTATCTACTCGATTGACAGGGTAATTAATAAGCAACTCGTCCCCTGCCGATATTGTTTTAATAGCAACTACAAAAACACAGTTTCCTTCACGCCCCTCAAGTTCGCAGTTTGGTTGCTTGATTGTAGACCCTGGTTGTGTACTGTTTATAAACCCCGCAATATTCCCTGTGGCCTTTGGCCTTCCGTCCATGTACAACATTCCTCCTTTATTTTGATTTTTGTCTTTCAATTGTAAATAGTTTGTTGACAATCCATAGCTACGCATACTTTTTGTATATCGGACAAGGTGCATCCAATCGTTGTAGTTGTATATGGATCCAACATACTCCATCAATTCTGTACATGTCCCGTAACCGACCAAGATGCAATACATGGAAAACAACCCGAAACCATGTATCGAGGACGGTGTAATTCGATATCTCCTCTTGTTCACACAAAAATCAGTGTTCAGTGGAGGAAGATCCTTTGGTACCCATTGTTTCACTAAATGTCTATACCTCAAGGGCACCTCTTCATCGCATTTTGTCTCATCACCATAGGAACATGCCCCCCCTTGACCGTGAAAAAATTCATTGCGTCTATGGAATCTTCTTTTGGTTTTTTGACATCTAGTTGATACAATTCTTCTAGACCTACTGGATGTCTCACTTTCCTCTAGCCTTCCTAAACTCCCCTCGCTTGAGGAAGACAGATTAGACAAATACCTGTTTGGTTCTACCTGCACCATTGGAAAAAAGTTTAGATTCGACCGCAAGGCATAGCGCCTCTTAAAAGTTGACCTGTATCGCCTTTTATAATTTTACTTGATCCTCATTCCCTTTGTCAACATGTAGGCATTCAAGTGATGATCGGAAGACGACCAATTTATCTTTCTTAAGAGTAGAAATTCATGCAATATTTATGAGTTGTTTTTTACTATTTGATTTAACACTACATCACACACGTAACACACATGAAACACTACACATACACGTTACAATATCTCCTCTAATGCTACAATTCCTGGCTACTTAACAAAAACTAATTACCACATATTTGATTACCTTAGTGTAGACGTTTCCTGTAATATACTCAAAAGAGTTACTTTCAGAAATGACTATGCCTCTTAGAGGCCAGTCAACTCTAGGAACCAAGTGACCCTATGATAGGGCTAGTACAAACCAGAGAGAGAGAGATGACTCGGCTATGGTATGGTCAATCAAAGAAATTCAGTGACAGTAAAAAGGCTCAATACAAAGACCAACTAGTAAGGTACAAGTAAAAAAAAAAAAAATGTGTATCAAGACTCACAATCCTTGGGACTAAGGGGGTGTACACTACCTCAAACGTGGACAAACTACCATAGTTATCACCACAAGACCAAAAACATAAAAGGCGGTCCAAATCAATATATGCAATATCTCCTTGTAACTACCTCATATATGCAATAGCTCCTTGTAACTACCTCTTGAAACTCAAATAGTACCACCAAAAGGTATGATAGCATGCAATCTTCCAAACTAAGGTCAAGAGGGTGGTATCCAGTAAGGTACAAGTAAAAAAAAAAAATGGGTATAAAAACTCACAACCCTTGGGACTAGGGGGGTGTACACTACCTCAAATGTGGACAAACTACCATAGTTATAACCACAAGACCAAAAACATAAAAGGCGGTCCAAATCAATATATGCAATATCTCCTTGTAACTACCTCATATATGAAATATCTCCTTGTAACTACCTCATATATGCAATAGCTCTTTGTAACTACCTCATATATGCAATAGCTCCTTGTAACTACCTCTTGAAACTCAAATAGTACCACCAAAAGGTATGATAGCATGCAATCTTCCAAACTAAGGTCAGGAGGGTGGTACGAAGTGGGTATAAAGACACATAACAATTTGGAGAAAATGGGTGTACCTAAAATGTGGACAAACTACCATAGTATCCACAAGACCTAAAACATAAAAGGTGGTACAAATCAAATGATATCCCAATATCAGTAAAACATCGAAAAGGTAAAAGGCAAGGTACCACAAAAATATTATCGACAAAATGAAAGGACCATAAGACAATCGACCAAGGTGGGGTACAACCATTCATCTCTCTCTCAAATGTACCATTGTTCCATATAACTCGAAAGACCATCATCACAGTAAACGGAAAAGTCCACACGGGTGATGTGATCACGTGGTCCTCTACACTACTCCTATGGTCAAGCATTAGTGGCTCCATGAAGGGGTGTTCAGTCCCTTCAGAAGACCATCTAACTCAACCATCTCAAAGACCGAGGAGAAGAGGACATCACACATCATCAAATAAGTATTGGTAACTACCGTGTATGAACTCAAAAACCCTAAAGCAACTAAGCGTGCAGAAGGGGAGCTATGAAAAGACAAGGCTCACAGGCCAAAAAAGCAAGCTCAAAAAACTATACTTGGACCGATGTCACAATAAGCAAGCTGAAACAAAAGTGGCCAGAATGCCAACAAGTAGCACTAAAAATAAAAAGGCCCTCTAAAAAGGTGAAAATGCAAGCAAACTTCCTAACTAGGAGCTGGAGACCTCAACAAATCGTATCCTTCGCAAGGTGATGAAATCCAAGTCGAACAATATGAAGTGAGAGACCGAATTTGAAGGATATCCCTCTACCGAAAGGGATCCTAGGTAAAAGAGTCCTAGAAGAAAAGTCACTAAGCTACCTCGTTCATGACACGTCGAAAAAGGTTTTCGGCACTTCTGCCTTATCACCCTTGTATCACTAGTATGGTGGTTGGAGAATACAAGGAAGACAATGATCGATGTTTCCTTAGGGCTAAGTGGAGTGTGGCATTCCACATAGTCCGTCCGGTTCTCGATCTCACGACGGTTTAACCCCTGAAACAACAGGAGGCCCCTCCACAAACTGGTGTATGACTGTTTCAACAAATACTAGAGGATTTTGGTTCCCTAGAGGAAAACAACTATGTCTCAGATGATAATGACAAGGGGGAATTATTTGGATGCCTATCCCCGGTGTCCTACCTAACTACCAAATTCTTTTGATTTCCTCAAGTGAGGTTATGGTGTGTTTAGTTAGGGGGTGTAAATTTTAGTGGTTGTATTACTCAATCGGGTGATGGAAGTGAAACTCATGGTGTGATGACTGAATCAAACCATGCAAATGCATATGAATAAAATAAGCCTTTCTTTTCAATGAATGATAGCTAAGTTAAGGAGAGAGTTCTTTCAAACTATAACTACTCTTTCAAATTAAATGAATGCAACAAGTGTTCAAGTTCATTCATGGGACCTCAAGGAGAGCTTCAGATATACTCAAGTCATGCAAATGAATTCATCACATAAAACAAAGCGATAATAAATATAAGTAATTGTACATATCCATGTTCATAATTCTCTAGGAACACTTATAACATTCTTCAATCATTCTTCACAAAAACACAGGGATAGTAGAAACAATAAACTGCATATAAATCGTCATGAGCTTAATAAAAAAACAGTAACCACAACTGGGGAAGCTATACCACAACTTGTTTTTTTATGACTATAAATACAAGAGTATCCTAATCATGAGCCATACATCCTTTACTTTTACATCATGAGCAATACTAATCATTTCCCCTTTAACTTGCATTGAGTACCTTGACATGAATTCCCCCAAGCTACTATATTCTAAGTGTTAAAGCTGCTACAGTACTACCCTAGTAGAAGACTAAAATTGCCACAATCCAAGTAATGATGGTTTGATTGAAGTTTGAAGTATGATGATGCATGCTTACCTTTTATGAATTTACTAACCCTGATCAATGATACAATGAAAGCCAATTTTAAGAAGATGAAGACTTTAAAACAAACCATAATAGCTTGAAATACTTCCTAAACCAGAATTGCAAAAATGGGTAAGCAAAATCGAAGTTCCGTTTTCCGTCGAGGTGGCCTTAAGTCTTGCTTTTTGCATTCACGGTTTGGTTGGTTAAATTAACATCCCTCCAATTCACAAGAAATTTTTGTGGCATTCATTTAATTTGGTGGAGGCTGAGGCATTCATTTCAAAATCGGAGATGGAGGCTGCTTCCATGCCGAGACTTGAGGAAATTTCAAAGTATGGTGATTTTAGTTTACAAAAATTACTACTTGGGGACTGTTTTGGGACTAAGGTCTGCTCAGGAGAGGCTACAGCTTGTTATATGAGTTGAAAATTGGGTTAGGTTAGGGTTTGGAGCAGAAAATTAAAATATTTATACTTTAATGCATAAATAAATTCCTAAATAAATGCTAGAAACAAAATACTACAGTTGTGACAAGGTAATATAAATTTAAACATAATTTTCATCTCTTTCAACTTTAACACTCCCAAAGGTCCCTGTGTTAAAGTTGAAGTAGACAAGGACAATAAATAACAACAGCATTAATAAAGTAATGAACAAGTTAAATAGAACTAAAAACTAGCATCAGTAATGCTGGTTTAGACCTTCCTTATAATCATATATATTTTTCAATTAACCCTTTCTGCAATAGCTGACAGCCACTAGGGATCAACAACGTATGCCCCAGCAAGGCCCATTGGCTCAGAGTAGAGGCCAAAGATAGTTTGGATAGTCCTGTTCCTATGGATACTGATTCTGAAGATAAGCATAATGATGGGGTTGGAACTAGTGGATTGTCTCTTGAAAATATGAGTAATGAACGCTTTCTAAAATTAATCATTTCACATGCCATGGTGTTTGTGCATCTGGCAATGGAAAATCCTGAAACTTGTAGAATATTTGTTGAGTAAAAGGGCATTGAAGCCCTTATGAGGTTCTTGACTCTTCCAAGTATTCCGCACAAGGTGCACTGATTTAGTTAACCCCAAAATACTGGAAATGTTTCTTTGCATGGTTTTACCTTCTTCCCCATTAATGAAATGCCATAGGAGCAGAAGACCTCTAATTCCTTCATCAAGTTGTAAAAGGAAAAGGATTTCAAGAGATAACTGTGGTTCAAGATACTGGAGATTTACTAAATTGGCTGTATAAATACATAACAATGTGTGCAAGGATACCTCCATGCATTATATGCATTTCTTTTGTCAAATTATCATTCAGGTTTTTCCTTTGGACCTTTGTTGCCTCTCAAAGGCTCCAAACCAAATCATTCCAACTTCCAAGCACTTGCAAAATAGAAATGATAATCTACTAAGAACATCCAATCTATATAACTCTGAAAACTTGAGCCTCAAATATTCCTTTAGAGGAACAATCAACTGTGAGTTGCTTATACCCATGTGAAAAATTGGTGATAACCATGCAACAATACATCCAAGCTATATAACTCAAAAAACTTGAGCCTCAAATATGCCTTTAGAGGAACAATCAACTATGAGCTGCTTAAACCCTTCTGAAAAATTGTGTGATAACCATGCAGCAATACATCCAATCTATATAAATTAGAAAACTTGAACCTCAAATATGTCTTTAGAGGAACAATCAACTGTGAGTTGCTTAAACCCCTGTGAAAAATTGGGTGATAACCATGTAGCAATACATCTATAAAAGATTCTCGGTTACAAAATTGTCTCTATCCCTGCAAAAGCGCTGCATAATAAGATATTTATTTTGATATTGCAACAAAAATCTCTCTCAAAAGAATTGAGTCCCGAAACAAGTGATTAGCATTCATGCTCACTCTACGTTACACTCTGGTACTAATAAATGCTTAGAAGGCATTGAAGATGGGATTTGTGAGTTCATTTCCTCATGAACATGGCATGAACATGGCCAAACAAGAAAGAAAATTGGGCCTTGGGCCATTCGCCAAACAAGTGTTTTTTATGGCCAATATGTGGGTATGGAGGAGGTCATTAGCCTGTTCTCCACGATTTTAGTGGGAAAATTTAGTTATTGGGTAAATACCGATGGTTGGAACCCTAGTTTCGATACAGTAGAGAAAAGACAAGATAGTGAAAGTGGTTGGGGGGGTAAATCCCTCACGGATCGAAGGATGTGGTTAAGGATTCGTCGACAGAAATTTGTCCCACACCAAGTAGAAACCCTGTAGCGTATCCAGTCGATACTTAGTCAACTACCTCCATGCGACCAATATGCATGAATTTAACAAGTTTGTAGGTCCAAATTTCACAAATTAGAGCACAATATGTCCAAGAAAATAACTGGTTATATGCCTCGAAATTTTTTTCTGTGTAGTAAATTCAAACCCCAAATGAAAATCCTTTTACTAGATTCAAACCCCAAACTCAGAGATGTTCTCAGTTTGTTTTCTACACCTATACGAGGAAGGGTTTTACTTACTGATGTCATTGTGGGTCGTGGGCCTCCTTTGCTGCACCAACGTCAATCTCCTTGGACAGATTGGTCCTCCAATTCGCTGCGATGTCAATCTCCTTTGACGGGCTAGCAGCTAGATGGTGACGACTTCCACCCTGGACAGGGGTCGCTTGGACATGGGTTGCGGAGGAGACAGGTTCGTGAATGAGTGCACTATTTGGACAGGGTGAGGTTTGTTTCATTTTGTTTTTAATTTATGTTTTTAATAATAATATAATTTTTTTATTTTTTATTTATTATTTATTATTTTTTTATAATTTATTTATTAATTTTTATTTTTTATAATGTGTTATAATATTTTATATATATATTTTAATATTTTTTTATTTTATATATATATATATATATGTGTGTTAATATTGTTTTTAATTTATATTTTTATTATAATATATTTATATATATATTTTTAATATTTTAATATATTTTAAAGCAATGTGTTATCATTAGGCCCTTTAAAGAATATATTTGATCTTTGATTGGGATATAGGTGCCATTAGGAATTGTTTTGTACCAAGAATGGGTCATGGTGTCTTAACCATGGTAACGAGAGGAAATGAAAAAAAATTAAGTTCTATATAACTCTTTTAAGGATCTATTCCATGAATGTGGTCTCAAAGAACCGCATAGGCCATGATATAAAAGGTATCTTTGACCTTTGTGTGGGGTATGAAAGCCAATAGGAGGTTTTGAATTATAAGGAATAGATATTGGGGTCTTGACCATGGTCGAGTAAGGAAGAAAATGGACGCATAACCTAAATATAGCTTCTAGGGATTATGGGACAAAATGAGGTCTTGAGCCACTACATATTCCCTTTAGAGGATATCTTTAGCCACTAAGTGAGATATAGCCACCATTAGGAGATCTTGTTCACCTAGGATGGCTCTTACGGTGTTAACCATGGTCATATGGGAAGCAGTGTAAGGAATTTTTAGTGGTTCTCAGTTAATTACTTTTAAGGATTACTATTAAATGAATGTTTGAATCAATGTAATGAGTAACTATGTTGACTCTTAATATTTAAAAGCAGTTATCAATTTTAGTAGTTGCAGTATAAATCATAGAGCATTTAGGGATCATTAACATCTCAATAATTATGAACCTTGTGGTTGCATACCTTGAAGCTTAACACATCCAGATTGATAATTAAAGTGAACAATTATATCATTGTAATTATGTAGTCCACCACTAAGTATCAAAGAATATGCAAAAAGAATAGATGGAAAAATGTTATGTAAGTATTTTGTTAAAATATAATGTAAGTGAAAATATTTCAATTTATTGGAGAAAGTATGTAATGAAATGGATCCATTGGTCATGAATTGCTTTTTTTTTAAGAAATGTTTTAAAATGAACTATTATTGTCTGATGTTCTAGTCTGAATGCAGTATTGTAAGTTAATGAGTTTTATCTTAGTATGGTCAGTCGTACCACTATTACATGAGATGGGGAAGTCATTAATTTACCAGTGAACAATTTGGTTCAATGTTATGTTGTGACAACCCTTCAGAATACAATATGATAATAAATATAAATCCTCATGTTGAATATTACAAGCTCTTTAAAATACATTGGTTGATTACCAAAAGAAGTTGCCATCAATAGTTTTGTGTGTTTGCTTGTTTGAATTGTGGTCATCAGTCCAAATTTAAAAAATTCAACGTTGGCCTCGGGTAGCACATTCAACGTTGGCCCCGTGTAGCACATTAATTACTCTATAGGTATGGTTTTTGATGCTCCAAATGATGTTCGAATTGTTAGTTTCAGTTATGTTTGAGTCTGGAAACCCTCCCACACCGTCGATGCATGTGTCTAGTCTAACCATGCCAGATTTCAGTCCAAGCAAGCACAAATTTAAAAAATTTCAACGTTGGCCCCGTGTAGCACATTAATTAAACTATATGACGATGATGACAATGACGATGACGATGATGATGAAGATGACGATGACGATGACGATGACAATGACGATGATGATGATGATGATATTGACGATGTTGGTTATGATGTTGATGACGATGACGATGACGATGACGATGATGATGATGACAATGATGATGACGATGATGATGAAGATGATCGATGATGACAATGATGATGAGGAAGATGATGATGATGATGATGGTGAGGATGATGACGATTGATGATGATGATGGTGGCCATGACGACGACGATAAACATGATGCTACTGCTGCTGCTGATGATGAGAATGATGAAGATCATGATGAAGATCATGATGATGATGATGACAACGATGAAGATGACGGTGATGATGAAGATGATCGATGATGACGATGATGATGAAGACGATCGATGATGACGATGATGATGACGATGATGATGAAGACGATGATGATGATGATGATGATGAAGACGATCGATGATGATGATGATGACGACGATGATGATGATGATGACGATCAATGATGACGATGATGACGATGAAGACAATCGATGATGACGATGATGATGAAGATATTGTTGATGATGATGAGGAAGATGATGATGATGATGATGGTGAGGATGATGACGATGATGCTGATCACAATGATGATGATGATGGTGGTGGCCGTGACGACGATGATAAACATGATGCTGATGATGATGATGATGATGAGAATGATGAAGATCATGATGATGATGATGACGATGATGAAGATGACGACGATGATGAAGACGATCGATGATGATGATGATGATGATGATGAAGACGATCGATGATGATGATGATGATGATGATGACGATGATGATGATGATGATGACGATCGATGATGACGATGATGACGATGAAGACGATGACGACGACGACGATGATGATGATAATGACGACGATCGATGATGACGATGATGATGATGAAGATGATCGATGATGACGATGATGATGACTATAATGATGAAGATGATGAAGACGATAATGATGAAGATGATGATGATGACGATGATGATGAAGATGATGATGAAGATGATGATGATGACGATGAGGATGAAGACGATGATGATGACGATGATGATGATGATGATGATGAAGATGATCATGATGATGATGACGATGCTGATGATGTTTGAGTATTGATAATTGTACATTTCCTTACGAAGCTTCTCTCTGTTTCAAGAATAATTTAATATTCTCTACTAAACAGGGCCAACCACGTGAAGGTGGAAGCTCTTATGGCCCCTCCACCCCCTCACATCACTCTCAATTCTCCATAACCCGACAAAAATATCTATGTACACTAGAAAATTTAAATGTGTTTTTTGACATACTCTAAAACAAGCAATGTTTCTAATTATATCATATAGGAAAATGGAAACTCACTACGAAACAATTAATTTATTATTACTGCATACCTTGTAAACTTCAATGGTATTCATCATCTTCTTCATCTGGGTCATCGTCTATACTATCATCCGATGGTACAGATTCAACATTGTAAGGATTGGCCATATCATCCTCGTCGTCGATGTCAGTTACGATCAACATGTCATTGTCGATATCATCTTCATGGACATTGTCTGATAGTACATCATCTGATTCAATATGTTCTTCGACATCTTCTTCTGGACCATGATCATCTAACTCATGTTGATCATGATCATCTTCTGTGATGTCTTCTTCTTCAAGAACATCTTCATTACCTTCATCAATGTTATACTTTACCGGCCTTCCCCTTGGATCGTGTCTGACAGCAAATGACCAACCCGCTCTACCTGGAACCTCAGATTAAAATACCTATTCACATTGGGTTGAAATAGGGCTCTATTCCTGGCTCAAACAACCTTGTATTTACCATGGTAAAACCATTATCATGTTCAATAATTGTTCTATTGGGATCACATTGATTCAATCTACACCTGTACCATTTGACAACGAACATAAATACCTTGAAGGAGTTAAAGTCACACTGAAAAATGTCTTCCAGATACCCATAGTATTGATTTTCAGATAGTTTTGGATGTTTGTCACTTCTAGAAGAAACATTGGTCACCTCAAAGACTGCAGATATCCCACAATTAGATGTTTTCTTTGTTTCATCCAACTTTTTGATGCGATATCTACATCCATTGCACCACATAGCCTTATGGTGTTTTACCTAGTACAACAAGCCATACAAGAAAAGATTACATAATGATAACACCATATTTATGATAAAGTAGTGCATGTTTATTATAATGCCATAAAAGGAAAATAACCGGTGTGATGTACAATGACAATATTTAAAGAAATAAATAAATAGTGCCGTTGATTAATATGCTTACCTGCTTATCTTTTAAACCTCTTGCTAAATCAATTTCCCTTTGTGTTACATTGGTGTCTCCATTGTGATGTGCAGCTTTAACCAATGAAGCCACACCTTCCCATGATATTCCATGACCAGATTGTTCACATTTTTTGATCCATACCTTCATCCAGTCAAGATTGTTTGCGATGTATAAATGAATCGCATCCCACTCTCGACCAACTGTTTGATGACAATAAAATTAAAATTCAATGAAAATGTATATTAGTCACTTAAAAATGTATATAATTACAATATAAAATGATGCAAAATACTAAATAAAAAATAGAATATATATGTATGATATATAAACATAAAAATTACTAGTGAAATGTGTTATATTACCTTTCACCTTCCTCGATCTACCTTTCCCCTTCGGGTACTCCCCTTCGAAATCGTTTTTGGATTCTGGATCACAAATGTTATGTAAATTGAGCTTTGACGCCAATATAGGAAGATATTCACTAATGTACAACATGTTTTGGTATACCATATATCCCTCCATCATAGAACCCTCAGCATATGCTCGTTGTCTGACCAAACCCTTCATAAATTTCAAGTGCATCTCAACCATCCACATGGACCTTGAGTGCGCAGGTCCACACAGTTCAATCTCCTCAACTTGGTGTATGAGGTAGTGTTCCCGTGCATTGAAAAATGCTAAAGGTAGATGCTTCTGCATTTCACACATGAGACGAGGAATTTCTCTCCTCCAATACTTTATGTCTTCTTTATGGAATTCTTTAGATGACAACTATCTACAAGTGACATGACAACCGACCAATCAAGAGATTAAAGAAAAAAATCATTATATTACGTAACATGAAGTAGAGAATGAAAATCAAATTAAGCATAAGTTCTATGTTTAATTAAACAAACAGTAAGCACATGGAAAAATCACCACTTACCTCATGTATTTCCCGAGACTATATATTATTTGCTTGACATTGTTTTCAAAGTTGTCCGGGATAGAGAGAGGTAGAACATACTGTAACAATAATATCCAAATAGTTTCATTATATCGAAAAAGAGTACTAGAAAAAGAAAAAAAATAATTATTAAATGCATACCATATTAATTATTACCTTCATGAAGACATGCCAATCGTGCGTTTTCACCCCCACGAAATCACCTTTCTTTGTTATGATATTCTTCATGTTTGCACAAAATCCGGTGGGAAATTTAATTTTTTGAATGACTTCTTTTACAACATTACTTTGCTGGTCCGTTAACATCCATGGAAGTGAGTTTATATTAATTTTCTCTCCGTTTCTATGAAATTGAATGACGTTGTTCATTGCATGGTTGTTATCTTGAATGTCTTTGCAAATTTTGACAATTTTTTCTTTGTCACTCCTTCCATCCAATATTCGCCATAATGTTTCAGTCACATTCTTTCCGATATGCATTGTATCAAAGAGATGAACAATTTGTAGGTGTTCATAATAGGGAAACCTACTAAATTGTCTAGGATAACTTTTCATTCCTCGTGGAAGCCCATTAATGCCTTCATGATGATCACATGAACGACAATGATGAAATTAAATATTAAATCAATGTCAATTACACTAAACAACACACAATATGATCATATACAATGATTGATTATACGTACCTTGACGATTTATATTATATTGCAACTTCCATAGCTGAGGTGTCATTCTCTTTGGTTTTAGTGTAGTCTCTTGCTTGCCATTTAAAATATGTTTTTCGGTGGTTCGATACTTGTGATTCTTGGAGAGGAAGTGCCTATACTCATAAAACACCTCCTTTCCTAAGCTTTTTGAATGACGAGATTTTATCTTAGGACCACAAACTAGACATGCAAATTTCCCCTTTGTCTGAAGACCTAAATAAAAAGATGGAATATCAATATTAATGTCTATTATAATTATATAAAAAATGACTGGATTATTTAGAAAAACATGCATGCGTATTATGTTAGCTAGTAGTTCGTAAAATTAAATGCAACTAAAGTGGAACTTATAATTACATACCATAGAAATGGGTTAACCCTGGGGCATCATGTATTGTCCATACAAACATTGCATGGAATTGGAATTGCCTTTGTCGTATTGGGCTAGATAAGTCATACATAGTGATGCCATTCCATAACTTCAGTAGCTCGTCAATAAGAGGTTCGATATATACATTCATATCTTTGACTTGGTACTTACCTAATTGATTTGAACATATAAAATAAATATTCTGATTATGAGACGTACCGTTTAGATATATAAACCATATTTCACAATAGAAAAACTTTAAATATATATATAACATTATGAGACAAAAAACGACAAATGATAATATACCACTGCGATAAATAAAATTGTAGTGTTCGTACCTGGAATAATCATCGACAACATTATGTGCTCCCTCTTTATTGTCAACCATGGAGGAATGTTGTTGTTGATAACAAAAATAGGCCACACCAAGTAAACAGATCTCATCTCTGCAAAAGGATTGACACCATCTGCTGCTAAAGGAATCCTAAGATTATGAGGTTCGTCTTTAAAGTGAGGCCATTTTTCCTCCATATCTCTAAATGCAGACCCATTTGCAGGCATCTGAATAATGTCATCTTGACTTATGTTTCGTGCATGGTAATCCATAAACTGCGCTATGTTTTTGCACCTGAACAGTCGTTGCAAATGGGGAATAATGGGAATATAACGTAGAACCTTGCGAGGCACCTTTTTAGTTACTTGATCTGTGCAATATCTACTGATATGACATTCAAGACATTCTGTTGCAAATTCATGTTGGTTGTAATAAAGAACATGATCATTGGGGCATGCATGAATTGCTTCATACTGCATTCCAATTTCTTTCATGATGGCCGATAAATCTCGATATGTGCGAGGTAAAATATTTGATGGTGGTAACAAATATTCACCTATCATGCTACAACAAATTAAAATAGAAATCTAGTTAATATAATATAGAAATAATATTAATGAAACAAATTTCATCCGTAGTAATTTGACTTATATATGAATTAACAATAAAATACATGACAATCATATATATTTTGTGATGGAATATATTACATACCTTAACATCTGTGTGACTGATATGTTTGAAAGACCATTCATAACCTTCAAGTTCATTACCAACAATATAGTAGAGAGAAGATTTGTCTTGGAGCCGTCATAAAGGGGTTCATATGCCTTGTCAAGAAGAGGTATATCATGAATATCATCAAAATGTTCATCATTTTCATGATCATCATCATCATCCATTCCAACATTAAATGAATCATGGATCAAAGTATTTGTAACATCATCTTCAACTATGTTATCAGTATGATCATCTTCTTCAATGTGATCATTAACTTGTTCTCCATTAATATTCATAGCTCCATGTTCCTCTTGTACTTGTTCTAGAAGCACTTGCTGATCCGGACGATATGTCGTAGGATGTCTTTCCTTTATAATTACATGAAACAATCAATAGATAAAAGTTACAAAGAACAATGACCAATTGTATTGTTGGTCAAAAATAAGAAATATTATAATAATACATAAATTTACAAAAGCAATCAAAATAAAAACATATATAATGCAAACTTACAAATGGATGGTATTCATGTCCCCCCTCGGCGTGCCCATGCTCCCTACAATGTTTTGTGGCTGTTGTAATCAAAATTCTTCTCCTCTTAAAGCCTCTGCATTGATTACATGGACAATAGCATTTACCATCACCCCTTCTTTCAACTCCTTCCCACAATCTAGCAAGCAATTGTCGATTTTGTTCGTCTGGATTAGGAATATTCGTAGTTGACATTTTCTTGTAAAGAGCTTAAATGAAGATTATCGATATTAGAAAATGAAGCTCCAGAGTACTTTGCTCACTTGAATAACAAAAACAATGAAAAATAGTCCGCCGAACAAAAAAAACATCCGCAAACCGTCGCTGGTATGGAAAACATGTCGGAATGGTTTGATATTTATAAATCGTAAAAGTCAAAAAGTCAACCCTACATCAGATATCCGACGACGCTAATCTTATGACCGTTGGGAAAAAATCCGTCAGATATCCGACCTCTTCGGGTTCAAAATGACGTCGGTTATCCGACATCCAAAGCGTCGGATATCCGAATAGGCATCAGATATTAGCATATCCATCGGATAGCCTGCCAGCCTCGTCGGATATTCAAATGGATGTCAGATATCCAACGGATATTTCTAGAGATTTTAAAAAAAAATTAAAAGAAAAGTAATTTTCAACGAAAAATCCGACGACAAAGTCCATTTCGTCGGAGGTCGTCGGATTTTGGGTTCAAATCTACTAGTGACATATAATATGGCCCTGGTAGATCCTACAGGTAGAGTCGTGTGCTCGTAATAGCCTGGGATGCTCTTGCGAGGTTTTGTGATGCATGTAATAAGTCCTGAGGATTCCACAGTATGGCCAGTGATGATGAAGACCTGCAGGTGGTGGGCCTACATCTAGTATGAAAAAGGACTGGCTCTGTAGAACTTCCTATGATGAGTAGATTCAGAGATTGATTGAGATAGCAGGAGCAGTGACGATGACGATTATCCAGTGACGATGATCCAGAGAAGAAGACTTGTGCTAGAAGACCTGTGTCAAGAAATACCTTCCTAGTTAAGAGGGAGTGTTGATGTATATGTAACTTCGGAATGTATTTCACATATATGTATATTGTATACTTATAGAGATGATATTATTCCTCTATACGGAAGTGGTTGTATTCCTATAGAGATGTTATTATTCCTCTATACGAAAGTGTCGTCATTTATATTGTAAGTATCATAACTTATACTTGATGGGTTATTAGACCATCTTGTTGGGGTTGACCCTGTATAATTCATGTGGGTCGAAGGGTTATTAGACCACCCTATTGGGTGTCGGCCCAGTCAGCATTATGTTATGTGGTTAAGTTAAGGCCGACCTAGTAAAGGTTATTAAGCAAGTCAAGTCAAGTATAAATAGAGTGCGGGAGGCACTCTATTTCATCATTCTATTCTCTCTCACACTCTTGGGAGAGTGGCACACTTGTGGAGGAGGAGAAGCTGCTGCTAGGAGATGTCTATCTCTTATGTTTGGGTTGTATCATTGCTCTATCTATCTCTGAGGAAGTTATTGGGGTTTTTCACCTTTATGGTTTTCCCCAAGTAAACTCCGTGTCTCTTGTGTGCTTGCATTATTGTGTTCATGATTGATATGCTGTAGATATGTTGTACATGTTTTTCTCTCAGTTAAGATCCTAGATCAGATTGAAGTAAATTCTAAAAAATTAACAATCCAAGCTCCAAAGACTGCTTCTGTTCCTTTTATTCTTTCTCTCATATTTGTACTAATTCAGATCTTTATCTAAGCACATAGCAGACACTCTCATCTTCTTCAATATTCCCTTAGCACCACCCAGCCATACTTTTTCTGTCTTCTTCAGTTTTCCAGAACTTCTTTTCTTTAATTATGTTTCTTCAATTCATTGATCTCTAACTGATCTTCCTTCTTCTTTTATCTGGGTTGTGTAGACATCTTTCTTGTATCTCACATGCTTGTTTATATATTATCTTCCTCATCCTTTAACCATTGCATCTCTTCAATATGGACTTGTGTCTTTTCTCACTCGTGCCTTTTCAAAAAGATTTAATTTTCTGTTTATTAATTAGACAATAAATTCGGTGTATTTTTGCCTCTATTATTTAATTCTTGTTTCATTGACTGGCTGGGCAATCTCTAATTAAATCTCTTGTTTATAATTTATACAATCATGCCTTTTCTTAATAATCATAACTCTTCAAATATTAATATGTGCATTCTTCAGATTTGTTAAATTAGATCTCTTGTTTATAATTTATGCAATCATGCATTTTCTTAATAATCATAACTCTTCAAATATTAATATTTGCATTCTTCAAATTTGTTACTAAAATACTCCCTTCAACATAGATAAAACATTCAACCTCCTCCATCTTCATATTTTTATTACAGCTACAGGTTTCTCCCTTTTATTATGCATGAAGGAGGAAATGCCTGAATTATCTTGCCTTCCATATTTTTTCTCAATTTGCTTGGTTTATATCTCACACGTGTGATCACCAAATGGAGAACTAAGACCAAGAATGGATGGACAAATCACTAGAGAACATATTCATGCCATTGGATGATTTTACTAGATAAAATACAGCCTCTGGCATGCATTTCCAAATGGCCTTTAAGATTTCTTGTGTTTAACACAAACATTTTTTATTTATTTTATCAAGAAAACATAATTTTTCTCAATTTGGCAGGTTTCTATTTTGCACGTGTAACCTCCAAAGAAAAATATGAGACCATGAATAGATTTTCAAATCATCAAGGAACAGACCCATGCTATCTGATAAAATTATCAGCTCAAGGACAATTTATGGCGGGCATTTCCAAATGGACCCTTAGCCTTGTGAATATCACACTTAGCCAAATTTCTGAATATGCAAAGCAATATTTGTCCTACTTTGGAAAATTGATTTCTTGCACATGTGACAATCATAAGGAAAAATGAAAGCATGGATGGATAACCACTTCAATAAGGAAATGATCCATGCCACCCTTTAAATTTTTTGATAGCCACACATCATCTGGCGGGCATTTGAAACTAGCCTTTTAAACTTACTAATTCATAACTTAGACAAAAATTGTCAAACCTTAGGGTAACATGAGATTTTTATTTTCATCAAATTGGAAGTGTGAGACACCGAATGGATAGAGGCCAACAAGGTGATTCCATCCAGACCAATTTCATCCTTTGAAACTTCTCTCTCTCTCCTCGGTGGACATTTTACTGGAGTAGTGTAAATCAAGCTAGGAAGCACTTTTGGAAGATCAATATATTCACCTACAATGACTCTTTGGACAAACCAATGATATGGTTGGATGCACCATACAACATTCTTGAGATCCATGCTCTCAAAATATTTTAATACATCAACCATAAGAGATGGTAGGCATTTTACTAAGGTCACTTAGGCAGTTTTAGTGAATTTATACTTAGACAATTTTTGCATCTTCGTAGACTTGGTCCAATCTGCCTGAAACACTATTTTGGCAGATCCATAACTTCTTCCTCGGGCACTTTCAAGTCAAGATGAGAACATGGTCAGGTAGACAAAACAACAACCTACAAGATGACCATATGGTGCGGGCATTTACTTCAACCCACAAACTATGGCGGGCATTGGAAAATAGCCTTCCAAACTGTCGATTTGACACTTAGGCAATTTTTGCATTTTCCTGGACTGGAGCAATCTGTCTGAAACACTATTTTGGCAGACCCATAACTTCCTCCTCAGACACTCTCAAGACAAACTGAGACTATGGCCACGTAGAAAAATCAGCAAGATACAACCTGACCATATGGTGCAGGCATTTACTTTAACCCATGAATTATGGCAGACATTTTCTTGATGCCACTTAGGCATTTTTACTACCCTGGTGCAAAAACAACCTGAAACCTTGTTTTGGAAGGCTTTTAACTTTGCCACTAAAAACCCTCTTTGCAAACTGAGACCATGGTAAGATATCCTCTTCAACAGGCTATAGCATGATAGTTTCAGATAATTTTTATCATTCACCTATAAGGTATGGCGGACATTTTCCCAAGGCCACCTAGACCAGTTTTCCAACACTTAGCCATTTCCAAGAATTTCTCCAACGTTTATCCTGAAACCCTATTTTGGAAGACTTATAACTTTCTCCTCGGAAATGATTAAGGAAAATGGAGACCATGACTAGATAGCCACTTCAACAATCTATAGCTTGATATGATGGTGCATGCATTTTTCTCAAACCATGAATTATGGCGGGCATTCTCTTCGAGCAGTTTTGACTACTTTTTCCATACTTACTCAATTTTCAAAGTTTCACAAACTTGCCATACTTTTCGAGAATGATGTCAGATTACAACACTGACTTAATGATAGAAACATAACACCATCATGTGTCTTTCCAACTTCATCACACATGCCATGCCATCACTTCCTTTGTCATTCCTTTGTCTTTCACTGAGCTTGCCCTACCATCATGTCCTTGGTTATTCCTTTGTCATTACTAAACTCCTTTGACATTAATGACAATCATATTCAACAATCATAGCTTGTCCATGCAAGTTGAGTGTTTATTCTACTTGCCTTAGCACCAATTTCAAGGGTGAAAGATTCCCAACCTAATTGAAAATTGGAGAGGCCATTCAGACCTTTCATTTGGAGATGCTATGAAGTCATTTGTTACAAGTTGAAGCTATAGGGTTTCTCGTGATCATTTCTTATTCAACTTGTTCCCACATCTCTCTCACTCTTCTCTTCATATTCTTGCTCTTGTAGGAATGGCGCACATGGTGAGATGCAGATATCTTTTCAAAAATCCGAGGGGCCCCATTTATTTGTAATATGATGTATACACTCCATATTTGATGCTGAGATGAACCTTAGATCGAAACTCCTAGTGAAACTATATAAAAATGCCAAACTATGTATGAATGGTGCCATTTTCCCATATATCTTGTTGTAAGAGCTTGAAGTTGTTCGATATGGAATTGTTTCAGTCAATATCAGTGGTTTTATTTCTGTTTGGAGATCCATTAATGTATTGAATAAGTTTCATGAACCTTATGCAAATATTTGGAACATTTATTTCAAATTTCATAGCAAGTTATAGTGTTTTTCCCTCATCCCCCCCATATGTGATGATATGCTTACAAATATATGACTTATGGGAGTTGCAGAAGCCTTTAGGAATTGATTAATAATGCATTTGGGTTCCCATTGAAGTAATATAATTAATCCATGTCTCCATTCTGAAATTTGGGAATCCATTAGTGACCTCTACCCTTGGGGGTTTGAACCTCGAAATTACTAGTAAATTCCCCATTTTATCCTAATTACAAATGAAGGTTGAAGAAGTATTTTGAGAGTGTTCAAGAACCTATAAAATTCATTTTTATGTCCTAATACCCTTCAAATACCTTCAAATCCAATTTGAAATCCTTAGGATCCATTTGGAAGCACTTGAGTCATCACTAGTCCAAGGTTCGAATTGACCAAAAATTGCAATTTTTCCAAGTTTTCCAAATTATTAAAAGGGGACACTACAAGTGGTATCAAAGCATGGTCCTTGCACCTAATTTGGGTGACCATTTATGAGGCCAAGAAGTCATCCCCCACCATTAGACACAGAAACTGAAAGTACCTTTGGTGAAGAGGAAGAAGAAAGAGAAGAGGTGCACTCTGTGGAGACTATGGATAAGGATGAGAAAGGAACTTTAGATATGGAGGAGAAAGAGGATTTTAGGAAATTCATGAAACCATTCTTTGAAGACATGACAAGGCAGATAATGCAAGGGTTTGAATTGATGGCTAGTCAAATTGGTAGCAAATTGGCAATAGGAGGCAGCAATAGTTCCCCTAGTGAGGAAAAGAATTCATTTGGTGGAATAATTTTCTCAAGTACATGGCCACATAATCAACCCAATGAATTTCAGAGCTCAATAAGAGCCACCACATCCAAATTTCCTGAGACTAAAGGGGACCTTCACACCCAATATGGAATGCAAGAAGTTCTAGCAGAATGGAAGCAGTTGAGTGAAGATTGTAGGAGGACCTTACCATTTGATCAATTCTTTATTGTCTCAAACAAGCTCAAGATGAGGGGAGGCAATAAAAATCCTTTCCAAAACAATGAATTGAATTATACCATAGGTAAAATGCCCCTTCCTATCTTTGATGGCTCATCTCAAAGTTCTGCAAATAATTGCATACAAATGTTAGATGTATATTTTTAGCTGAATCCAATGGTTGAAGAGGGTGCTTTAAAAATGGTTATTTTGCATCTTGAAGGAGAAGCCGATGATTGGTGGTTCCATGGGATTAAAAACTTGGGACATGATCAGGTCACAACATATGAATCATTTGTTAACAGGTTATTGGAAAGATTCAAGCAAAAAGACCTTGAAATGCCTTTCAAGGAACTAGCACAGTTGAATCAAATTGGAACCCTTGATGAGTACATGTTGGAATTTCAAAAACTATCAGTTAAGGTGGCTGATATATCTATGGTTCGATTGGTATTTATCTTTACTAAAGATTTGGTTGAACCTTTGAAAGTTTTAGTTAAAGCCCACAAACCTACTTCATTAAAAGATGCCATGAACTTGGAAAGAGATCTGCAAAATGTGCTACCCAAGAAAAATTATCCCCCCAAGCCCAAATTTCCTTCCAAGTTCAGATTTGACAAGAAGCCATGGAAAAAAGATGCATTTGGAAAATACAATAAAGAGGGACCAAGCAAGTAAGAACTCAAAAGAAAGAAACTATGTTACACATGCTTCCAACCATGGGTACCAGGGCATAAATGTGCTAAGGGGAAAGCACAATTCATTGAAGTATTTTCTGATAATGAAGGTGAAGGGGACATGGAAGAAGAGGAACATCTTTCGGCCCATTAAGAGGAATATGACATAGCAGAAGAAGATCAACCATCACCTAAAAAAGGGAGAATGGCAATGATTTCAGGAGTGCCTCATTTTCACACCATTCAATGCAAGGGAGTGGTACAAGGGAAACGAGTTTCAGTATTGGTAGATGGAGAAGACACTCATAACTTCATTGATGCATCCTTGGTGGAGAGGAGAAAGCTACCCACTGAATCATTCGATGGGTTCACAGTCATCATTCCAGGTAACAATTCTATGGAATGCAAAATATGGATTCCAAAGCTACAACTCACCATAGGAAATTACACATTTTCTGATAGCTTTTATGTGGTGGATGTTGCTGATACAAATGTGGTCTTGGGAGTGAAATGGTTGTACTCTATAGGGGAACATACAGTGAACTACCAAATACCTGAAATTAAATTCAAAGATTCAGAAAGAAAACAAAGGGTAGTGAGAGGAATGCACACCTATTCGAATCAAGTGGTGTCTTCCCACACTATGAGGTCCATATTGAGGCATGGGGATACTGAATGGGATGTTGAATGTTTCATAACTTCCCCCAATCCAAAAATAAATATTTTAGAACATCCAAGGGAGATAAGGAAACTACTACACAAATATGAAAAGTTTTTTGGATACCTTTCCCCTGGAAGGCCACCTAACATAAGGGTTGAGCACACCATCTTTTTGGAGGTGGGTACTTCACCTATACAAATACCAACATTAAGACACCCAAAAAGGTTCAGAGATGAGATTTAGAAGTATATTCAGTAGCTCTTGGGATTGGAACTCATTAGACCAAGCTCAATTCCCTATGCTTCTTCAGTTGTTTTGGTGAAGAAAAAGGATGAAACCCTAAGGATGTGCATTGATTTTAGACAGATTCTAAACTAGAAGACAATAAAGAATAGATATCCCATACCTAGAATAGATGATCTCATGGATGAGATATTTGGATCAAATTTATTCTCCAAAATTTATCTTAGATCCGGTTACCATCAGATTCGAATGAAGGAGGAGGATGTGTGGAAAACTGCTTTCAAATGTCACTATGGTCATTTCGAATTTCTTGTCATGCCTTTTGGTTTGACCAATGCTCCATCCACTTTCTAATCATGCATGAACAAAATATTTTTCAAGCAGCTCAGTAAGTTTGTTTTGGTTTTCTTTGATGATATTTTGATTTATAGTAAGACATGGGAGGAACATTTGCACCATTTAGAAGTTGTATTGAAAATATTGCATGAACAATCTTTGTTTGCTAAGTTGTCCAAATGTGAATTTGGGTTGAAATAATTTTTGTATCTTGGGAACATTATTGGGAAATATGGAGTAAAGGTGCACTTGGATAAAATAAAGGCTCTTCTTGAATGGCCAACACCCAATAACATCATTGAATTGAGAGGCTTCATTGGGATATGAACTTACTATAGGAAGTTTGTGAAAGGGTTTTCCAAACTAACTGCTCCCCTTATTGATTTGACCAAGAAGGATGATTTCAATTGGGATGAAGAGGCTGAAAATTCTTTCCAGAGAATGAAAGAGGTAATGAGTAGTTTTCTAGTACTTGCATTACCAAATTTTTCTAAACCATTTGTTTTGGAATGTGATGCATTAGGAGAAGGAATAGGAGCGGTCCTAAAGCAAAATCAACACCCCATAGATTTTGAGAGTAGAAAATTGCAGCCACATGAGAATCTCTACTCCATATATGACAAAGAAATGTTAGCCATCATGCATTCCTTGGCCAAGTTTAGATAATATCTGGTGGGGAACAAGTTTTTGGTCAAAACTGAGCATAACGGTTTAAAGCATTTCCTCACACAAAAGGATCTCAATGAAAGGAAACCAAAATGGGTAAGTAAGGTCCAAGATTTTTATTTTTACATTAAATATGTAAATGGGAAGAATAATATTGTAGAAGATGCATTGTCTAGGATACCTTCATCTTCCCTTATGGACATTTCAAAATATTGGGAAGATATGCTAGTAGTAGAGTATGCAAGAGATAGTTTTCCTTGTGATATGTTAGATGGGGTAAACGGAGATGATAGATACAAGATATTGAATGGCCTAATCTACTATAAGGACCAAATATACTTAGTTCATGGTTCGAACCTAAAGTACAAGATCTTGAAGGAAGCTCATGATTATCCTTTAGCAGACCATCCTGGTTTCTTTAGAACATATAGGAAATTAAGACAAAGGTTCTATTGGAAAGGGCTGAAGGAAGATGTTCTAAATTATGTGAAAGAATTCAAGATATTTCAGCAAAACAAAGTTGAACACACCCATCATGCTAGTCTATTGCGACCATTTCCCATTCCAGAACAAAAATGGGAAAGCATCTCAATGGATTTCATCACAGGTTTGCCCAAGGCTTTGGGTAAGGATTGTATTTATGTTGTGGTGGATAGACTCACCAAATTTGCTCATTTATTTTCTATTACATCATATTTTACTACTGCACAAGTGATTGATCTATTCTTTAGATATATTTTTAGATTTCATGGACGTCCCAAAAACATTGTGAGTGACAGGGATAGCATATTTATGAGTGATTTTTGGAAAGAACTCTTCAAGTTGGTGGGAACTCAATTGACTCATAGAACAATCTATCATCCTCAAACTAATGGACAAACAGAAAGGGTGAACCAATGGTTGGAGGGGTACTTGAGGAACTATGTTGGTGAGCAGCAGAAAGCATGGGTTAAATGGATACACTTGGGTGAGTTTTGCTACAATACTACTTTCCATATGTCCATTGGCATGTCTCCTTTAAAAAAAAATTATGGTTATGAAGCACTCACCTTTGTTGAGCACATTTTTGGTGATAGTAGAGCCCCAAAAGCTAAGGATTGGGTTGAGAAAAGTCAAGAGATTTTGAAATTTATAAAAGACAATTTGCAAGTTTCCCAAAATCAACAAAAAATAGTATGTAGATCAACATAGGGAGGAAAGAAATTTTCAAGTGAATGATTTATTTTATTTGAGGCTTCATCCATATAATCAAACCTCCTTAAAATGGAAAGGATCATAAAATCTTAAACCAAGGTATTATGGTCCATATAAGATAGTTCGAAAAGTTGGGGAGGTAGCTTATGAGTTAGAACTTCCTGAAGGTAGAAAAATCCACAATGTATTTCATGTTTCATGACTTAAGAAGACTATTGGCCAACAAATTTATATTTTAGAAACACTACCTCCATTAGATGATGAAGGACAACTCATACTTATTCTAGAAAACATTTTGAAGGCAAGAGAAAGAAAATTGAGGAGCAGAACCATAAGAGAATATTTGGTACAATGGAAAGATTTTCAAAGTGAGGATGCGACATGGGAAGAGTAAAACATTTTGCAGCATCCCAATTTGGAATTTCTTGAGGGAAACCAATATTGGGTGGGGAGGACTGTAATGTCCCCATCCAAATAAATCACTAGAAGGGAAAATTCCACCAATCTACTAGTTCCCTAGTTTCATGTCCCAAATTTGGCATTGGGTCACATGTAAAATTAGTCACAACAGATCTAACGAACAAGTAAATTAATCACAATAGATGAAACTCAGAAAAATGGTGTAAAACTGTGCAAAACATGCATCAGTGCTCAATATCCCAATGAGGGTGAATAATTACAATACAATACAGTAACAATGATTGAGCAATTCAAATTGAATAAGGAGGTCATTCGAATCACTGAATGGAGTAGCTTGACTCCAACTAAGGAGTCCTCATCATCAATCATTGGTGGTCATCAATGCACAAGAACCAGTCATCCAGGTGTTAATCTGATTCTAACTGAGTGTAACATGTGTAACTGAAGTGTGTAGCACTGATATAGGGAAGTGGGCTCAGTGGAGGGTGCATGGGAGGCTAACTGAAGTCAGAACAAGTCATCTAGTCAATTTGGAGGTCCAACGGAGTGAAACAGTCAGTCGGGAGTGAAACTAGCCTCAAATCAAGGAGAATCGGAGCTAACTGAGTGTAACTGCAGTGGTAGGTGAAGAAGTGCGCCCTTCTCTAGCAATAGGTGAGAAGTGGGAGCCTTCCTGACTAGGAGGGCTAATGAACTGATGTAAGAAGCTCCTGGGTGCTAGAATAAGGTGGCTAAGGTGCTGGAGGCATAAACCTAGTGACTGGGATGCACGCAAAGTGCATGCAAACCCTAGAATTTGCATGCAAACCCTAATTGCATGCAAGATCCTGAAAAAGATGATGTGGATATCCGAACACCCCCCCTCAAGCTAGACTATGATGTGAAAAAAAAAATGTGGGGCCCTGATAACTAAGACCAAAGGTCACCCCAATACAATAATCCAAAAAATGCTGAAAATAAACTAAGTGAGGAAAGAGGGAAAACCCAGTGGGAAGAAAGCACCCCCTCAAGCTAAAGCATAATAATGGATCAATCTATCTCCACCATGATGAAAATCACCCCCAACAGTGAACGGAGGCAAGAGAACTTCTTCTCAGTGAAGCTCTTGGTGAAGATGTCTACAATTTGCTCATCAGTAGGGCAATATTGCAGAATGATGGTGCGATCATGCACCAACTGTCGAATGTAATGCATATGAATCTCAATGTGTTTGGTCCTCTACCTCTGAACTGGATCTGTGGAGATCTTGATAGAACTTTGATTTTCACAAAATAGGACAGTCAAAGTAGTGCCACCAAAACCAAACTCGAAAAGAATACCCTGCAACCAAACTGCCTGAATGCAGGCATTGACTGCCCCTCGATACTCTGCCTCTACTGAAGAAAGTGCAATGGCTGCCTGCTTTTTGCTGGACCAACAAATAGCACCATGACCAATCATGAAAACATAACCAGAAGTGGACTTCCGATCAATGCTATCACCTGCCCAATCTGAATCAGTAAAACCAATGAAATCAAGCTCAGAATCTGCAGCATAATGTATGCCAAAATGTTTCGTACCTTGCACATACTGCAAGATCCGCTTGGCTGCTCGCCAATGAAGCTCATGGGGCTGCTGCATACACCTTGACACGGCACTCACGGCATATGAAATATTATTCCTTGAGTGTGTCAAATAAAGTAGTGAACCAATCAACTGTCGATACATACTGCAATCTGCAAGCGGTGTAGAATCTCCCTTCTCAAGACTGATTCCTGAGAGGAATGGGAATGGGGCTGCCTTACATTCAGCCATATTAAACTTAAATAATAGGTCGGAAGCATATTTTTGCTGAGATATAGTGATCCCATCAAAATTTTGAGCTATCTCCAAGCCCAAAAAGTGACTCAGCAAGCCCAAATCACTTATGTCAAAAGCTGGATTTAAGGCAGTTTTTAGCTTGTTTATTGAAGTAAAAGTGCTACTAGTAATGAGAAGATCATCAAAATAAAGTACAATAACCAACAAATTACCTTTAACTCGCTGAATATACACATTTGGATCAGATTTACATCTTTGGAAATTATGAGAAAGAAGGAAGGAGTCCATCTTTGCGTACCAAGCTCTTGGGGCCTGTTTTAACCCATACAAAGATTTCTTCAATCTGCAAACTAATGATGGATCTGATGTTTAGCCCTCTGGCTGCTGCATATATACCTCTTTAGCAAGGTATCCATGTAGAAATGCACTCTTCACATCCATGTGGTGCACTTCCCAATGCTTGGATGCGGAAATAGCCAAAACAAGGCGGATGGAATCCATCTTTGCAACCGGTGCAAAGGTCTCAGTGTAGTCCACTCCTTGGACTTGGGAGAAACCTTTTGCCACCAACCTTGCTTTGTATTTTTTGATAGAGCCATCAGCAGCAACTTTCGTGCGGTAGACCCATTTACACTTCACTAATTTTCTTCCAGGTGGAAGAGAAACTAGCCCCATGTATTGTTCTTTTGAAGAGAACTGTACTCTTCATCCATGGCACTTTGCCATCTCGGATCTTGGTAGGAAGAATAGTATGATGTGGAAAATGAACAAGTCATCAAATAACAAATCTCAGGAATTAATGGATCAAAAATTGAAAGAGCCATACCTGCTCTTTGAAAGTCTGCTCTTATTCGTCTCGAATCAGCAGGATTTCCAAGGTTCGAACTAGCAGATTGAAGTGTGTTTTGGGCCCACTTTGGTAACTGAGGAGGATCATAATGGTCGGATTCCGAAACTGATATGTCATTATCATCATGTGCTACTAAAATATCAGAAATATCAGAACTCATACCTTCATTATCGCTGCACGGATCTTCTTCTGGTGAAGGCGGTGAAACGACAGTTTCTTCCTCGACTAATTTCAATTCTTGAAGCGGTTCTTCAAATTGCACACTGCGCTCTATGAATATCTTTTTAGATATGATATCCATGAGTTTATATTCTTTTTATTCTTCCCCATATCCTATCAGTATGCACTCAATACTTTGTGTATCCAAAGCTCGTCTCTTCTTGGAAGGAATTCTAGCCCATGCAGTAGAGCCAAAAACTCTCAAATTTGACACATCTGGTTTGTGACCAAAGAATGCTTCGAAAGGAGTCATACCTTTCACGGATGAATGTGGAACACGATTCTGTATGTATGCAGCAACATTAATTGCTTCAGGCCAAATATTTGCAGCCAAACCTTTTGATTCAATCATGCATGTAGCCATCTCTTTCAGTGACCGATTTTTCTGTTCCGCTACACCGTTCTGCTGGGGTGTGTAGGGAATTGTATGTTGGATCTGAATTCCACTGTGGGAACAAAGTTGCAGCAACTCGGCCTTGATATATTCTCCACCATTATCAGATCTAAGAGCTTTGATCTCGCTCTCAATGGCGGTCTCAATAGAAGCCTTAAAATCCTTGAATTTTCCAAGCACTTCTGACTTGTTTTTGAGAACAAATACCCATGTAAAGCGGAAAAAATCATCAATAAATGTCAAAACATACCTTGAACCATTTAATGATGTATGGGGCAGTGGACCACTGATATCAAAATGTATCAGCCCCAAAACTGTAGAAGCTCTTCTAGCTTTGCCGTGGTCGAATCTGTGCTCGGGGTGCTTCCCAATAATGCAACCAGTGCATATTCCCTTCGAGGAATGGAGTTGTGGAAGACTATCTACCATGGAATTGTTTGATAACAGCAACAAATACTTATAATTAAGATGTCCAAATATTTCATGCCAAATCCTACTAACCTCATTACCATGTGTGCGAAGAGCAGTTGGCTTTGCAAGTGGAATAAAGTGTGAAAACTCATAGCATTTTGCAGTGTGGTTCGCCTTTCCGACTGCAACAAGTCTTCCACTTTTGATATCAGAAATTTCAACTGTATTAGGGCTGAATGTAACTTGCTTCGGTTCACCAATGTGTGTCATTTGATACACAGAAAGAAGATTTGAAGCCAAGGAAGGCACATAGAGAACATTCTGAAAGCTTCCATGATCTACATGAATCATACCTTTGCCCTTTGAAGAAATTTTTGAGTCATCTCCCAAATGGATGGGAATGGAGCTGTTTGGATCGAATGAAGAAAAAGAATCAATATTTGCAGCCATGTGATTCGATGCACTTGAATCTATCAAGAGAGTAGTGGGCTTCGAAACAGTTGCCATGAGTGCTTGTCCTCTTTCATGATCATCATTCCTATCCTTCTTCCTTGCACTGTCAGGAAGATTTATGTTGTTCTTTTCCAAAAGGAGGGCCATTTGATCTATAGTCTTCTTCATACATGAACTTTCAGGATGAAAGCCACGGTTGCAATAAGTACATTTAGATTTTTGGTTACCTTCTTTGCCCTTTTGCTTGAACTTCGAACTGGGTGGTGCATCCGTTTATTTTCCTTTCTCTCTTTGCTTGTGAGGTTTGAATTTGGGCTTCTCCTTCTTTTGCTTTCCTTTACCATTCGAGATCTTGGGTCCTTGAACATATAGGGCTTAATCTTTGGAGCTTATGGACCCCATTTGAATCAAATTATCATGCTCTTTTGTGACGGACTCAATGAAGGCATTCAAGGTAGGCATTTTCCAATTCGGGGTAGTTAGCCGACCGGAATTGAAAGTAGAGACAAATACCAAATAATCTTTACCAAGCTTGCTGATAATGGAGAGGATCAATTGCTTATCCTCTTTGATAAATCCACTATTCTTTAACTGCATGTTCAAGTTCTTGAATTTTGTGAAGAATTCATTAATGGTCTCGAAATTCTCAGGACTAAGGGCAATCAATTCATTCTCTAATTGAAAATCCCTAAGCTCGTCCTGCTTGCCAAATAGTGTTTCAAGTTACTCCCATATAGCTTTGGAGTCTTCAATCCATTGAGATGAAAGTGAAGATCTTTGGAGATGGAGAGACAAAGAAGACCATAAGCTTCATCAAGCTTGTTGTAGTGTTTGGTTCTATCTGACAAGGTGTTTGGCTCCAATTCAAGACCAAGAGTGACTCGGTAGTAACCTTTTGAAAAATCAAGATTCTAGAGTGGTATTGGAAGTATTTTCAAGCTTTGCATGCACAGGAGCGAATGCCCTTGAGATCTTTCATGCCAAAACTTTTTGTAATTTTTGAGCAAATTCACTCGAATCCTCTTGTAGAAACACCTGTAGAAAAGAGATATTGTCCCTGCAATGGCTCTGATACCATGTAAAATTAATCACAGAAGATCTAATGAACAAGTAAATCAATCACAATAGATGAAACTCAGAAAAATGGTGTAAAACTGTGCAAAACATGCATCAGTGCTCAATATCCCAATGAGGGTGAATAATTATAATACAATACAGTAACAATGACTGAGCAATTCAAATTGACTAAGGAGGTCATTCGAATCACTGAATGGAGTATCTTGACTCCAACTAGGAGTCCTCATCATCAATCAATGGTGGTCATCAATGCACAAGAACCAGTCATCCAAGTGTCAATCTGAGTCTAACTGAGTGTAACATGTGTAACTAAAGTGTGTAGCACTGATATAGGGAAGTGGGATCAGTGGAGGGCGCATGGGAGGCTAACTGAAGTCAGAACAAGTCATCTATTCAATCTGGAGGTCCAACGGAGTGAAATAGTCAGTCGGGAGTGAAACTAGCCTCAAATCAGGGAGAATCAGAGCTAACTGAGTGTAACTGAAGTGGTAGGTGAAGAAGTGCACCCTTCTCTGAAAGTAGGTGATAAGTGGGTGCCTTCTTGACTAGGAGGGCTAATGAATTGATGTAAGAAGCTCCCGGGTGCTAGAATAAGGTGGCTAAGGTGCTGGAGGCATCAACCTAGTGACTGGGATGCATGCAAAGTGCATGCAAACCCTAGAATTTGCATGCAAACCCTAATTGCATGCAAGATCCTGAAAAAGATGATGTGGATATCCAAACATCACAATGGCCTAAGAAAATTGGCCCTATTCATTAGAGTTTGTCAAATTAATGCTAAAGGTCAAATAATTGCCAAGAAGGAAAATTACTAGTTTCCTAGGTTTGGGGTGGAAGCTCTGGGATTTGGAATAATGGGAATAATAAATGATGTTGGAACATTATGATGGAATAAATATTTAATAAAGGAGATAAATAAATATATACAAGTGAAAATCAAAGTGTCATTTGATCATGAAGATACATGGAGGAAGTGGGACCCACTCAAGCTAGAATTTATATGCCACATGGCATCCTCTTCTTGCAATTTCGAATCCATGGGAAGCCTAATGTTCTTGGTATGAGTGATAAGGTCAATAATAATTGGAATGAGTCAATGAGGTCGAATCATATAGGAAGAGTAACTCCCATGGAAGAGGAAGAGGCAATTTGGAGCTAGTGAGACACTTGGGCTAGATTCCCTAGCTCTATGACAACAATGATGAAGATGTTATGACACCTATGACACAAATCAGACCTGAAGGCTGAGATATAATATATATGACATTTCAGGGCTAAAAATAGACTCCAAGAGGGCTCTCAAGGGTTTTAGGGAAGCTAAGATGCTTCCACATGTGATTTGGTGGAAGTGGGAAACTAGGAATTGTTGTACAAGTGGCGTTCTTTGGAATCTCTTCCCAAATTGAGTTGGCATTAGTCTCTTGGAAGGATTTCGACCCATGGGGTACATTATAAGTTTATAAATGTCAAAAACAAAGATTGAAAGGATATTTTGATCATTTGTATAATTTGCAATTGCATTTGTGAAAAGGGAGAGCTAGTGGATGACTAGTTTCTTGCCTTAGCCAATTTCGAGGGTGAAAGATTCCCATCCAAGTTGGTAATTGGAAAGAAAATTCAGAAATTTCATTTGGAGATTTAATGGAGTCTTTATTTTCAGGTGTAAGCTATAGGGCATCTCATGGTTTCTTCTATTGCAGCTCAATCCTTCAACCATTTCCAGTTTTGATGGCATATTCTTGATCCTTGAGGGAGGGCTTTTTTGGTGAGATATTGTACTCTTTTGGGGAGCTTATAATGCACCATTTATTTTGTAATATGAATGAAATACTCTTTTATTCATCTCAAAAAATTTTCAGGTCGAAATTCCAAGTAGAAATGTGTAAATCTCATTTTTAATGAAAGAATAGTGCCATTTCCCCACTACCTTGTTGTGAACCAATGTAATGCTGATGATTTCGAATGAATGGATGATTCCCTGATACATTTGTGATTAATAGACTTCCATGTATGTATTTTACAAGTTTCATTTACTGTACTTGATCATTTGAAGTATTTTTAGTCGGTTTAATTGCATTGGGATAAGAAATAGTGTCATTTCCCCAAGGGTCGAATGGGTGATTTTTGTAGTTGAATGGGAGAGGGTTGGAACATATATAATAATCAATTAATGGTGAAAATGAGACCTTAATAATATCCTTAATACATTCCCTACCTATTTTCATGAATTTGAGTGGGTTTGGAGGCATTTGGGAAGCCATTTTCAGTACTTATCCCACGGGGATTTGAACCCCAAATTACTAGTAAAATTGCATACTTGGTCCAGAATATTAAGAGAGTTTGTAGAGGTATTTTGGTGGACATATATCATCCATAAAAATCATATTCAAGTCCTAATATTATTCATACACCTTCCTTGAATATTTGAAGGCATTTGGAGTCAATTTGAGACCTAGAGACCAATACTAGTCAAAGGGAAATTACTAGTAAAATTCCCTACATTGGCCAGAATTGAAAGAGGATTTGCAAAAGTATTTTAAAGGTCCAAAACCATCCCTGAAACACATATTTATGTTCTAAAATCATCCATATACCTTATCAGAATATTTGGGAGCAATTGGAGCAATTTGGGGACCTAGAGCTCAAAACTAGTCAAAGGTCTAACTAGGGAAAAAAGTGAAAAATTGCCATTTTAATAAAATTCCTAACAAGGGACATTACAGTGGTATCAGAGCATGGTCCTTGCACCTGTGAATTAGGTACATACATTCAAGAATAATTGGAAGCCATGTCTTCCTATTATGATGAGTCATATGAGTACAATTCTTATGAGGAATATGCAGATGCTTATGAGCAATATGAAGCAGAATGTGAATGGTGCGAGGAAGAGGTGCCATCATGCAAAACTTCTTACAACTTCAAGAGAAATGAAGATTATTCTTATGACTTTAAATATGATGAATATGAGTGTGTCACACCAACCAAGGATAATTCTATGAGTGAGTTCCAAAGATGGAGAGCAACATATAAAACCTTGCCCCAACAATATAAAAAATATCAAGAATATCTTGCTTCGAGCAAAAATACACAAAATGCCATGTCTTTTGAGTACTATGCTGAACATATTTTTGAAAATAGGCCCAAAAAATGAAGATGTGGAGTTAGTAAAGAAATGTTTATTCCCTTCTTGTAAAGAACCTTGGAGTGAGTATCATATATGTGTGCATGAAATTATGTCCCACTTTAAGAGAGCTTTTGGGAATTCTTCAAAAAGAGATTCCAAAGATATTGATCATAAGGAAAACAAGAGGCAAAATGCATCATATTGCTTGAAGGATAAAAATGAAGAGACATCACAAGAGCATGAAGAAGATTCTATTGAAAATATGCAAGATCATTTCGAGACACCTTCTAGATTAGACATGAACCAAAGAGCATCTACTGATGGATGCTTAAACTATGAAGGAGTACCTACTGATGGGTGCTCACACCTCTATGTTGGTGACATAGAGATCACTTTTGAAAGTGTTGCTGCAAGCCCAAGTTCCATTAAGCATGATAATGAAGACCTTGTAGCAGTTGAAGAAGAACCAAGATCAACTTCCCCATCACCACTTGAGCTTCATGAAGTTGGTCGAAGCAAAAATGAAGAAGATGAGGAGGTTCATTTGCAAGAGCCTCATTTTCTTGAAGGGTCCTTAAAGATGAATGAAAATAAGATCCAAGATTCCCTCAGCATTCTCCATGACACTCCAGCATTGGTGTCAAATTCTTGTTGGAGAGCTACTTCGTTGGAGGAAACATCCTTCCTTGAAGACATGGAGAAGATTCAAAGAGCAATGTGCCACATCAAAGGTAATTTCATGTCTTTGCTTTTTGATAGAAACCATTTGTTTGAGCTTAATGAATTGTTACATGATGCATACTTGAAGGATAATGAGGATATTCATAATCTCATAATTCAAAATGAGCAACTTCTTGAAAAGTTGCAAGATACTTGTTTTTCCTCCTATGTTTCAGATTGTCAAATGGTAGATTGTTTGGAGGATTCTCATGACATGGTGGATCATGAGAAATGTGTAAATTTGAATGTGCTTAATGTGTTTGAATATGAACTTGAAGAGATCCAAACACTTGATGTGGTGGAAGAGGAACTTGAATTGTCTCTTGATGAAAGTTATGCATTTTTTAAAGAAGAGCATGATTCCTCTACATTGGAACCAATATATGACAAAGGTTTCACACTTTTGAAGGCGTTGCATGATACTACCCATATGGATCCTTCCCATGATGAAACTTCTACACTTTTTTATCATTTTGGTGAGTTAGTTCATTCTCCTACAACCTACAATTCCATGTTTTGCAGCATTAGTCTCAATGAAGTATGGGTGAAAGAGTTTTTTTTATGGTGCCACATGAGGAGTATGGAACTCCTAGATTTACCTTTTATGATGACATGGTTGGAGCACATTCTTATTCACATTTGCAGCAGCATCCTTTGTTACTTTATGATGATGCACATATACACGGATGCACCTATGATATGCATTTGAGTCACTTGAAGACTCATGGTTTTTCTTGCTCAACACTTGATTCATTTGATGTTGGAGGAACTTCATCCAACACTTGGGTGAATATATTTATGATTGGAGAAAAATTTTGTTGCAAGCCACATACTTTGTTATATCTTTATGATTCCCACATTTAGGGATGTATGGGTGAGACTTCTTTGAGTCATTTGAAGTCTCCTTGTTTTTTTTGCTCATTATTTGGTTCAGATTTTAGTGGAGATTCTTCATTCACTTCTTGGATGAAAAAATACATGGCTGAATATTTTGATGCATATCACATCCTTTTGGAGCAGCATTATAGGACATGGGATCCTCACCTATGTCATTGGAGCAGATTTGATTGGTCACTTGAAGCTTGTATGCACTTGGAAAATGGTGGTCTACTTGCTTGGAGGTATAAGCACTTTCAAGACTCTTTGATGAAGCATATCCTTGATGTACATTTTCATTATGTTGCTATGTACTTTCATGATATATATTTGGTACTCATGATGTTTGGAAGGATGCATACAAGAAAATAGGATCCAGGAATCCTCTTATCTAATGGTGTGGGTTGGAGAGCACTCTTAATTGTTGGTGTGCAATACAAGCAATGGGACCCTGGAATAATTTTTATCTCATTGGTTTAAAACAATTTCGGGAAACAAGGAGTATGGAAGATGTATTCCCCACTTAATAAAGTGATTTTTATCAGATTAATGTAGCAACAAGCATGGTGGTTCCTCTCTAAAATCTTCATGGAAACTCAAAGACTCAAGGTTGGGCAATTCAATGGCAACTTCAGAGAATTATACAGAAAGCAGGTTCTTCAACACTCATGTTTGAAATTGCTTGAGGACAAGCAATATTGGGAAGGGAGGATTTGTCATGTCCCAAATTTGGCATTGGGTCACAATGGACTAAGGAAATTGGCCATATTCATTAGAGTTTGTCAAATTGATGCTAAAGGTCAAATAATTGCCAAGGTGGAAGCTCTGGGATTTGGAATAATGGGAATAATAAATTATGTTGGAACATTAGGATGGAATAAATATTTAATAAAGGAGATAAATAAATATATAAAAGTGAAAATCAAAGTGGCATTTGATCATGAAGACACATGGAGAAAGTGGGACCCACACAAGCTAGAATTTATGTCACACATGGCATCCTCTTCTTGCAATTTCAAATCCATGGGAAGCCTAATGTTCTTGGGATGAGTTATAAGGTCAATAATAATTGGCATGAGTCAATGAGGTCTAAATATAGAGGAAGAGTAACTTCCATGGAAGAGGAAGAGGCAATTTGGAGCTAGTGAGACACTTGGGCTAGATCCCCTAGCTCTATGACAACAATGATGAATATGCTATGACACCTATGACACAAATCAGACCTGAAGGCTGATATATGACATATACGACATGTCAGAGCTAAAAATAGACTCCAATAGGGCGCTCAAGGGTGTAAGGGAAGCTAAGATGCTTCCACATGTGATTTGGCGGAAGAGGGAAACTAGGAATTGTTGTACAAGTGGCGTTATTTGGAATCTCTTCCCAACTTGAGTTGGCATGAGTCTCTTGGAATGATTTCGACCCATGGAGTACATTAGAAGTTTATAAATGTCAATAACAAAGAATGAAAGGATCTTTTGATCATTTGTAGAATTTGCAATTGCATTTGTGAAGAGGAAGAACTAGTGGATGACTAATTTCTTGCCATTGTCAATTTCGAGGGTGAAAGATTCTCATCCAAGTTGGTAATTGGAAAGGCCATTCAGACCTTTAATTTGGAGATTTAATGGAGTCTTTATTTGTAGTTTTAAGCTACAGGGCAGCTCATGGTTTCTTCTATTGCAGCTCACTCCTTCAACCATTTCCAGTTTTGATGGCATATTCTTGATCCTTAAGGGAGGGCATTTTTGGTGAGATATTGTACTCTTTGGGGGAGCTTATAATGCACCATTTATTTTTAAATATGAATTAAATACTCTTTTCTTCATTTCCAAAAAAAATTAGGTCGAAATTCCAAGTGGAAATGTGTAAATCTCATTTTTAATGAAAGAACAGTGCCATTTCCCCACTACCTTGTTGTGAACCAATGTAATGCTGATGATTTCGAATGAATGGATGATTATCTGATACATTTGTGATTAATAGACTGCCATGGATGTATTTTACAAGTTTCATTTACTATACTTGAGCATTTGAATTATTTTTACTCGGTTTAATTGCATTGGGAGAAGAAATAGTGTCATTTCCCCAAGGGTCGAATGGGTGATTTTTGCGGCTGAATGGGAGAGGGTTGGAACATATATAATAATCAATTAATGGTGAAAATGAGACCTTAATAACATCCTTAATATATTCCCTACCTATTTTCAGAAAATTGAGTGGGTTTGGAGGCATTTGGGAATCCATTTTCAGTACTTATCCCAGGGGGATTTGAACCCCCAATTACTAGTAAAATTGCATACTTGGTCCAGAATCTTAAGAGAGTTTGAAGAGGTATTTTGGTGGCCATATATCATCCCTGAACATCATATTCAAGTCCTAATATCATTCATACACCTTCCTTGAAGATTTGAAGGCATTTGTAGTCAATTTGAGACCTAGAGACCAATATTAGTCAAAGGGAAATTACTAGTAAAACTCCCTACATTGGCCAGAATTGAAAGAGTATTTGCAAAAGTATTTTAATGGTCCAAAAGCATCCATGAAACACATATTTATGTTCTAACATCATCCATATAACTTCTCAGAATATTTGGGAGCAATTGGAGCGATTTGGGGACCTAGAGCTCAAAACTAGTTAAAGGTCTAACTAGGGAAAAAAGTGAAAAATTGCCATTTTAATAAAATTCCTAACAAGGGACATTGCACCTAGGTGGGGTGGAAACATTTAGATTCGGAATAAGGGAGATATTAAATCCCAAATGGACATTAGCTTGACAAAAATATATTAAAAGGGGATAAATAAATATTTCTAATAGTAAAATAAGGTGGCTCTTGGTCATGAGGGCACATTGGTGGCGTGGGACCCACACAAAGCAAGACTCTCCATGCCACATCGCATCCTACTCTCACTCATTTGAATCCAAGGTAGATTCTAATGTTCTTGGGGTATTTGGAAGGGAATTATAATTGGAATGACTCAATGAGGGTCGAATTTGAGAGGAAGAGGCATCTTAGAGGTATTGTGACACTTGGGCTAGATTCCCTAGCTTCTATGACAACAATGATGAAGATGATATGACACTTATGACAAGGATCAGACTTGATTGCTGACATATGACCTATATGACATGTCAAGACTAAAAATATCCTCCAATATAGCGCACAAGGGAGTTAAGGCATCCAAATATTCTCCCATTCAAATTGATGGAAGAGGGAGGCTAGGAATTGTTGGATAAGTGGCACTCATTGGAATCTCTCCCAAATTCGAGTTGGCATGAATCTCTTGGAGGGAATTCGAACCATGTAGGGCTTGGAAAGATATTAAAATACAAGAAAAAAGAAGGAGAGGGGTTTTTGATCATTTCTCATTTGGTAATTTGGAGAGCATAGCTTGTCCATGCAAGTTGAGTGTTTATTCTACTTGCCTTAGCACCAATTTCGAGGGCGAAAGATTCCCATCCTAATTGGAAATTGGATAGGCCATTCATACCTTTAATTTGGAGATTAAATGAATTCATTTGTTACATTTTGAAGCTATAGGGATGCTCGTGATCATTTCTTCTTCAACGTGTTCCAACATCTCTCTCACTCTTCTCTTCATATTCTTGCTCTTGGAGGAATGATGCACATGGTGAGATGATGATCTCTTTGGGGAAGTACAAGGGGCCCCATTTATTTTTAATATTATTTATACACTATGTATTTTATTCTTAGATGAAACTCAGATCGAAAATCCAAGTGAAACTATGTAAAAATTCCAAACTATGTATGAATGGTGCCATTTTCCCATATATCTTGTTGTAAGAGCTTGAAGTTGTTTGATATGGAATTGTTTCAGTCAATTTTAGTGGTTTTATTTATGTTTGGAGAGCCATTAATGTATTGAATAATTTTCATGAATTTTATGCAATTCTTTGGAACATTTCTCTCAAATTTCATAGCAAGTTATAGCGTTTTTCTCTCATTTCCCCATATGTGATGATATGTTTACAAATATTTGATTTATGGGAATTGCAAAATCCTTTAGGAACTTATTAATGATGCATTTGGGTTCCCATTGAAGTCATATAATTAATACATGTCTCTATTCTTAAATTTGGGAGGTTCGTACTGCATTTGGGAAGCCATTAGTGACCTCTACCCTTGGGGGTTTGAACCTCGAAATTACTAGTAAATTCCCCATTTTCTCCTGATTACAAATGAAGGTTAAAGAAGTATTTTGAGAGTGTCTCAGCACCTATCAACTTCATTTTTATGTACTAATACCCTTCAAATACCATTCAAATACCTTTATACCCAATTTGAAATCCTTAGGATCCATTTCAAAGCACTTGAGTCATCACTAGTCCAAGGTTCGAATTGACCAAAAATTGCAATTTTTCCAAGTTTTCCAAATTATTAAAAAGGGACACTACAAGTTTCATCTAGAAGGAATATGTAGAACATATTGACTATAATTATTTTTCCAACCTCTACTTTATCACTTCTATAAATCCGATAACTGAAATGGATCTCATCATCAAGTGAGTTCAAAACAGCCGGAATGGAAAGCCATAACTTGCATTTAAGTTTTTTGGCTAACATGTTTAAGTTCGCGTTGTGTGAAGTCTCGTTCATATGTTCTGATGTATCGATATGTGTCAATGACCCAATATACTTATTTTCTGATAGTACGATATTTACCAATGTGTCAATGTTTTGATTACCCGATGTGTAGTTATATTGATATGATGATAAGGCAAAGGTTCGATAGTCTGATAGAGTTTCAAGAGGACAAGTTTATGGTGGTGATTGAGTGACATTGTTTTGTGTGTTTTTTAGGCCTGAGAATATTTTGATCACTGGAAATATTTCTTGTATAAAAGGATGTTATATGTTAATGAAAATACATATTTTGTGACTGGTTTTCATTTTTTGTTCTCTACCTTGCCTCAACATCACTTCCTTCGCCCCTCAAGTGATATTAGAGAAGTTCGACTGTAAGAAATCCCCTCATCATGAGAGAAGATCCATGCACAAGCTTTGAGAAGACCTCAACTGTGTATGGAATATTTTACTAATGTTCATGTGCTTGTGCAACAAACCTCTCATTGTGAGAAGTAGGAACTAGCAGTCGTTGGTGGAAGAAGTTGGTATTAGTGGTGAAGAGACAAGTTGAATTCAAGCCGTGGTTTACCTAAAGCACAAATTCTAGTTCTTATTGGAAAGAATTATTACCATTGTGCCACTAAAATTATAAATCTATTGGGATCATAAGATGTTTGGAACCTAGTGGTAAATGGGTATCCAGTTATAGCCGACCAAGTAGATGAGTTAGCCTTGACAAATGCAGAAAGAGATCTATTGATAGATAATAGGATAAAGGAGGCAAAGGCACTTTCCCTCACCCAAGATGGACCATATGAAAGCATATTTCCCAAAATATCATCAACAGTGTACTCTAAGACAACATGGGACATCTTAGAGACAACTTATTAGGATATATTGAAAGTGAGGACTATCAAGGTGCAATCACTCGGAAGAAACTTTAAGAGTCTACACATGAAGGAGTCTGAAACTGTAGATCAATTCATGACTTAGGTGAATAATGTTGTAAATCAACTAAGAGTGTATGGTGAAGACCTCTTATATTATAGAGTAATTAAGAAGGTTCTCAAAATTCTACAAAAGATATTTGAGATGTTAGCAACCATACATGAGGCTAAGGATACTAATCAAATGAAAATTGATGAGTTCGCAGTTTTCTTGGTGTCTCATGGATCCAGGATGAATATATATGATGATAATAGAATTGAGAATGCATTTAAATCTCAGGATTCTATTACAAGGAGCATAGGAATAAAAATAACAAGAGGCAAAGTCAAAGGTAACATATCAAATGATCATGGGAACATAAGGAATAAATTGAATATGAAAAGGGATCTCAAGAGAATCCTCATAGCTTAAGGGGTAATAGTAGTACAAGTTGGGTGCAGAACAATCAAAGGTATGATAAATCCAAGGTGCAATGTCATTATTGCAAGAAATTTGGTCATTTTTCCAACCAATGTAGGAAAAATCAAGTAGATGCTAGTAAGTAGCCTACAAACTTTATTAAGTATACACAAGAGAAAGAAAACCCGGTTTTGTTGACCTATATTGTAGCTCAATAGAGTTTGAAAGATGTCTGGTTTGTTGACAGTGGTTGCAGCTACCAAATCACTGGGAATAAGGATCTATTCACCAAATTGGATAAATCAATTAAACTTGAAGTTAAGTTGGGTAATGACTGTAAGGTCTCTGTGAACAATAAAGGAGCTACAATTGTATTTGACAAAAAATGGTAAAAGAAGAATAGTATATGATGTTTATTATGTTCCTGGTTTAAAATATAATATGTTAAGTGTCAGATAGTTGGTTGAGAAAGAATATGAAGTGACATTGAGGAAGATTGTGTGTACAATTGTGGAAAATTAATCACATACATAATTAATATCTAGAGTGGAGATGACAAAAACAATATGTTTCCATTCACATTAAGTAGTAATGAATGTCGTAATGAATGTCACCTGGAAATTTCCTATAAATCTAAAAGTTAGGATAATTCTTGGCTTTGACATTTCAGAAATGGGCATTTTTACTTTGGATGATTAAGTCTGTTGCAAAAGAAGTAAATGGTAAGAGGACTGCCAAGTATTGAGTAGAAAACAAACACATGTCAAAGTTACATTCTTGCAAAGCATCAAAGAGAAAGTTTTCCTTCTTGAGTTGCATATAGAGCCAAAGTACAATTGGAAATTCACAATCTGTGTGAACCTATGCAAACATTGTCTATGGGTGGATACTCGTATTTCCTAATGTTTATGGATGATTATGGTCAGAAGAATTGGGTATATCTCTTGAAGCATAAATTAGAAATGGTATCTTCAAGAAGCTTAAAGCTTTGGTTGAGAAACAAAGTGGAAAATAGATAAAAGTGGTGAGACCTGATAGAGGAGGATAATTGAATTGTAATGAATTCATGAAATTTTGTAGATATCATTGTATTAAGAGGCATCTTAATTCTTGGTATACACCTCAATATAATGGTGTAGCCTAGAGAAATAATAGAATTATTATGAACACATTTCACATCATTCTCAAGGAGAAACATATACTCAAGGATTATCAGGGAGAAGAAATTGAGTGTTTATTTACATTTTGAATAGAAGTGCCATGAAGAGTGTGAAAGACTGGGTTCCTCGAGGAGAGTGGAGTGGAAAGAGTTGTAGAATGTCTCACTTCAAAATATTTGTGTATGTTGCATATGCACATGTACCCAGAGAGAGAAGCAAGAAGTTGGACAATCTTAGAGAGAAGTGCATATTCATTGGATATAGTGATCTATCCAAGGCATATCACTTGTACAATCCCATCACCAAGAAATTGATAATTAGTAGATGTGTTGATTTTAAGGAAGAAGAAGAATGGGATGGAAATTTAGATCAAACAATTGCAAGAGGAGTTCCATTTTCATATGGTGAAGATGAAGGAGTTGAGTAGAATATACAAGGTTGACAGCCGACTCCACGTGATGTTCCAGCAACAACAAACACACCCAAAATGCAATCATCTAGTGCAAGTACACCTCAATTAAGAACTCAAAGAACAACTATGCAAGGATAACCATCAAGATTTGCAAGTCAATAATCATTAGATTCTTAATTAAGAAGTGACTATATTCCAACTATTGCAACATTGAGACCTAGGATTAGAGGGAAGAAAATGAAAAGTCTAAGTGATTTATGTGATTAGCAAGATGAAGAAGTGGATCAAATTGTAAGTTTTGCATTATTAGCATATCAGCCTACTATTTTTTATGAATCCTATAGGATGAAGAATGGATAGATGCAATGGATGAAGAAATTGATGCCATTGAAACAAATGATACTTGGGAGCTGGTAGATTTACCAAAAGCAAGGATCATATAGGTTTCAAATGGATTTATAAGACAAAGCTGAATGTTGACTGTTAATTTTTGAGCATTAATTCAACATACTCTAGGATATTTCCTAAGAGAATAGCATGTACAGCATATCAAGCATATCAATGCATATGAATCATAACAAGCAATCACATGAGACAATCGACACACAAAGTTTCACTCGGGAAAACCATAAAGGTGAAAAACCCACAACTTCCTCAGAGATAGAAAGAGCAATGATACAACCCAAGTACAAGAGATAGTCCTCTTAGCAGCTACTCCTCCTTCCTCACTTGTGTGCCACTTTCTGGAGAGTGTAGAAGTGAATAATGAAGTGATCAAATAGAGTGCCTCCTGCACTCTATTTATACATGACCTGACCTGCCTAATAAACTAGCAAGGATGACTTGTCTAACTCAGTCTAATAACCCATGGTAATACTAATCAGGGTCGACCCCACACTTGGTGATCTAATAACCCATCACAAGCAAGTTGTGACACTTGCGACACTTGTCAATACAAATGACGACACTTCCATATAGAGGAATAATAACATCTCTATATCAGTACAATATACATAGGTGAAATACATTCTGAAGTTACAACACTCCCTCTTAACTAGGAAGGTATTTCTCGACACAAATCTGCTAGCACAAGTCTTCTTCTCTGGATCATCGTCATTGGATCATCATCATCGAATCATCATCATCGTCACTGTTGTTGCTATCTCAATCAATCTCCGATCTACTCGGCATAGGAAGTTCTACAGAGCCAACCCTTTTTCATACTGGATGTAGGCCTGCTACCTGCAGGTCTTCATCATCTACAGAGCCAGCCCTTTTTCATGCTGGATGTATCACAGAGCCAGCCCTTTTTCATGTTGGATGTGACCTAGAACAAATCTAGGATTTCCACCATAGAGCCAGTCCTTTTTCATACTAGATGGGACCTAGAAAAAATCTAGGATTTCCACCACAGAGCCAATCCTTTTTCATACTAGATGGGAGCCATACTGTGGAATCCTCAGGACTCATTACGTGCAACACAAAACCTGGCCAGAGCATCCCAGGACTTATTACGGGCACATAGCCCAACCTATTGGATCTCCCAGGGCTACATTACATGTGGTCATGGAAAAACCTCAAAATAGCATCCCAGGACTTATTACGGGCACACATCCCAACCTATCGGATCTCCCAGGGCTACATTACATGCCATAGGACAAAACCTCGAAAGAGCATCCCAGGATTTATTACGGGCACATAGCCCAACCTATCGGATCTCCCAGGGTAATATTACATGTCCTCATAGAGCAATGCCTCGAAAGAGCATCCCAGGACTTATTACGGGCACACAACCCAACATATCGGATATCCCAGGTCAACTTACATGCTCATCTGCACAACCTGTCCACGGCCACAGAGCATCAACCTGATACTCATCATACATCATCCTGATGTACATCATCACATGATCATCCTGATCATACAATGTATCCACCTGATACATATCATCTGGAGCAACATCTTGAAGCTCATCATCTATGATCATCCTGATCATACAATGTATCCACCCAATACATATACAAATACATGATCCACCTGATCATAACAAGCATCCAACATGATGCATATACAAATACATGATCCAACTGATCATAACAAGCATCCAACATGATGCATATACATATACATGATCCAACTGATCATAACAAGAATCCAACATGATGCATATACATATACATGATCCAACTGATCAATCAAGCATCCAACATGATGCATACAGAGCAGTAACTAGAGCATCGTCCTGATTCTCATCATCCAACGCTTACATCCATAGCCATGGGAAGGATCCTCCTCTCACCATTCTAGGAATGGCTTTTGCAAATGTGTCCATCACTTCTTCCTCGAAGTGTCATAAATATGAAGAACACCAAGCCTCTCTCTGAAGTACTCAAACTTCACTCTGGCTAGTGGTTTCATCAACACGTCTGCAACTTGCTCATCCGTCACAACATACATGAGCTTCACTACTCCTATCTGCACCATATCCCTGATATAGTGATATTTGATCTCAATGTGCTTCGACCTGTCGTGAAACACCGGGTTCTTAGACAACTTCACACAACTCTGGTTGTCACAAAAGATACCAGTAGCATCCAATGAGAGATCAAATAAATCAGACAGTAGCTTCCTCAGCCATACTACCTCACAACTATCCGAACAAGCTACAACATACTATGCTTCGACTGTACTCAATGCTACGTAGGACTGCTTCCTGCTAAACCAAGAGATCACACCTGATCCCATACTAAAGTAGCACCCAAAAGTGCTCTTCCTATCTGCAGCACTGCCTACCCAATCTGAATCAACATAACCCTGCAATTTAAACTTTTTATTCGCTTCATACTTGAGCCCATAATCAATTGTACCCTTCAGGTACCTCAGAATATGCTTTACAGCAACCAGGTGAACACCTCTGGGATCCGTCAGGAACTAGCTCAATGTGTTCACCGCAAAGCAAATATCTAGTCTCGTGTTCGTCAGGTACATCAAGGACCCAATCATCTGACGATACATAGTGACATCAACTGAATTAGATGAAGCATCACACAGAAGCTTCAGGTTCAATGCCATAGGTGTGGCCATGGCCTTGCAGTCCATCATCCCAAACCTCTTCAGGATTTCTACTACATACTTCCCTTGTCCAAGGAAGATTCCATCTGCACTCTGCCACACCTCCATACCTAGAAATTAGTGCATCATCCCCAAGTCCTTCATCTTGAACTTGGCAGCACTTCCTCTTCATGTCGGCAATCAGTCTATCCTCACCCATAACAAACAGGTCATCCACACACAAGAGTAGAATCACAGGATTGCCTTCCTCGACCTGTAGTAAGGGTTGGAATCCACTTTACTCTTGGTAAAGCCTAAACTGGATAGAAAGCTATCTATCCTACCATACCAAGTCCTAGGAGCTTGCTTCAAGACATACAAGGCTTTCTTCAGTCTGTACACATATGATTCTTTGTCATGTGTCTCAAAACCAAGTGGCTGCTCCACATACACTTCCTCCTCGACTACACCATTCAAGAAGGCTGTCTTGACATCCATATGGTGTATCTTCCATTTCATCACTGTAGGCAAGGAAAGTACTGATCTAATGGAAGTGTACCTAGATACAGGAGCAAACTTTTCTTCATAGTCTATCCCCTCTTTCTGGGAGAATCCACGAGCTACAAATCTCGCTTTGTATTTCTCTATGCTGCCATATGCAACATGCTTGATCTTGTAGATCCACTTGGAAGTCACAACAGACTTCCCTTCAGGTCTTGGGACCACATCCCAAACATTATTCTTCATGATCGATTGGTATTCCTCGACCATGGCATCCTTCCATTCTTTCTTTTCTGCTGCTTCTTCATAATTGGAAGGTTCTTTGTTCATAATATCACATAGTAAGGCAACATAGCTGGTATGAGATCTCGTTCTCTTCCTTTCTCTATGTTCTTCTTCTCTAATGCCATATCTTTCTGCATCTTGAATGAGATCTCTAGCCCATGCAGGTTTCCTCTTGTGAGAGTTCTTCTCATGGGGTGGATCTATAGGTTCTTATGGATCTTCAGCTTCACGATCTGCTTCTGGAATTGCTTCAGTCATGGTAGTGTCTTGGAATCTGATTTCCTTTGGTTCTTCATGATCTTCAATAGGTGTCTTCCTTGATTTGATATAAGCTAAGTCTTCATCAAATGTTACATCCCTGCTGAAATCAATCTTCTTGAACCTTGGAAAGTATATTCTGTAAGCCTTCGAGCTTTCACTATAACCCACAAAGACGCCCTTCTTTCCTGAAGGATCTAACTTAGTTCTCTTTTCCTTTGGAACATGAGTGTATACTGGACAACCAAATATTCTGAGATGGCTAACTTCAATTTTCTTACTAGAAAATATCTCCTCTGGTGTCTTGTTGTCCAATATCCTGTGAGGTGTTCTATTCTGCACATATACAATTGTTCTAGCTACTTCTTCCCATAGATGCATAGGAAGATCCTGATTATGCAGCATTGCCCGAGCTGCTTCCATGATTGTTCTATTCTTCCTTTCTGCAACTCCATTCTGTTGTGGATTGTAGGGAGCAGTCAACTCCCTCTTAATACCTGAATCACTGCATAGCTTCTTGAAATCACCTGAAGTGAATTCTCCGCCATTGTCGGATCTGAAGGTCTTGATCTTCTTATCAGTTTGATTTTCCATCAATGCTTTGAATTCCTTGAATTTATCAAATACTCCATCTTTGTTCTTTAAGAAGTAAACCCAAGTCTTCCTAGAGAAATCATCAATGAAAGAGACATAGTATACATACCTACTCAGAGAACTTGATGACATCAGACCGCATACATCGGAGTGGATAATTTCCAAGATTCCTTTTGCTTTACTTGCACTGCTTGGAAATGCCTTCTTAATGTTCTTTCCTTTTGCACATCCTTTGCAAACACCTTCATGCTTTGTCTTGATTTCAGGAAGACCCTCTACTTCTTTACTTGAAACTGGTAGTGCTCTGTAGTGCACATGTTCAAGCCTTCTATGCCAAAGTTCACTTGGATCCATGGATTCATGTACCATGGCATGTTCAGGTTGTCCCTTCAATTTGTACAATCCTCCCTCTTGCTCTCCAATCACCACTGCATCATCTATAGTTTTACCCTTTGGCCACCTTAGGACTTGGACATCTACAAATGCAACCCTCATGCCTTTTGCATCCAATGCAGATATGGAGAGTAGGTTCTTCTTGAGCCCAAGTACATATAGCTCATCTTTCATCTTCAAAGACTTTCCAGAGTCTAGGTTGTAGGAGGCTTCACCACTTCCCTTGATGGGATATTGATAGTCATCCCCAAGTTTTAGTTTATGGGGTGACTCATGTTCATATATATTTACAAAATATTCTTTAAACCCAATCATGTGTTTGGAAGCCCCACTATCAATAAGCCAATCATGACATCCATGAGAGATAGTACCTGTGAGAGCGAAGATCAGAACATATTCATCTTCACTTGATGAAGCATCACTTTCTGCTCTATCCTTCTTCTTGGGAGGTTCATCATGCTCAGCAGCATGAGCATGATACCTCTTTTTGCTGCCCTTCTTCTTCTTGTTGAAGTTGTTGTTGTCCTTTTTGTTCTTAGGACAATTTACAGCATTATGTCCCTTCTCATTACATGTAAAACATCTTCTCTTCTCTTTATGTTGATGGTGGTGAGAAGATTTCTGGAAATGAGATGGCTCTCTCTTGGGCTTTCCTTTCTTGGTGTGTGCTGTGAGAGCTTGATATTCATTCCCCATCTTTTCTTCTTGGACCACCAGCCGTGCTTCTTCTTGTGAGCATTCCTCCCACAGTCTACTGAAGGAGATCAGTTTTCTTCTTGCACAGATTCCTTGGATAAAGGAATCGCATGACCTAGGTAGGCCATTCAAAGTGGTCATAACAATTTCACCATTCTCCACCATTTCATCCACAGCTTCAATTTGTTCCTTGATATGAGAGACCTTAGAGAAATAGGATTGAATGGTCTCTCCATTTTGAAACTTTACCCTTTTCAATTGATTCCGCAGAGTCGTCTTCCGATTTATGTTCTTCCCTTCAAATAGCTTGGTCAGGGAATCAAACATGTCCTTGGGTGTCTTTAGGGATGACACATGTGGTATGCGATGGTCTTTGATAGAATCAGCAATGATCCTCTTTGCCTTGACCAAGTTCTTCTTATGCAAGGCCTTAGCCTCTTCTTCCTCTCGGACAGGGACCTCAGAACATATGTAAGTATCCAATTCATTTTCTTCCAAGATTAACCCAATCCTATAGTTCCATGCTCGGAAGTTATCAGCCCCTTCAAGCTTATCCTCAAGATTGGTGTGGTGAGACATCTTAAAGAGTACTTCAAATGGAAATAGAAAATATTTAGGTCTTACCACTGGATTGGTAGAAATCTGGATCTGGAGCTGAATTAGGGTTTGTCAGAGAAACCGTAAAAATTCAAAATGTGAATTTCAAACTTTTGGAGGTATATAAAGATGCACCTTGATGAGCTGATCAGCTTGGTATATTCAGAGATTGAAAACTGCAAAGTTTCATCCTTCAGAAATGCCTTTTAGTCTTCTCGGATTCATTGGGGAGGTCCCTGAATTAGGGTTTGAGTTTCCCAGAGCTTCATCCAACCAAAAAGTTCGATCCAAAGCTCTAAACTTTGATTTTTCCAAGGTGCTTCCAGCTATGTCCTCAAATTTCAAAAATTCCTATTTTTGTGGAAACCCTAATTTTTAGGGCAAAAAATGAAAGTGCCCAGAATTGAATTCTAATTGGACAGAAAGATGCACCTTGCTGAGGAGAGTCAAAATACCCTACTTACTTTCAATATCTATGGAGATAAACCCAATAAACAGGAAACCCCAGTTTCCGCAACTGCATAGTGTCTTGTTCTCAGGTTAGATCTGATACCATGTTAATTTTTGAGCATTAATTCAACATACTCTAGCATCTTTACTGAGAGAATAACATGTACAACATATCAAGCATATCAATGTATATCAATCATAACAAGTAATCACATGAGACAATGGACACAGAGAGTTTCACTGGGGAAAACCATAAAGGTGAAAAACCCCACAACTTCCTCAGAGATAGAAAGAGCAATGATACAACCCAAGTACAAGAGATAGTCCTCTTAGCAGCTACTCCTCCTTCCTCACTTGTGTGCCACTTTCTGGAGAGTGTAGAAGTGAATAATGAAGTGATCAAATAGAGTGCCTCCTGCACTCTATTTATACATGACCTGACCTGCCTAATAAACTAGCAAGGATGACTTGTCTAACTCAGTCTAATAACCCATGGTAATACTAATCAGGGTCGACCCCACACTTGGTGATCTAATAACCCATCACAAGCAAGTTGTGACACTTGCGACACTTGTCAATACAAATGACGACACTTCCATATAGAGGAATAATAACATCTCTATATCAGTACAATATACATAGGTGAAATACATTCTGAAGTTACAACACTCCCTCTTAACTAGGAAGGTATTTCTCGACACAAATCTGCTAGCACAAGTCTTCTTCTCTGGATCATCGTCATTGGATCATCATCATCGAATCATCATCATCGTCACTGTTGTTGCTATCTCAATCAATCTCCGATCTACTCGGCATAGGAAGTTCTACAGAGCCAACCCTTTTTCATACTGGATGTAGGCCTGCTACCTGCAGGTCTTCATCATCTACAGAGCCAGCCCTTTTTCATGCTGGATGTATCACAGAGCCAGCCCTTTTTCATGTTGGATGTGACCTAGAACAAATCTAGGATTTCCACCATAGAGCCAGTCCTTTTTCATACTAGATGGGACCTAGAAAAAATCTAGGATTTCCACCACAGAGCCAATCCTTTTTCATACTAGATGGGAGCCATACTGTGGAATCCTCAGGACTCATTACGTGCAACACAAAACCTGGCCAGAGCATCCCAGGACTTATTACGGGCACATAGCCCAACCTATTGGATCTCCCAGGGCTACATTACATGTGGTCATGGAAAAACCTCAAAATAGCATCCCAGGACTTATTACGGGCACACATCCCAACCTATCGGATCTCCCAGGGCTACATTACATGCCATAGGACAAAACCTCGAAAGAGCATCCCAGGATTTATTACGGGCACATAGCCCAACCTATCGGATCTCCCAGGGTAATATTACATGTCCTCATAGAGCAATGCCTCGAAAGAGCATCCCAGGACTTATTACGGGCACACAACCCAACATATCGGATATCCCAGGTCAACTTACATGCTCATCTGCACAACCTGTCCACGGCCACAGAGCATCAACCTGATACTCATCATACATCATCCTGATGTACATCATCACATGATCATCCTGATCATACAATGTATCCACCTGATACATATCATCTGGAGCAACATCTTGAAGCTCATCATCTATGATCATCCTGATCATACAATGTATCCACCCAATACATATACAAATACATGATCCACCTGATCATAACAAGCATCCAACATGATGCATATACAAATACATGATCCAACTGATCATAACAAGCATCCAACATGATGCATATACATATACATGATCCAACTGATCATAACAAGAATCCAACATGATGCATATACATATACATGATCCAACTGATCAATCAAGCATCCAACATGATGCATACAGAGCAGTAACTAGAGCATCGTCCTGATTCTCATCATCCAACGCTTACATCCATAGCCATGGGAAGGATCCTCCTCTCACCATTCTAGGAATGGCTTTTGCAAATGTGTCCATCACTTCTTCCTCGAAGTGTCATAAATATGAAGAACACCAAGCCTCTCTCTGAAGTACTCAAACTTCACTCTGGCTAGTGGTTTCATCAACACGTCTGCAACTTGCTCATCCGTCACAACATACATGAGCTTCACTACTCCTATCTGCACCATATCCCTGATATAGTGATATTTGATCTCAATGTGCTTCGACCTGTCGTGAAACACCGGGTTCTTAGACAACTTCACACAACTCTGGTTGTCACAAAAGATACCAGTAGCATCCAATGAGAGATCAAATAAATCAGACAGTAGCTTCCTCAGCCATACTACCTCACAACTATCCGAACAAGCTACAACATACTATGCTTCGACTGTACTCAATGCTACGTAGGACTGCTTCCTGCTAAACCAAGAGATCACACCTGATCCCATACTAAAGTAGCACCCAAAAGTGCTCTTCCTATCTGCAGCACTGCCTACCCAATCTGAATCAACATAACCCTGCAATTTAAACTTTTTATTCGCTTCATACTTGAGCCCATAATCAATTGTACCCTTCAGGTACCTCAGAATATGCTTTACAGCAACCAGGTGAACACCTCTGGGATCCGTCAGGAACTAGCTCAATGTGTTCACCGCAAAGCAAATATCTAGTCTCGTGTTCGTCAGGTACATCAAGGACCCAATCATCTGACGATACATAGTGACATCAACTGAATTAGATGAAGCATCACACAGAAGCTTCAGGTTCAATGCCATAGGTGTGGCCATGGCCTTGCAGTCCATCATCCCAAACCTCTTCAGGATTTCTACTACATACTTCCCTTGTCCAAGGAAGATTCCATCTGCACTCTGCCACACCTCCATACCTAGAAATTAGTGCATCATCCCCAAGTCCTTCATCTTGAACTTGGCAGCACTTCCTCTTCATGTCGGCAATCAGTCTATCCTCACCCATAACAAACAGGTCATCCACACACAAGAGTAGAATCACAGGATTGCCTTCCTCGACCTGTAGTAAGGGTTGGAATCCACTTTACTCTTGGTAAAGCCTAAACTGGATAGAAAGCTATCTATCCTACCATACCAAGTCCTAGGAGCTTGCTTCAAGACATACAAGGCTTTCTTCAGTCTGTACACATATGATTCTTTGTCATGTGTCTCAAAACCAAGTGGCTGCTCCACATACACTTCCTCCTCGACTACACCATTCAAGAAGGCTGTCTTGACATCCATATGGTGTATCTTCCATTTCATCACTGTAGGCAGGGAAAGTACTGATCTAATGGAAGTGTACCTAGATACAGGAGCAAACTTTTCTTCATAGTCTATCCCCTCTTTCTGGGAGAATCCACGAGCTACAAATCTCGCTTTGTATTTCTCTATGCTGCCATATGCAACATGCTTGATCTTGTAGATCCACTTGGAAGTCACAACAGACTTCCCTTCAGGTCTTGGGACCACATCCCAAACATTATTCTTCATGATCGATTGGTATTCCTCGACCATGGCATCCTTCCATTCTTTCTTTTCTGCTGCTTCTTCATAATTGGAAGGTTCTTTGTTCATAATATCACATAGTAAGGCAACATAGCTGGTATGAGATCTCGTTCTCTTCCTTTCTCTATGTTCTTCTTCTCTAATGCCATATCTTTCTGCATCTTGAATGAGATCTCTAGCCCATGCAGGTTTCCTCTTGTGAGAGTTCTTCTCATGGGGTGGATCTATAGGTTCTTATGGATCTTCAGCTTCACGATCTGCTTCTGGAATTGCTTCAGTCATGGTAGTGTCTTGGAATCTGATTTCCTTTGGTTCTTCATGATCTTCAATAGGTGTCTTCCTTGATTTGATATAAGCTAAGTCTTCATCAAATGTTACATCCCTGCTGAAATCAATCTTCTTGAACCTTGGAAAGTATATTCTGTAAGCCTTCGAGCTTTCACTATAACCCACAAAGACGCCCTTCTTTCCTGAAGGATCTAACTTAGTTCTCTTTTCCTTTGGAACATGAGTGTATACTGGACAACCAAATATTCTGAGATGGCTAACTTCAATTTTCTTACTAGAAAATATCTCCTCTGGTGTCTTGTTGTCCAATATCCTGTGAGGTGTTCTATTCTGCACATATACAATTGTTCTAGCTACTTCTTCCCATAGATGCATAGGAAGATCCTGATTATGCAGCATTGCCCGAGCTGCTTCCATGATTGTTCTATTCTTCCTTTCTGCAACTCCATTCTGTTGTGGATTGTAGGGAGCAGTCAACTCCCTCTTAATACCTGAATCACTGCATAGCTTCTTGAAATCACCTGAAGTGAATTCTCCGCCATTGTCGGATCTGAAGGTCTTGATCTTCTTATCAGTTTGATTTTCCATCAATGCTTTGAATTCCTTGAATTTATCAAATACTCCATCTTTGTTCTTTAAGAAGTAAACCCAAGTCTTCCTAGAGAAATCATCAATGAAAGAGACATAGTATACATACCTACTCAGAGAACTTGATGACATCAGACCGCATACATCGGAGTGGATAATTTCCAAGATTCCTTTTGCTTTACTTGCACTGCTTGGAAATGCCTTCTTAATGTTCTTTCCTTTTGCACATCCTTTGCAAACACCTTCATGCTTTGTCTTGATTTCAGGAAGACCCTCTACTTCTTTACTTGAAACTGGTAGTGCTCTGTAGTGCACATGTTCAAGCCTTCTATGCCAAAGTTCACTTGGATCCATGGATTCATGTACCATGGCATGTTCAGGTTGTCCCTTCAATTTGTACAATCCTCCCTCTTGCTCTCCAATCACCACTGCATCATCTATAGTTTTACCCTTTGGCCACCTTAGGACTTGGACATCTACAAATGCAACCCTCATGCCTTTTGCATCCAATGCAGATATGGAGAGTAGGTTCTTCTTGAGCCCAAGTACATATAGCTCATCTTTCATCTTCAAAGACTTTCCAGAGTCTAGGTTGTAGGAGGCTTCACCACTTCCCTTGATGGGATATTGATAGTCATCCCCAAGTTTTAGTTTATGGGGTGACTCATGTTCATATATATTTACAAAATATTCTTTAAACCCAATCATGTGTTTGGAAGCCCCACTATCAATAAGCCAATCATGACATCCATGAGAGATAGTACCTGTGAGAGCGAAGATCAGAACATATTCATCTTCACTTGATGAAGCATCACTTTCTGCTCTATCCTTCTTCTTGGGAGGTTCATCATGCTCAGCAGCATGAGCATGATACCTCTTTTTGCTGCCCTTCTTCTTCTTGTTGAAGTTGTTGTTGTCCTTTTTGTTCTTAGGACAATTTACAGCATTATGTCCCTTCTCATTACATGTAAAACATCTTCTCTTCTCTTTATGCTGATGGTGGTGAGAAGATTTCTGGAAATGAGATGGCTCTCTCTTGGGCTTTCCTTTCTTGGTGTGTGCTGTGAGAGCTTGATATTCATTCCCCATCTTTTCTTCTTGGACCACCAGCCGTGCTTCTTCTTGTGAGCATTCCTCCCACAGTCTACTGAAGGAGATCAGTTTTCTTCTTGCACAGATTCCTTGGATAAAGGAATCCCATGACCTAGGTAGGCCATTCAAAGTGGTCATAACAATTTCACCATTCTCCACCATTTCATCCACAGCTTCAATTTGTTCCTTGATATGAGAGACCTTAGAGAAATAGGATTGAATGGTCTCTCCATTTTGAAACTTTACCCTTTTCAATTGATTCCGCAGAGTCGTCTTCCGATTTATGTTCTTCCCTTCAAATAGCTTGGTCAGGGAATCAAACATGTCCTTGGGTGTCTTTAGGGATGACACATGTGGTATGCGATGGTCTTTGATAGAATCAGCAATGATCCTCTTTGCCTTGACCAAGTTCTTCTTATGCAAGGCCTTAGCCTCTTCTTCCTCTCGGACAGGGACCTCAGAACATATGTAAGTATCCAATTCATTTTCTTCCAAGATTAACCCAATCCTATAGTTCCATGCTCGGAAGTTATCAGCCCCTTCAAGCTTATCCTCAAGATTGGTGTGGTGAGACATCTTAAAGAGTACTTCAAATGGAAATAGAAAATATTTAGGTCTTACCACTGGATTGGTAGAAATCTGGATCTGGAGCTGAATTAGGGTTTGTCAGAGAAACCGTAAAAATTCAAAATGTGAATTTCAAACTTTTGGAGGTATATAAAGATGCACCTTGATGAGCTGATCAGCTTGGTATATTCAGAGATTGAAAACTGCAAAGTTTCATCCTTCAGAAATGCCTTTTAGTCTTCTCGGATTCATTGGGGAGGTCCCTGAATTAGGGTTTGAGTTTCCCAGAGCTTCATCCAACCAAAAAGTTCGATCCAAAGCTCTAAACTTTGATTTTTCCAAGGTGCTTCCAGCTATGTCCTCAAATTTCAAAAATTCCTATTTTTGTGGAAACCCTAATTTTTAGGGCAAAAAATGAAAGTGCCCAGAATTGAATTCTAATTGGACAGAAAGATGCACCTTGCTGAGGAGAGTCAAAATACCCTACTTACTTTCAATATCTATGGAGATAAACCCAATAAACAGGAAACCCCAGTTTCCGCAACTGCATAGTGTCTTGTTCTCAGGTTAGATCTGATACCATGTTAATTTTTGAGCATTAATTCAACATACTCTAGCATCTTTACTGAGAGAATAACATGTACAACATATCAAGCATATCAATGTATATCAATCATAACAAGTAATCACATGAGACAATGGACACAGAGAGTTTCACTGGGGAAAACCATAAAGGTGAAAAACCCCACAACTTCCTCAGAGATAGAAAGAGCAATGATACAACCCAAGTACAAGAGATAGTCCTCCTAGCAGCTACTCCTCCTTCCTCACTTGTGTGCCACTTTCTGGAGAGTGTAGAAGTGAATAATGAAGTGATCAAATAGAGTGCCTCCCACACTCTATTTATACATGACCTGACCTGCGTAATAAACTAGTAGGGTCGACTTGTCTAACTCAGTCTAATAACCCATGGTAATACTAATCAGGGCCGACCCCACACTTGGTGGTCTAATAACCCATCACAAGCAAGTTGCGACACTTGTCAATACAAATGACGACACTTCCGTATAGAGGAATAATAACATCTCTATAGGAGTACAATATACATAGGTGAAATACATTCCGAAGTTACATATACATCAACATTGATGATGAAGTTGAATAGCACATGGTATGGCTTATTACTCAAGGTTTTAGTCAACAACCCAGGAGATATTATAATGATACTTTTGCACCTGTTGCAAGGTTAGACACAATCATACTTGTGTTAGTTATTGCAGCCCATAACAAATGGAAAGTGCATGAAAATGGATTTATAAGACAAAGTTGAATGTTGATGATGAAGTTGAATAGCACATGGTATGGCTTGTTACTCAAGGTTTTAGTCAACAACCCAGGAGATATTATAATGATACTTTTGCACCTATTGTAAGTTTAGACACAATCGTAGTTGTGTTAGTTATTGCAGCCCATAATAAATGGAAAGTGCATAAAATGAATGTCAAATATACATTTTTGAATGGATTTATAGAAGAGGAAGTGTATGTAAAATAACCACATGGTTATGAAGTCAAAGTTCATGAAGACAAAGTGTATAGATTGAAGAAGGCCTTGTATGGTTTGAAATAAGTGCCAAGTGTATGGTACAACATGATTGATGTGTACTTGATAAGAAATGGTTTTAGTATAAGTGGTAGTGAATCGACCCTACACATGAAGGTAAATCAACAAGAAAAAACTCCCTTAGTCTACTTGTATGTTGATGATTTGATATTTATAGGAAATCTACCCATATAATTTTTTAAAACAACAATGAAGACATAATTTGAGATGATAGATTTAGGACTGATGAAATACTTTATTGGAAATGAAGTCAAGTAATCTGGAGATGGAATTTTTATTTCTCAGTCAAGTATGCTAATGATATTCTAAGAATATTTAGAATGTTGAACTCTAAATCAATAGTAACACCAGTTTCAACGAGAACCAAGTTGAACAAGAAAGACAAAAGGTCAAATGTTGATGTGACTTTGTTTAAGAGGTTGGTTGGAAGATTATTGTACTTAACAAAAACTAGACCTAATATAATGTATGATGTAAGTTTGATTTCTAGTATTATGGAATCACCATAGAATTCTCATAGTTAGATTAGAAAGAGAATTCTATGGTATGTGGTAGGGACAACTAAGCATGGAACTATGTACTCGTCAAATTCAAATTTTAAATTGTGTCTATACTGACAGTAACTTTGCAGGAAGTGTTGATGACATGAAAAGTAAATAAGGTTATATATTTAATATTGGTTTAATTGGTGTAGCATGGGTATCGAAGAAACAACCGATAGTGACAATTTCTTCAAAAGAAGAAGAGTATGTGGCAGCAATGTCAGATGCATCCCAATCAGATTGGATGCAACAAGTTCTATCATATCTACAACATGAACACGATGAACCAATAAAAAAAATTGCAACAACAAGTCAACATTTGTGTTGTCAAAAAATTATGTTTTTTAGAAGAGAAGCAAGCACAAAGACACCATATTTCATTTTATCAAAGACCTTGTAAATGAGAATGTAATACATTTGAATTTTGAAATTCTCATGAATAAATAGCTGATATTCTTACCAAGACTTTGGTGAAATATATATTCGAGTTTCATAGAGAAAATCTAGGAGTATGTAAGATGTAAGTTGTAATAGTACTTTGTTCATAGATTTCTTTGTTGAATTAATTAAGGGGGAGAATGTTGGTTGTAATTATTTCTCCAACCTCTGCATTTATCACTTCTTATACAAATCATATCCGATCAGATCCACAATAGTCATAATAGATGTCATCATCAAGTTATTCTAGAGCAGCTGGAATATTGGACAAGCATAACTTGCATTTAAGTTCTTCATCCAACCTATTTAATGTCGCCGACTGAAGTTCATGTCACATGAAGTCTAGTTCTCCATATTAGAGAACCTTCATCAAAAAAGTCAACTAACATGCTCATGTACCATTTTTCTGATTATCTGATACCCAATAACCAGACAACCTATTTTTTTTTATGTATCATTGTGACCAATGCACCAAACTTCAAAGGTCATGATGTACCAATGTTCAAATGTTTTGATGTACCCATATGTGCTAACAACCCAATATGTTTATAGCCCGATATACTTATGTTACGATAGCCTAATATTATCAATGTGTCAATATTATGATGAACCAACATGTAGTTATACTAATATGCCAATAAGTTGAAGGTCCAATAATCAAATATAGTTTCAAATGGACAATTTTTTGGTGGTGACTAGGTATTGGTTTTTGGTGTTTTTTTTAGGATTGAAAAGATTTTGATAGTTGGAAACCTTTCTTGTATAAAAGGATTGTTTCGGGAAATTAAACTTCCCTAGGGGTCTTTGGGTAAACCACCACAGAGCGATACCCAAAATAAAAATCAAAATATTCAAACAAATAGATTCAAACACTTTGCATGCAAAATTTCTTGGAAAAGACAAAGAAAGTTCAGAATTATAACTCACTCGAAATCCTATCATTTGATATAGATCCCTTGGTTATTGATGCTCCAATCCTCTCACCAATGCTTCAATATTTAACCTGAAAGTGAGCAAAGATTGACAAGAAAGTAGTTATTGCTGCAAAAATAGGGCTTCATAAAAAAATTGTTGAATAACTCATCCACATTCAAGAATTTAAAAAATGAAATTGAAATGCTCAAATTGGACAGAAAAGAGAGTTCTTTCATAAAATGAACAACAAGTTATAGACATATTTCACCTAAACCTTTTTGTGGCACCGTATATTGGAATCTTTCCACCTAGGTATTTCACACACTCAATATAGTTTATTGCAAGAGATATGCCCAAAAGAATCACTTAAATTATTTGGCACAATATAGACTCTCAACAATGATTGAAAAAAGGGTTTCAGGTAGGGGAATGGGGCATTTCTAGACTAGGGACAATAGGGATTTTAGATATGAATATAATCCAACATCATGAGGGTACTCTCCAATGCTTGGGTCCTCAAATTCCTTCTCCTATGCCTCTTTCATACTAATTGGGAGGAAGTTAGGGAAGTTATGAGTAGTTACTTATGGGATTGGGACAATTGGGAATTGCCAAAACCATAATTTTCCCCGTAAAGTAACTTTATTTTATTGTTTACACTCGAACATGAATGTACATGGGATAGCCAAAGGCATGTTGCATGGATGTGGGCTAGACACATGTAGGTTGCATATCTTGGAAAATACAAATTTTTAAGATATTTCTCCAAGAATAGTTGTTGTTTGTAGCTAATTAGGGATAAAGGGAGTATGCAAAAGAGGTAAGTGGATAAGATCAACCATCATAGCATATATGGTACAAGTGTGGAAAAATATGTTATAACAAATGCCCCTTAATGTGTGAGGTCATAGGGACAGACAATGGTTGAAATACATTATAATCCTTTCAAAAGTGAGTGTATAAATTAGCCAAACGTAATTTCTCCAAAAATTAGCCATAGTCAATACCTGCAACGGATCAAGTCAGAACTACTCTTTCTGAGGTGAGCATACACATGCTCAAGAGTGACATAAAGCATGACCTCTAGATCAATTACACTACATGTCCATGCAGTATATAGAAGCAGTGATCATGGCCATGAAGATACAAATTGGATCCATGTCAAGAGATAGAACATATCCAAGAAGATACAAAGTGGATCTATGTCTAAACTATAAGATCACAATGACAAAAATACAAATTGGATATGTATCTCATAATCAAATGAAGATCTTTGAAAATCATACTAAAAATAGAAATCTCCATAAGAATTAGTGCCAAAATATGAGTAAGTGGAAATCCAACGCAACCCAATTCATAGCATAATGATGTGATGCTATATACAGAATCGAGGTAATCAAACCAACCAACATTGGTATGAGTCTAAACTATGTGAATAGATGTCTTGAAGTCGAACATATTAAGACACCGTGTGATTATCGGTTATTGATGTATACCGTTAACACACTCAATCCAACTCACCAATAATGATAATGAGAGGCAATGTATCTAGTACAATATAACAAGTTTGAATAGATGTCTTGATGTCGAACACCTGTAGGCTCTAACAATCAGGGGACATTGATGTATTCCCACATTTTCTAGCAAGGAAACTTGCCACTAATGACTTCGAGCTCCAAGGTACTAAAAAGACTCTAGATCACGATCCTAGAATAGGTGTTTTGGATTCGATGGGATGTGAACCGTTGGAAGGAGGGAATTAGTGCATCCCCCATCATCCAACACAAGTTAGTAGGAGGAGACCAAAGATTTGTTGGAACAAACTGATGATTCTGAAACATACTTGATACGTGAAGGCTGGCAAACTGAAGGCAAGTGTTATGAAATATTGTCCAACTCAAGCAAAGAATTCCCTTGAACATAATCACAACAAATTAAGTGACTAAGGAAGCACTAACTTTATTTTTAAGCTTCAACGTATCCAATTGTAAGCTAAGAGTTCCAATAATTTCAGGTTTAAATTTCTCTAACAAGTTGCCCAATTCATCCCTAATGAACCCTCTTGTGGCTGATTTGGAAGATTTAGAAAGACTTCTCTTGTTCCCTTACCAGTTTTATCTTGTCCTTAATATTACTTCCTACATAAATCACAAATTTCTTGGAAGGTTAGTTGAGATACATCACTTGATCCCATCAAATTGAGCAGACTAATGGAATCATATGTGATCCTTCTTAGGAATATGTTTTTAATAATGTCTTGATCCAATTTATTCTACCTATATCTCTGAAGGTCATGTACATAAATATTTCAAGATTATATTCTAATATTTCATCATCTTTCTATGTCATCTTAAAGATTTCTTCTTTTATGTCCCTAGATTTGCAATAATCCTAGTATTTCTTCAAAAATTTATTACGCATGTCATCCCATGTGTGAATTGTGTTTCCTCCCAACCCCATGAACCAACGTAATTTTGCATCCTTAAGGGCAGAAGGAAACAATTTGAGTTGTTGTGAATTATTAGAATAATCATAGCTTCGATAAAGAATATCAAATTCAAAAAGGAAAGGGTTGGGATCGTTAGATACCATTCCATGAAAGTGTGGTAAAACTAAAGGAGGGATGTTCTTCATTTGTACCACTATTGTCATGTCCACAATTCAAAATCCGAAGGTTTTCTCTTATTCTACTTTGATGTATACTTCTCCCTCTCCTTCTTTAATTTCTCCACCAAACAAAATGTATGTGGCTTCAAAATATTCCAGTTCTTAAATTAGATTGCTCTCAACCTCTCTTTCGGTTTGGCCACTTAATCCTCCATCTAGTGTAGCTTTTGTTGTGGGTCCAATTACAGTCTCCATGATTTCTTAATATATTTCCCTTATTTTTGGTCAGGTGGGTGACATGCTTCCCACTTGTCTTCTCTGATTTTTTCTGCCTACCAATGGGTTAGTAGAAGGGGGTCTTACAACTCCTTGAAATGGAGAGGCTGAAAAAGATAAAACAATTCTACCTTTTAAAAATATACTTTTATCATCTCTATGAATATTAATACATTACCAACATTATTTAGATCTAATGAAAAAGAGTACTCACTAAAGTAAATGTGTTTGGATATTACACTATAGGAATCCTATAGTGAGGTCATCTTTGCATCTTACCGTATCTACTCCACCATATCTAGAATGTTGGTATGAAAAGAAATCAAATACAAAGAAGAAGAAAAAATTTCAATACAATATGAAAGAAATAAAAGTTATCAATGCTCTAATCCCCTTTTAGCATTTCCCAGACACCATCACCAAAAATGTTAGGCAATGTATATGCTTTAAATTCAATTACACTCTATTATCAATCTAGGAGTGTAAGCTTCTGAAATACCAACACTATATGTGCAGGGGAAGTGCATTAATAAATTCTATCCCAATAAAATAAGTTGATTACAAGAATCTCTTAATGAATTAGGCACACACTTATCATAAAAACCAATACAAGCATAAACCAATCACACTACATAAATGTATTAGATCACTGGATTGTTTTTTACTAAAATGTTATTGCAAGTATAGATCGCAGCCTTTCATTTGATTTAAGGACATCACCTGTTCCTGTAATAAATTATAAATAAAATCAGTTCTTCAACCTTCAACGATTAATTAATTTGTGCAGATAATCAACACACTTGTGAATGAAAATATATAAATACATGTAATACAAACTTGTAAATGAAATTGAGAAAATGATTAAGCTAAAGGAATTGAAATACTAAACTAGAAAGCAAGTAAAGGAAATTAAGAGCTAAGAAATGAAACAAACACACTTAACTAATAAATTAAGAGAATCAGATTACAATGCAAACCATGTTAGGGGGGCCTTTCCAACTGGCTTTTTCTACAAGAAAAGCTACAACACTACAAAATGATCACACCAAAGTCTTAAGACATTAGTGCCTTTGTATTATAAAATCGAGTTCAGAGGTACACAATCAATATGATCATAAGACTGCTCCTCTCTACAGATATTTTATGACCCCATGGTCTACATACATGTTACATATTTAAAGCACGGGGAGGCATTTTAGAGGCTACGACCTATTCCCTTGTTTCACAGGTTGGTAGAACTAATAAAACAAAAGATTACAAAATACTAGAGATATGATAAATGTTGTGGGATCATTTGAGCTTTTCTTTGGCGAAGGATGTTACATATTGTTATTACATGATATTTTCATGACATGTAATGCATGAAAATATCCCTCTCCACCTAGCAATGAACTCGGCCTTTGTTGGATTCCATGTTTAGGAATACAGTTGACTAGAATTTTTACTATGGGTTATCGTTGTCATCTATTATCTTGGAGTCTATCTGAGCAACATGAAACCATATCGGGGAATCTAGAATCAAAACCCATGTGGCGGTTTTTCTCCTAGAGATGTTCTAATATGCCAATTGATGACACGTTACCAGATCTATACCAAGGTTACAAGATTTGGAATTGTTATAACCATCATTAGAAAAAACAGTTCTAACTCTATTTCTTTATTAAAAATAGGTAAAATCACGAGAAATTGACAAACTACTACCTTATGAGCTTGTTGCCATGTATTCTTTGGAAAGCATAAATAATTATAAAAAATGGAATGATATGAAGGTGAAATGGATGAGTAAAAGGTCAAAAATGGCATCAATAACAATGATAAACACATCAAAACTCATGCCCAACAATCCACATTTAGATCTTTTCAACATTCTTACAAATTTTCTCTACAAGTCTTTTGGTAGTGTCTTCATCCAAGATTCTTGATTTTGTTTACCATGCTTCTTTTATTATTTCAATTTCTTGAACTGATCCAATATATTTTTATTATGATCCTGTAATCTACAAATTTCATCATCCTTCTTTTTCAATTCTTCCCTTGACTCATCATTTTCCTGATTTCCTTTCCAATTATTTTCCTTTTTCAATTTGTGAACCTCTTGAATAAGTGATTCAGTAAGGGAATGTATCTTAGAAAAATACTCTCCTTTATTCTTGAGTTGTTGACACATCGTCTATCAACAGGGGTTCACTTCGCACTGTCATCAACAAACCATTGACCAAACTCCCTTAAACACCGGCTGAAAAAGGTTTAACCCTTTCCAACAACACTCACAGAGCAAGTGAAGTCTCACCCGAGATGGATAAGGGGGCTACAGGAACCAAGTTTATGCAGTGGAGTTGAGGACATGCATCAAACACACATTACAACCGCAAAAACTAGAGATTATACCTTTCACATTATGCTAACAATTCATCATTCACATATTCACCATTCGCAGATTCAACACATAATAGACATTCGCATCAACATGATCAAACTACTCATGAACAGAAATTACCAAACCACAGAGTATTAAACATTTCACAAACACTGGTATTCACCATCTAGCATAAACAAAGACAAAATATAGAACCATAATCGAACATCTTCATGCATTCATTAAAACCTATGGAATGGCCTTCGCAGAATAGTCAATACATCATATTGCGGATACAAAACATATCAAAGATCAAACGATGGATCAATACTGGATTGATAGATTCCCTTAGTCTTACAATCATACTCCTATTTATATGAAACAAAGTGGTTACAAAATGGTCCACATGACCAATTCTAACAACTTTAACTAATCTTGCGCTTCCTCGTTCTCCACGAATGACCTTTCTTTCGTGGATTAGCCCTCTTTTGAGTTGTCGGCTTCCGCACTTCATGCGGACTAATCTCGTGCCAACAGGCCCCCAACAAAAAATTTTGGCTCTCCCTCGAGCCACCTCAGCTGGACACCTCTAGTGCATTCACATGCTACTTGAAATCGCCGTATGCATTTTTTATTTGGTCAACCACTTCCTTTATTGATGATCTCAACTATATGTATTCTTCCACCTGTTGGTCTGTTGGGTGCTCACAATTTTCCTGTTCTGCATCCTTCAATTGTTGTTGGACCTCTTCCATTACTGCCATTACTCGTACTGCAAGAACTTATACCTTTTTCTGAAACTTGTCCAAATGTGTGGCCCTTCGCTGCTGCCTATCGCGTGCCTTGGTTACGCGTTGATGCAGGCCTTTTAATTCTTCAGCCTTCGTCATCTGTACAAATGGGGACATCGCTTTGATCGACCCATTGAAGGACTCCAACTAAGCTTCTGCTTCACTGATTTGTGCCTTCAACGCAGTTAATTGGTTGTCCTGGACCTCACTTCCCCAAAATGTTGTGACTCCCTCGGTAACTATCTGGACTTCCTTCTCCATCTCTTGGATCTCTGCCATGGCTTCTTCGATCGCAACCTATCGATGTTGAATCTGTTGCGGTGGTGTGCTTGGTACCACTCTTACTTGCAACTCTACATTCTCCATTTGCAAGTTGTTGAAAAGTACACCTAACAAAATTTCCTTTGCCTCTGGTATCACCTCCTGGTCTACCTCAGGGGTCTTCTCACATACTTTGGATAGTGCCTCTTCTAGCTGCTTCCTATCTGCCAGGGCCCTTTCCTTTTCCTCTAATGTGTTGGCCTTCTCTTCCTGTAGGCGTTGTGCCTTTGCCTCGTGGTCTTGCGCCTACTTCTTATACCGCACCATCTTGTCATGTATAGAGGCCTCGCATTCGCTGAGTTCTTTCAATGCTACAGTTTGGATTCTCTGTAGCGTCAGCAATGGTAGTAGATTGAAATATACTACTATTGCATCGAAATTCCTCAGTTCCACATCCAGCTCGTCGTTTCTTGTTTTCATTGCATTTGGAAAAATCTGAACTAACCTGGGGTTCATGCCAACCTCCACTTCAACCCTTTGTTTCGATGCAGTCGGTTGAACTTCCCCATGCGGTACACTATACTCTACAACTGCATTTGACAGCGTGGATAATAGTTGGGTTACCTGGTGGAAGTATCTGCTCAAATGCTGTGTAACTCTCTCACTATTTTCTTCTATGACCTCGATTAATTTCTCCAAGAGTCTATTAACCTGCTCCTCCGGAAGACCGCCACTGGTGCTTCCTTCACACTGGTCCATCCTTCGCTTTGTCCTTCGTTCCTTGTATTGTGCATCTAGCTCAAAATCAGTCGAGGTAGCTTCTGTTGAGGCTCCATCATGGTTGGATCCCTCCGACTCCTCTTTCGCAAGGTCATCTTTTCCTGCACCTTCCTTCCTACATACTGATTCTTTTTCTTCCTCAGCTGGGTTTATTCAAGCTATTGGCTTCCCATTTGACAGATCCTTCTCCTCAGCTGGAACTTTCCACTCTGTCGGCCATCTTGCAATGATGGCGTCCAACTCTTCCTCAGTGAGCTTATACTGTGCTGATAGCCATTGATGTGACTTATCTGCTCGAGCTTGAATGTAAATTGTTTGGGACTCGACCGATAGACTTGCGATCAGTCGGTACTTCATTGCTACTTGCTATGATATTCGTGGTATCGCCTGTGCATCCATCTACAACCTTTATAAAAACAAGTAAAATTGTAGAACGTTGTCTCTCTGCCACTCTTTATCCATTGTTTCCCATAAGTTTTGGTATCGCGCTCCTTTGCGTACCCTGGCTTCTACTGTGTCCATACCCCAATAGTGTTCCGGTTCCCTCCAACCTGCTTATGCAACCAGCATTATGAGCCATGAATATGTAAATGCCTTCCCGTGCTCCTTTGCATCGTATGCATCTTTGACCAGCTCGTGCAGCAGGAATTTGGACCAGTGCAGCTGCTCTCCTACGACACATAGTTCCGCGGAAGAAATGACGCCTGAACTACATTCCTTGGGCTTGTTCTTCTGCATTACCTTAATTGCTAATATCTTGGCTCCAACCCTGACGACCTTGTTCTTGATCATGTGGATTAGGTATCCTCTGGAATTTTTCTCCACGCTGTACTTCGTCTTCAACCTGTCTATGAGCTTCTTGTCATTATCCTTCCCCTGGAAAAATTGGGAAGGTTCGTCTCCCTCTTTAGGCAGCCCAGTGATTCTGGTGATCAAGTCAACTGTGACTGGAATATTCTCATGCAGCCATAGGTACCCACCATGAAAACAAGCCAACAATTGTTTGACGCATGCATTGACCTATGCTAGCCGCCCGACGTGCGGCATCTGGGTGAGGCCTAACAACCCTGAATGCTCCAATCCTATCTCCTATCCTACATGTTCCTTCATGGTTGGTCCTCCTTCATGGTTGACATTCACGTAGCCTTCCGTGCTTTCTTGGAAATTCGCAAGGTCGTGGTCAGTATAGAGTAGTTTCTGCAACTTTGGTACAATGTTCCCGACTTGAGGAACTCCTTGCGGTACCAACGACATTGCAATACTATACCGTTCATTCTTGTTTATCCTCACCACTGGTGCTCCTTTCTGGCGTGGTGGCACATACCCTGGTATTATTGGGTGATAGTGCGCTTATTGCAATACTTTAGCACCTGAAGTACGTGCGTCTTCGACGGTGAACTATGCTGAGGCCTAGGTTCCTTTCTTCGATGCTCGACTAGTGTCAAGAGGCTGATTGGCACCCCTCTTCTTCTTAAGTGGTATGCCAAACATGACTTCTGGTTGTTCCTGCGTAACGATCTTGGGTTCTGGTCATTCGGTACTTGCGCTCGAAATATACACTGCCATGCACTTCTCTGTGGATTCTTTCTTAACCCACAATGTGTCGAGCTGCCCCCTGCCTCATTTTTTATAGTGGTTAAGTGCTGCATCTGTTCGATCTGGGGCAGTAATTTCCAAATCCACCACCGACTTCCCAAATCCATCGCATGCGTCAGGAATTAGTTGCTCCGGTTTTTTCATTTTTGTCGTCAGTCGTTGTGGTTTAACTGCTTCATTTATGGCTGGATTGGACCATTCCACACCATGGCAGCTTCCGACTCGTTGAAGCGTACCACCTCTTAGTTTATTCTACGATTAACTTATCGAAACCCCCCGTTTTTTTTTCTTTTTTTTACTGTGACTACTGCGTTAATCGATTAGCGATGTAGTTAGCTCCATTGCATCGATGCTTTGCCGTAGATTTTTGTTTTCGCACTTCTCATAGTGGTCTATTGTCGCTGATTCCTTCTGGTTTCTTTTGGTCGCTATTATGTACTTCTCAAACCCATCCGTCCTTGGTTCTGGTATTCCTGCGTGCAACATTCTTCCAATATTAGCTTGCACCCATTCCTTGTACCTTGGATTCAACCGGTAGGGCCGCTGCTTGAATGGCTTCGCATCGGGTTTCATGGGGGTCTTCATTTTGCCTAAGTCCCCGGAAATTCCTTTCATTTCCAAGAATTTCATTGGGAACAAATCCTGAAACTCATACAGTAGATCAGTCATCTTCCCAATAGTGGAGTCATCCTAGTAGTATCTAATACTTGCAAACTTCGGATTCTCCTCTGACCCAATGTTTACTTTCTTAATTTTCAACGGTTGTTGAAACCTGTCGGAAGGTATTCCTGGTGCCTCGACACTGCGACTACCTTCTGATTTTGGCACATATATAGCCCTCGAATCATTTTCATCGTCCAGTTCTCCTGTGATATTATAGCACTCCATCAGCATTTTTGGTGTCGAGTCCACTGAAGTTCCAATGGTTGCACTGTCGGTACTACTTCAAATATTTTTTCTCGGATCACCTGTAGCGCACTATGGATGAAGTGGTTCTCATCTGAGAAACAAAATGATTGGTTGAAGACAATTGTTAGATTCTCCCAAGAGGTTGTCCCACATCACAGTTCTGCTGCGACATATGAACTCCGTGGTACTTCATCCAATTTGTGAACAAATGCATGGACCCACTCCTGTTTCACCCATGAGCCCCATTGGTGTTGACATGAATTCACATGTTCCTTCGGATCTCCTTTACCTTCATATTTCCTTTCATTGTTTTTTGAAGCGTCGCCGAACCTAACCTCCATGAGGTGTCGACATAGTGGCTAGTTTGTGATATTAGACTTATGTGCCGCCCACCAACCTGCGAGAGTATCCTTCAAGGCTTCCTCCAAGGCCAATAGACGTTGCAGTTACGCCACTTTTTCCGCAAATTCAGCAAGAAACTTGTTCAAATAGGGAAATACCTCATATGGCAGCAGTGCACACTCCTCTGTGGCTGCCCATTGCAACGACTGTGTGATTCATGCACACCTCCTAAACGATACCTCGTGTAGCCGATTCTGCCAATTCTTGAGTGCCTCATCTGAATCTGACGATGTCGAACTAACACTATGCCATCCCAATTCTTCGTCTATGGTATGATTAATGTAATCCTCAGATATGTTATATATGCTATCCCATCCCTCTGTAAATTCATCTCTTGTTGGTTCAACATATCATTGCCCTTTTGCAGGATCCATAGCTGCGATGACCCTCATCTCACGATTCTCAAAAGACATGGTCCGTTTCTTGAAGTTGATGATCGCCTAGTTTTCCATCGCCCAGTCTATCCCTAGCAGCACTAGATAGGGGCTTTTGTTATCAACAATCTCTATTACATCGAAGTCGGTGTATGTCTTGAGTCCCTCAATTTCAACCGGAAGCTGGCACACCCGACCAAGTGGAGTAACCTTACTCTGATTTGCTAATCGCAGTTGTACCAGTGACTAGGACGACTATGGTTTTCTGTCATGTCCCAAATTTGGCATTGGGTCACAATGGCCTAAGCAAATTGGCCATATTCATTAGAGTTTGTCAAATTGATGCTAAAGGTCAAATAATTGCCAAGGAGGAAAATTACTAGTTTCCTAGGTTTGGGGTGGAAGCTTTGGGATTTGGAATAATGGGGATAATAAATGATGTTGGAACATTAAGATGGAATAAATATTTAATAAATGAGATAAATAAACATATACAAGTGAAAATAAAAGTGTCATTTTATCATGAAGACACATGGAGGAAGTGGGACCCACACAAGCTAGAATTTATGTGCCACATGGCATCCTCTTCTTGCAATTTCAAATCCATGGGAAGCCTAATGTTCTTGGGATGAGTTATAAGGTCAATAATACTTGGCATGAGTCAATGAGGTTGAAATATAGAGGAAGAGTAACTCCCATGGAAGAGGAAGAGGCAATTTGGAGCTAGTGAGACACTTGGGCTAGATCCCCTAGCTCTATGACGACAATGATGAAGATGCTATGACACCTATGACACAAATCAGACCTGAAGGATGACATATGACATATATGACATGTCAGGGATAAAAATAGACTCCAAGAGGGCAGCTACGATGCTTCCACATGTGATTTGGTGCAAGTGGGAGACTAGGAATTGTTGTACAAGTGGCATTCTTTGGAATCTCTTCCCAACTTGAGTTGGCATGAGTATCTTGGAAGGAATTCGACCCATGGAGGACAATAGAACTTTATAAATTTCAAGAACAAAGAATGAAACCATATTTTGATCATTTTTAGAACTTGCAATTGCATTTGTGAAGAGGGAGAGCTAGTGGATGACTAGCTTCTTGCCTTACCCAATTTTGAGGGTGAACGATTCCCATCCAAGTTGGTAATTGGAAAGGCCATTCAGACCTTTCATTTGGAGCTTTAATGGAGTCTTTCTTTTCAGGTGTAAGCTACAGGGTAGCTCATGGTTTCTTCTATTTCAGCTCACTCCTTCAACCATTTCTAGTTTTGATGGCATATTCTTGATCCTTGAGGGAGGGCATTTTGGGTGAGCTATTGTACTCTTTTGGGGAGCTTATAATGCCCCTTTTATTTTTTAATATGAATTAATTACTCTGTTCTTCATATACAAAAATTTTCATATCTAAATTCCAAGTAGAAATGTGTAAATCTCATTTTTAATGAAAGAACAATGCCATTTCCCCACTACCTTGTTCTGAACCAATGTAATGCTGATGATTTCGAATGAATGGATGATTCTATGATAAATTTGTGATTAATAGACTTCCATGGATGTATTTTACAAGTTTCATGTACTGTACTTGAGCATTTGAAGTATTTTTACTCAGTTTAATTGCATTGGGAGAAGAAATAGTGTCATTTCCCCAAGGGTCGAATGGGTGTTTTTGCAGCTGAATGGGAGAGGGTGGAAACAGATATAATAATCAATTAATGGTGCACATGAGACCTTAATAACATCCTTAATACATTCCCTACCTATGTTCAAAAATTTGAGTGGGTTTGGAGGCATTTGGGAAGCCATTTTCAGTACTTACCCCAGGGGGATTTGAACCCCAAATTACTAGTAAAATTGCATACTTGGTCCAGAATATTAAGAGAGTTTTCAGAGGTATTTTGGTGGCCATATCTCATCCATTAACATCATATTCAAGTCCTAATATCATTCATACACCTTCCTTGAATATTTGAATGCATTTGGAGTCAATTTGAGAACTAGAGACCAATACTAGTCAAAGGGAAATTACTAGTAAAGTTCCCTACATTGGCACGAATTGAAAGAGGATTGGAAGAAGTATTTTAAAGGTCCAAAAGCATCCCTGAAACACATATTTATGTTCTAAAATTATATATATACCTTCTTATAATATTTGGGAGCAATTGGAGTAATTTGGGGACCTAGAGCTCAAAACTAGTCAAAGGTCTAACTAGGGAAAAAAGTGAAAAATTGTCATTTTAATAAAATTCCTAACAAGGAACAATACAGTGGTATAAGAGCATGGTCCTTGCACCTGTGAGTTAATATTATACATGAATAATAAGTTGAATCCATTTATTACTATTATGATGAATCCTATGAGTACAATTCTTATGAGGAATATGCAGATGCTTATGAACAATATGAAAGCGAATGTGAATGGTATGAGGAAGAGGTTCCATCATTCAACACTTCTTACAATTTCAAGAGGAATGAAGATTATGATTATGACCCTATGTATGATAAATGTGAGGATGCCACACCACCAAAGGATAATGCTATGGATGATTTACAAAGATGGAGAGCAAAATATAAAACCTTGCCCCAACAATATCAATCATATCAAGAATATCTTGCTTTGAGCAAAAATACACAAAATGCCATGTCTTTTGAGTACTATGCTGAACATATTTTTTCAAATAGGTCCAAACATGAATATGTGGAGTTAGTAAAGAAATTTTTATGCCCTTCTTGTAAAGAACCTTGGGGAGAGTATCATATATGTATGGGTAAAATGATGTCCTACTTGAGGAGAACTTTTGGGAATTATTCAAAAAGAGATTCCAAAGATATTGATCCTAAGGAAAACAAGGGGAAAAATGCATCAGCTTGCTTGAAGGAGCAAAAGGATGAGACATCAAAAGAGCATGAAGAAGATTCTATTGAAAATATGGAAGATCATTTCGAGACACCTTCTAGCTTAGACATGAACCAAAGAGCATCTACTGATGGATGCTTAAACTATGAAGGAGTACCCACTTATGGGTGCTCACACCTCTATGTTGGTGACATAGAGATCACTTTTGAAAGTGTTGCTGCAAGCCCACGTTCCGTTAAGCATGATAATGAAGACCTTGTAGAAGTTGAAGAAGAACCAAGATCAACTTCCCCATCGGCACTTGAGCTTCATGAAGTTGGTCCAAGCAAAAATGAAGAATATGAGGAGGTTCATTTGCAAGAGCCTCATTTTCTTGAAGTGTCCTTAAAGATGAATGAAAAGAATATCCAAGAATCCCTCTGCATTCTCCATGACACTCAAGCATTGGTGTCAAATTCTTGTTGGAGAGCTACTTCATTGGAGGAAACATCCTTCCTTGAAGACATGGAGAAGATTCAAAGAGCAATGTGCCACATCAAACGTAATTTCATGTCTTTGCTTTTTGATAGAAACCATTTGTTTGATATTAATGAATTGTTACATGATGCATACTTGAAGAATAATGAGGATAATCATAAGCTCACAATTCAAAATGAGCAACTTCTTGAAAAGTTGCAAGATACTTGTTTTTCCTCCTATGTTTCAGATTGTCAAATGGTAGATTGTTTGGAGGATTCTCATGACATGGTGGATCATGAGAAATGTGGAAATTTGAATGTTCTTGATGTGTTTTAAGATGAACTTGAAGAGATCCAAACACTTGATGTTGTGTAAGAGGAACTGGAATTGTCTCTTGATGAAGGTTATGCAATTTTTAAAGAAGAGCATGATTCCTCTACATTGGAACCAATCTATGACAAAGGTTTCACACTTTTGAAGGAGATGCATGATACTACCCATATGGATCCTTCCCATGATGAAAATTCTGCACTTTTTGATCATTTGGGTGAGTTAGTGCATTCTCCTACATCCTACAATTCCATGTTTTGTAGCATTAGTCTCAATGAAGTATGGGTGAAAGGGTTCTTTTTGATGGTGCCACATGAGGAGTATGGAACTCCTAGATTTACTTTTTATGATGATCTAGTTGGAGCACATTATTATTCACATTTGCAACAGCATCCTTTGTTACTTTATGATGATGCACATCTACATGGATGCACCTATGATATGCATTTGAGTCACTTGAAGACTCATGGTTTTTCTTGCTCAACACTTGATTCATTCGATGTTGGAGGAACTTCATCCAACACTTGGGTGAATAGATTTATGATTGGAGAACATTTTTGTTGGCAGCCACATACTTTGTTATATCTTTATGATTCTCACATTCAGGGATGTATGGGTGAGACTTCTTTGAGTCATTTGAAGTCTCCTTGTTTTTTCTGCTCATTATTTGGTTCAGATTTTAGTGGAGATTCTTCATTCACTTCTTGGATGAAAGAATACATGGCTGAATATTTTGATGCATATCACATCCTTTTGGAGCAGCGTTATAGGACATGGAATCCTCACCTATGTCATTGGAGCAGATTTGATTGGTCACTTGAATTTTGCATGCACTTGGAAAATGGTGGTCTATTTGCTTGGAGGTATAAGCACTTGCATGACTCTTTGATGAAGCATATCCTTGATGTACATTTTCATTATGTTGTTATGTACTTTGATGATATATATTTGGTACTCATGATGTTTGGAAGAATGCATACAAGAAAATGGGATCCAGGAATCCTCTTATCTAATGGTGTGGGTTGGAAAGCACTCTTAATTGTTGGGGTGAAATACAAGTAATGGAACCCTAGAATAATTTTTATCTCATTGGTTTCAAATTTTTTGGGGAAACAAGCAGTATGGGAGATGGATTTCCCACTTAATAAAGTGATTTTTATCAGAGAAGTGCAGCAGCAAGCATGGTGGTTCCTCTCTAAAATGTTCATGGAAACTCAAAGACTCAATGTTGGGCAATTCAATGGCAACTTCAGAGAATTATACAGAAAGCAGGTTCTTCAACACCCATGTTTGAGATTGTTTGAGGACAAGCAATATTGGGAAGGGAGGATTTTTCATGTCCCAAATTTGGCATTGGGACACAACGGCCTAAGCAAATTGGCCTTATTCATTAGAGTTTGTCAAATTGATGCTAAAGGTCAAATAATTGCCAAGGAGGAAAATTACTAGTTTCCTAGGTTTGGGGTGGAAGCTTTGGGATTTGGAATAATGGGGATAATAAATGATGTTGTAACATTAGTATGGAATAAATATTTAATAAATGAGATAAATAAATATTTACAAGTGAAAATAAAAGTGGCATTTGATCATGAAGACACATGGAGGAAGTGGGACCCACACAAGCTAGCATTTATGTGCTACATGGCATCCTCTTCTTGCAATTTCGAATCCATGGGAAGCCTAATGTTCTTGGGATGAGTTATAAGGTCAATAATACTTGGCATTAGTCAGTGAGGTCGAAATATAGAGGAAGAGTAACTCCCATGGAAGAGGAAGAGGCAATTTGGAGCTAGTGAGACACTTGGGCTAGATCCCCTAGCTCTGTGACAACAATGATGAAGATTCTATGACACCTATGACACAAATCAGACCTGAAGGCTGACATATGACATATATGACATGGCAGGGATAAAAATAGACTCCAAGAGGGCGCTCAAGGGTGTTAGGGCAGCTAAGATGCTTCCACATGTGATTTGGTGGAAGTGGGAGACTAGGAATTGTTGTACAAGTGGCGTTCTTTGGAATCTCTTCCCAACTTGAGTTGGCATGAGTATCTTGGAAGGAATTCGACCCATGGAGGACATTATAACTTTATAAATTTCAATAACAAAGAATGAAACCAACTTTTGATCATGTGTAGAATTTGCAATTGCATTTGTGAAGAGGGAGAGCTAGTGGATGACTAGTTTCTTGCCTTAGCCAATTTGAGGGTGAAAGATTACCATCCAAGTTGGTAATTGGAAAGGACATTCAGAACTTTCATTTCGAGCTTTAATGGATTCTTTATTTGCAGGTGTAAGCTACAGGGAAGCGCATGGTTTCTTCTATTGCAGCTCACTCCTTCAACCATTTCCAGTTTTGATGGCATATTCTTGATCCTTGAGGGAGGGAATTTTTGGTGAGCTATTGTACTCTTTGGGGGAGCTTATAATTTCCCATTTATTTTTTAATATGAATTAAATACTCTTTTATTCATATCCAAAAATTTTCAGGTCGAAATTCCAAGTAGAAATGTGTAAATCTCATGTTTAATGAAAGAACAATGTCATTTCACCACTACCTTGTTGTGAACCAACGTAATGCTGATGATTTCGAATGAATGGATGATTATTTGATACATTTGTGATTAATAGACTTCCATGGATGTATTTTACAAGTTTCATGTACTGTACTTGAGCATTTGAAGTATTTTTACTCAGTTTAATTGCATTGGGAGAAGAAATAGTGTCATTTCCCCAAGGGTCAAATGGGTGATTTTTGCAGCTGAATGGGAGAGGGTTGGAACAGATATAATAATCAATTAATGGTGAACATGAGATCTTAATAACATATTTAATACATTCCTTACCTATTTTAAGAAATTTGAGTGGTTTTGGAGGCATTTGGGAAGCCATTTTCAGTACTTACCCTAGTGGGATTTGAACCCCAAATTACTAGTAAAATTGCATGCTTGGTCCAGAATATTAAAAGAGTTTGCAGAGGTATTTTGGTGGCCATATCTCATCCCTGAATATCATATTCAAGTACTAATATCGTTCATACACCTTCCTTGAATATTTGAAGGCATTTGGAGTCAATTTGAGACCTAGAGACCAATACTAGTCAAAGGGAAATTACTAGTAAAGTTCCCTACATTGGCCAGAATTGAAATAGGATTTGAAGAAGTATTTTAAAGGTCCAAAAGCATCCCTGAAACACATATTTATGTTCTAAAATCATCCATATACCTTCTCAGAATATTTGGGAGCAATTGGATCAATTTGGGGACCTAGAGCTCAAAACTAGTCAAAGGTCTAACTAGGGAAAAAAGTGAAAATTTGCCATTTTAATAAAATTCCTAACAAGGGACATTACATTTTCCCATTGTTTCTCATGTCTGCCTGGTCAGAATTTTGACGTCCTGCCCCAAGTCCAAAATGATTGAATCGACATCAAATGATCCAATTTGTGCCGACATTCGCATTTCTCTCCCCGTCTTCCTCTTGTGTATGTGATTGACCTATCGCTCCTGGCGTGCACCCTCCCATCGATGAAACAAATTGGAAATTTCTTCCAATGCAATCCTGATCCTTTTCCAACTCCAGGAAACTCTCCAAGAAGGCTTTTAAGGTGTTATCCTTCCTCCGCGACTTCGTCGTGTCGAACGTCGGTGGCATATCATAGATAACTTCTTCTTGGAAACATCCCTTTCGACTTCCACGTCAAAGGTGACATGCTTTCATGCTGTTGGTCAGACAGTAGCGTGTGACCTATCGAATCCTATCAAAGATCCTCCTCATGTCACTACTCCAACAGTCGTAGTGCGGTTTCGAACCTCTGTTGATATCATCTGTACAGCCGGTCGTGTATTCTGATTTTAGTTTTGTGGAGGTGGTGGCAGATTCTTGGTCTTCCATTTTGCAATGAACTATGGACAATATTCAACACCATGATCCACAACGCTGCAATAAGTGCACTATGGCACTGGATTCGGGAAATCCCTCTAATAATGCCCCTACTGCCCGCAATTGTAACATACAATCAGCTCTCGTCCTCGAGTAGCAACTCCTCCGTGTCCTATGCCGACACCTCGACCTCCGCGGAATCCTCCTCTGAACCCTCCACGCGGTGGTCCATATGGTGGGTACTGCGGCTGTTGATATGGTGGCTACCCATCATGTAGTGGTGGATACTGAGGTTTCCCATACTACCCTTGATCGTACTGCTGCGGCTGGTTAAAATGGGGTTGTTTTTGGTTATTCTGCAGTTACTGCTATACCACTAGTTTCTCTTCCCCTTTCATAAAGTACGTTTCAGCAGTCTGATCTTGGAGTAGGTCATAGGCCCTGCAGTCCTTGTCGTGGCCAACTGAACGACAAAATTTGCAATATAGATTTACTGGCTTCGACACCATCTTTTGCAAGTACACACATTCTTTCGGCCGATGCCCTCTGGTTTGACCCACGTGACACCAAGGCATCCCTCCCTGACTGAGGGGATTTGGTGGACCTGATTGTAAATATTCTCGAAACTCTGGGCAATAATCCTTATGGTGTCCTTCTGTTTTACACGTGGTGCACCATATGTCTTCACGGATTTATTTCCCCTTCTTCATGTCTTGCAATTGGAGTGTCAAATTATCCAACTACGCGTGGATCCTATCCATTCCTATCCCAGCTTCACCGATTGGTGAAGCCTCCAGCTTCATCGCAATCTCCAACGCTTCGGCTTGTGTTGCTACCTTTTGTTGCATTAGTGGTCCGTGGATGTGTGACACCAATACTGCGATAAAACACTCCTTGCGTTGCATATCATTTATTCTGAAACTCACCTTTGCTATCAACGTCTTATACTATTGATCAAATTCCCAAACCGGCTCATTTGGGTATTGCTTGATTTATTTGAGCTCGGTAACATATTGCGATTCTGACTTTGGCTTTCTAAACTCATCGACCATTCCTGCTTTGATCTGTGCCAATGACATGGCTAGTGTTCTCACTGGAACCTTTGTAAACTTCATAAACCAATCTAATGCCTAGCCCCTAAGGGTCGTCGCTAGCTGTCCCTTTTTTATATCTTCATCCTTGACCTACTTCATAGTCCATACTGCTTTGCACAGGAACCAATACTACTCGGGATCCTCAGTCCCGTTCCCCTAGAAGGTGGGCATTTTTTTGTCATCTGCCATTCTAACGTTCCTAATATTATTGTTTACTGATGCACTACTTCTACCAATGCACTTAGGGAAACTCTGCGAATAACTTGTGTTTCTTCCTGTGAAATTCTTAGTAGTGCACGGGGTTGAAGGTATGTTGTAACTTACGATTTGTCCCTCTTCTAATTCTAGGGTAGCCTGGTCACTGTCTCCTTTGCAATAAGGTCGCTTCCTCCCTTGTGGTCCTATTTCGCAGTCTTCCATTCCGGTCCTCTCAGGAGACTCTCTCTCAGTCCTCGTCTTCTTCTCAGGACGTTGGAATATCACCCCACTCCTCAAGGTACCACACTCTTCGTCAGCCTCCCTTAGAAATTCATCGTCGCTCATGTCTATCTACCCCGCATATTTCTATCGGATCCACATTCACACGATACCCTCAACCTCCGCACACTGATCTTTCTACTCGTTGGAAGTCATCCTCAATATGCCCTTTTCACAGATGACCATCTTAATCAACAGTTTTAGCAACAGTAAGAATCTTTCCCTCAGTCCTTTGAAAAATATCCTTTCATTGTCGCTATACGATTTGATTATGTCTACTGCGAACTCAGTAATGTATCCTTCTAGGATACTATCCACCAAGAAATCGACAGCCCTTGATACCTTATTATCGACTCGTTTTAGTTGTCGGATCAATTCTAGAAGCCAATGATCAGGCTTAGTCTTTTGACAATGATTTTTCTGAAATGTCAGTTGCGCTATCCACTTGTGCAACAACACCAGGAATTCACAGAAGAACACTTCGTGGATATCCGAATAAATATACTTCTGCAACTAACTACTCACTGTCTGTCCATGGTTTCAATTTTCACCTTCTACGAATTCCTCTGCCTTCTTGTCAAACCAATCTTGAATCTCCGGTTTCATCGGGTGCCACAACATATCCTCTTATTTTTCTCTTCAAGGTCCCAGCAACAAAACCATTTGTTGACACAGCGTCTATTAACAGGGGTTCACTTCACACTCTCTTCCACAAGCCATCGAACAAACTCCGTTAAACACCGGCTCGGAATGGTTTAACCCTTTCCAGCAACACTCGCAGAGCGAGTGAAGTCTCACTCGAGATGGATAAGGGGGATACAGGAACCAAGTTTTCACAGTGGATTTTAGGACATGCATCAAACACACATTACAACCGCATAAACCAAAGATTATACCTTTCGCATTATGCTAACAATTCATCATTCGCATATTCACCATTTACATATTCAACACATAATAGACATTCACATCAACATGATCAAACTACTCATGAACATAAATTACAAAACCACAAAGTATTAAACATTTCACAAACACTGGTATTCACCATCTAGCAGAAACAAAGACAAAAGATAGAACCATAATCGAACATCTTCATGCATTCATTAAAACCTGTGGAATGACCTTCGCAAAACAATCAATACATCATATTGCAGATACAAAACAGATCAAAGATCAAACGATGGATCAATACTGGATCGGTAGATTCCCTTAGGCTTACAATCATACTCCTATTTATATGAAACTAAGTGGTTACAAAATGGTCCACATGACCAATTCTAACAACTTTAACTAATCTTGCGCTTCCTTGTTCTCTGCGAACGACCCTTCTTTCGCGGATTAGCCCTCTTCGCAGCTGTCGGCTTCCGCACTTCATGTAGACTAATCCCGTGCCAACAGGAGTTCATCTTTTGCTTCTTTCAATTTGTTTTTGATTTTATTCATCTCTTCCATTTTTGAGTTCTTGATTCACCGTTTTGAGAAAATTTATTTTAAAAGTTCTTCAAATACTTCCCATGTAGCATTTAGTCTAGTATTTTCATCAATACTCATCAACCACTCCCAAGATTCATCATAAAATAAAATATTTGCACACAAAGGATTATTACAATTTTGTTTATCCTCCTCAACTATTCCATAAGATTGACTTGATCTTTATCTTCATTTCCATTAAACTTAAGTATTGGCAATTTTTCCATTTTTCTCAACTAAGCTCTAATCAAAATACATACCTTACAACCTAAATATATTTTAAAAAAATGTATAATATGTTTTTTCTAGCATATTGTATTGTGTTTCCTCTTTCCAATGAATCTTGAATTTCCTAAATAAGACCTTCTAGTCAAAAGTTATGCTAATTTCAAAATAGCATACGTTTTAAAACCCTGATTTTGAGACTATCTTTCTAGCCGAGTTTAAACTGAGGTAACATTGTAATTTTGGCCCCGTTTAGTCTAAAATTCCCTCCTATAGTATCCTGATATGTATTCTCAATAATTCAACAAGATTGACCCAATTTTTTTCTTCCAAGAGAGACTCGTGGTAATTTTCCCAATATGTTTTATTTTTTTCCCTTTCAAGAGAGAGAACTTGTACAAACTGACACATTTCCAACTTTTTGTTTATTATTATAAAATTGTTACTACAAATACTATGGTATATCTTCATTCTTATGAATAGGTGGCACTCATTTTTTATCTCTCAATATTTAGACATGTCAGAGATAATAACTCCCAAATTGATTTATTCAATGTAGAAATCACTTATTTATACATTGGGGATTGTCTATTGGGTTTCAGATTCCAAGAGATTCATTGGAGTCCAAGGTGACTCTCCACATTCTTCTTATTAAACTGACTAATATTTACAATGTGTACAAATTTAATCTTGGAATCATAATCCCATAGGATTGGGGTTTCCAACATTACCCCCCCTTAATATGAAGTGGTGTTTGTAAGTCCAAGCATGTTTATAAACCTTTCATATTTTTCTCGTCTGAGTGGTTTGGCGAGGATGTCTACAGTTTGATCATTCTTGGAAAAATGTCATAGATTAACTAACTTTGCTTCTACATTATGTTGAATCAAATGGTACTTCTTGTTGATTCATTTGGTTTGATCATGGAATCTGGGATTCTTGGAAAACTTGATTGCAAAAGTGTTGTCGATTAGTAAGGGAGTGGAGTTCTATTGTTTCTCCTACAAATATTCAAGTATCTTCCTGAGCCACTCTATCTCATTCGTTGCTTCAACAACAACCACATATTCTGCCTTTGTTGTTGAATCTATTGGAAATGACTATTTGTGTGATCTCTAGGAGATAGTTGTTGATCCAAGATCAATGTGTATCTAGAAGTAGAATATCTTGTCTCTTTCTTTCCATCAAAGTCTGAATCAAAGTACCCAATAAGTTTGAAGTTATCCACCTTATAGTATTTGAGTCCAAATTCTTGAGTCCCCTTCAAGTATCTTAGAATTCTTTTTGCAGCAGACTAGTGTCATTCGCAAGGTTTGTGCATCAACCTTAAAAGGATGACAACAACATATGAAATATATGGTCTAGTGGTGGTAAGGTCTAAAATGCTTCCTAAAATATTTCAGTAATTGGTCCCATCCTCAAATTATTTTCCTTCAATCAATGTGAACTTCAAATTTTGTTCCATTGGAGTTGAGAGATGGTTGCATTCTGCCATGCAAAATCTATTCAACAATTCTCCAACAAACTTCTTCTAGGAGATGAATATGTACTTAGGATATTGAGTGAATTCAATTCCCAATTAGTAGTGAAGGTGTCCCAGATCTTTCATTTCAAATCCCTTCTTCAAATATTTCTTTATGGATGCAATATAAATTTCATTGTTCCATGTCATCAAAATTTCATCTGCATACACCACAAGAAACACAACGATCTTCCAACTTTCTTTACAAACAACGTTGCGTCATCAAGATTATAGTGTTTGAAATTTAACTTTAGAATATGCTCAGTTATATTTTCATACCATGCGTGAGTTGCTTGTTTTATGCTATACAAGGACTTGACGAATTTGCATACCTTTTGTTCTTGTCCCTTCACAACAAATCCTTTTAGCTAATACATGAAGACATTTTCTTTTAGTCTCCATTCAAGAAAATTGTTTTTACATCCATCTGGTGGACTTTCCACCCATTTTGTGCATCCAAATATAATAAGGTGGATATGCTATCCCATTTTGATGTGTGGGAGAACATCTCTTCAAATTCAATTCATTCCTTCTATGCATAGCCTTTCTCCAGAAGCCTCATTTTGTGCTTGTCAAGTGAACCATCTAATTTTTATTTGTTCTTGTATACCCACTTGCATCCAATTGGTTTAGTTCCAATTGGAGGATCAACTAGCTTCCAAGTTCCAATATTCATGAGTGCATCATACTCATTCTGCATGGATTCTTTCCACTCATCACAAGTATCAACCTCTTCAAAGGAAATTGGTTCACAATTAGTAGATAAATTCAATTCACAATCAAATGAGACATCTATGGAATCACCGAAGTTACCAGCATCTCCTCCATCTTCTTGTATAGTTGAGATTCTTGTTCCCATATTTAAACTTCATTTGGATGAACACTTTCAAGTGTCTTTGTGGCCCATTTAAGAACTTTCCATGATGGCCCACGCTGATCAGTTGGTGGTGCTTCATTTTCTTCAATATCCAGTCTTCCAATCCTCTTAATCACATCATCCAGTTGAGCCTTCGATTTAGGTGAAGTGACAAGAAATTATTCTTCATGCATTTCTTCATGAGGGGGTTTTGGTGCTTCAAAAGGAAATTCCAAATATTGATCCAATATAGGGATCCCCCCTTCAAGATGTGGAATTTCATTATCAACTTCACAACATGTCTTTAGATGGGAATATTTCTCCACATGATAAAGCTATCTATCAATAGAATCGTCTTTTTTATTAGTTTCACGAAAAATGACATCTATGGAAATAACAAACTTCTTTTTTACCTCATCATAAAGATTATATGGCTTGGAGGTGCTTGAATATCCCAAGAAAATGCATTTTCGACTTCAAGCACCAAGCTTGTCTCTTTCCTCATTTGGTATCAAGGCATAGAAAGTGAAACCAAAAACCCTAAGATGCCTCATCAAAGGGAGGTGGCCATACCACATTTCATGTCGATTCTTGTTGTCAAGAGCATGATATGGACTTCTATTTCGCAAATAGGCCGCACTAACACTACATCACCCCAAAACATCAATTTTACATTCTTGAAAAACATCATTGAGTGTACCATATTCATTATGGTTCTATTCTTCCTTTCTGACACACTTTTTTTGTTGAGGGTTTTAAGGAACTAAAGTTTGATGTGCAATCCCATGTTGACGAAGATAGTCTCAAAAATCATTAGAAGTTTATTATTTTCCATTATCAATACTAAGTGTGCCAATATGAGATTGTGCTTGATTTTATATCCATGCATGAAAACTTTTGAATGTTTGAAATGATTCAGATTTTGTCTTTAACAAGTATACCCGACACATTGTGGTGTATTCATCAACAAAGTTCATGAGATATCTATTACCATTGGCAGAAGGAATATTCATGGGGCCACATAAGTTAGAATGAACCAGCTCTAACTTTCTACATGCTATGAATTTTGACTCTTGAAATGGAAGCTTACTATGTTTGCTTAATATGCATGCATCACATTTTTTCATATTCTTAGGAATGGTGGGAAAACCAAAGACAACATTATTTCTCAACAAAAAAAGACCATTACTGACCATATATAGCATGCTATAACAAAATGGATGACGGATTACCATCTCCGTGGTGAGAGAGGTAAGCAAAGTTTTGAACTCTTGCAGGTGAGCCTTTCAACTTCAGCAACTTTCCATCTTCATATTCGGTCATGATGACCTAGTTGTTAGAGGACTTCCTTATATCGATGAATCCATTGAACATATGGATGGAATGGCCTTGTTTTCAAATATGCACCAAGGAAAGCAGGCTTCTCTGCAACTCTCGAAGATATAGAGCATTTTGCAACAACAATTCAAGGAAATCAGGTAGCTTGAGCTTAATGGAACCAATTCCCTTTGGTTTAAGGATGGATTTGTCTACAAAATACACTATTCTATATACACTTTCATTCAAATCTTCAAAAAAATATTTTCTAAATGTCATGTGGATTTTGTATCAATATCAAGCAGCTAACAATCTTTATAAGATGAAAAATATGTGATTTCATTTATTCCAATATTGCAATGTGCAACAATATAATGAGCACTATTGCACTATTCAATAGATTTACTAGCCTCTTGGCTCTTTCTTTTGTCTTTTTTTTTGTTATGTATTTATTTAATGGAATCCCAAGGGGCCCAACACTAATCTTATTCATGTCCATTTTTTTACGGACAATCTACTCGAGCGGACGTGAGCATGATCTCCCTAGTCCAAGTGGATCTAGAACAAAAGAATACAGATTATAGATCTACTTTCCTAAATCAATTAGAGATTAAAGTAGATAGATGTCTTACCTTCATATTCACAAATCCTTCTGCTCTTTGTTGCTCCAAGCTCTGTGGTTGTCAGATCTCAAGCTGCAAAACCTGTCAAAGCACATAGAGACAAACAAGCAGTAAAAGCACATCTAAACACTAACTGATCTAAGCAAACAGTTAAGGAACTACGCTCTAAATATCATTAACACATATACATTTATGGAAAGATATTATATTACTATAAAGAAGTGGGAAATACATAGAAGGGCGACGATTACAACCCAAGCCTTAACGCTGCAATCTTCCTCCAACAAGCCAAGCCAATGCCTCCAAAGGAAATGTATGCCTCCCAAGAGATGGATAGGGATCACCTAGGTTAATTCCACCAGCATGTAAGTGCTATAGACTACCTCCCTTCTTAATGGAGAGAGAGGTCTTATTTATAAGGCTAGGAGGATATAGTAGGTTGAGGATTAGGGGGAGAGACCTAAGGGATCTTCCCAACATGCTAGGAACCGAATACCAGTTGTTCCTACCAATTAGGGATAGGTATCCAAGTCACCTAGCTTCGAGAATTTTCTTGAAGCTCCTTGTTATCCAACCTAACTAAATATGGCACACCAGGAGAGGGGTGGCGCAGGCTGAATGAAGGCAACCCGAGCCAACAACGCAGGTTGCTAGTGTGCAGTAGGCACTGGCCAATGATTAGCGCCTCTTGCTAGGTAGCAGCATGTGCCAGCCTCACTAGGGAAAGTGGTAAACAAGGTCAACAACTTTCTCAATGATGGTCTATCCAGGAAAACTCTAGGGATTAAGGCACTGAGTTGACACAAGGCTCATCATGACTAGATTTAGGTGTAACAGAATTCCCCCCGAAGCATGAAGCTGGTAAAATAAGACAGGTGAAATTCTTTGCAAGAATAGATGGAAAGGAATCGTTGGTTGGAAGATGTCGCTATAGTACAACTGACTCTGAGATCCAAGTCTCACATGACTCACAACATGGATACCGACCAATTCAATGCAGATCCATGGTAGTAAAGACCGACTGAACACAATCATGACTACTAGACACAATCGTAGATACATGATGAGATGATAACACAGCCACGACCAATACAAAGTGGATCCGTGTAATATGACTCAAACAGTCTCAATCACAACCTAGGTAAGATATGATTTTCCCCAGGGTCTTCAATTCGAACCCGCAATGATACGAATCTATCCATGTGATTACAATGTTTTGGAGTTGAACATGGTAGAAACCACTTGATTACCGATCATTGATGTATATCATTAACAAACGCAAGGGAAATCGCCATTGATGTGAATGATTCCCTAGGTATCATAGTACATACTATTGAGTGCGAATAAATGAGTTGAGGTCGAACACTCGACGGGATCTTTCAATCAAGAGTCAATGATGTAAACTCATGTTGAAAGTGAGGTAACCTTCCATTGAGGCATGCAAGCCCAAGGTACTTGATTGGTTTCTAGATTCAATCCTCGGATGATGTGTTGAAGTCGACAAGGATGAACCCGTCGAAGGAGGGCCATGAAGAATCCCCCATCATCGACATGAAATGCGATCACAAATGTTTGGAGTGAATCAGATAGTAGAGTGATGTGTAAGACTGACTCAGGGTAAACCGACATGATTGAAGGTAAACTGACTGTAGATAGTGAACAAATGACTAAAAATCCTCTTGAACATGGGCATGGAATGACTTGGTAGTATTGACATGACGAGAATGATGTTGACTCCCTAATGCAACTAATGTCGGAAGCATTCTTTGGACGACCCAAAGGAGTAAAAAAAACTCATACGACCAACGGGACTCAATGACAAATGGATTACCCAAGTACCATATGCATATGCAAATGAGTGGCATGTTCAAGAGTGACTATGTACTGCGGTAAATTACAATGTGACATAACCTCTTTCCTTTTCCCCATCATGATTGATGAGTACCTCTTTTTTTTTTAATGAGCTTGAGGGTAACAGTTGCTCGGCATATCTTGTCCTTCGGATGAGTCCAATCCCAAATGTTTTATGAACCTAGGATAGGAGGGGTTCATCCCAAAATGGGCCCTTCTATGTGATATTTTAATAAGTCCAAAGAAGGTAAATTGAATGTCATTTCATGTTTAGAGAGTTTGAAAAGAACTAAAGAAGACTCCAAAAGTCATTTTTTCATGAAGTTAGTCTCCTCACCCGAAAAAGGATAAAACAATGTGAGAGAGAACTCTTCCAATCATGCTTGGCTGGAGTGCTCCTTTTTCGTAAATAGTGCCTCCTGGCCCGAAAAGGGGTAAACTATCACCAGGAAGATGATCATTCAAATACTTTTCCTATTTTGGGAGTCTTAAAAGAGCTTAAAGAGAAATCCATGGACAACTTTATCATGGTTGGTGACCGAGTATGACAAAGGAAAAAGTAAACTCGGCACAGTTCCTTTTCCGTAAGTAGCCTAGCGAGGCCGAATAAAGTGATAAACCTATACTCGTTAGACACACCCTTTTGCTCAATTTTAAGGAGCACGATAATGGTATAAAAAGCACTCAGAATATTTTTCATGTTTGAACCAGAGCACGAAAAAAAAATGAAAAGTAAGCTCAAACCACTTTTCATGTTTGAACTAGAGCATGAAAAAAGTGAAAAGTAAGCTCAATACCATCTTACAATTTTTAACAAGCTCGAAGAAAGGTGAAAATAATGCTCATGATGTCTGCTTCATTTTTTAGCGAGCTTGTAACAAAAAATAAACTATGCTCGGCATAATGCCAATTGGCAGGTTACTTCCCAACATGATGTTTAGAGGTTGGAAAGTTTTCCCTCGGCATAAGATGCTGACAGATTACCTCCAGTATGATATCCAAAGGCTGGAGACATGCCAACTTACCTCCACTATGTTCATTTTTATGCAAGCTTGAAACCAAAGGTAAACAATGCTCTGGAACGGTTTCATTTTTACACAAGCTCGAAACCAATGGTAAACTATGCGTGTAGGGGTATATTCCATTTTTAACGAGCTTGGAATCAAATACTAATCTGTGCTCATGTGAACCTGTTTCATTTTTTAACGAGCTTAACATAGAAAGGGAACTATGCTCATAGTTTGTTGTTTCATTTTTTAATGAGCTTGACACAGAAAGGGAGCTATGCTCATAGTTTGTTGTTTCATTTTTGAACGAGCTCAACACAAGAATAGAACCATGCTCATAGTCATCTGTTTCATTTTTTAACAAGCTTGGCACAGAAAGGAAACTATGCTCATAGTTTGTTGTTTCATTTTTTAACGAGCTTGACACAGGAATAGATCCATGCTCATAGTCATTTGTTTCATTTTTTAACGAGCTTGAAACAGGAAAATAACTCTGCTCTCTTTAAGTCCCATTGATGGGTTCCTTCCCAACATGATATCCAGAGGTTGGTGGATGCCCCAGGCATGATTGCTTGCGGCTTAACATGCCCCCCAAGCTTCGTTTCGTTTGACTACTCTTCTTCCCTATCCAATTAAAATCCTAGCTACTAATATGAATATGTTCACTAGGGGGGTAGGAAGAATGAGGATCAAGTGACACAAGAAGATGAAATGAAGGTTCAAGTTGTAAATCTAATGGGAGACTCAATTCAATAAGAGGAAGATCTATTTCATTTTTACACAAGCTTGAAATAGACAATAAATATGCTTGAAGGGAAGATCTATGCTCGTAATAGCATGTTTCATTTTTTAACAAGCATGACACAGAAAGTGAACTATGCTCCTGAACGGTTTCATTTTTACACAAGCTCAAAACCAAAGGGAAACTATGCTTGAGATTGGTTTCATTTTTACACAAGATTGAAACCAAAGGGAAACTATGCTTGGGATTACTTCCTACCCAACATGATGTCCATAGGTTGGTAGTTTTCCCCCAGCACAAGAAGCTAGGGGAATAACTCTAGCATGATGTCCAGAGGCTGGAGGCATGCCCCCTGTCTCTAGGGGGAGGAAACCACTAAAACATGTGGAACATTCAGGGAAGTTTGATGACAAGGAGTCATGCGATGAGTGGGTGTCACAAAGGAAAGTTGATCAATGGTCACCATATTCCCATGATGAGGAAAATACATCACTCGAAAGAGTGATGACACTCCAACTTTCATTGCATAAACATAATCTCATCCAAGGAGTAGATTAAAATCTAAGGGGCCTTGGACTACCATAACATCAATACAGACAGTTTTCCCTCCTAAAGTGATAGGTAACTAAGGAAGGATCCCTAAAGGTCTAGTAGGCCTTCTATTAAAATCCAATATATGGTCAGTGACTGTCACAAGTTGAGGGGAACCGATAGCTTGCCAAGCAGTTGAGGATAAAATACTAACAGAAGCTCCCTCATCAATTATAGTGCGAAATATTTCCTTATCAGAAACTCCTAGAGATATCTGGAAATGAACACTCGAAGGAAGACAAGATTCTGTTAGACCATTCCAATCAAAGTAAATGACCTCATTGCTTGGAGGGGGTCCTGTGGGAATGGACAGGATTTCCCCTTTCCCAGAAAAATATTAACTGAGTAGGAAGACATCAGCGGTTTCCAATTCACTCTCAACTGGAAGAGTAGAATGCGACGAAGATTTTATCATGGTGACTACTTCAATTTGGGCATTCTCTAATAAAAGAGTGGGATCGAGTGGAGAGGATATCGACTCGACTACTTCAACTTCACTCTTTGAAGAAAGAGTGGGATAGATTGAGGATGGGGATGGATCGACCACTTCATCAACCAATAGGGGGGTTAAGGGATGAATTACGACATCCAGTTGGAAGGTGTTTCTGAGATAGAGTAATGTCTTCCAACAATTGTGAAGCTTCATCAATGCGTGGACAAAGGTAAGTAAGGTGCATGCCCTTGCATAACAAACAAGGATTCTTTATTTTACCTTTCTGACCCTTAACCATAGAGTCACTAGTTGAGGGGGTATCATCCGTGTGATGTCTAGAGGCTGATGATATAGGTGGTTTGGAGGCTATAGACCACTCTTATAACACTTTGGAAAGACTGGGACAATCCTTGAGAAGGTGATCACCCTTGAAAATCTTGCAAGGGAACTTGGGTCTACGAGGTGCTCGAATAGGATGAGTGCCATCGGAGGTAGATGGTTGATACTTGGTATCTTTCTTATCCTTCCAATTCTTAATCTTCCTTTTCTTCTTCTTCTTATCCTCTTGACTACTAACACTACTGCTTTGATAAGGTGAGGAAGAATAAATGGAAGAAGATGCATCCGATGAAAAAGGGGAAGGATCATTTTGGGATTGACACTCTCATGGTGGAGTGTTAACATTTGAAACATTGGGTACGGCCGGAATCACCGGATTGAATAACCATACCGTTAATCCTATGGTTAATCTAGGAAGATTTAAACTTGCAATAAAGGGAGGACCAATATCTACGACTGGAGGAAAGACAAAAGGTACACCTTGAAAAGGAGCCTCTTGATTGGTAGTCCCAGAAGAGGCTTCCATATCTAAAATCTCTAAGTCTTTCTAATTATCATGCACAAGAAATGCTACTCAAACTAAAATCAACAGGAAAACTTGTGAATAGGAAGGGTGTAAATGATGGATCCTCACAGGTGTGTCAAGCTGTCACAACAGTTATACTCGGCCTAATTTTTCAGAGCACTAACTAAGGAGGATTGGGACCATACCCTTGGTCGTATAACCCGACTACCTAACAATACATGCGTAGTAATATCCTCGAGTGTGGTTCTCGGTGTATTGCGACAACAAGACAGTCGAAAGGCTTGCTCAGATGGTTCCAGGAATCCTAAGAGAGTCTCCCGATATACTCAAGGTATGTGGGAGTGCAAATCCATAGTGGTGCTTGTTAGTTTTTTGAGCATTAATTCAACATACTCTAGGATCTTTACTGAGAGAATAACATGCACAGCATATCAATCATATCAAGCACAACAAGCAATCACATAAGACAATAGACACACAAAGTTTCACTGGGGAAAACCATAAAGGTGAAAAACCCCACAACTTCCTCAGAGATAGAAAGAGCAATGATACAACCCAAGTACAAGAGATAGTCTTCTCTAGTAGCTACTCCTCCTTCCTCACTTGTGCACCACTTTCTGGAGAGTGTAGAAGTGAATAATGAGATGATCAAATAGAGTGCCTCCCGCACTCTATTTATACATGACCTGACCTGCCTGATAAAATAGCAGGGCCGACTTGTATAACTCAATCTAATAACCCATGGTAATACTAATCAGGTTCGACCCCACACTTTGTGGTCTAATAACCCATCACATGCAAGTTGCGACACTTGTCAATACAAATGAAAACACTTCCGTATAGAGGAATAATAACATATCTATAGGAGTACAATATACATAGGTGAAATACATTCCAAAGTTACATATACATCAACACTCCCTCTTAACTAGGAAGGTATTTCTCGACACAGATCTGCTAGCACAAGTCTTCTTCTCTGGATCATCGTCACTGGATCATCGTCATCGAATCATCGTCATCGTCATCATCACTGCTGCTGCTATCTCAATCAATCTCCGAACTACTCGTCATAGGAAGTTCTACAAAGCTAGTCCTTTTTCATACTGGATGTAGGCCTGCCACCTGAAGGTCTTCATCGTCTATAGAGCCAACCCTTTTTCATGCCAGATGTATCACAGAGCTAGCCCTTTTTCATGCTGGATGTGACCTAGAACAAATCTAGTATTTCCACCACAGAGCCATTCCTTTTTCATACTGGATGGGACCTAGAACAAATCTAGGATTTCCGCCACAGAGCTAGTCCTTTTTCATACTGGATGGGACCTAGAACAAATCCAGGATTTCGACCAAAAGCCAGTCCTTTTTAATACTAGATGGGACCTAGAACAAATCTAGGATTTCCGCCATAGAGCCAGTCCTTTATCATACTGGATGGGACCTAGAACAAATCTAGGATTTCCGCCATAGAGCCAGTCCTTTTTCATACTAGATGGGACCTAGAACAAATCTAGGATTTCCGCCATACTGTGGAATCCTCGAGACTTATTACGTGCAACACAAAACCTAGCCAGAGCATCCCAGGACTTATTACAGGCACACATCCCAACCTATTGGATCTCCCAGGGCAATATTACACGTCCTCCCAGAGCAATGCCTCGAAAGACCATCCCAGGACTTATTACAGGCACACAACCCAACCTATCGAATATCCCAGGTCAACTTACATGCTCATCTGGACAACTTGTCCACAACCACAGAGCATCAACCTAATACTCATCATACATCATCCTGATGTACATCATCACATGATCAGCCTGATCATCATCATAGCATCATCCTGATGCATATCATATGGAGCAACATCCTTAAGCTCGTCATCCATGATCATCCTGATCATAAAATGTATCCACCTGATACATATACAAATACATGATCCACCTGATCATAACAAGCATCCAACATGATGCATATACAAATACATGATCCACCTGATCATAACAAGCATCCAACATGATGCATATACAAATACATGATCCACTTGATCATAACAAGCATCCAACATGATGCATACAGAGCAGTAACTGGAGCATCGTCCTGATGATCATCATCCAACGCTTACATCCATAGCCATGGGAAGGAGCCTCCTTTGACCATGCTAGGAATGGATTCTGCAAATGTGTCCATCACTTATTCCTCGAAGTGTCATCAATCTGAAGAACACCAAGCCTCTCTATGGAGTACTCAAACTTCACTCTGGCTAGTGGTTTCATCAACACATCTGCAACCTGCTCATCCGTCGCAACATACATGAGCTTCACTACTCCTCTCCGCACCATATCCCTGATATAGTGATATTTGATCTCAATGTGCTTCGAACTGTCGTGGAACACCAAGTTCTCAGACAGCTTCACACAACTCTGGTTGTCACAATAGATACCAGTAGCATGCAACGGGAGATCAAATAACTCAGACAGTAGCTTCCTCATCCATACTACCTCACAACTAGCCAAATAAGCTGCAACATACTCTACTTCAGCTATGCTCAGTGCTACACAAGACTGCTTCCTACTAAACCAAGAGATCACACCTGATCCCATGCTGAAGCAACACCCAGAAGTGCTCTTCCTATCTACAACACTGCCTGCCCAATCTGAATCAACATAACCCTACAGGTTAAACTTTTGATTCGAATCATACTTGAGCCCATAATCAATTGTACCCTTCAGGTACCTCAAAATATGCTTTACAGCAACTAGGTGAACACCTTTGGGATCCGTCAGAAATTGGCTCAATGTGTTCACCGCAAAGGAAATATCTAGTCTCGTGTTCATCAGGTACATCAAAGATCCAATCATCTGATGATACACAGTGACATCAACTGGATCAGATGAAGCTTCACATAGAATCTTAAGGTTCGATGCCATAGGTTTGGCCATGGCCTTGCAGTCCATCATCCCGAACCTCTTCAGAATTTCTACTGCATACTTCCCTTGTCCAAGGAATATTCCATCTGCAATCTGTCACACCTCCATACCTAGAAAGTAGTGCATCATCCCCAAGTCCTTCATCTCGAACTTGGCAGCAAGCTTCCTCTTCGTGTTGGCAATCAATCTATCCTCACCCGTAACAAACAGGTCATCCACATACAAGAGTAGAATCACAGGATTTCCTTCCTCAACCTTGTAGTAAAGGTTGGAATCTGCTTTACTCTTGGTAAAGCCCAAACTGGATAGAAAGATGTCTATCCTACCATACCAAGTCCTAGGAGCTTGCTTCAAGCCATACAAGGCTTTCTTCAGTCTGCACACATATGACTCTCTGTCATGTGTCTCAAAACCAAGTGGTTGCTCCACATATACTTCCTCTTCGACTACACCATTCAAGAAGTCTGTCTTGACATCCATCTGGTGTATCTTCCATCTCATCACTGTATCCAGGGCAAGTAATAATCTGATGGAAGTGTACTTGGCCACAAGAGAAAAATTTTCTTCATAGTCTATCCCCTCTTTCTAGGAGAAGCCACAAGCTACAAATATCGCTTTGTATTTCTCTATGCTTCCATCTGCAGCATGCTTGATCTTGTAGATCCACTTGGAAGTCACAACAGACTTCCCTTCAGGTCTTGGGACCACATACCAAACATCATTCTTCATGATTGATTGGTATTCCTTGACCATGGCATCCTTCCATTCTTTCTTTTCCGCTGCTTCATCATAATTGGAAGGTTATTTGTTCATAATATCACAGAGTAAGGCAACATAGCTGGTATGAGATCTAGTTCTCTTCCTTTCTCTGTGTTCTTCTTCTAGAATGCCATGTCTTTCTGCATCTTGAATGAGCTCTCTATCCCATGCAGGTTTCCTCTTGTTAGAGTTCTTCTCACGGGGTGGATCTACAGGTTCTTGTGGATCTTCAGCTTCACGATCTGCTTCTGGAATTGCTTCAGTCATGGTGGTGTCCTGGAATCTGATTTCCTTTGGTTCTTCATGATCTTCAACAAGTGTCTTCCTTGATTTGATATAAGCTGAGTCTTCATGAAATGTCACATCCCTGCTGACATCAATCTTCTTGAACCCTGGAAAGTATATTCTGTAAGCCTTCGAGCTTTCATTTTATCCCACAAAGATGCCCTTCTTTCCTAAAGGATCTAGCTTAGTTCTCTTTTCCTTTGGAACATGAGTATATACTAGACAACCAAATATTATGAGATGGCTGACCTCAGGTTTCTTACCAGAAAAGACCTCTTCCGCTATCTTGTTGTCCAATATCTTGTGAGGTGTTCTATTCTGCACATATACAGTTGTCCTAGCTGCTTCTGCCCATAGATGCATAGGCAGATCCTGGTCATGCAGCATTTCCCATGCTGCTTCCATGATTGTTCTATTATTTCTTTCTGCAACTCCATTTTTTTGTGGATTGTAGGGAGCAATCAACTCCCTCTTAATCCCTGAATCACTACATAGCTTCTTGAAATCACCTGAAGTGAATTCTCCACCATTGTCAGATCTGAAGGTCTTGATCTTCTTATCAGTTTGATTTTCCATCAAGGTTTTGAATTCCTTGAATTTATCAAATACTTCATCTTTGTTCTTCAAGAAATAAACCCAATTCTTCCTAGAGAAATCCTCAATGAAGGAGACATAGTATACATACCCACTCAGAGAACTGGATGACATCGGACCGCATACATCGGAGTGGATAATTTCCAAGATTCCTTTTGCTTTACTTTCACTGCTTGGAAATGCCTTCTTAATGTTCTTTCCTTTTGCACATCCTTTGCAAACACCTTCATGTTTTTTCTTGATTTCAGGAAGAGTCTCTACTGCTTTACTTGCAACTGGTAGTCCTCTGTAGTGCAAATGAGCAAGCCTTCTATGCCAAAGTTCACTTGGCTCCATGGATTCATGTACCATGGCATGTTCAGGTTGTCCCTTCAATTTGTACAATCCTCCCTCTTGCTCTCCAATCACCACTGCATCATCTATATTTTTACCCTTTGTCCACATTAGGACTTGGCCATCTACAAATGCAACCCTCATGCCTTTTGCATCCAATGTAGATATGGAGAGTAGGTTCTTCTTGATCCCAGGTACATATAGTACATATTTCATCTTCAAAGACTTCATCCAGAGTCTAGGTTGTAGGAGGCTTCACCACTTTCCTTGATGGGATATTGATAGTCATCCCCAAGTTTTACTTTATGGGGTGACTCATGTTCAGATAGATTTACAAAATATTCTTTAAACCCAGTCATGTTTTTGGAAGCCCCACTATCAATAAGCCAATCATAACATCCATGAAAGATAGTACCTATGAGAGCGGAGATCATAACATATTCATCTTCACTTGATGAAGCATCACTTTATTCCCTAACCTTCTTCTTGGGAGGTTCATCATCCTCAGCAACATGAGCATGATACCTCTTTTTCTTGCCCTTCTTCTTCTTGTTGAAGTTGTTGTTGTCCTTTTTGTTCTTGGGACAATTTACAGCAATATGTCCCTTCTCATTAAATGTAAAACATATTCTCTTCTCTTTATGCTAACGGTGGTGAGAATATTTCTTGAAATGAGATGGCTCTCTCTTGGGATTTTCTTTCTTGGTGTGTGCTGTGAGAGCTTGATCTTCATTCCCCATATTTTCTTCTCGGGCCACCAGCCTTGCTTCTTCTTGTGAGCATTCCTCCCACAGTCTACTGAAGGAGATCAGTTTTCTTATTTCCCAGATTCCTTGGATAAAGGAATCCCATGACCTAGGTAGGCAATTCAAAGTGGTCATAACAATTTCACCATTCTCCACAACTTCATCCACAGCTTCAAGTTATTCCTTGATCTGAGAGACCTTAGAGAAATAGGATTGAATGGTCTCTCCATTCTCAAGCTTTACCCCTTTCAATTGATTCCGCAAAGTCATCTTTCGATTTATGTTCTTCCCTTCAAATAGCTTGGTCATGGAATCAAGCATCTCCTTGGGTGTCTTTAGAGATGAAACATGTGGTATGCGATGGTCTTTGATAGAATCAACAATGATCCTCTTTGCCTTGACCAAGTTCTTCTTATGCAAGGCCTTAACCTCTTCTTCCTCTGGGACAGGGACCTCAGAACTTATGTAAGTATCCAATTCATTTTCTTCCAGGATTAACCCAATCCTATACTTCCATGCTCAGAAGTTATCAGCCCCTTCAAGCTTATCCTCAAGCTTGGTGTGGTGAGACATCTTAAAGAGTACTTCAAATGGAAATAGAAAAGATTTAGGTCTTACCACTTGATTTGCAGAAATCTGGATCTGGAGTTGAATTAGGGTTTGTTAAAGAAACTCTAAAACTTCAAAATGTGAATTTTAAACTTTTGAAGGGGTATAAAGATGCGCCTTGATGAGTTGATCAGCCTGGTATATTCAGAAATTGAAAACTGCAAAGTTTCACCCTTCAAAAATGCCTTTTAGTCTTCCCAGATTCACTCGGGAGGACCCTGAATTAGGGTTTGAGTTTCCCGGAGCTTCACACAACCAAAAAGTTTGATCCAAAGCTCTAAACTCTGATTTTTCCAAGGAGCTTCCAGCTGTGTCATATTTCAGAAATTCCTTTTTTTGTGGAAACCCTAATTTTAGGGCCAAAAATTAAAGTGCCCAGAATTGAATTCTAATTGGATAGAAAGATGCACCTTGCTGAGGAGAGTCAAAATACCCTACTTCCTTTCAAGAGCTATGGAGAGAAACCCAATAAATAAGAAACCCTAGTTTCCGCAACTACATAGTGTCTTCTTCTCGGGTTAGCTCTTATACCATGTTAGTTTTTTGAGCATTCATTCAACATACTCTAGGATCTTTACTGAGAGAATAGCATGTACAGCATATCAATCATATCAAGCACAACAAGCAATCACGTAAGACAATAGACACATAGAGTTTCACTGAGGAAAACCATAAAGGTGAAAACCCCCACAAATTCCTCAGAGATAGAAAGAGCAATGATACAACCCAGGTACAAGAGATAGTCTTCTCTAGCAGCTACTCCTCCTTCCTCACTTGTGTGCCACTTTCTGGAGAGTGTAGAAGTGAATAATGAGATGATCAAATAGAGTGCCTCCCGCACTCTATTTATACATGACCTGACCTGCCTAATAAACTAGCAGGACTGACTTGTCTAACTCAGTCTAATAACCCATGGTAATACTAATCAGGGCCGACCCCACACTTGGTGGTCTAATAACCCATCACATGCAAGTTGCGACACTTGCGACACTTGTCAATACAAATGACGACACTTCCGTATAGAGGAATAATAACATCTCTATAGGAGTACAATATAAATAGGTGAAATACATTCCAAAGTTACATATACATCAACAGTGTTGTATAATGCACAATTGTACGACAAGAGCCTTCTAATACACTACCGAGTACGTGAAGTCCCTTTCGATATACCCAAAGGTATGTGAAAGAGCCTTCGATATACTGGTTGGTACCACGAGGGATTCACTAGCGAAGCAATATCATATCACGTCCATTCATATTGGGGGTTTGAGTACTCTTAAAAACCTAAAAATATATATTGCCCCATATTAAGGGGTCAAGGAGGGTTTTTAATTTGACATAGTAATATAAATATTGGGGGTTATTTTATCTGGATGGGATGAGGAATAAACTCCAAATTGTGGGATGGATTCATACCTCCAAAATCATGAGCTCAATTCAACCCACCTAAAACTTAAGGACCCTCCATTTTTATTTGATATTGCTTATGATCCTAAGTTTTTGCATAAATATGATAATAGTGTACCAATGATAATATCGATGGAAGTCCCTTTGGATTACTGTCCTTGAGCAATCCTCATTTAATAGCTTATTTAGGCTTGGTTTGAATTAATGTTATATTGTTTTTCATCTTTAAGGTAAGAGATGTGGCCAATCGAGAGTTCTGGAATTGAACAATTCTATTGTATTTTTTGTAGGCATTAGATTAAAAGATATAACTAGTCATTTTTTAGGTTGGGGTTTAGGTGGGTATTGAGATTCAATCCTTGCTCCACAACAACCAAAAAAAGTGAGATCAATCTTTCTTGGCTCACTGGAACTAAGAAAATTTAGATCAATCTTTCTTGACTAATTATTTCTTTTAACTTTTTGTATTATTCTTTAACATTTTCAGATTGTCAGTTAGGAATAGTTGTTAGATTGATTTATATTTGGTACACTCATAATTGTAATTTCAATTCTTATATGCAAGGCATCCGTCTTAATATTGTATTGGAACTGACATGAACAAAGATGAAAATCTATATCCTTATGTACATACCCTACGTGTTATAGTTACCATGAAATGGTATCATATAATTTTCACCATCTATGTATCTTTATAACTATTGCATGATTGAAACCTAACAATGGATATCTTTCCCTCTCTTGTAAAGATAAAAAGAAACTAGATATAACCCAGGAAAAGGTAACTAAATGTTGTTAATTCCCTTGATTGCAAGAATAAATGTAGAGGAAGTGGAGGCAATTCATTGCATCTTGTGAATGACCCAAATCCAAGCTATGCATATGATCATATAGTGCTATTGGAAAGTAACAGGAATTTTCTATGTTCATTTGGGTTCAAACATCAATGATGTTTGTTTTGATAGGAAGGTAGGGGAGTCCATCCACGAAAGGGTTTCAATTTTGCATTATTATGGAGTTTAATTTATTAAGCTTATAGAAAACATGAGCTCTTTATGGCTATACTTGTATTTACAAGATATAAAATTGGTAGATTGATAGGATGTGGTGTGAAACATCTGCAATTCTCATCTTTTCTAAGCATTGCACTAACTATTGAACTATCATTATGTTGATCTCTTGATTGGTTTTCCTTTTACGCATTTTTCCTTCTCTAGTACTATTTCGTTGGGTCTTCCAATATCCAATGGTACAAATTGATTAGTCGCCCCTATAATCCTAGTGGGATCATTATTAACATTATATTATTATTTTATTTAGCATCATGTTTTCTTATATTAAGATGTGTTAGGGCTCCTGTTTGTTAAAACTTGATAATATGATATAAAGGGGGTATTAAAAATGGGTTGATAAAAATGGATACCTACAATATATGGTGAAACTAGGGGTTTTCTTAATTAGAAAGACATATTGGGAGGGGGGTTCAACAATACAATTTTATGAGGCATTTTCAAATATTTAGTGAAATTAGGGATATTCTTTAATATCATGCGAACGATCGTGCTATGTAACAATTTCATTCAGTGAACCCCCTGTGGTTGGTACGTGGAAGAACTGTAGGCCTCTGGAATGCAGTGTAGGCAAATAACGACAACTGCCACGCTTAACAACACCAGAACACGTCACTAACCTAACACACAAGTTGATAAAAGTTTTAAACTTAAACTAGCACTTGATTTTATCTTGTACGGTTATGTGAATCCATGAGGTGAAGACTTGGAATTTAAACAAGATACAAATCTGATCTATATGAAAATGCAAGTCTTTGTTTCTATGAAGTCCTACTTAAGAAAGAGAGAGAGATTTGTTTTCTTCCCAAATGCACAAACCTATGCAAATGCAATCTTAACTCTTTTCAAAATGATAGAAAGAAGTAAAATATGCACCCAAAACTAACCTAAAGCACTAAAAGAGATCTTTTTATGAACACCGAATGCAATAATTCAAACTCATTTCCTATCTTTTTACACTCGAAAAAAACACATCTAAGATATGGAAAGAAGGATTCCACAAATTTTTCCAATCAAATACAAGAAAAAGAAAAGCACTGAATAATCTTATCTAACTGAAATGCACACAAATCTGAAAACAAGCCTTTCTTCTTCTTATTATCGTAAGACCAAGAATATCAAATGATCAAATTAAACCAAGAAGAATATTTATTTTTTGCAAATTTGTGAATATTGCAAAAGAGGGACAAAATCAAGCTTCTCTTTGAACTAAAGTGGAGACAAGGAATCAATCTTTCCCAACAATCACTGGATAGCTCAGCATGTAAAGGAAACAAGATGCACAACCCAAGAAAAAGAGGCTAAAAAAGGCATGGATATCCCACACTTTTCAAGTATTTAAAACAAGCCAATCACACCAAACCAAAAATTATCTTAAAACCTTAATATGGGTTAAAACGACTGTAGGATACACGATTCATGGCCATGAGGGGGAATTTTTTTTCAAAAATAGAATCCATTTCACTTAAAAATGCAAGCGAAACACTAGTTTTGACTCAAAGGGAAAAACATGGATCCAAATATCAAAAGACCCCAAAAATGGAGGAAAACGATAGTATGTTGTGTCTAGGGGTTCTGTGACTGTAAGGTGCAGTACACAGAGCTCAACCAATCAGACCAAATAACCAAAAAATGGAGAAAATATGCTAAACACCAAGAAAAAAATGTTGGCGTAGTCTTTTCTTGTGCAACAGAGCGCCCAATGCAGTCTGTGTGCAAGCTAAGGGCGTCACTGGCGCAGTCTGAACTCAGGCTAAGTGCGCCATTAGTGTAGGATTCTCACAGACAGTGAGCTCCAGAAGCACAGTGGCATAGGGAATGTATTACCCAGATGCGTCAGGCAAAAAGCAAGTAACAAGAAAGCAAAGATCTCCAAAAATATAAAGAAAAAGGTCCAATATTGATCCCAGACAGAGTTAGGGCAAGCCAACAGACTCTGAAATAGGGAAAATTCAAAGGTGGAGGGGCTTAGGAGGCTAGAGATTGAACCAAAAGAAATCAATGAAAACAAATCAAATTGAAATCAAACTATGTTCTATTCCTTACTATGGTCGTCATTTTTGTTTATGGACAATCTACTCGAGCAGATGCAAGCATGATCTCCCTAGTCCAAGTGGATCTAGAAAAAAAGAATACAGAATATAGATCTACTTTCCTAGATCAATTAGAGATTAAAGTAGATAAATGTCTTACCTTCATATTCACAAATCGTTCTCCTCTTTGTTGCTCCAAGTTCCGCTGTTGTCAGATCTCAAGCTGCAAAACCTGTCAAAGCACATAGAGACAAACAAGCAGTAAAAGCACATCCAAACACTAATTGATCTAAGAAAACAGTTAAGGAAGTAAGCTCTAAATATCATTAACACAAATACATTTATGGAAAGATATTATATTACTATAAAGAAGTGGAAAATACATAGAAGGGTGACGATTACAATCCAAGCCTTAACGTTGCAATCTTCCTCCAACAAGCCAAGCCAAAGCCTCCAAAGGAAATGTATGCCTCCCAAGAGATGGATAGGGATCACCAAGGTTAATTCCACCAACATGTAAGTGCTATAGACTTCCTCCCTTATCAATGGAGAGAGAGGTATTATTTATAAGGATAAGAGGATAGAGTAGGTTGAGGATTAGGGGGAGAGACCCAAGGGATCTTCCCAACAGGCTAGGAACCGAATACCAATTATTCCTACCAATTAGGGATAGTAATCCAAGTCACCTAGCTTCAAGAATTTGCTCGAAGCTCCTTGTTATACAACCTAACTAAATCCAGAGCACCCTGCATGAAGACAACAGATGCCAGGTGAGGGGTCGCGCAGGATGAATGAAAGAAACATGAGCCACCGACGCAGTTTTCTAGTGTGCAGCACGCGCCGGCCAACGATTGACACCTCTTTCTAGGCATCATCATGCGCCAGCCTCACTAGGGAAAGTGGGAAACAAGGTCAACAACTTGCTCAATGATGGTCCATCCAGGGAAACTCCAGAGATTAAGGCACTGACTTGACACAAGGCTCATGATGACGAGATTTAGGTGTAACACCATTCCTCCCACAATGCTTACAATTCAAATCCGATATTTTGTTTTATTTGTTTCTGCCCCCTGCCTCTAAACTTTCTTCTTCCTTGTCCTCTTCTACTATTCTCTCCCTTGGAAGAGGCTTTTGACCGATTCTAAGCAAGGTGAAGGGTCTTTATTGATTCAAATGTAGATGCAAAACAATGCATCTTCTGCAAATTCTAGTGTTATCTACAAAACTTAACTTGATAGAAATAACCTTGTAGGTCTATAGTGTCTACCAAGGAAATTTACAATTGAAATATCTCATGGTTTTATTTTAATAATATAATGACAATATCATTGACCAAGAACGTTTATTTGGAAATAAAATTGCTTGATTCAATCTACAATACAATGGAAAGGAAAATACATTGGAGGAGCCATTCAACAATACACCAAAGAATGTACGGTAGTAACAGCTCCAACAGTCGAGTTCACAACACACTTTTAATGTAGCTTCAGTTGAGACAAAACCACAAAATAAAATAATACCAATAATTTTAATGTAGAAATAAATTTCATACCAAAAAATTTAGAGTACCTACACACAGTCCAAGTGTTGGAATATTGGTCAATACTGAGAGGGGGGGTGAATCAGTATTGTTATCTTTTTAACAATTTAAACCACTTTCTGATATTAATTAAAACATGGAATCAACAAGATACAAAGAACACAAATTTTTATTGTGGAAGCCCAATTGGGAAAACCACAAACTCTTTCTATACTGCAAAATTATATTTACATTAGTTTTTGCAAGCTACAACTTGCTGGAGACTTCAATCCCAAGTTTCTCAGCTACAGCTGAAGGATGCTACAACTCCCTGGTTTCTGGCTGCTACAACCGACAAGGATGCTACTACACCTTGATTTATTCCTGCTACAACATACATGGATGATACTACACCCTATTTACCAGCTACCACTAGAAGGAGGATACAACCCCCTTGGAAAAATTTAACCTGCCCCTAGCACCACCCTTCCACCCTTATTTGATTTTATCAAATTTCCACATCTTCTTATTTCATCAATTTTGTAACTGGTTATTCTTCATCTTCTTGGTCTCTGCCTTTTCTTGCATCTACATTGATCTGGACCACATAGACACTTTCTTTCCACTTCAAATGCTTGTTTATATATTATCTATCTCATCTTTGAAATGGTGTATCTCTTCAATCTGAAGATGTGTCTTTTCACACTCACGTCTCTTCAAATCCCTCTTAATTAACATTTAATTTATAACTTTGTTTATTACTAAGTTTTAATTAATTAATTAATTAAACCTTTTGAAATCAATGCCAATATTCAACATTCTCCCCCTTGGGAATTGATGGCAACACCAATAGTTATCCCCCTTTGGAAACAATTACAAATGCCTCCTTTCGACATCTCCCCCTGACAAAGTATTTTTCTTCAACTTGGGGGGTTGATTTTTCACACGTGTCACTACTAAAGAAGAGAGTGACAATATGGCTAGATAAACAACTTTCCAAAGAACAGATCCACACCTTTGGATGGATTTATCTGCACAACCACAACTTCTCACTGGCATTTCCAAATGACCCCTTAGACAAATTTCATTTGTTATTAGTATACAAACCAGGATTTTTCTCACTTTGGAAGATTGATTTCTTGCACATGTGACCATCATAAGGCACACTGAAAACATGACTGGATAACCACTTCAATAAGGGATAGATCCATGTTACCTTTTGAATTTTTTGATACACACACATCATCTAGCGTGCATTTGAAACTAGCCTTTTAAACTACCAATTCAACACTTAGACAAAATTGTCAAACCCTAGGTCAACATGAGGAGATTTTTATTTTCATCAAATTGGAAGTATGAGATATCCATTGGATACAGGCCAACAAGGTGATTCCATCCAGACCAATTTCATCCTTTGAAACCTCTTTCTCTCTCCTCGACCGACATTTTTTTGGAGAAGTGAAAATCAAGCTAGGAGGCACTTTTGACAGATCAATATATTCACCTACAAAGACTTTTTAGAAAAACCAATGATATGGTTGGATGCACAAATCAACAGTATAGAGACCCATACCCTCAAAATACTTTAAGACATCAACCACAGGAAATGGAGGACATTTTAATAGGGTCACTTAGGCATATTTACCAATATTTTTATACTTAGACAATTTGTGCAATTTCCATGGTGGATTTTTTATTTCAATGAAATCCTGAACCAATGGTACTAGATGATGTATTCCATCTCACTTAGCACAACCAAAGTGATTTAACCTTCAAACTCATCTTCCTCTGACTTCGGTGGACATTTTACTGGACTGGTGCAAAACCTGTTTTGGCAAACCTATAACTTCCTCCTTAGACACTCTCAAGACAAACCGAGACCATGTTCAGGTAGGCATATCAACAAGCTATATTCTGTTGAGATGGTGCAAACATTTAACTTAACCTATGAGGTACGTCGGACATTTTCCCAAGGCCACTTGGACCAAATTTCCAACACTTAGTCAATTTCTTGAATTTCTCCAAACTGACAAATCTCTATATAACTAGGTCAAATTGTAATAATGACATCATGAAGGTACTAGAGCACCATTAGGTGGATTTTCATATTCATCAACCATGCCACATCACCATATATTTATTACATCGTAGCTTTGTCTTTATTTCTTTGTCATTACTGAACTCCTTTGAAATCAAATGATTAAGTGTGCTTGTCACATAGATGTTTTCTAGACAAACTGTTTTTCTTCAATTTTTTCATCTCTACTCTACTTCTTGTTTTTTATGAAGATATCCTTTTATTCTAACCAAGTGATATTAATTAATTTCAAATACCGATTGCATTTTTTATATTTACTCCGCTTGAGTATATGATCCTTTCTAATGCTAATTTCATGGTTCTCTTCTAAGTCATGAGAGATTAAAACAAACAAAAATCAGTTCTACCATCATCACGATAGTTTTCTTCATCATTTTTATCTTCATTGGTGTATTCTTTTACATCTTCAAGTTGCTTTCCATCATAATGGATGTCATTCTTATTTACAGCACTATTATGCTCAACATCATCTTTTGTAATTTTAATGATGCTTGAAAGTTGTGCTTCCATACCTTTCCATGAGGTACCCTGCTTACTGGTCTTCTTTCTTTGATTCTATAATCAACAACTTTGTGGCCAAACTTGTGACAGCAATGACAATATCCATAGAACTTTCCTTTATATTTGAGGAATCTTTGATCTTTTTGCTTCCCAACTTCCATCTTCTTCCATCCCTTCCTTTGTTTCTAAATTTTTACTGAACCATTCTTTCTTAGCTTGCATTCTCTATCCATATGTCCAAAGTTATTACAAGAGTAGCAATGACCAAAAAGATCTGCTTGTACCTGCTTGTTATTAGTCTTGTAGGTATCATATCAGTTCTGTATTTATTATAAGAGGGGGGAATAGATTTATGAATGTCCTTCTTAATCGAGCTTTTGAGTGCAACAACATAGCTTATTTTATTTGTATCTTGGGATGTACAATACAAACATTCTAGCTTCTTTTATTTGTTATAACCTAATCCATTTTTATCACTTGATGGTCTTTGGATACTTAGGATTTCATCTAAAGTCCTTGAGATGTTCTCAAATTTTTATTTAATAGATTCTTCATCAAGCTTCTTTCCTAAGCAAAATAAGTTCTGCTTCAAGTATTTTAGAGTCTTGTATTTTTTCTTTGAGCTTCTCATTAATGATCTGCTGATATTTTATCCTCTTTACTTCTTCCTTGAAGTTAGCAACTTCATGTTTTAAGCTCTCGGCCTCTTTCATGCTGGCCATTGTTTGTTATCTTGAATTGTGCAATTCTTCTTGGAGGGTCTTGACTTCCACTTCTTTTGACTTTATCTCTTCTTGGTAGTTTGACAATTTCCCTTTCAATGATTTGTTCTTTCTTCTACATTTTTCAATTTCCTCAAGAGCACACGTGAGTTCAGCCTCTAGGTCCACATCTACTTCCACATCTGAATCATCTTCTGAAGCTACTATCCCCATGAATAGATTTTCTTCATCTTCACTCATCTCTTCATCATCACTGTCATCCTCGAGAATCGCAAGGCTTGCTTCTACTCTTTCAACTGAGTAACGTTTCTCCAATTTGACCTAGAGTTCCTTAGCTGAAATACATTGTCCTATCTTCACTTTGATGGGTTGAGGTAATCCGTCAAGAATGGCCTCCATTTACCTTGAGTTAATTTTCTTGGACTCTTTCTGATATGTAGTCCTTACTCTTTTTGGTGGGATGTAATCATTTATTACTGAATTCCATACACCACATCCTAATGATTGTAAGTATGTACTCATTATTTTGCTCCAATATGCATATTCTTCTTTATTAAGTACTGGAGCTCTGTTGGATGCAATCCCTTCTTGTTGATCCATAATGGTTTTTAATAGGATCTTCCTTCCATTGGTTTAGACTATAGTGAAGGGTCCTGCTATGATACCAATTATTGGAATATTGGTCGATACTGAGAGGGGGGGTGAATCAATATTGTTATATTTTTAACAATTTAAACCACTTTTTGATATTAATTAAAACATGGAATCAACAATATACACATAACACAAATTTTTATCATGGAAACCCAATTGGGAAAACCACAAACTCTTTCTATACTGCAAAATTATATTTACAATAGTTTTTGCAAGATACAACTTGTTGGAGACTTCAATCCCCAAGTTTCTCAGCTACAATTAAAGGATGCTACAACACCCTGGTTTATGCCTGCTAGAACCGACAAGGATGCTACTACACCATGATTTCTTCCTGCTACAACAGACATGGATGATACTACACCCTATTTACCATCTACCATTGGAAGGAGGCTACAACCCCCTTGGCAAACTTAATCTTCCCTTGGAACCACCCTTCCACCCTTATTTGATTTTATCAAATTTCCACATCTTCTTATTTCATCAATTCTGTCACTGGTTATTCTTCATCTTCTTGGTATCTATCTTTTCTTGCATCTACATTGATCTAGACCAATTAGACATTTTCTTTCCACTTCAAATGCTTGTTTATATATTATCTATCTCATATTTGAAATGATGTATCTCTTCAATCTGAAGATGTGTGTTTTCACACTCGTGTCTCTTCAAATCCCTGTTAATTAACATTTAATTTATAACTTGGTTTATTACTAATTTTTAATTAATTAATTAATTAAACCTTTTGACATCAATGTCAATATTCAACACCAAGTTCCATGTAAATTAGGGTTTCAAAGTGGAGAGGTGTCTTGCAAAATCATAGCTACAAAAAAACATGAAGGAACACTTCACCAATGGTCTCCAAGATGGGAGTCTTCACCGTGGTCCTCTACAAAGCTCAACTAGGGTTCTCCGCACAAATTTGTATCACACACTTGATGTGGAGTCTAGGGTTCACCTCCAACACACAAAAACGAATCTCCAACAAGGAGCATGGAAAAATTAGGGTTTGCACTACAATGCAACTCCAATGGTCGCACAAGGATAGGAATGAGTCTGAGGAGAAATGTATCTGGAGATATTCAAGCTAAGAAAGCACAAATGGCAGAGCACATGATATAGGAGTTCACAAAATACAGATAAATGTCTCTAAAATGTTGAGAATGGGAAGACTGAAGCAAATTGAGAGAAAACAAGAAGGAAGATAGGCAGGGATAAGCACCAGGATTTATACCAGTATTCACCAATATATGATACCATTTCCACAGATAATAACTCTCGAATTGATGTATTCAACGTAGAAATCACTTATGTATACATTGGGGATTGTCTCTTGGGATTCATATTCCAATATATATGTTGGAGTCCAAGGTGACTCTCCACATTCTTCTTATTAAAATAACTAGTATTTACAATATGTACAAATTTAATTGTGGAACCATAATCCCATAGGATTAGGTTTCCAATAAAATATAATTGTTTTATCCAGAACACAAGTTTGAGATTGGTTTTTGGACTAGGTAAAAAACCCTAACTTCATTGGACTATAAATATGAACGTTTAATGAACCAATACCTAAACTTTGTACCACATATACTTCATTATTTCCTTTGAGTATCCTCCAATTTTTGAAACATTATTGAACCAAAGTTATAGATAAAATGGACACATGGTTCATTTTGAAAGAGTCCAAGCCAAGGGCCATATAAATAATACCAAATGTTATGAACCAAATCCTTAAATTATCATAAGAGACAAGACTACACACCATGCACAACAATGTAAATGTGGAGAAAAAATTCAATATATATAAAAGATATGTGTTACATAATAAATCTTTAAGAATAGGAGAACCTCCTCCAAATACCCCAAGACATTCATACATCCAATTCACATGTTCCCTCAACAATGACTACATTACCTCTATATATACCTATTCACTCATTGCACATGAGGCCCCTTCATTAACTTGACCAATATTACATATGAATTTTCTTCTTTACATATACATTTAGCCCCATATATCCCAACTTGGTATCATATCATATACATTTAACCCCATAAATTCCCCTCCTTGGGTCATATCAATGTGACCCAAATAATGATTGTTTTTTATAGAAATTTTATTTTCTTAAGTTTTCATACAATTTATGGTCCCTTAACACATTCACAAGCATTCTCAAATGTTCTTCATGATCCTATTCTTTCTTAGAATAAATGAGAATATCATTTGGAAAAACATGAACAATTTTATCCAAGTACTTGTTGAAAATACTATTCATGAGACACATGAAGGTAATCGGTGCATTGGTATGATCAAATGTCACTATCACAAATTCATAGTGGGGATACCTTTTTCTAAAGGTTGTTATTTGGATGTTTGCTTCCTTAATTATGACTTGATGGTAACTAGACCTCAAATCAATCTTTGAAAATAACTTTCCCTCTCTCATCTGGTAAAAGAGGTCGTCAATTTGGAGTAAAGGATACTTGTTCTTCACAATCACCTTATTTTGATTATTGTAGTCAATGCACATCCTAAGGTTACACACTTGCTTTTCACAAATAGAATCGGTTCTCCCCATGGAGAAACGGTTGGAAAAAATTATTTATTTTCCAATAAGTATTATGGTTGCATTTTTATTTCCAATAATTCTAGGGTACTCATTCTATATAAACAAGTCTTGGAAACTATTGCATTTCCTTGCACACAATTAATTGTGAAATTAATATCCCTTTTTGGAGGAAGTCTTGACAATTCATCAGAGAACACATCATTGAAAAATTGAAAGACATGATAGTCTTCCATCTAGGGACCTAATTTATCATTTTATAATTACAATACATGGGCTACATATAATTAACAACATTTTATGAAACATTTATTTAATTGCAAGACTAAAATTCACTTAGCATAAACTATTTTTAGAATTCCCCTTACCATCCTTGGGTTTACTTCTTCATCAATTCATTTAAAAATTTTACTGTAGAAATCAATTTTAACTTGATGTGATTCCATACAATCCATTCTAATGAGGACATCATAAGAACCAAGTGGGAAAATATTTATATTTTCCCATGTGAAGAGTCCATATAGCCCTTCACTAACACTAACACTTATTTCTATCCATGGACATTTCTCTAACACTTCACTAAACTTTCACTTGGTTCCAATGGTTAGATGGGATACCATGATTTACTATACTTTCTCTTATCAAGATCACAAATCCAAACAATTCTAGGAGTAACATAATTGTGACTAGATCTAGGATCAATTAAAATAAAAATAGATTTCTTAGAAATATTACTTTCAAACTCAACCAAAATAATTGATATTATGTTGAGTGGTCGTCTAGTATAGCATAGATCCTAGGTACAATCCTTACTACATCCCCAACATTTGTATCCTATTGAATGTTGTGAGCATGCTTGACACTCCCATTTAAATGTGGACAATTTTTTAGTGTGTTGGGTTGACTAACTCGTTATTAGGCTGATCTGGGTTTTGCATAGTTCAGAGACCCAACAAACCCCCTTTTCACCGTCCCTTTCGGAAACAACCTACAAACAGACTGAGGTCTCACTCGAGGCGAAGTTATGGGGTGGATACAAAAGCAGGTTTCTGTAACCCGGTGATAAACGACTATGGAACCAATCCACTGAGTGGAGTCACACCTACCCCGCATCCACTTCTAACACCACAACGCACTCTGGAACTACATGCTGGTGATAGTTACCCATGTGACACTACTACAGTATGCCTCTGGGACTGCGCTTCTATGTAGTCGCACCCTCTATAGGTTATGCTATATTACTGTTACCCGTGCAACTATCATACTATAACTGTGCAATTACGTGACTGCGCATTTCTCAGTCCTAACAATACATACTCTGTTGAATCACTATTATTCCTTAACTGCTCAACTAGGTAACTACGCATTCATCACATAGGTTAACACTTAGCATACTCAGTTATATGTGTCCAAAACTTAACATATACATAAACATGAAACAATCACACAGATGCAATCACACAACTCAGGTATTTATGTGTTTCACCCCCCGGATGGGAGCTACATCCACGGGAACTATTTTTATATTAATGGGAAGGGTTAACAGTTCCAGTCTGCACTCATAGCTGGAGACTCTTCTCTACAGTAGGTATCTGTGCACACAGCTGCATAGCCCTTCTCTCTTATATCTCTCAGCAGATATCTGCAATGAGTCTTACAATATTCAACATAACCCACCAAAATCTAACCCTTCCCTATGCAAAATTTCCCCTTTTACAGATTGTTCTCGAAGGTCAAATATTTACAATAGTTATGGGACAAAACCCCATAGTACCCTTAGGCCCCCCAAATGGTGTGGTTACCCCAATAACCATGCTTTGCCATAACTTCTCAGCTACTTCACTTGTCCTTGGTCATCCTTTGTGTCGCTTCATAGGCTCTGACAGCCGCTTGCTCTGATTGCGTGGCACTGACTGTACTCTAGTGCGTCCTTTACACTTCTCACCTCATCAAAGTTGTTCCTGTAGCTGTCATTCCGTCGCTTCTTCTTTAACTGCTCCAACTACCCTGGCCATGCTTTGTACTTTTTACTTTACTAAGGAAGCATGCCCCTATCCACCATCTTCGCATTGCTCCATACCTTGTTCTCAAGAATCGTGGAGTCGACGCTTCTCCCAAAAATAGGCCAGTACCAGGCCTTGCCGAATTCGTACTTTTGCCTCAAAACTGCTGCGCTTGAGCTACGTTTCGACAAAAATGCGCTAAAATTGGACTTCGCTTCACCAAAACTATGCCAACTTGGGCCTCGCCCAACAGAGTGAGTGATATTCTCCACATCCCTGACACTAAATGGGATCCCTTGGCTTCTCTTCTATTATCTTAGCTAGCTTATCCTCTCCATGTACTAGTTTCCTTTTCCAATTTCTGTATGACGAGGCTTGAATCCTTTATTTCTTCAATCAAAATCCTCTCTCTTCCTTTCCTTCCATGACTTATGGAATTATAGGTTTCTTTAGTTTTGATCATAAAAATACTTAGCCTTACTAATGGTCTCATTTAGAGTTTGGGATTCATCAAACCCAATTCTATCTTCATAAAATTGAGAATATCCACTTAGAAAATGTTATATTTTTTACATTTGTCATCTTTGATGTACCTAACATACTGTTGGAATATGTAATGATGACTAGTTTGATGTTGTTGGTATGTCTAATGATGTCTAGTGACACGCCATAATATGTGTGAAAAACAAGGCATAATATTGTTCATAACTATCTATATTATAAAAAGGTATTATCTCACATGCATCGTGAAGTAAATTCTCTTATTACCACTCTTTATATAAGAGAAGTGGAAATATATGTATCCCACTTGTGTTATGGGATGTAAATATTCCATACCTCTAGCAACATAATAGAGGTGAAGGAGACTCATTTGCACATGATAAGGATACACACATTATTGTGTGTCATTGTGACAAGAAGTGGATATGGAGTGTGTCGATGTGATGTTTAAGTGAGGATTACATGTATTGTAAGAGTGGAATTTTTCTAAAGAATAAGAATATCAATCCTTCCCGTAGATGTTTCCTCAAATAGGGTTTTACCACATATATCTAGTGTACTCTCTCTTTTCTCTTTTCCTCACTTGTTATTGATTATATGATGCTTGTGTTGATAGGAGATTACATTAGTTAAATTTTGGTTATTGATTTACATGCTAGTAAATTTATTTTTGCATCATATAATCAATAACAAGAGAGGAAAAGAGAAAAGAGAGAGTACACCAAATATGAATGGATGTTTCCCCATTTGGGGTTTTACCACTTATATCTGGTGTACTCTCTTTTTTTTTTGTTCTTCTCTCATTATTTGATTATTTGGTGCTTTTGTTGATAGGATATTAGACTAGTTAGATTTTAGTTATTTATTTACATGTTAGTAAATTTATTTTTGTATGTTTATGAATATTTCTCAATAATCTAACATGGTATCAGTGTTGGTTACTATGATCTACCTCCTTCAGTATTTTTTGTTATAAAAAAAATCAAGCACCAAGTTCTTCAATATTTGTGTTGGGCCCTCCTTCTCTAGTAGATTTTTCATCATATCTAGATAACCATTGAGGTTTTTCTTCAAGTCTGGACATTTTTCTAAATGTTTGAGATTTTTTTCTCAAAACACTAACCTCACCATTTATTTTGCAAAAACAAATTCAAAAAATTTTCAGGTTTTACTTCTTCTTCTTCTTTTTTCTTTTTTTTGTAGATATGAAGTTGAAATCCATTGTATACTAAATTTATATCAAGGAACCATCTCTCTTGAAGTAGATCTAGGTGTTTATATATTCCTGGTTATTTTTTTCATAGGTTTCCATCTAGACAATTTTGGCATGTATGGATCTACAGTTTCAGGGCAGTGATAGATAGGTACGTAGTTTACAAAAGGAAAAGAGGCATATGTATGTGGTTGAACTTCATAGAAGGGAATACCCACATGAGATCTCTTCTAAAAAAACATGTACACTCAATTTCGAAGCAAAAATGTCAATGTAAGTCGATTATTTTCATTGTTTTTACATAGGGTTTGTAGATATATTGGTTTGTTGCTACAAAGTTTCATTATTGGTGATAATTTCAGTTTTTATTCACTATTTATTCTAGTCATTAGCTTATTGTTCCTTTTTCATTAGGGTTTAGTTTCTATTTTAATCACCATAGTTGCAAAATTTGTCTCTTGTTCATGTTTTACTTGTCTTTAACTTTCTTGTGTGGAAGATGTTTTTCCAGGAGCATGTATCTCTAGCGTTTCGTGACAAACAATAAACCAACCAATGCATAAGACTTAGTTGCTTGATGACTATATTTCCCAATCTATAAGTGGTATCAATTTATTCCATTCTTATTTTTCTCAATACTTATATGTTGTTGCTAACCCTTGTTTGTGTAAAATCATTTTATGTTCATCTATCTTTCATGTGTCATGCCATGTATTTTCCTTGACATTATGGGATTATCATGATGATTATATTATTTACTCTTGGAATTTATTTTATGCATATTAGCTCTATGTTTACTTCACTTTCTCAATGTGGATTTTTGTGAAAAGTTGTGGGACAAATTGGTTCTGTCATTCCTTCCTATCATAAGTATATTGATGTGGTTATCTCTGGTCATTAACCAGTGTTCCTCTCTACAACTTATTGTTGATAAAAACAAAGTTGAAATATTTTTCCACTTTATTTGGGATGTTTGAAGATGTAATTAAGAAGGAATATAATGTAATAATATACCATATAATATCACCTTCTTCCAATTATAATTTAATTAAATGAACAACCACCTTCTTCCTATGAAGTCATGTTGATTGTCTACAGGCCACATTTTTCGATGGATAGACCACTTGAGGGTCTTGTATTTGTAATGTAATCTTCAATAGAGTTATTTGGTAATGAATATTGTCTGTTGGACACATTTTTTGTCGTATAGGCCATTTGAGGTTCTTATATTCATGATGAGGTCTATTGTGGAGTTATTTCAACTATTAGATGGGTTATGGTTGTGATGACTATCTACAAGCCACATTTTCCTTTGTATCGGCAATTGGAGGTTTTTGAACACTCCTTGTGGTGTTATTTATATTTAATTATAAAACTTGGTCTAGGTGCAGTTTCACAATCAGTGAGAAGTAGTTGTTATCTTCATCAAATCCATGAGGTGAAATGTGTTCATATTTGCATCTTATTAGGAATTATAGAATTTGTCATCATGGGGGATGTTAATGTAATGTCATATTCCTTCATTTGTATTATTTCTCCCTAGACATCATTAAGAGAGAATGTTTGAATATGTAATGATGACTAGTGTGATATTGTTGGTATGTTTAATAATGTCCCCTGATATGCCATAAGAAGTTATAATGATATTCCTAACAAAAGAGAGCATAATACTCTTCATAACTCTCTATAAAAAGGAGTTATCCCACATGCATCATGAAGTAAATTCTCTTATTACCACTCTTTATATAAGAAGTGGCAAAATATTTATCCCGTGTTTTATTGCATGTAAATATTCCATACCTATAGTTATATGATAGAGGTGAAGGAGACTCACTTGTACATGATGAGGATACACACATTGTTGTGTTTCATTGTGACATGAAGTAAATATTGAGAGTGATGTGATGCTTATGTAAGGATGCCATTTATTGTAAGGGTGGATGTTTCTGGAGAATAAAGAAGATCAATCCTTTCCATGGATGTTTCCCCATTTGGGGTTTCACCACATATATCTAGTGTATTATCTATTTTCTTTGTTCCTCGCATATTATTTGTCGATTATTTGGTGTTGTTGATAGGAATTAGACTAGTTATATTTTGGTTATTGATTTACATGTTAGTTAATTTATTGTTGTATGTTTATGCATATTTATCAATAACCTAAAACATACCTCAACAACTCCAAGAGTTTATTTTCATATTCATCCATGATCACTTGTCCCAAGTTTACCTTGTGGAATTCTCTTATTTTACAATCGTCTAGTATTTGATAGAGAGGTACTTCTACTTTGAGTACTTCTTTGACTACTTCTAAACAATATTTGTGTCATTGATATCTTTAAATTTCTTTATTTTCTCTCACCAAATCGATGCTCTACCATTTAAATTGAATATGGACACTTTGGCCTTTATGATTCTAGAGTGATCATGGAATTGGAAATATTTCCTCATCCCAAGAATCCAATACTTAGCTTAATGTCTATATTTTACTTCACCATCAAATATAGGGGGGTTTCCTTTCAAAATTATCCATGTGAGTTGTCTCTGAAAGGATTATTTCTCTTATTCATGTGATACAAAGAGATTGAACTAGTGGTTGATTCATTAGAACCAAATGGATCACTAGTAGTTAATACTAGTGGTTTATATGTCCTATCTCTAGAGATTCTTCTTTTACTATGGGACCTCTGGTGAGAATGGCCCCTATAGATATTCCCAATCCTACCATCATTACTTGATTTATATCCATGGTGCATTCTCCTTTGTATGTCTTCTAGGATTTGAAGAAAGGATTCATTCAACTAGTTATATTCCTCCTAGAAATGATGCATTCAAATAGTTCTATTCCTCTTGAGCTTTAACAAGACTTTCATTATATGCTCTACTCCGCAACTCTGTAATTATACCCTTAGACTTCTCATAGTATTTGCAATATTTGTGGGATTCACTTGATTCATATGTCCATTAAAATTTTATCTCTCTATTTTAAGCATGTATATTACTTTCCATAGCATCTACCTCACATTCATAAGGTTCGTGTGCATCATTCATGCCAATAGTCTTATGGGCTCAACCAAGACCTAGTTTTTTCTAGTTCAACTATTTGAACTTCAGGATTTAATTGTCCTTCGTATGGCACTATATTTGTAAAAGTATTCATATACTTACACTTATTAGCTACATAATATCTTTAGAAACGTATAAAAAATATTTTTCATGCATTCTAGGAACTACCTATATAGACATTTTTTTGTAAAATCAAGGGTATATGATCTTTTTCTATTCAATTTGAAAAATATTGAAAGTAATTATTTAGAATATAAATATTTGTATTAATTATCCTGTTGATATTTATAATGACTATGACCATGCTCAGTTCTAAGGTTGAAGTGAAAAGTTATAACTCTCCACAATTAACATTTTTCCCAATTCCTGCACTTTTAATAAACAACGATAAACACATATCTTTTAGATTAAGAAGTCCATATAAATTGGTTGTGTAAGAGTGATTTTCAACACAATAATTTTTACCTACTACATATACCGCTTCCAATCTAGGATATGAGGTCACTAGGGTGAAGGAAATAGCTACAAGCTTCTTTCTCTCTAAGCACAAGCCATTTTCTCTCATGTTTCGCAATCTAATTATCCTAAAGCTTTACAAGAATCTCATTCTTCCATGAAAACCATGTAAATATATCGCATTTCTGCATACAACACAAGAAATTCCCACCATTTCTCTGCTCAACAATCCATGAAAGCACCATCTTGTACATTTATCTTCAATGTGTGACAAGCATCTTTTCTCTCAACCTAAGCCATTTCCTATCATTCTTAGCATCCTACTCATCCTAAAACATTACAGGCATCTCATTTAGCCATCACAACCATGTAACTCTTTTTTTTTTTTTACAGAAACGGGTAAGATCTTTGTATTAAAAAGGTGGAAATATTGCATCATAGTGGGGAGGCTATTCCCAAAATCTTAGAGCTGCTGAAACAGACTCAATGAGTATCAACCTCTGATTCTTAAAATAAGCTTTTAGTCTATTACATTCAAAAATATTTTTCGAATAAGCACAACTGTAGATAGAAACGAACTTCCCTAATAGAAAACAACAGAAACAGAACATAAGCAAATATATAGATTATCAGCAGAGATGACTTGTCAGAGGTCTTCATCCTTAGTTTTCATGATTGCTTCGAGCTGAGTTCCCCTTGCTTCCAGTGACAATGCCGGCATTGTCATCATCTATGTTCAGAATGACTAAGGGGCTGTTCCCATTGCTGACCCTAACACAATCAACTTTTGCCTCTACAATTCTCAGACATCTATAGAAATTATCCATCTTGTTAACCAGTTTCTCAAAACAGTCTTTGGTCTTACCAGTGCAAGTGCAAACTTCAGAATTGGAGATTTGGACGAAAGTACCAAACTATGAGATCATTTTCTTCTTTTCCATTATGTCGCCTCTGATCCAACACACCTAAGTGTCCAAATCTTGCATATGAGTTTGAAGTTCCGGAGAGGGACTACCTTGTTCTAACGGAGAGCCCATTCCCGACATGCCTCCCGGTTCTACGGCGCTGCTACGAAAATTGTGCTGAAAAAAGCTCAGATTATGGTCCCCCAAAGTTGAGAGCCGGACACCTTTTCCCAAAGCTAAGCCACCATTCGGATAATGCATCGTTTGGCCTCCAAGACCATGAGTAAAATCGAGGGGAACCCATCTATTTCGCATGCCCACATCTTCCTTCTGGGACTAGGCGGTGCAATTTTCCTTTGCCCCTCCCCTGGAATGTTCTGAGCCGTCAATACCATGAAAAAGGTCCATGAGACAACGTTTCGGTTCTCCATTGCAGGTCCCTCTAGGCTGCCCCTGGAGGTTCTTCACGCATTTTCGGCAGTGCTAGGTAGGAGGACCACGATTGCAATCCATGGGGGGAACCGAGACCTTATGAGAGCTACCAGAGGAAACACAAGGATAGAGAAGAAGCACAAACACGGAGAAGGGCAGAGTGCACAACCCTCTGTCAACCTGCATGAAATAACCCACATGCCTCATCTTCAATAAATTCTCGCATGCAAGCCACATGGCTTCTGTCAGTGCAAGTCGTCGGTTCTGGGAAAGGTTAGCTTGGGAATTGCGAACGGATCCAACCTCGGATATTAGGAATAAATGCCATGATGGGATGGCCATGGGTGGTAGATTAGTCGAGGGATTAGGTAGAAAAACCAAGGCTTTAAGGAACCCAAGCATTTAAATTCAAACACCCATCCTCTAGGAGGTGTCCACAATTCAAACTTGAACCCAAATTGGCCATGGAATCAGCCCTATGATTGTTGGCTCTTAAGATATGAAATAAATCAAGGGAGACAAAAGATTTGGCCAGATGAATAAAATGATGGTGCATCATGGAGAGAAGCTTGTGACTGTGGTTTATAAGGCCTCTGGCTTCTTTGATCACAATCATTGAATCTCCAAGGACCACCAGTTTACAGATGTCGTTAATTTTAGCTATGTCAATTCCTTTTATCAAGGCTAACCATTCGGCTGCATTGTTAGTCCTTGAACCAATTCCCCAAGCATAGCTTGTCTTGTTGCTTCCATTGGGATTGAAGAGACCCCCCCCCCCCCACCACGCCTGCCAACCCTGGATTTCCTTAAGAGGCACTGTCGAACATGAGGATATGACTTCCCTGAGTATTGATCCAATTCAGTAGATTGGATTGGTCCATTCTGATATGCCATTTTGGGTGACTGCTCTTCAGAGCTGGGAGAGGAGGAGTCAGGACGAGCAGATCAGCTACCCAAATTTTTTCTTCCACCGTTAAGGGTTCCTTGTGGATCTTGTGGAAGTTTTTGATAGATAAGGAGTCAATCCAGAGAGCTTTAGCTGCTGAAATGATTTTCCTTGAACTGGCCTTGGTCCCTTCAAAAATCTCATGATTTCTTGCAGTCCATATTTTCCAACAAATGAACTTTGGAAATGCAAGCCAAGCTCTTTTAAATAAAGGTTTTCCTGAGAGGGAGGTTGGATAGTAAAGATGCCATTTCCCAAAGAGATCCGACCAGTTGGTTGGGAGCATCAAGTTGGAATGAATATGAAGAAGAGCTCTACGCCAAACCTCTTGAGTGAAGCTACAGTCAAGCAAGAGATGGTTAACTGTTTCTTCTACATTTTTGCACAAGACACATCTGGCTGGACCTGCAATTCCTCTTTTATTTAAGTTGTCGGTTTTAAGAACTTTCTGATTGGCAAGGATCCAATTGAATGAATTTATTTTTGGAATACCATCACTACTCCAGACCCGGTTCCATTTGCTATCTTGAGTATTGTTATTGTGCATGGCATCCAGATATAAGTACCCTTTCCTGACAGTGTAGTGACCATCCTTACCCCAGCATCTTTTGTCTCGCATTCCAGAATGGATTGGAATGGCTCCATGGAAACGAGAGAGGATATTGGAATAGTCATAAAGGAGATGGGGGAGGAGATCTAGATTCTTCCAACCCACCCAATTCCCTTGGGGAGACCAAGTAGATAAATCAAAGAGTGTGTGTATGTTATTTTGATCCATCCATCTTTTTAGCTCTTGGAAGGCCGCAAGAGAAAAGAGTGGGGGATGGTCACCAAACTTATTTTTCTAGATATGGACTTTTTTACCATTGCCAGGAGCCCAGGAGAGATTGTTCTAGATTACGTAGGCCGCTTTCTTACAGAGGCTCCATATTACTGTGCCTTTTGTGTCGTTGTCAATATTATCGACACACCTGGATCGGGACCCATGCATATATTTTTTGTTGAGAATTTCTTTCCACAGGGACTTCTTCCCAGAGATGATCCTCCACAGGATTTTTGCTCCCAGGGCAAGATTCATCTAAGCCAAATTCTTGACTCCTGCTCCCCCATGGGATTTAGTCCTGCAAACCGTCTCCCAATTGATGAGATGAAACTTTTTGTTGCTATTTTTTCCCCCTTGCCAGAGAAAGGTTCTGAAGAATTTTGTAATTCTTGAAATAACAGTCTGAGGGGCAAGAGAGATAGAGCAAGAGTACAGGGGGCAAGTAGCTAGGATGGAGTTTAAAAGGACCGACTTTCCAGCAGGGTTTAGCTAGTGAGAGCCCCAGGCCTTGATTTTCCTTTTAATTTTTTCAATGAGAGTATTCCAGTTAGCCACTTTATTCTTTCCTCTTAGGATAGGGACTCCCAGATAGGAGAAGGAGTTCCAATCTTTAACTCCTTCAAAACCAAGAATTCTAGCAATTCTTAACAGGGTTCTGTTGGGGCAATTCCAGCTATAGATCCTGGATTTTCTCATGTTGACTTTTCCATCAGAGGCTTTAAGGAAGGTGTCGAGGGCCTTTTTGAATTGGGTAGCAACGAGGGTGGAGGCCCCGCCGAGAAGGATGGTGTCATCTACAAACTGGGAGTGATTGACTGGCCTAATTCCTATGGAAATTTTGATTCCTTTGAGGTCTCTAGAGGACTGTAAATTGTGGAGCTTTATGCTAAGGGAATCGGCAACAAGAAGGTAGAGAAAAGGTGAGAGAGGGTAGCCTTGTCTCAGACCTCGAGTGGCCAGGAAGAAGGTTGTGGGTCTACCATTGACAAGAGGGGAAATCCAAGGAGTGTTTGTGCATGCTTTGACCCATCTCACAAACCTTTCAGAGAATCCAAACTTAATAATAATAGCATAGAGAAAATCATGATTAACTCTTTCAAATGCATTAGCCATATCAAGTTTGATGGCCATGCCTTGGCGGTTTTTGGAGATGCTAGAATGGATGGATTCTTGCACCAAAACAATATTGTCCAAAATTTGGCGTCCAGCAAGGAAACCCCCCTGCGTCTCAGAAATGATTTTTCCCATAACTTTTTTCATTCTTGTGGCTAGGATTTTGGAAAGAATTTTGTAAGAGGTGTTGCAAAGGGAGATGGGTCTAAAACGGCTAAGGGAGTTGGGAGCTTTGTCTTTGGGGATGAGGGCGAGGAAGGAGGAATTGGAGGAACCGCCGATTTTATATTTTTTCATTGTCCAATTTAGCATGTGCTTGAGGTCATCTTTGATAATGCTCCAAGTAGCCCTGTAAAAGTTTGAGTTGAAACCATCGGGCCCAGGCGCCTTATCAATTTGGAGATTCCAGACTGCTTCTTTGATTTCCTACTCATGGATAGGTTTGATGAGATCCCGGTTGATGTCTTTAGGAACCATATTGGGAATGCTAGCAAGAAGATCTGCCTATGCAATGAGGTCAGCCTCTCCCTCATCCGTGAAAAGCTCGTGAAAATGGTTGTGGGCAAGATTACTAAGGTTTTCTTGCCCTCTAATCCAAATTCCATTGCCATTCTTTAATTCCCTAATTGCATTCCTACATCTTCTGGCCTTGGACTGATTGTGAAAGTATTTGGTATTGCTGTCCCCTCCTTTCAACCATAACTGTCTTGACTTTAATCTCCAGGTTTCCTCCTCTTGTCTTGCTACTCTGAGAATTTTCAATTCGAGATTTTTCTTTTTGTCGATGAGGGCTGGCGTGATGTCTTCTTTTTCCATTATATCTTGGAGATTTCTAAGATCATTTTGCAAAGCTAATTTTGAGCTGAAGGGACTCTTGAAGGATTTCTTAGCCCAGTCTTTAAGATTTTTCTTGATGCACTTGAGTTTGGACTCCCAAATGAAGCTGGGGGAGCCGAAAAAATTTGTGCTCCAAGCTTGCTTGACAATAACCAAAAAATCGGGACTATTGATCAATAGGGGGTTAAAACGAAAAGGGATAGGAACAAGGTTTTCAGGGGGTGAGAGGGAGAGTGCAATGGGTTTGTGATCTGAGGAGGCACAGGGAAGGGTGAAAGAATTGAAAATATAATCAAGGTTAAAGAAGGGGGAACTTACCAGAAAACGGTCTAGACGGGCTGCAATGTAGCTTGCACCACACCTTTTATTGCTCCAGGTATATTTGGCATTCTTGAGGGGGACGTCCGTGAGATCAAGCTCGGCCATAAGGTCTTCAAGGTGTTCCCTGAAGGGATCCCGCACCATACTTCCTCCTCTCTTCTCGTTCTGGGACTTTGTGACATTAAAATCGCCAGCAATTATTAGTTTTTTATCCCTCATTCTGTCCTTGAGATTCTTAAGCTCTTCCCAGAAGGTGGTTTTATCTCGATGGTGTATAGGGCCATACACATTATAGACAAAGAAGGTGTTGTTGCCATCAATTTCTTTTATCTCCGATAGGAGCCATTGTTTTCTTTCAACTAGAGAAGTGATTGAAAATTTGGGAGAGGCAAGATTAGCAATGCCCCCTGAAGCTCCAAGAGCATTGCTAGCATTTCCTCGACTTTCTTTCCAAACGGAGGCTGAGATAGATAGGATCTCTGCACTCTGCATTTTAGTCTCTTGGAGTAGAATAATGTCAGGCTTCTCAAATTTTAACATATTTTTAACTGCTTCTAGTTTATTCAGTCCGCCCAACCCTCTAGAATTCCAAGAGACTACCAACATTACTTCCTAGCTGAGTTGGGTCCTGCTCGAGACTTACCTTCCTTGACTCCTTCTTGTGTTTTATGTTGCTGCAGCATCTTCATGTCCTCAAGGCTTTTTTGTCTTCCCAATTCTATTTCTCTTTCCGCCTCTAGTTCTCTGTGGTACCTTTTTGTTTTCCTACCTCTGGTATTTGGTAGTTGCACTATTTCTCCTTCATCTTGGGATTCCGAGAATACTTCCAGCGTAGAGACTGATGAGACAAATTTGCTTTTTAGTTTATCTTCCCAAGTATCACCTGGGGTAGTGGAATCCCCTAGGTCTTCTACTGATGGTTCCTTTTCTGGAATGGCTATCTCATTATTGTCCTTGTTGGTTTCATCAGAGTTAACTTCAACTAGTGGGATCTCCTCTTCTTTCGTCTGTAAACCATGAAACCGGTTGGAAGTGGCCTTTGGGGATTTTTGAGCAGAATCAGAGACAGGGTTGGGAGGAGTGACTTTAGGAGGGGGAGGTGGAGCCGGATTCTTTTTACCTTTCTTGACCTATTGCCAACCTTCTTCCTGAGGTTGTGCCAAGTTCTCCTGATGTGCTTTGGGGCAGTTTTTCACAAAGTGTCCGTATTCGTGACATTTTTTGCATTTGAAAGGGAGTTGTTCATAATCAACCTTCTACAGGTGTTCCCAGCCATCCATTTGTAGATTGACTTCCTTTGGGAGTCCTTTTTCCAGATCTACCTCCACACAAATCCTTGCACAGGTGAAGAGAGGCCCCTTTGGCTCATCTTTGTCAATGTATTTTCCAAGGGCGTTACCGATTGCCATCAGAGTGTCATCATCCCAGCAGTGAAGATGCAGATGGGGTAACCAAACCCAGACAGGAACTGCCGAAGGAACATCTTTCTCTAGATCGAAAGAGAGATTCCATCGATTTAGGTAGAGGCCGCGAGGACCCATGAAGTAAGGCCCACTACGAAAGATAAGATCCTTATCAGCTTTGTTTTCGAAAAGAAAAATAAAATAGCCCTTACCACAGAAACAATGTTGAAGGCCTCCCAAGATCAGAGGAATCCAGTTTTTGTTAACCCAAGCTTCCATAGATTTGGGTGAAGGCCAAATTCCTGTAAACTGCCCAATAAGGCCTCGATCACTCAAAGCTAAGGCTTTCAATTTTGAATCTGACGACATGATTTGGATGCAGGGGGCAGCAGAGCATTTAACAAAGGTCGGATCAGATAGAGCAGGAAGATTAGAAGGAGGAGGGGTGGACGCTACCAGCGATCGGAAGGCTGCGTCCAGTAGACACTTCCGATCCTCAGGCGGCAGGTCCATGGGAGAGGCGCAGGGGGAGCCCGCAGTGTTAAATTTTCAGAATTTACTTCAATTTGATCTAGGATCTTAACTGAGAGAACAACATGTACAGCAAATCTACAACATATCAATCATGGACACAATAATGCAAGCACACAAGAGACACAGAGTTTAATTGGGGAAAACCATAAAGGTGAAAAACCACAATAACTTCCTCAGAGATAGATAGAGCAATGATACAACCCAAGCATAAGAGATAGACATCTCCTAGTAGCAACTTCTCCTCCTCCACAAGTGTGCCACTCTCCCGAGAGTGTGAGTGAGAGAATAGAATGATGAAATAGAGTGCCTCCCGCACTCTATTTATACTTGACTTGACTTGCCTAATAACCTTTACTAGGTCAGCCTTAACTTAACGAAATAACATAATGCTGACTGGGCCGACACCCAATAGGGTGGTCTAATAACCCTTTGACCCACATGGACGACCCCCACTAGGGTGGTCTAATAACCCTTCGACCCACATGACTTATATAGGGCCGACCCCAACAAGGTGGTCTAATAACCCATCAAGTATAAGTTTTGACACTTACAATATAAATGATGACACTTTCGTATAGAGGAATAATAACATCTCTATAGGAATACAATATACATATATGTGAAATACATTCTGAAGTTACATATACATCAACATGCAGGCTAGCAGAGGCGCCGAGGTCAGGAGCAGAGCGCTAGGGTTTTCGACATAAAAAAATGAACAACCATGTAACTCTCTTACATTTGACCATACAACACAATAAATCCATACCCTTTCTTTGCTCAAAAGTTCCTCAAAGCACCCATCCCTTAGAATGCTCTTAAATTTGTCTATACATAGTTCAACCTATTATATGTCTCTTGAGAATTGCTTGCAAAATCGAGACCTACCTTCTCGAGGTTCAAAAGAGAAACAAGGGTATAGTAAGTGAAGGTTTCCTAACTTTCCCAACCTTTAAGCTCACCTAAAACCACCATTTTTTACGATATTATCTATAGTTTCCTCTTGATATTGTTGATTTTGGTTAATTTCTCAATTTGGTAATTGTTGGCAATGGAAAAAATAAGATGAATCGTTAGAGAAAATAACCCTCTACCCAACCACCTAAGCCTTGATCAGATGACTCTAGTGGGCCAAACCTTATCCAATTTGACCACTTGATTCAACCACCAGTTACTTTCCTAGATCCAGGGGCGTCTTCCTTGATTTGGGGATTCACTCCCCGATTTGGCAGACTTCTGCTTGATTTTAGGTGTGATTCAGTCAGTTGTTAGTTAAGGACTAGATGCCTCCACTAACCTAGGTCCTAATTGAACCTAACTGGCCCTCTATTGTCATTAGTTATCTAGTTCAGTTAGTAGCAACCAATTTGAGATATTTTAAATGTTTGCATGTACTTCTTCATTTAGAACTAGTGCTCAGAGGGTCACAAGGTCAATCAAACTCATTCTAGATTAGTGTGATTAGATAACTACGGTTATTTGGATCTAGTTAAGTCTAGATAGCCTCCAAGCAATGGATGATAAATTCGAATAGCATCCTAACATAATTTGAATTGCATTTCTATGTATTGTGTTCACCTCCATTCATTATAGTTAATGAAATACATCATTCTTTTCTTCTTATCTATTATAGTTTTTGTGTAATGATCTGTTATATCTTGTTTGTTACATGACTAGTTGATTCTTGATTGAATTTTCACGGTATATCTCTCTTGTTTATGTACCTAGATATGTATGCTCAAATTTTACATGAACTACATAGTGCATGAATATTTGCATGGAGAGTGAGTAATAGAGTCAATGGAAAGTGGAAATTTAAGGAAAATATAGCTAACATTACTTTTGACCATAGAATGTATGATTCTTATAAATTCCATAATAATTTTACTTAGCTAATGTGTCCATGACTACGTGATCTAATATTTGTGACCTTGAAACTAACTTGAAATTGATTCTCGACTCACTTAACAAAAGGACCAGTTATGGGACCGTTTTAATTGAACTTGATTGCAATCAAAGGCTTGAATCCAATGTTCATATTAAACTTTATGATTGTGTTATTAGTCTCATATATCATCACTTAATGAACATCATTGTGGAAATAACATGCATAAGGAAAACATGAGATAAGAGATACTCATTTGATAATGGAGTTCACCAAACCCCATGGCTACGTATTTGGGCTCATTCAATAATTGAGCCGCTTTATTCTCTTCTTTAAAGATAATCTCCTTTACAAAGGGTTGAATTCCCACATCATCAAGTGGCAGTAGAATCCCCACAAGAGTGGCAGTATCGAAGAGGTGCTCTCTTACAATTCCAAGATCTAATTCCCACAAGAATGTGGCTATGTCTCTCCTACAAAGAGATGATCTTCCTTGAAGAAGGATGATCTATCACAAGCATGTGGCATAAATGGAATCTCTCACAATCAGTGGCCATAGGTCCATTACATCATAGAAACATGAATCTTGAAGTCATAATGTGACAAAAAGAGCACTTCGTGGAAGACTTCATGGTATTAAAATCCACCTCAACATGTGTGCACTTGTACAAGTCAACCTATCGAATGCATGCATTTGGTGGAAGACTCAATGGTATTCAATACCACCATAATGTATACAATTGACGACTTCCCTTTCTTTCACACATTAACATGGGATTTCAATAGTTACACACAACTATAATCACAAACAACCCATAAAATATGCACCAAAATAAAGGCATAATTCAAACACATAATTATTACCCAAAGGTTGATGACCACTCCATAATGTGCCAAGCCTGCTACACGCCTCGAACCTTGGTCCGATGGCCTTCTCAATGCTTATCCTCCACAATGACTAGTTTGTAGAATGACTTGTCCTCCCAAGAAATTCTTATCCAAGTGACTTGTGTGCAAATGACTTGTAGTAGGGGTGCTTACATAGCACATGTTTGTCTAACCACCCCCACATCTCCGTGCAACCAAAAACCCAAATTGGGAAATATCCAAAACCATTTACCAATGGTTTTTTTCCTCCACCAAATATAATAACCATATATAAACACCTAACTACATAAAAATGGTTACATAAAACCATGGTGTCCTCCCCCCCGTTTTGGGCATAAACCCAAGTTTGGAACCCAAATTTCCAACAAAGTTTGTTGAAAATGGTGACATGGTTAAAGGGGAGCATATGTTTTTGTTGTGGCATAACACAAACCATATAATATGGTTACACCCCATTCAACATTCACGTGATAAGGTGGTATGTGGTTACAAGATTTCATCACATGTTTCCAACCAACATAAAAATGTGGCACACCCATATATAATACAGTTATAAAAATATTGCATAGTTGACGGTCGCCCCCCCTTTTCTCCACCCATTGAAAGCATGTACCGGTTAAATAAAAAAAAATTAATGCCCTTATCAAGGCATGACAGTTAGAGAAGTGGCTAAGGAATTGGGTTTGTAACATATCGTTCATGGGTTCAAAACCCATAAACCCCTTTTTCTCCGTCGAATTCTTCTTCCATAAGTATTAAATAAAATCCAACCCATACAAAATTAAGTAACAAAGTGTAGGTAGGTTGGTGAATAATTTGGGCTTGTGTATCATAAGGCATGAGTTCAAACTCGATGGACTCCATAAATGTTTTTGGTAAAGCAGGAACAATGTGGTCTCATCCAAACTACCGCGTGTAATAGACTCATTGGTCTACATCACCTTCCACTGTGCAAAAACATACCACTTGTTGAGCTGTGATAGGTCTACACAAGAAGGACCAATGTGGTCTCATCCAAACTACCACGTGTCATAGACTCATTGGTCAACATCACCTACCATTGTGCAACAACCTGCCACTTGTCGAGCTATGATAGGTCCACACAACTGCCACTAGGATGTCCATACTACAACATCATTTTGCATCTTTCCATGTCACCATAAGACAGGACACATGGAACCCTTCCACTGGTGCCACATGGCACCTTTTTGGCCATTTTCCACGGTTTGCATAAAAACTCAAAGTTCCATAACTTCTGCATATGGAGTCTGTTTGATGCGTCGTTCACACTGTTGGAAATATATCTTCGAGCTCTTCGTAATGGCATTATTATTTCTCGAAGTTGATCACTTTTATTTTAGAGCATCTTCAGATCCTCCTAGATCATTCCTCCCCACTGAAGGACTTTCGGACTCCAAAAGTTCACATAGGGATCGGACATGCTTCTCATCTTTACAACATAATCCGTACCCTTTGATATTTCAACAAAAGCCTTAAAATATCACTATGTTTCATGAATAATTGATGTTATACATATAATCACTTTTACAAATGTATCATTATATGGGGTCTTAAAAAAATCGATTTACAATGATTAGATTTCTTCAATTAACTCAAAAATTCTACTCATCTTAGTCATCAAGGAAAATAGTTCCTCCTTTCCGAGCTATCTTTGTAGCTGGACTTCTTCATGGATTTGGATTACTTTTTGAGATGCTTCATCGATTGGTTCCTTCACAGGTGCTTGCTCAATTTTATTGGCATTCTTGAGACGCAACTCTAGATGGAATGTCCAACATGTGTCTTCCTAATGTCCACCCTTGTTGCAATGGGTGCAATGGTTCTTCTTTACCCATATTTTATTTCCCTTATTTTCCTCCTGACGTGGAAAGGGATCTTTGTTTCTTGGATTCTTCCTAGTTTCCATAACCTTCTTGTACAAATCCATTCTTTTCCAACACTTGGAAATAGCATGTTCATCCTTACCACAAAACATACATGATTTTCAGTGCCATAAATTTTTCTTTACATTGCCAATTCTCTTATAATCAAAAGGAACCTTGCTTGGTTGTCTCTAGTAAAATTCAAGAGTGAAGAACTTTCCTTTGTTGCTCCTTGTAATGATAGTATCCAGTTGGATATGACTCATAATGTCGATCATCATGGAGTGTTGTGTCACCTTCTGGTACTTGCTTTGGCTCTTCTTTTGAAGCTTTGCTTACTCAAATGTTTTGGATCATTCTCCAATATCATATCCCAAACTTGGAAATCGAGGTCTTTCTACCATCTCTAGTGGATTAAAGATACCTTGTCCATTAACGCCAAGTGCTCCTCCTTTATATCCCATATCAGTAAGGATATTAAAACCAATTACTTTCATATGCTTCTCAAAATCACCAAAGGAATCACTTACCTCTTCAGGAGAACATGGAAAACATGATGAGTTACTTATAGTGTTTACTTCGGTAATTTTTTCTACATCTCATGTAGAATTTTTTCTCTTCTCCATTTCATCACTTCTCTAAAGCTTGGCTAACATCTTGTCCTTGGCTTGCAACTCAAGTTGTAACTCTTGCAATCTGTCTTGCAACTTTTGAAGAATGTCTTGCAGTTCTTTCTTGTCATCTTCTTATTTCTATAGCAGCCTCCTCAATTCAACATTGTCTGCTTGAATTTTTTGGTTGATTTCTTCGAGCTCCTTGAGCCACACATTATTCAATGCTTTTCCCATTTTTTATTTAACACCTACAATCCTTTTCAATCCTGATCTGATACCAAAACTTGATCTAATTTAGGGTGACCTTGAAACCAACTTGAAACTGATTCAAGGCTCACTTAACAAAAGAATCAATTATAAGATTGTTTTAATTGAACTTGATTGCAATTAAAGGCTTGAATCCAATGTGCATATTAAAATTTATGATTGTGTTGTTAGTCTCATATATCATCAGTTAAGGAACATCATTGCAGAAATAACATGCATAAGGAAAACATGAGACAAGAGATACTCATTTGGTAACAGAGTTCACTAGAACCCTTGGCTACATCTTTGGGCTCATTCAATCGTCGAACCGCTTTATTCTCTTCTTTAAATATACTCTCCTTTACAAAGGGATAAATTCCCACATCATCATTTGGTAGTAGAATCCCCAAAAAAGTGATAGTATCGAAGAGGCTCTGTCATATAATGCAAAAAGCTAATTCCTACAAGAATTAGGCTATGTCTCTCCAATAAAGAGATGATCTCCCCTTATGAAGGTTGATCTCCCACAAGCATGTGGCATAAATGGACTCTCTCACAACTAGTGGCCATAGGTCCATTACGTCATAGAAACATGAATTTTCAAGTTTCAATGCAACAAAAGGGCACTCTGTGGAAGAATTCATGGTCTTAAAATCCACCTCAACATGTGTGCACCTGTACAAGTCAACATATTGAATGAAGCCATTTGGTGGCAGACTCAATGGTATTCAATACCACCATAAAGTATACAAATGACCACTTCTCTTGATTTCACACATTATCATGGGATTTCATTAGATACATGAAACTATAATCATGAACAACACATAAAATATGCACCAAAATAAAGGCATAATTCAAACGCAAAATTGTTACCCAAAGGTTGATGACCACTCCATAATGTGCCAAGACTTCTCCATGCCTCAAACCTTGGCCTAGATGGCCTCCTCAAGAGTTGTCCTCCACAATGAATAATGTGTAGAATGACTTGTCTTCCCAAGGAATTCTTTTCCAAATTACTTTTGTGCAAATGAATTGTGGCAGGGTTTCTTATATAGCACATGGTGGTCTAACCACCCCCACATCTCCATGCAACCAAAAACGCAAATTGGGAAACATCCAAAACCATTTAACCAATGGTTTTTTTCCTCCACATATAATAAGCATATACAACCACCCAACTACATAAAAATGGTTACATAAAAACCATGGTGGCGTGCCCCCCCTTTTTGGGCATAAACCCAAGTTTGGAACCCTAAATTCCAATGAATTTTGTTGCACATTGTGGCATGGTTAATGGGGAGCACATGGTTTTGTTGTGGCATAAAACAAACCATATAATATGGTTACACCCCATTCAGAATTCATGTGATAAGGTGGTATGTGGTTACAATATTGCATCACATGTTTCGATTAACATATAAATGTGGCACACCCATATATAATATGGTTATAACAATATTGCATAGTTGACGGTTGGGGCCCCCCATTTTTTCCGCCCATTGAAAGCATGTACCACTTAAATACAAATTTTGTGATGCCATTATGAAGGCATGACGATATGCAGAGTGGATAAGGCATTGGGTTTGAAACTTATGGGTCGTCGGTTCAAAACCCATCAGCCCCTTTTTCTCTTGTTTTTGGTAACGCAGGACCAATGTGGTCTCATTAGAACTGCCACATGCCATAGCCTCATTGGTCCACTTCACCTGCCACTGTGCAACGAGCTACCACTTGTCGAGTGGTGATAGGTCCGTGAAAATTCCACTTGGATGTCCATACTACCGCATCATTTTTCATCCTTACACATAGGCATACGACAAGCCACGTGGAACCCTTCCAGTGGTGCCACGTGGCACCTTTTTGGCCATTTTCCAATGTTTGCATAAAACTTCATAGTGCCATAACTTCTACATACGGAGTCCATTTGATGCGTCATTCACCTCGTTGGAAAGATATCTTCGAGCTCTTCACAATGGAGCTATTCTCTCTGGTAAATGAGAACTTTGATTTTGAATCATCTTTAGATCCTCTTGGATCATTCCTCCCCACTAAATGACTTTTGGACCCCAAACGTTTACATAGAGATCAGACATGCTTCTTAGCTTTACAACAGAATCCATACACCTTGCTACTTCAACAAAATCCTTAAAATATCACTATGTTGCATGAATAAAAGATGTTATACATCTCATCACTTTTACAAATGTGCCATTCTACAGGGTCTTAAAAACAACAAGTGATTTACAATAATTGGCTTTCTTCAATTAACTCAAAAAGTATATTTTAGTCATCAAGGAAAATAGATCCTCCTTCTCGAGTTGTCTTTGTAGCTAGCCTTATTCCTGGATTTGGGTTCCTTTCCGAGCTGCTTCGTCGGCTGGTTCCTTCATATGTTCTTCCTCAACTTTCTTGTACTTCTTCGAACGTAGCTCTGGATGGAGCTGGTGGATTTCGGAAATGCCTACCCTTTTACAGGTATTCGTTCAAGAATCTCACTTTAAATATCGACCGGGGAACATACAAACTTCAAAGGCACTCAGCACTATATGTGCACTATGTTGAGAGTCTCTTTATCGTTGGGTGTTCAATGTGTTCTTAAGGAATAGTGAGAAGTTGTTCTAAAGAAATTGAAATAACTGAATATCTATCACAATTGAAAGAAAAAATGAACTTACTGAAATCATGAACCTATTTTATGAAAGCATTAATCTAGTTTATGAAAACAGGAATTTACTCTATTTAACGCATTCACCTAATCTAATAAATCCAAATCAAATCATTCACCTAGTTTATGAAAGCAATAATTTACTCTATTTAAAGCATTCACCTAATCTAAGAAAGCAGAAATTTTATTCTATGAAAGCATTCATCTACTTTATGAAATCCAAAGCAACATTGATCTAATTTATGAAAGCAGGAATTTTATTCTATGAAAGCATTCATATAGTTTATGAAATCCAAAGTAAATCTTATCTAGTTTAAGATCATGAATCTAACCTAAGGAACCAAAGATCTTTTTAATTGGAAACAAGAAGTCACCATTCAGGAGTATAAATATGATCTAGTCAAAGAATACCGTATAAGAAGTGGAAATATAGATATGGAAATTACATTCATCGATGGTAGCTATAGGACTACATATGCTATGTATCAGATTTATGGACGCAGTGTTGCAGAACTACAGAAGAAAGACGCTATGCGTAGAATTGAAACCTGGTATCAAATAAGTGTTGAAACTAACCCACACATATTTATCCCAGAAATGAAAAGCAGAATGCATAAAAATATATAAATCAAAGTACAGAACTCCTGATCTACATATTGAGGGGGCCGTCTCCAATGTGCATCACAGGAGAGAAATAAAACTTATAAACTCACAAGTAGGAGGCAACACTGGTCCTTCATTAAGAATCCATAGAATCCATCACAGCCGTAGGAATTATAAATTGAATATCATAACTAAAAATACAGAGAATGGCTTCCAAAAATATGCATTAGGACCCCTGCTACTCAGGTGCCTCTACTTATTACTGTAATGTCCCCAGTTTGACCCCATGGCATTAACATTATAAATGATGTAATATTGTTATGAAATCATGGTGAGGAGCTCAAGGCCAAGGCCCCGCCATCGATTTAGTGATGCATATGATTTGCGTGCTAGCAATGCACATTGGAAATTCAAATATCATGTAATATGCATTTTAATAAAAATACCCACAACTAGCTATGCAATGCAACAAAGAGATGGGGGCATGATTTCACAAGGAATTGGAAGGGAAAACATTCAAACCCTTGAGCCAATCAGGTCAAGCCAAGTGTCAATGAGAGAACCCATCAAACCCTCAACTACCCATGTTGACTTTTGTACCCAATCATTGATTTCTCCCAAGAGTTGGTTGAGGTAGTTAATGCCTTGGGGAATGGGAGGTATGGCTGTCCAAATTCGGGTATGGGAAAACCACCCTGCATGGGAATTCGCGTTTTGCTTCTGGGGAAAGAAAAGAGCCATGAATTTCTCCCCCAATCCATTATGCAACCATCATTCTTTCTCCCTCACGAGTTTAGACCTACCTGGGCGTTTTCCAGGCATGTTTGCTGCGTTTTTCTTCATTCTCCCAGTAGAGAAGGGCGTTTTTGTGTTGTATACCAGTGGGGAGAAGGGGAAATCGAACGGGGGTTCAATAGAGACCATTTTGGGCTATTGAAGGTTGAGATATTTGGGGAAGAAATCGTTTTTCCTCCCTGTGGTTGTTGCCCCATCCCACAATTCGTTTTTGGTTGGGAACGTTTTTGGGAAAACCCATGGCCATCTTATTTGTAAATCCCACTGTTTAAAATGTGTATCCCTGCCCCCTGTTTGTGCTTACTGTGTGAGAGAAGAGTATGTTGGGTATCCATGGCTTGGGCTTGAGCTTGAGTGCAATCATCTAGGGTTCAATTGTAGCCTGATAAACCAAGCTATGGACTGGCTTGGCTCAGATGGAATGATTAATTGGTTGTGAGAGAGTGAATGTCCCCTTTTCCTTGAAGGAATCATGCCCAGCTCGGGGGTGGCAGTTGTGTTGAGAGATTGATGAACACAACTGGCCTATGGTTGGATGGAACGTTGCAGTAACATAGCTAGTTGTTTGGGACAATTGCAAAATGGAGATAAGTGTTTTTCTACCTATGTATTTACTTCTGTCATGTTTTAACTTGATGACTGTTGATATGTTGTGTGAATGAGTAATGTATGTGGATAAGTTAAATTTCGTTGTGCATACTTGATTAGTTTTACATCTGCACACAAATGCTTTAATCATATCATTCTAATGAATGGGCTGATAGAATGAGAAAGCCCCACATATGGTTATCATCTTCCCTCTCTTAGTGGGTCAGTAGGTGGGTATATTACAATTACAATCCTTCAACCCTAGTTTCAGCATTGGAAATCACGACTTCAATTCAGGGGATTCTTTCCTACAAGTTAGGGAAAATAGGAGCGTCGTGTCTCTTGTTAGATTTAACTAGAGCTTGGGTATTTCCATCCTTCGTCTTTACCTGCACTTTGTCCACATATAGCCTCATTCACTTAATTAGTAGATAAAATATTATAAAACACATAAAAGGACAATTACTAAATCGCATTGTTCAATTATCAATCAAATTGCATTCTTCCCTACAAAAAGGAATGTTCTTTTTATTGTTTATTTGCTCATATATGGCACAATGGATTGTATTGAATACCTATATCATGGAATTATCATCTCTCCCTAACTTGAATATGTTACCCATCCTTAGGTGACCCTCCTTTTGTACAATGGCTTCTCTAATGTCCTAGGAAACAACTCTAAGAGATCCTGCCTGCCAGTGATATCTTTGACTCTCCTCTTCTTTGTCCCAAACCCTCCTTTATTCGTCCTCATCGATGTCCTCTTTAATTATCAGGGAAGGAAGAATCGTGGGATCAGCTTCATCCCAATCCATCTGAGTTTTTTCTTCATCAAGGATTCCTTATACATCTTTTCCCTACTCAACGCGACTTCCAATATTTGGGGGGAATGAGGTTCACGCTTTTTCTGGTCTCCTGAAACACTTTTCCATCGATCTCCTATGACCTCCCGTACCTCTCCGAGTGTGCTCTGTGTGGTCTTGTTGAAATGATCAATGGATTCTTGTTGTTTCTCGAGAAGGATGGGGATCAAGTCCTCATAAGAGGTTATGGCATGATGATCCTGGACCACCTTCTATGGGTGTGTGGCTTCGGATCTTATCCAAATTGTGTTCTCCATGAGCATCTTGTGAGCTCTCTATCTCAATGATCCTGGATCCTGGACCACCTCTATTTGGTATAGGTGAGCATCTTGTGAGCTCTCTATCTCGTGGTTCATCCATGAACACACCGCTCTAAGCTGGAAATCACACATATAAGGATTTGGTGACCAATTTGGTGAGTTGGGTACGACTAGGTTGTGAAGAAAGAACTCACACAGCTAATCCTTCTCTAGTTCTATTCTCTCCATAGAAGCATCCACAAATTGCTTCGGGGTGGTTAGTTCCATGGTTAAGTGATGTTTCAGTCTTTGTAACTGAAAACAACACCATTTATCCTTAAGATATACTTCATAGATGTGGGATGGAGGTCTGGATCCGACGCTCTCTTGATATAACTTGGCAGGAGTGACTAGAGTGGTGTCTAAATGTAAGATCTGTTGATCCTTTTGTACCAACATTTCCTGGGCTTTGCTCAATTTTTCCTGCAATTTCTAGTTTTTTTGTTCCATTTGCTTTAATTGCCCATCATGTTGCATCTTCAAAATATGAGTTTTCTCATGCATGAATGAGGGTGCAGCTGATGACGCGACATGGGATTTATGGAGTCATGCCTCAATCTTCATGGATTCCAGCTCTTCTCTAAATATTTCTAATTCGGGAAGTGCCCCAACCAGCCAGTCAACCTCTTTAGTTTTCATTTCTTCATTGGTTGTTGCAAGGTCCTGGAGTGGTGTGTCTCCTCCCACTAGTGTAAAAGGGTCTCCTTGCTCTACCCCATCATCCTCATATTTTGACTAGTCTTGGGGCATGGGACCTGCTTCATCTTCTTCTTCTTCTTTCTTTTTCTTTTCCTTATCGTCCATGGCTTGTGTCTCCTGCTTCAACCTTCTATTCTATCGTGAAAACCCATGTGTTCTGGAAAATGACCCTGTAGGTTTCTGACGGGAGGCGTCTTTGGAATTTTTTATCTTTACCAAAGTTTCGGCTATGACCTCATTGTCGTCGATGTCTATGTCAATTTTCGTTTTGACCCATGATTGAGTGGATGAATTTTCTTATTTCTGCTCCGAGACGGGGGTTGTGCCCACAATTGGGGTGCCCCTTGTAGCTAGTGTTTTCATACCATCCTATGCAAATGAGAACCTACTAAGGGTTATGGAACCCTAGGTAGCAAATTGAAATATGGATAAAAAGTTATAGAAATTAAAACTACTATGTATGAGTGCAAATGATAACAAAAACAAAAAAAACAAAAATTTACAACAGTAAAAACATGAATAATGGCTTGGAACCCATGAAATATTTTGTATTATATTGCAAACTGGGGTTTACAAGAATGGTTGCCACCAAAGATGAGGTAATGGGGGCCCTTGCTGCAGTATGAGAGTAGTGTGGCGGGTCTCCTGCGTTCCTTGCTTTTCTCCAAATGCTCAATGGGATGGCCAAAATCCAGTTAAATGGTCACAAAATCCCTAATGGGTAGGATAGAGTGTTGTAGGGAATTCAAAAGCATAAGGGTATGAAGAGTGATTAGTGGATGAAACAGGAGGCCTCCATCACCTTTTTATAGCAATTTCGGGTGGTGGAGTATTGGCCCATGGTTTTGGGTAACCAGTAGTATTGGTTTATGGTATTTGATATTTTCCCTCTTTTTTATTTTATTTTGACTTTTTTCCCCTTTTTCTTTTATTTTTGGGGATTTTTTGACCCTTTTGTGCATTTTTAACCTTTTTTGAGGGAATTTAGTTATTTTTTTAGGGGAATAATGATTTTTTTCCCTTTTGGTTATTAATTTAGGGTTTTGGAGGCCAAAAATGTAGGAAAAGTGGACAAATGGGTTATGTGACTAGGGAGATGAGATAGTGAACAATTTTTGGGTGTTAACGCCCCCCATTCTCTCGACATCCTCGACAGAGATATGGATGAACTCTTCCCAGGAGAGTTCAGGGACCTGAGCTTTCAATTCCTCACATATGATTAGATTGATTAACCCGTGATGAGCTAATGCATCCACCTTCCCCTGTGTTACCTTCCTACTCAACTCCCAAATGGATTTCAATAGGTAGAAAGGTATGCTAATACTGTTGTTGGGTTTTATATGCCCCCTGTCACGTCCCCGATCCTCTCAGTGTCCTTTACAGTGATGGGGTCACAATTCGAGATAATTTTTTTTTCCAAACTTATCCAAAACTCTTCCCTTTTCACACAGCTGCAATGTCTTCGGTCCTCAATTCCACAATCCTCGATCTGCAAGTTAGAAGTCGGAATGTCAGAATGCTCAATACACAGCGTTGAAGAAAAACACATCTCCAACTTCCACACTTCAAAGTCCGTAATGCAAGAGTCAGAAATAAGGATCATCAAAATATCTAGCATCGAAGAAAATATGATCTTGACTTCCGCATTCCGCAGTGTGGGAGTCGGAAGGTCGGAACACCAAATTCACCGCTCCGGGAAAATTGCTTCCCCGACTTCCGCAATCTGGCTTGCGGGAGTCGGAAGTCGGAACTATTAAATCACAACATCAACGAAAAATGTGCCCTCGACTTCCGCATTCTGTATGCGGTAGTCAGAAGGTCAGAACGCCAAGATACCCGGCGGCGAAGAACTAAGCTCCCGACCTCCGTATTCTAGAGTGTGGAAGTCAAAATGTTGGAACTCCAAACACACGGCATCAAGAAAACGCACCTCTGACTTCCGCATTATGCACTGTAGGATTCAGAAGGTCGGAATGCAAAAATACCTGGCGTTGAAGAAAACGCTCCCCCGACTTCTGCATTCCATAGTGTGGGTTCGGAAATTCGGAAGTCGATCATGCTCATGTTACTGCCAACTTCTCAGGATGATAACTTCCTCATCCTGAGTCCATTTTTGGAAAATGTGGTACCATTGGAAATCTCTCAGCGATCTATACGCAACAGTGTAATTCCCTGCCACACCTGAGGACTTTAAAATTGCCACTTTTCTAACCAAAAAGATTCCCTGAAGTCCATCAATGCCTCTTTACCCCACTGTCAAGATCCCTAAAATCACCCTGTCAAGGCCCCTCCCTTCATCTAACCCATAGAGGGGGCGTGAACACATCAGGGGGGTGTCTAATTCATCCCCCAAGCTCTTATGATGAAGTACAAACCTTCTAAGGAGGTGTGCAATGCATAGTAAACATACATAGTGGAATTAAATCTGATTAATGCATCTACAACATGCAAGACTAACAACATATTAACAAAAGCAAATGATCAAAAAAAAATTAACCAACCTCATGTCCATACTAATACACATACTTCCTATTGATTAACTCCATGTGATCATTTCATTCAAATGACTTGAAATAAAAAATAAACACAACATAGGAAATAGCATCTTTTAGGACTACAAAGAGCACTTATCTTTTAGGATGAAACTGTCCAAGCAATTGGCTATGTGATAGAAACGTTCCACCCAACCATAGGTATTTTTCCATCCTATATTATTTCAACTGAGAGACCACCCCCAAGATGGGATATGTATCCACTAAGAAGGAACTAAACAGGCTCACTCACATCCATGGCTTCACACAAAAAACATGCTAAGCTAACACACAATTGGGTTTATCGAGCATTTAAGGAACAATGGATGAGGATGCTAATCCATTGAGATCAACATCAGAGCTACAGGACTCTCAATTCTAACTCAAAAAAACTTGGCACCAACAATACCTACCACACCCAACACAAGGAAGGTCCCCTTCCTTGTTGCACAGTTCCTCAAGAGCCCCTTCCCTCCAATTCTCTTCAGGGTGGGCATAGAAAGTTCCAAGCTGCTGATTTCCTTGAGACTTTATCCTTCACTGGGTTTATCAAGCAACCCTAGCTTCTGACCTATTCTTCTCTCTCATTCCCACTTGGATTTTCTTAATTTATATGGCCACAATGACTCTATCCCGCAACTAGGTTCTCAACTATCCACTCAAGGTTTCCTCATGGTTTTTTTTAGCATCTCACACTCTGTAAATTTTCCCTAGGTTTCAGGCCGATGAATTCCCTGTTGTATTGAACTTCCCACACAAATTGATGGGTGAATTCAACACTCTAAATTGGGGATTTCTCATAATCATGATTTTCCTTTTTTCCTCACTGCTCGGCTCTCTATTCTGCCTGAAAAAATTCCATTGTTATTTTGTAATGGAATGGGGAGGAGGAAACAAATTCCTAGGAGGAAGAGTGATTTTTCGATTAAGGATAACAGAGCCCCATACCCTAACTCCAAAATTTTGGGGTTGCCCACACTCCATCGACCTCATGAATAGTTTCTTCAACCACCTTCTGCAGCAGAATTGAATGTCAGCAAGGAAGGTCAAATGGGTTTTAAAGATGACATTTGGCAGTCTATGTTTCAATCCCTACAAACCCCCTCAAGTCTCCCTAATGGATAGACATGGACGCCTATTATTAGTTGCCTCCATATCCAGTTTCTTTGGTATTTTTATTGCACAATATTAATATTTACATCATTTACAATGTCACATGGCTTACTAACACATGGATAACATAATATCTAATACTTTCCTTTTAAATAAAAACCGAGCATCCACTAGAGGGGCCTTGGCCTTGAGCTCCAAGCTATGAAAACATACATCGCATGTATACAATATTTACATTGAAATCCAATATGTTCTAAGGGTCCAAATGGGGATGTTACATTTCCCTCCCCCTTAGAACAACACGGTCCTTTTTGTTCTCAAAAGTGAAGAAAAATGGGAACGCCTCTCTCATGGCATCCTCCAGCTCCCATGTAGACTCATTGGGACTAAGGTGCTTCCATTGCACCTTCACCTGTCTGATGGCTCGGTTCTGGAGTAATGTAACCTTCTTGTCAAGGATGCGCATAGGATCCACTTGGAACTCTCCCTTGGGTTTCTCCTGTGTCACATTTCAATCAATTATGTGATTAGGATCATGTACATGTTTCTTAAGAAAATAAACATGGAAAACATTATGAGATCTCATGTTAGCATGCAATGCAATTCTATATGCAACTGGTCCTATCCTATCACTCAAATGGCCCACAATATCTTGGTTCCAACTTGGCACAACTCCCCAACTTTAGCGAACTTTTCCTTGGTTTCACTCTCAAATAAACATGATCCCCAATCTCATATTCCTTCTGCACTCTTTTCAAATCTACATAAATATTTTTCCTGTCCTGAGTTTCCTTTAGATTATGCCTGCTTTTAACAATTTCCTGTTCCATTTCCTTGATCTTCTCTAGCCCTAGCACTACCCTGTTCACAGGATTATCCCAATTCACTGGAGTCCTGTGAAAATCCTCACAGCAGATCTAAGAGATGATGTATACCTCACAAGAGTAATTATGATTAAGCAGGAAAATAGAAGAAGAGTGGTCAATACAGTATAATGAGCAACAGAATAATATGGTACAGTCGAACTCAGATAGACACATACACTAATTAATTAATCATAGTATGGACAAATACATAGTACAATGGTAGAGAGGATTCGAATGCCTAAGGTGGCAATTCCAATTAGCCTCTCAGAGTGATCATAAGATCAATAGAGTGTCATCGGAGCACAACTAGGTGTCCTCATGATCATCGAAGCACAACTGGAAGTCTTCATCATCATCAGTGGAGTCATCAATGCTCAAGTAACTGTCAACCAATAGTCAAACTAACTCTGGTAGGTGTAACTGAGTGTAACTCAATGTAACTAAGTGTAATTGAGTGTAACTGATTGTAACTGACTGTAACTGAGTGACAACTGGACTAGTAGGTGAAGAAGGGCGAGTTGCTCCCTAAAATCAAGGAAGAAGGGCACATTAAGCAACTGGAGGGCTAAAAATGAATAGTGAGAAGCTCCTGGGGGCTGTCTAACTGAGGGCTAGGTGTTGAACTGATGACTGGGATGCATGCAAACCCTAGAATGCATGCAAACCCTAAAGGTGCATGCATGACTGAAAATGTAAATGATCAAAATACTGGTGGGACTAGGATGGAGTATAGGAATATCCTAACAAGTCCTGCATCCTTTTCCATACAATACCTCAAAACAACTCATCCCCAATGATGCTTGATGTCCATTGTTGTATGAAAATTCTACCAAGTGTAGGTAGTTCTCCCACTTGGATGGTTTGTCCATCACATACATTCTCAACATGTCTTCAAGAACCTGATTCAACCTCTCAGTTTGACCATATGTTTGAGGATGATATGATGTACTAAAATTCAGGTGAGTTCCCAATTTCTGAAATAGTCCCTTCCAAAAATTGGATGTGAACTTCACATCTCGATCTGAAATTATTGCTTTGGGAAATCCATGCAATCTGAATATCTCATTCATGAAAATATTTGCTATCTTACTTTTCTTATGAGTGGAATTAACTGGAATAAAGTGGGATACCTTTGATACCTTGTCCACCACTACTATAATTGAATCATGCTTCCTCGCTATCATTGGAAAACTTGTTATAAAATCCATAGAAATTACTTCCCACTTCCATTCTGGAATGGGAAAAAGATGCAATAATCATGCTAGATGTTGATGTTTTGCCTTGACTTGTTGTCATTTTTGACACCTAGAAATGTATTCTTCTATTTCTTTCTTCATCCCATGCAAAAAGTATTTCGTTCTTGCTGTTGTTATTGTCTTTTGATATCCTGGATGCCCAAAGTATGGCATTTTATGTATTTCATCCAGCACTAGCTGCTTTAAATATGCATAATTTGGAATGTACAGTCTAGTACCTTGATAAAAGAGAATATCATCTTCACCAAGATGATATTCTACACACTTTTCATCTATATTTCCATTCTGCAATTTTTCTTTAATTTGAAGGTAAGTTCCATCATTGGTTTGGGATTCAAGAACTCTTGCCTTCAAATATGATTTGCACATACTCAATGTTGCAACATGAAACATTCTGTTGAGAGCATCTGCAACCTTATTCTCTGTCCATTTTAAATGCTTAATTTCAAAATCAAATTCACAGAAAAATTTCATCCACCTAGCTTTCCTAGCATTCAAGTTTGGCTGGTCAAACAAATACTTCAAGCTCATGTGGTCTGTCCTAAGCTCAAAACTTCTTCCTAACAAATAATGTATCCACATCTTGAGAGCATGTACTATGGCTCCTAGTTCTAAATCATGCGTGGCATAATTCTTTTCATGCTCTTTTAATTTTCTTGACTCTTAGAAAATCACAAATACACCTTGCATGAGCACTCCACCTATACCTTCGATGCAAGCATCTATGCACACTACAAAATCCTTCCTTGGACGTGTAATTTTCAAAACAAGAGCGTTGGTAAGAAACTTCTTCAACTGCCGACAGATTCTCTCACAGTTTTCAGGCCATACAAATTAACATTCTTCCTCTGCAATGATGTAATTGGATGAGCTATCTTGGACAATCCTTCAATGAACCTTCTATAATAGCCTGCAATACCCATAAAATATCTAACATCTGTAACATTATTTGGAGTAGGACAATCCATTATGGCTTCAATATTTTCTGGATCAACTACAATTCCCTCTTTTAAGATGACATGACCTAAATACTGTACCTTCCTTTGATACAAATCACACTTGCTCAGTTTTGCATACAAATGGTGTTCTCTAAGAACTTGCAATACCATTCTTACATGTTCATCATGCTCTTCTTCATTCCTTGAATAAACAAGAATGTCATCCAAGAACAATATCACAAACTTGTCCAAATACTTGTTGAAGACACTATTCATGAGACACATAAATGTAGCTGGTGCATTGGTAAGACCAAATGGCACCACTGTGAACTCATAATGACCATATCTTGTCCAGAAAGTTGTCTTGTGAATGTCTTCTTCTTTATCCTCACTTGATGATAGCCATACCTTAATTCAATCTTTGAAAACACTTTATCTTCCTTCATTTGATCAAACAAGTCATCAATCCTTGGCAATGGGTACGTATCCTTGACTTTCACTTTATTTAGTTGTATGTAATCAATACATAGCCTTAAGGTCCCATATTTTTCTTGACAAATAACACCGGTGCTCCCCAAGGAGATACACTTGACCTGATATACATTTTTTCCATTAATTATTGTAGTTGCATATTAAATCTATCAATTCTGGCGTGCTCATTCTATAAGGAGCTTTGGAAATTGGTGTTGCCCCTGGAACAAGATCGATGGTAAAATCAATATCTCTCTTTGGTGGTAGCCTGAGCACTTCATCCAAAAACACATATTTGAACTCTTGCAACAAATGGAAGTCTTATATCCTTGGTCCTCTGATGAATCCAATATGTGAACTGCATATAATTGGAAACCCTTCTTATAAAAAGATTTCAACTGTAGGGATGAAATCTGTCTTACTGAGATTTGTTTGGGAATTCCTCTTACCAATCTGGGTCTACCCTATTCATCAATGCATTCAAGTACCTTTTCATAGCAATCCATCTTGGTTCTATGCCTTTCCAACCAATCCAAACCAATTAGAGCATCATAAGATCCTAATGGTAGGACATTCAAATTTACATTTGTGAGTAATCCATTCAACTCCATGGGGAACTCCATCACTACTTCACTCACTTTTCTCTTGGTCCCTGTGGCTAACTGAACTAGCAAAGACTTAATGTGCTTCATTTTTCTAAGAGAACAACCTTCAACCACTCTTGGAGAAACATAACTATGAGTAGATCCTGGGTCAATCAAAACAGAAATGGATTGCTTAGCAATCTTACCTTCAACTTCCACCACTGTTGATTGATGGTCTTCCTGATGATTATCCACCGCTGCATAGATTCGAGGCGTTGCCCTTGCCATATCCTCCAATGTACCTGCTCCTTCTAAGTTGTGCAAGATCTGGGGATTCTCCCTCCGATGTGGAAAATATTTAAGCATGTGGTTTCCTCCTTATCCCCAACACTGAAGTGGTCCTTTTAATGCTTTTTCTGCTACAACTGTTGGCTTGTTCCCACTTCGTGCTTGCTGGCCCTATGGAAAATTTATTGGTTGATTTTTGAATGGTGGCTTGAATCCACTTTTGCTTTGATCAAACCTCCCTATTGGATTTCCTTTCCATGCTTGGTGAACCTATGATTTTCCTTTGATCTACTCGTAGCAATGCACTACCATCCTAATGGCTTCATCAAGACTGGGTTGGTTAACAAACTCAATCCTATCTCTGAAATTTTGAGGTAGACTTCCAAGAAAACACTGGATCTTAATCCTATCATCTTTGATATAGTCCACATACCTAAACAATTCTGAAAAATGGTGGACATGTTCTTCCATGGATTTATGTCCCAACCTAAGTTCATTGAATTCTTTCCTCTTGTTGTCATAATACCTATCTGATAGGTATTTTTCCTTGAAATACAAGTTAAATCGCTCCCAGATGATCCTCCTTTCACTGATTCTTTTTACTTGCATGAGGTGAAACCACCAAATTGAAGCTCTACCATTTAGATTGTAAATGACAATTTTGGCCTTTTCATTTCCTGAGTAGTCATGAATCCTGAAATATTTCTTCATCCCAAGAATCCATGCCTCTGCCTCTTGTCCAGTATTACCTTCTCCATCAAATGTGGGAGGCCTTTCCTTCCTAAATTATCCCTGGGGAATTCCTTTGGATTTCTTTCTTCTTTCAAATCTACTAGAAGTATACCTTGGACTTATTCGAGGGCCTCTTGAGTCACACAATTTGCTGGAATAAGATCTTGAGGAGGGTGTGCTGCACTTTTTGCTTGCAGAACTCTTTCTTTGGCTTGGAGTTCTCCTCCTAGAATGACCTCTAGAGAGACTCTCTGCACCTGTTTCTTCTTTACCTACATTGCTTGGGTTGGACCCAAGGTTTACCCTCTGCTGCATATCGGTGAGGCTCTGCAAAATAGAAGCATTGAGATGGTTTTGTTCTTACTGAACCTTCATCAACCTTTCATTAAATCTTATCATGGTTTCAACCAAATTATGAGGAGTTATTTTCTCCCTTCTTCCATTGGATTCAATCTATGCATGATCTTCTTGCACTTTTTCTCCTAGCATGTCTTCATCATGATCGTAAGGATCCTAGGAGTCATTCATGGTCACTATTTTCTTTTGGAGATTCCTTTCCCCTTGCCTTCTTCTCTCTGCTACAACTATTCAAATGCTATCAACTGCAAACACTGTTAATTATAGATACATTTATCAAACATCTTAGGAACACATATAAAACATAAAACATCCATATTTAATAGAAATAAACTCATGGAATAATTCACAGAGCTATTATGCCTTCTACTTTGGCCCAAGCAGCCCCAATGCTGCAACCTTGGGCTCTGATACCATCTGTCACATCCACGATCCCCTCAAGGTCCTTTAGAGTGATGGGGGAACAATCCCAGCTAATATTTGTTTTCCAAACATATCTGCAACATCTTCCCTTTTCACACAGCTGCAATGTCTTTGGTCCACAATCCTGTGATCCACAAGTAGGAAGTTGGAATGTTGGAATGATCAATACACAGCGTCGAAGAAAAATATGTCTCCGACTTCCGCACTCCACAAATCGTGATGTGGGAGTCGAAAAGTTGGAATGCCAAAATATCCGACGTCGAAGAAAATACAATCCCAACTTCCACATTCTGCAGTGCAGGAATCGGAAGGTCGGAATGCCAAATTCACCGCTTAGGTAAAATTGCTTCCCCGATTTCCGCACTCCGCAATCCGGCTTGCGGGAGTCGAAAGTTAGAACTTTGAAATCACAACGTGAATGAAAGATGCGCCCTTGAATTTCGCATTCTGCAGTGAGTGATTTGGATGGTTGAAACGCAAAGATACCTGATGGTGAAGAACTACGGCCCCGACCTCCTCATTCCGCAGTGCGGAAGTCGGAATGTCGGAACGCCAAACACACAACGTCGAGAAAACGCGCCCCCGACTTCCACATTCTGCAGTGCGGGAGTCAGAAGGTCAGAACGCCAAAATACCTGGCGTTGAATAAAATGTGCCCCCAATTTCCGCATTCCGCAGTGCGGGTTTGGAAAGTCAGAACGCAAAAATACTCAGCATTGAAGAAAACGTGCCCCCGACTTTCGCATTCCGCAGTGCGGGTTCAGAAAGTCGGAAGTCAGTCATACCCCTGTTACTGCCAACTTCTCAAGATGATAACTTCGTACTCATGAGTCCATTTTTGGAAAACTCTGTATCGTTGGAAAGCTCTCAGCAAGATCTACGCAACAGTGTAATCCCCTTCCACACCCAATGACTCTAACCTTTCCACGTTTCCAACCAAAAATATTCCCCGAAGTCCATCAATGCCTCTTTACCCCACTGTCAAGAGCCCTAGGATCACCCTGTCAAGGCCCCTCCCTTCATTTGACCCACAGAGGGGGAATGAACGCATCAGGGGGGTGTCTATTTCATCCCCCATGCTCATATGATTAATTACAAACCATCTAAGGAGGTGTTCAATGCATAGTAAACATACATAGTGGAATTAAATATGATTAATGCATCTACATTATGCAAGACTAACAACATATTAACACAAGAAAATGATGAAGCAAACAACAAATGAACCACCATCATGTCTATATTGATACAAAAACTTCCTATTTATTAACTCCATGTGTTCATTTCATTCAGATGACTTGAAATAACAAATAAACACAACATAGGAAATAACATCATTTAGGACTACAAAGAGCACTTATCTTTTAGGATGAAACTTTCCAAGAAACTCGCTATGTGAGAGAAACATTCCACCCAACCATAGGTCTCTATCGAGCCTATATTCTTTCGGTTGAGAGACCACCCCCGAGCTGGGTTATGTATCCACTAAGGAAGAACTAAACAGGATCACTGACAACCATGGATTCACGCAACAAACATGCTAAGCCAACACATAGTTGGGTTTATCAAGCATTTAAGGAACAATGGAGGAGGATTCTAAGCTAGTGAGCTCAAGCTTAGAGCTACATGCCTCTCAATTCTAACTCAAACAGCCTTGGCACCCACAATACCTACCACACCAAACAAAAGGAAGTTCCCCTTCTCTACTACATAGTCCCTAAGGCGCCCCTTCCCTCGAGTTCTCTTCAGGGTGGGCATAGAAAGGTTCAAGATGATGATTTCCTTGAGATTCTAGCCTTCACTAGGTTTATCAAGCAACCCTACCTTCTATCCTATTCTTCTTTGTCATTCCCACTTGGATTTTCTCAATTTCTATGGCCAAAACGACTCTATCTTGCAGCTGGGTTCTCGGGTATCCACTCGGGGTTTCCTCATGAGTTTCTGAGCATCTCACACTCTATAAATTTTCTCCAGGGTTCAGGTCGACGGATCCCCTGCTGGATTTAACTTTCCACATGAATTTATGGGTGAATTTGGCACTCTAAGTAGGGGTTTTCTCATAATCACGATTTTATTTTTTTCCTCACCGCTCGGCTCTCTGTTCTTCCTGAAAAAATTATGTTTCTAGTCATAATGGAATGGGGATCAGGAAATGAATTCTTAGGAGGCAGAGTGACTTTTGGATCAAGGAAAACAGAGCCCCATACCCTACAACTCGAAATTTCGGGGTTTCCCACACTCCATCGACTTCATGAACAGTTTCTTCACCCACCTTCTGCAGTAGAATTAAATGTCAACAAGGAAGGTCAAATAGGTTCTAAATATGACATTTGGAAGTCTATGGTTCAATCCCCACAACCCCCTCACCTCTCCCTAGTGGATACACATGGCCTCCTCTTATTAGTTTCCTCCATAGCCAGTTTCTTTGGTATTTTTATTTCAATATTAATATTTACATCATTTACAATGTCCCATGGCTTAATAGCACATGGATAACAAAATATCTGATACTTTCCTTTTACATAAAAAGCGAGCATCCACTAGCGGGGCCTTGGCCTTGAGCTCCACGTTAGGAAAACATATATCACATGTATACAATATTTACATTGAAAGCCAATATGTTCTAAGGGTCAAAATGGGGATGTTACACCCCCTATTCCTTAGGAGGTCTAGTATCCTGAAATGGAAGGTAGGTGTATAACTGAGTCTCCCTGTGTAGGTAATGTACTTGAGGACGATAGCAGCTACTTCATCCCATGGATTTGGAATTGTTTCTCTTTTGACGTTGCTCTTGTATTTTTCATAGCTCTCACCTTCCGCAAAGAAAGTCAGTTTTGCTCTAATATTGGCTTTCCTGTTGTCTTCCCCCCAATGTAACCCTCTGGGCATGCCCATGTATGATGCAATTGTTTCCTCACTTAAGCGGATGCATAAACCCTTCACACTAGTAACATATTGTTCTTCTTTTAATGTTTCATTTTTCTGGCGAATTCTAAGGCTACTTCTACATCATGTCCTCTTAACCCAGTGATGAATGGCATCAACTCCGTTGTGCGAAGTATCATCGGCACTTCTGGTTTTTCATAGATGGGGGCATGGTCTGTTGGTTTTCTCTTTTTAAACCCATTAGTCATATTTTGAAATTACTAAATGTATGAATAGAAAAAAATTGAGGGTGGCGGACCAGATGATTTATTTGCTTGTTCTGGGTTGAAAGTCAGCTTGCTCACTAAGTTCTCGATTCTTCTTGTTGTGTTTGCTCTGCTCAAGGTCTGGAAGCTTTGGTATATGCCGGTTGGACTTGATTACTTATTCCTATCCCACTTCTGTCTTATTCCCCCATATTTTCTTGCTATTTCTTCCTTATCTTTTCATCATTTCATGCCATGATGTTGTTTGATATGAAATGACGTGGTGGGATACAAAGATCATCATTTCTTAATTTGGATCAGAAATCATTGCCTAGTGTGGTTACTCTAAACCATGTGCTGTTGTTTTTTCTAAAGAGAGTTGTCCTCAGCTCTGAATTATTCCTTTTGTAGGGAGAAATTGATTTGACCGAAAATGGAAACAAAGGATTCAGAGATTACCTTTTTGTGCATAGCGTACCTTGGTTGCTAACATGGATATTTTCGCAGTAATGTTTGAGTTCTGTAGTTGATGTTGTCTTTGTATGTAGTTTTGTTTTCAGTTCCATAGTTTTGGTGTTGGCTCGTTTGATATCATTTGTTGCTCTGGTTGATTTGCTGTCTCACTTGATACCTTCTTCTGCTTTAGTTGATTTGTTGGCTAGCTTGATATCCTATGTTCCTGGTTCGCTTGATACCTGCTTGATCGCTTGATGTATTTTTTCTCTTTTTTCCTTTTTGTTTGCATAATCTTTTCTGTTTTATTTTTTATTTTTCATTTTTTTCATAATTTTTTCTTTCTTTTCATCATTTTTCATTTTTTTCATGATATTTTTTCATCATTTTTTTCATTTTTTCATGATATTTTTCTTTTTGTTTTTTTGTTTTTTCATGATATATATATATATATATATATATATATATATATTAGTTTAATTGGAGGACATGTAAATCCTCTATTAGAATTAGATATCTATGATAAAGAGCTTGAGTGAATTCCTCTTTGGACTACGGTTTCTTGTACAATTTGATTCTGTGTCCATTTACCAACATTGGAAATTCGGTCTCGCCTATGGTCTTGATTCCAATTGCTCCATTTTCGTAGATTGTATAAATGACGTATGGTCCCATCCATCGTGTTGTAAGATTTCCTTAGAATTTATGAAATCTAGAATCATATAACAATGCCCAATCCCCTTCTGTGAATTTCTTTTCTTTTATATTCTTGTCGTGCAATTGCTTCCTTTGATGTTGAATGATTTCAATGTTGGTTATAGCTTGTTGGCGGTGCTCATCCAGCTAGTTTAATTGGAGCATACGCTCTTCCTGGATTGATGAAAGTTGCATGTTTAAATGGGTTGCTATTCTTAATGTTTTGATCTCAAATTCAATAGGGAGCATTACCTTTTTCAATATACCATCTCATAGGGGGTAAAACCCGTTGTTGTTTTCCATGTTGTGTTATAAGCCCAAAATGCTTCATTTAACCTGTTTGCCAAATCCCTTTTATGCAATTGAACTATTTTTGTTAGAATCCTTTCAAGTTCCCTATTTGTAACCTCAACTTTCCCATTGGCTTGTGAGTGGTAGGAGGAGGATATTCGATGCTTTATTTTGTTCCTTCTGAATAGCTCATCAATGAGGTTTGATGTAAACTGTTTCCCTTGGTTAGAAACTAATTCTCTAGGAACTCCAAACCTATGGAATATTTTTTCTATGAAGAACTTTGCTGCATTTGTTTCATTAGTTGTTGCGAGTGATGCAACTTCATCCCACTTAGTAAGATAGTCTGTACAAACTAAAATGTAGTTATTCTGATTTGAAGTTGGATTAAATGGACCGACGAAGTCAAATCCCCACTTTTCTAATGGTTCCAATGAAACCTTCAGGTGTAGTGGCATCTCTTCTCTTTGTGTTGGTTTTCTCATTCTTTGACAGTCATCACAATTTGAAACATATTCTTGGGAGTATTTGTGTAGTGTTAGCCAGTAGTATCCGGTCTACAGTATTTTATAAGCTGTTCTTTTTGCTACGTAATGGCCTCCACAAGGTTCATTGTGAGTAGCATGGAGTATGTCATGGACCTCATCCTCTCGGATGCATATCCTTAATATTTGGTTTGGTCCCTTTCTAAAGAGAATTCCTTGTATCCAAGTATAGGTTGCACTTTGTCTTATTATTATCTTACACTTCTCTTTGTAGCTATAATGTTGTGGAAACTTCCCAGATACAAGGCAGTTAGCTATATCGACAAACATGGGGTTTGTGTTGAGATTGTGAAGAGGTGTTCATTAGGGAAATCATATTTTACTAATTCAATGTCATGTACATGGGTCAGCCTTGACAGAAATTCTGCTACCACATTGTGTTTTCTCGGTTTGTCAAGGATTGTTAAGTCGAACGCTTGTAAAAGAAGCAACCATATAATAATCCTAGAACTTGTATTGGGTTTATTGATGAGTTACCTAATTGCAGAATGATATGTGTGTACAAATACTGGGTACCCTGTGATGTAGTGCCTAAACTTGTTTATGCCATGTACAACAACCAAAAAATCATTTTCTGTGACTGTATAGTTCAATTCTGCCCCTGCCAAGTTTTTGCTGATGTAATAGATTGCATATGTTTTTTTATGTTCCTCATGTCCAAGGACTACCCCGATAGATTTGTTTGAGGCATCCAAGTTGATGTGAAATGGTAGCGTCCAGTTTGGTCCTTGGAGGACTAGGGAAGTTGTGGTTTTCTCCTTGAGTTGGTCAAATGTTGTCATGTAGTGTTCAGTCTAGACGAATTCTGTCTTTTCTCAAGACGAAAAACATTGGTGCAGCAATTTTACTGAACCCCTCTATAAATATTTTTTAGTAGCCTGTTTTCCCAAGGAAGTTGCGCACATCCCTCTATTTTCCAGGTGTGGGTAGTGTTTTAATAACAGTGAATTTCGCTTGATCTACTTCTATACCTCTTTGGGATATGTGGTGGCCCAGAACTATGCCTTCTTGCATTAGCATTCGACATTTATCATTGTTGAGGCATAGACTCATTTCGATGCATTTTTTTAGGACCAGTTCTAAATGCTATAATGCTTGATGAAACAATTTCCCATACAGTGTGAATTCGTCCATGTAGACTTCCATCTGGTCATTGATAAAATCAGATAATTTACTCAAGATATCCCTTTGAAAGGTTGTTGGAGCATTACATAGTCCGAAAGGTAGTACTCTGTATGCATATGTACCCCATGGGCAGGTAAATGTTGTTTTATCTTGGTCAGCAGGGTGGATTTGGATTGTTTCTAGTCAAAGTATCCAACACTTGATTAATGAATGGTAGAGGGAATTGATCTCTTTTGGTTTCTTTGTTAAGCTCCCTATAATCTACACAGATTCTCCACTTTCATCCTTTCTTCGGAACTATCACTCAAGGTGAGACCCATCCACTATCTGAGATCGGGTAAATGAAGCCTACATCTAGTAACTTTTGCAATTCTAGTTTAACTATATCCTTTAACAATGGATTCATCCTTATTTGGGTTTTTCTTATCGGGATAGTGCCCTCCTTGATGTAAATATAGTGTTTGAAAATATCCAGGTGTATCCCCTTCAATATATCAGTGTAGGTCCACGCGAAAGCCTTGCTATTTTCTGAGAGCACTTTTATTAATTGTTGTTATTGATCTAGCTCCAGATGTGCATTAATATTGGCTGTCTTTCGAGGCAATATTTCCATGAATTTTACCTGTGGGGATTGTTCTTCAACAGAGAATACTTGCCTCCACATTTTGTCTGTGTTGATAGGAGTGTTTAGCACTTCTTGGTGTTGCCCTGTTGCAAAAATTTCTCCAAGTATATCATGATTATGATAAATTTTTTGAATAAAATTAGCTAAATAAGCATATTCATCCTTATCCTTTAGGGTTAGAGCAGTTTTTATGTTGAGGACAAGTTGCATATTTTGGTCATTTATGTCATCGTAATCGTCCATCCAATTCTGGTGTTTTGCATCTGTAGATCGTTTTGTTGGTGGGTATATGGTGATTTTATTTCTAGATTGTCCACTAGTAATTGTCATATCACCAGATCGAGAGCCTATTTAGGAATCTACTGTTTCCAGCCACGACCTCCCTAGGATGATTGGGTACTCACTGAGTTTACTTTTGAATTCTATGGCTATGAAGTCTATTGGATATTCCCAAGATTCAATGTTAATAATTACATCTTCGAGGATACCTTCCGTTTTGACAGTGGATGTGTCAGCCAGTTGTAACACCGTGCTTGTTGGTCTTATAAAGGATTGGAGACCTAGGGATAACATAGTGTCTTTTGTCTTAACATTTATTGTAGCTCCTAGGTCAATGAGATTGCTTGAAATAGGATTTTTTTATGGTTACATTGACGATAGGGATTCCTAGATCGAGGTACTTTGGGTTGACAAAGATACCTAACATAAGGTCTGCTAGTTGGCCTATCACATTTATGGTTGGGGGATCTCGTTTCCTTTTCCCAGGTTTCTTCAAGCAGTTTTCCTTTATGAATTTGTTACAGATTGGAATATCTATGATCGCTTGTAAGAGGGGAATTTGAATGTTTAAGTGTTCTAATTCATTAAGTATGGCATTTTCTACTTCTTCTTTGTTGTTTTGTTTTAGATTTTCAGGAAATGGAGGATTAAGAGGATTACATTCTGGTATTCGGGGTTGATACTCTTATTCCTGGGAGCATATAATTTTGGGTTGTTGATGTTCTAGAGATGTGGGTTGTTCAGAATATGTGGGTTCTTGATTTTTTTTATAATGGGAACCCTATAGTGTCTTCCCAGATCTCAAATTAATCTCGTTGAAATCTAGTGTGTCTACGACATAAGCTGAAAACTACATCACTTTGTTGTTGTAGGGTTGTTGTCATGTCATATTGTTATTTGGATTTGGGACAGGTTGAGCTACGATTGTAGGAGGTTTGGGGGGTTGCTAATGTTGGTTGTGGAGCCAGATATTCTAGTCTCATAGATGATATTGTATCAGCCGTGTTTGTACCCCAGTTTTATATGATATGTAGGTGGATTGTACAGTCACCCCAGCAGGGGGGTGTGGGGGGGCATCGCACCCCCACAGGGTTCCAGGGGGGACCATCCCCCCTGGCTGGGGGGTCCGGGGGCAGCGCCCCCGTAGGAAATTTTTGGGGCTGTTTGCGCTAGCTGTTTTGCGGGCCCATGGTTTTGGGTATCCCGTGGTATTTTCCCATTGTATTTCCCTTATAAAATAAAGACATTGTAATACGGCTAGAAAAGATGATGTATTAGGTTTTATGCATTGTAAAGATCTCTGAGATCAGGAGAGAGACTGTGAAACAGAGAAGAGGAAGTGCAGTGGTTGTGCTGCAGGTTGTATCCCTTCACCTTGCTGGACGGTAATAATAATAAGGACTGGCAATTTCAGTGTGGACGTAACCCAAGTTGGGTGAACCACGATATATCTGTGTGTCTCTTGTACTGTGTATGTGTGATTATATTTGCATTTCTGTTTATTGTTATTGCTCTGCGATCCTATTTTTCTAACAATTGGTATCAGAGCCAAAGGTCTATTTGGCAGTTAAACCCGCAGGAAGCTAGGGTTTCTGGTTCGAGTGGGAGCAATGGCAGAAGAAGGGAAGTTTAAGGTCGAGAAGTTTAACGGCCAAAACTTCGGGTTATGGAAGATGCAAATGGAGGACTATCTGTACCAGAAGGATCTATTCCTACCGTTGGGAGGAAAAGCAAAGTAGCCGACGGCTATGAAGGACGAAGAATGGGAGGTTCTTGACAAAAAGGCTCTGGGAACAATATGGTTGAGCCTGGCTTCGTCGGTGGCTTTCAATATCTCAAAAGAAATGACAACAGAGGGTTTGATGAGCGCATTGGGTAAGCTGTATGAAAAACCCTCGGCGTCCAACAAGGTATTTCTAATGAAGCGTTTATTTAATATGAAGATGTCTGAAGGTGGATCTATTACTGATCATTTAAATGAGTTTAATACGGTTACAAATCAGCAAAGTTCTGTAAGTGTGAAATTTGATGATGAGGTTAGGGCTCTTCTAATCTTGTGTTCATTGCCAGAAAGCTAGAATAGCTTGGTCATGGCTGTAAGTAACTCTGTCTCTGGTTCAAACACCTTGAAATTTGATGATGTTATTGGTGTTATTCTTAGCGAGGAAATGCGAAGAAAAAGCACAGGTGAGACATCAGGTAATGCGTTGACCATGGAGAGCAGGGGAAAACAAAAGGAGAGAGGAAAGAGCCAAGGTAATCGTGGAAAGTCTAAAACGGGCAGATCCAAGTCCAGACTGGGAAAGATAGAGTGCTGGAACTGTGGAAAGAAAGGACATCTGAAGAAAGACTGCAAATCTCTAAAGAAGAAAAGAGATGCACAGAAGGAAACTACCCAGGAAGCAAATGTAGCAGGTGATGTGTTACAAGATGCTTTGATTCTTGCATTAGATAATACTAGTGATTATTGGGTAGTAGATTCAGGAGCTTCATGTCATGCTACACCCCATAGGAAATACTTTCATGAGTATGTTCCTGGCGACTTTGGACATGTTTTATCGGGTGATGATGAGCCATGTAAAATTGTTGGTATGGGTAAGCTATGGATAAAAGTTAAGAATGGAATTGATTGGTTGTTGAAAGAAGTTAGGCATATTCCTGCTATGAAAAGAAATATGATCTCAACAGGGCAGTTGGGAGATGGCGGTTGTCTATCTACTTTCGGAGAAAAGTGGTGGAAGATCACTAAAGGATCAATGGTGATAGCAAAAGGAGACAGAGTAGGTACATTGTATTTATGTCCTCATAATACTGAACATTCTATCTCTTTAGCTTCCACAGAAACAGATACAGCATTGTGGCATCATAGGCTTGGCCACATGAGTGAGAAGGGGATGCAGATTCTCCACTCAAGGAAGTTACTGCCGGATTTGAAGCAGGTAAGTTTGGAATTCTATGAAAACTGTGTTTATGGAAAACAGAAGAGAGTCGGATTTCTTAGGGTTGGGAAACAGAAGAAGAATGAAAAATTAGAGCTTGTGCATACAGATGTATGGGGACCGGCTCAGGTACAATCTCTTGGTGGCTCTCATTATTATGTTACATTTATTGATGATGCAACTAGAAAAACTTGGGTTTATTGCATTAGACAGAAATCTGATGTGTTTGCTACTTTTAAGAAGTGGAAAGCTTTGGTTGAGAATGAGACAGGAAAAAGATTGAAGTGTCTCAGATCTGATAATGGAGGTGAGTACTGCGGCAAGGAGTTTGATAGTTACTGTTCATACCATGGGATTCGTAGAGAGAAGACAGTCCCAGGAACACCACAGGAAAATGGTGTGTCAGAAAGGATGAACAGAACGATCATGGAGCGTGCAAGGTGTATGAGACTGCATGCAGGGTTGCCCTTACAGTTTTGGGTGGATGCTGTAAATACTGCTGTTTATTTAATAAACAGAGGACCTTCAAGTGCTTTGGATGGTGGTATTCCAGAGGAAGCATGGACAGATAAAAAGGTAAACTACTCATTTCTGAGAACGTTTGGTTGTGAAGCATTTGTCCATAGTGATAAAGAAAATAGAACAAAGCTTGAAGCTAAATCCAAGAAATGTACCTTTATTGGATATGGGGTTGATGAATTTGGTTATCGTTTATGGGATTATGAAAATAAGAAAATCCTCGGGAGTAGATATGTGATATTCAATGAAAAGGTCATGTATAAAGATCAGTTGCAGGGAAAGAAACAGGAAAAGGAAAACACAGAGTACATAGTGCTTGATGAAATTAAAGAAAATGAAGTTCCGAAGGTGCCAGAAAATCAAGAGCAGCAGCAAGTACCTGAAACTCCTGCAACTGTAAGAAGATCTACCAGGTTAAGTAGACTCCCTAAACGATACTCTCCTTCAATGTATTATTTATTGATGACTGATTCTGGTGAACCAGAATGTTATGAAGAAGCAATGCAGGTGGAAACTAGAAAGAAGTGGGAGCAAGGCATGAATGAGGAGATGGACTCATTGGTAGGAAACCAGACTTGGGATTTGGTTCAGTTTCCTACTGGTAAAAGAGCATTGCAAAACAAATGGATTTACAGGTTGAAGGAAGAAGCAGGAGGTAAGAAGCGGTACAAGGCCAGACTTGTTGTAAATGGGTTTGCACAGAAGAAAGGTATAGATTTTGATGAAATATTTTCTCCTGTTGTTAAGATGACTTCAATTAGGACTATCTTAAGTCTAGTGGCGGTAGAAGATTTGCATCTTGAACAGTTAGATGTAAAAAAATCCTTCCTCCATGGGGATTTGGAGGAAGAAATATATATGCAGCAGCCACAAGGGTATGAGGTCAAAGGTAAGGAGGATCTAGTATGTAGGTTGAAAAAGAGCTTGTGTGGCTTGAAGCAAGCTCCAAGGCAGTGGTATCTAAAGTTTGACAGGTTTATGACAGAACAAGGTTATAGTAGATGTCATTCTGACCACTGTGTTTATTTCAAGAAGCTAGACAATGGAAGATATATTATCTTGTTATTGTATGTGGATGACATGCTTGTTGCAGGGTATGACATGCAGGATATAAATGTACTCAAAAGAAAGCTAGCTAATTCATTTGCGATGAAGGATTTGGGTGCTTCAAAGCAAATCCTTGGTATGAGAATAATGAGAGACAGGAAAAATCGCAAATTGACATTGTCTCAAAGTGAGTACATACAAAAGGTGTTGGAGAGGTTTAGAATGCAGAATGCAAAACCTGTAAGTACACCTTTGGCTAGCCATTTCAGTCTAAGTAATGAAATGTGTCCCAAGACACAAGAAGAGATAGATTACATGTCCAAGATTCCCTATCAATCAGCAGTTGGCAGCTTGATGTATGCCATGGTGTGCACAAGACCAGATATTGCACATGCAGTGGGAGTTGTGAGCAGATATATGAACAATCCAGGTAAAGAACATTGGAAGGCAGTACAGTGGATTCTCAGGTATTTGAGAGGTACTACCACTGAGGCATTATGTTTTGGAGGTTCAGACACTGTTCTACAGGGATATGTTGATGCAGATATGGCAGGTGACAAGGATAGAAGGAGGAGCACCACAGGGTATGTGTTTACTGTAGGTGGAACAGAAGTAAGCTGGATTTCGAAACTACAGAAGGTTGTTGCACTTTCAACAACAGAAGCAGAGTATGTTGCCATTACAGAGGCTAGTAAAGAGATGATTTGGTTGCAGAGGTTTATGGAGGAAGTGGGTAAGAAGCAAAAGGATAGCAGATTGTATAGTGACAGCTAGAGTGCCATTCACCTTGCAAAGAACTCAGCATTCCATTCCAGGACTAAACATATACAGCTCAAGTACAATTTCATACACTCTGTTCTGGAAGATGAACTGTTGAAGCTGGAAAGGATACATACTAGCCAGAATCCTGCAAACATGTTCACAAAGGTAGTGACCAAAGAGAAACTGAGTTCGTGCTCGGTTTCAGTTGGTCTTCTAGCATGAAGGTGAATCGGATAAATTTTCCAAGTCCAAGTCCAGCAAGTGCAGCAGCGGTGGAGTTGTTGTGATTAGTCTCCAAGTGGGAGATTGTTGGTTGTGGAGCCATATATTCTAGTCTCATAGATGATATTGTATCAGTCGTGTTTGTACCCCAGTTTTATATGATATGTAGGTGGATTGTACAGTCACCCCAGCAGGGGGGTGTGGGGGGGGCATTGCCCCCCCACGGGGTTCTAGGGGGGACCATCCCCCCTAGCTGGGGGGTCTAGGGGCCAACAGTCCTCTGGTGGGAGTTTGGGGGCAGCGCCCCCTAGAAATGGGGGTTCGGGGGCAACGCCCCCGAAGGAAATTTTTGGGGCTGTTTGCGCCAACTGTTTTGCGGGCCCATGGTTTTGGGTATCCCATGGTATTTTCCCATTGAATTTCCCTTATAAAATAAAGACATTGTAATACGGCTATAAAAGATGATGTATTAGGTTTTATGCATTGTAAAGATCTCTGAGATCAGGAGAGAGACTGTGAAACAGAGAAGAGGAAGTGCAGTGGTTGTGCTGCAGGTTGTATCCCTTCACCTTGCTGGACGGTAATAATAATAAGGACTGGCAATTTCAGTGTGGAGTAGCCCAAGTTGGGTGAACCACGATATATCTGTGTCTCTCTTGTAATGTGTATGTGTGATTATATTTGCATTTCTGTTTATTGTTATTGCTCTGCGATCCTGTTTTTCTAATAGCTGGTTTTGTGTAGACGGTGATATTATAAGTGGTCGTTGCAGTGGTGCTCTCCAATTTTTGGAAGATGGATATGGATTCCCATACTTCATTTGCAGTTATGAAAAAGGTGGGGGGTATCGTTGGTAAGGCTGGGTGAAGTATGGTTGATGGTAAGGAGTTTGATTTTGCTACCATTGACCTGGCCCTACTTGTGGAGGCCAGGTAATATGTGCTAAAGGATTCCAATTCTACTGAGGGTTCCCTTGATTAAAATAGGCTTGATTATTGGATTGGAAGGGCCTAGCAAAATTATTCCTTCGTTGGTTAATAAAGCAAAGTTTTTCTACAGAATTCTCTAAGGTAGGATCTTGTATGGATGCTTTGCATGATGGCAGTAAAGGGAATTTTTATATGGTATGATCATCAGTGTAGATCCTGCAGACTTCTATTGTATTTAATGGGCATTGTCCTTTTTCATGTTTTTTTCTACATTTTAGGAAGAATACCGCTAGTGCTTGGTTGATTTCATCTTGTTTCCTTTTTAGTTGAAGTGCATGTAATTGCATAGCTAGTGATTCAAGGATATTTGTCTTCATGTCATCCAGGAGATTCCCCAAGTCATATTTTGTGAGGCTTGGGTTTGAAAATGATGATCCCCCTACTAATGGGTGTATATCTCGCGTTCCATTTTTTCCTTTTCTGGATCTGGAATAATTTTTAAATATTTGTAGAATTTTGTCATAGGTTTTCTAAAAGATATCCCTGTATCCTAACAAATTCAATACTTATAGGTATTCTTACTTTATTCCCCTAAGAAGTACAAGTTTTAGTGATTCTTGATCCAAGGTACAATTAATAGCTCTCTTATAGCTGAGTTGGAACCGCTATGCATAATCTTCCAAAGATTCTTTTTCTCTGTGTTTCATCCTGAAAATTTCATCCCTAGTGTCTCTGGATTTACAGTAATCTCTATATTTTTCCAAAAAGGCTTGTTTCATTTGATCCCAAGAGAAAATAGTGTTTCCTTCTAGGCTCATAAACCATCTGAGCGATAAATATTTTAGTGTGGAAGGAAAAAGTCTTAATTTTTGTGCGTATGTAGTGTAACCAAAGGACCTGCAAATTACTTCAAATTCAAACAAGAATGTGTCAGGTTCTTCTAAAGTTAAGTCATGAAAGTTTCGGAGATTAGCAGGATTTATATTTTTCATTCTAGAATCTCCAAGGGGTACACTTATGGGTAAGGTAAACAGTTCTCTGTGTCCTTCTTCCTCATCCGTCATGGTAGTGTTTGAACTAGAGCTAGAGAAGAAGTTATCAAGGTCCGGGTTATAGCTGGGATCATCTTCTTCTTCAGTATTGAGAAATTCTAATTGAAGGTGTTCGAAACTACTATTGCTCATAGGGTGGCTAGGTAGAAAACGTCCAAATTCATCCCTCCTTCGCCGAGGCATTCATGGTATTTTTATATTTTCAAAAGTTTTTTTTTCAAGATATCTCCTATATTTTAAGCACCTCCCCGAAAACAACACCAAAAAGTGGTGGCTTTCGAAAATGCCCATCCTTTTACAGGTATTCGTTCAAGAAGCTCACTTTAAATATCGACTAGGGAACATACAAACTTCAGAGGAACTCAGCACTATATGTGCACTATGTTGAGAGAATATTTATCGTTGGGTGTTCAATGTGTTCTTAAGGAATAGTGAGAATTTGTTCTAAAGAGAGTGAAATAAATAAATATCTATCACAATCGAAAGAAAAAATTAACTTACTGAAATCATGAACCTATTTTATGAAAGCATTAATCTAGTTTATGAAAATAGGAATTTACTCTATTTAAAGCATTCACCTAATCTAAGAAATCCAAAGCAAATCATTCACCTAGTTTATGAAAGAAATAATTTACTCTATTTAAAGCATTCACCTAATATAAGAAAGCAAGAATTTTATTCTATGAAAGCATTCATCTAGTTTATGAAATCCAAAGCAACATTGATATAATTTATGAAAGCAGGAATTTTATTCTATAAAAGAATTCATCTAGTTTATGACATCCAAATCAACATTGATCTAATTTATGTAATCCAAAGTAAATCTTATCTATTTTAAGAGAATGAATCTAACCTAAGGAATCAGATATCTATTTAATTGGAAACAAGAAGTCATCATTCAGGAGTATAAATCTGATCTAGTCAAAGAATACCATATAAGAAGTGGAAATATAGATCTGGAAATTACATTCGTGGATGGTTGCTACACGACTACAAATTCTATGTATCAGAACTATAGACGCAGTGTTGCAGAACTACAGAAGAAAGACGCTATGCGCAGAATTGAAATCTAGTATCAAATAAGTGTTGAAACTAACCCACGCATATTTATCCTAGAAATAAACAACATAATGCATAAAAATATATAAATCAAAGTACAAAACTCCTGATCTACGCACTGAGGGGGCCCTCCCCAATGTGCATAGCATGAGAGAAATGAAACTCATAAACTCACAAGTAGGAGGTAATGCTGGTCCTTCATTAAAAATCCATAGAATCCATCACAGTTGTAGGAATTATAAACTGAATATCAGAACTGAAAATACAGAGAATGGTTTCCAAAAATATGCATTAGGCCCCTTGCTACTCGGGTTCGTCTACTTATTACAAACCTTCAACCCTAGTTTCAGCATTGGAAATCACGACCTCAATTTAGGGGATTCTTTCCTACAAGTTAGGGAAAACAGGAGTGTCGTTTCTCTTGTTATATTTAACTAGAGCTCGTGTATTTCCATCCTTCATATTTACGTGCACTTTGTCCACATATATCCTTATTCACTTGATTAGTAGATAAAATATGCTAAAACACAGAAAAGGATAATTACTAAATCGCATTGTTCAATTATCAATCAAATTGCATTCTTCCCTACAGAAAGGAATGTTTTCCTGATTGTTTCTTTGCTCATTTATGGCACAATGGAGTGTATTGACTACCTATATCATGGACTTATCAGTATCATCCAACATGTGGCTTCTTGATGTATACCCTTGTTGTAATGGGTGCAATAGTTCTTCTTTACCCATATTTTCTTGCCCTCCTTTTCCTCCTGACGTGGAGAGGGTTCTTCGTGTCTTAGCTTCTTCTTGGTTGCCATAACCTTCCTATAAAAAGCCATTATTTTCCAACACTTGGAAATAGCATGGTTATCCTTACCAGAAAATGTACATGGTATTTGATGCCATAAAATTTTCTTTACATTTCCAAATCTCTTATAATCAAAAGGAACGTTGGAATAATGAGACTTGTTGTTAGCACCTAGTTTTTATCTCAAAAATTCCCTGGAGAAAGATTGAAGATGCTTTTATTTTCATATCTAGGTGTTAAGGTAGGATAAAGAATTGATTTGGAAATGCTAAGTATAATGAACCTGAAGAAATTTCAAAAGAAAGTGTTAAAATATAACCAAGTTATCAAAAGGAAGGACCAAAACTATAGTCCGAAGGAAAAATATGTGAATGATTAACTATGGCACATATTGTACTGTTGATTGAGCGTTGATAGGAGATCTACGGTTCTTGTCGGTTCTCGCATGGCCAAACTGCGCGAAGTAGAGAGGAGATAAGTGGTTGCGATGAGTAATACCGGTGGACATGTTGCGGCTGAAGAACGCTCTGCAAGCAAGGAAAGTGGTAAGTAAAACCACCTCAATGGGATGCGATACCACCAAAGTAGAGGGGTATGTTACCAACCACGTGGACCACTGAGATGAAACAAGGGAGATCCTATAGTTAAAAAGTCAAATTCCAAAAAGGCGCAAGTGCACGGAAATAAATGATGGTCCAGATCATTGCGTGGTGGATCGATGGTTCTCGAGGATCAATGCATCGGGAAGGTGCACAAAGGTTAAGGGACAAGGGTGGTTGCGGAAAATAAAACCACCCGATAGGTGTCAACGCTGGGTTCTATCGCAAGAAGGATAAGCGGTAATGGAAACCATTTCAGAGAAATGCGACACCACTGTGTGGACACATGATTTTGGTAATAGACGGTAGAGATCATAGCATAGAAGATCATCGGACGGTTGAAGAGGACAGATGTCAAGTCAATAAGAAGACACCAAATCCAACAGCTAGGATTAATGCACGGGAGATGGACGGATGAAAAGACGGGGTGCTAGCAAAGAAGACTAAAGTATAAGGGAAGGAGAGTTATATATATAACAGTCGGCATGTAAATTTGACATTTGTTCCGGAACCTGTCAGAGTTAGAAGCTTCTGGACGAGTGGAAGACGAAGCAATTGACAGGACATTCTCAGAGGTTGCTAGCGATAGGTAGGCCCTTTCAACTAGTTCCATCAGTGATATAAACGTGTTTAGTGTAAGAAAATGGAAGAAGATTCAAGTTTAAACATGGTTAGGGTTAGGAGTGCCCTGAAAGATAGGGATTTCAATATATTTGATACAGAAATTAGGTTTCCTGTCTCCGAAATTAGAATAATTTTGAAGAATTTACTTACAAAAGGCATAGATGTGCACAGAGTGTTTCAGTCGTCCTTTATCATGTTCTGCCTCAACCAAATTATTCCTTTTCCTGAATTTGTATCCTGGTGCGCGTCAAATTATTCCGAACCTCAGCAAGTTATCATGAATGCTCAAAAAACCCGAGTTGTCTATTCTATAAATCCCTCTGTTGTAAATACCTCCTTCGAAATTCCCGCGTCCCAAAATGCCGAGTCTGAAATTTTTTCCGAAGAGTCAATTGTCGCTCTATATCATCAAATTTCTCCTGAAATTCGGCAAGATTTTCTAATTACATGTCTTAAACCTGATTTAGAAATTAAAAACACCCCGTACCCTCTTGATGTTAATTTCTTCAATGACAACACCCAGTTAGTCCTTTCACTGCTCGCCCAATTTTTGGGTCTTGATATCGATATGTTGGTAGCTAAGCTACAGTTGAGTTTGTTGTTTAGGATAAGTGTCGGTTTGCCCGGAGTCGAATATGAGTCAGTACCGAGTCTCAAATTTGAAGAATTTGTAGTAGAAAATATTCATTCTCAGTTAATGTTGGTGTCTATTTTGTCACTATTTTTATCATCAAATCTATTCTGAATGGTGTTAATTTTACTATTGTTGATCTAATAAGTTATTCTTTTAGCCATTCAGCTCATCAAACAGACCAGGTATGCATGTATTCGTTTATCAAATAAATTTTGGTCAAATCTTGTTATATTACGATTTATTAATGATTAAAGTGACATTTCCATTCATACATGTTATTTAAGCTTTGATTAACAGGCTGCATTTTTTAAACGACCCTTCATTCAGACCGCGTTCTTATGATGCTAAGTTCAACCACGTTCAGCTCATCATTTAGCCTCGCGTTCAGCCCCCGAAATCCACGGTTGGCATATCCCAGACCGTTAAATGCAGAAGAGGGCACGTGGGTTCTGTTTTCCATGCAATGGGAATGGTTAATGAGTCATTTTTCTAGAATATTTGTCCTTAGGCTCACCAAGATCGACAGTGCATCCCACGTCCACGCCAACACTCTAGCTCATCGTTCAGCCTCGCGTTTAGCCTGGAATCACACTACCTGTTCACGCCATTATTTTGGAAGGAGTCCAGGTCGCACATGTTTAGCCTGCCAGCACAACGCCTTGCCACGACAGTGCTCCAGCAGCCTCTCCTCCATTCGCTCAACTCGCCAGCATGTTACCTCTCTTCCCACATCCAAGGAAAACCAACGCTATAGCTGCCTCATGAAGGAATCAACTCCGTTCAGCCTGGTGTATACTCCCCATGCTGTCATGCACCATTCAAAGCATCCAGTTATGCATTAAACGTCTCTGTTATTAGAGAGGTCGACTCTGTCGACCTTCTCATCCATTTGTAAAATGTATAAATAGATGCTTGCAGATAGAAACAGAGTTAGTCTAGTTAGCTTATAGTTGGAGAAGACTGCAGATAGCTCGTAGATTTGCAAGCAGATAGCTGACAATTTGTAATTTTCTTAAGATTAATGGAAGTTCCAGTTTGTTGATATTCTGAGTAGCTAAACCAATTTCATTTTCCATCTCTAATTGCCGGGAAGGGCCCCTCATCAACCGAAGGTTTTGTCTTTGTTTTCTGTATTTCCTTTTCTGCAATTAGTTAGTTTATTTTCCTATATTTGTCATTAATTCATTTTTTGTACATGATATTTCTTTTCCGTAAATTGTATTGTGCTGCTAACATAACTTGTGTTTACAGGATTAGTAAATGGTCGACCAACAACATAGTTTTGATAGTTTAATTCCAGTCTTTTATAATTAGCTAGTTTGTTTCTCATAATTAAATAGAACATAGTTAGCCTGTGTTTTAAGCTCTGTTAATAGTTAGAATTAGTTTAGTTAGTTTCTTCTTTGTAGCTGTAGGATAATTTTCTTAACTCATCTCACTCTTGCTTTAGCATAGAATAGGAATAGTTTAGCTCTTCAACCATGATTAGAATATGTTGCTTTCTATTATCTTAGCTTCTCAACAAGTCTTCTTACTAATTTCTTTGCATTGTAGGTTCATCTGCATTCGCCAACTGACGTCAAGATCATCAAAACTCTCCTTTTCCTTATTTTAATTCGTTTTTCCTCCATTTAGACTGGCTTTTGGATCGTCATTCGGATTTTTACTCTTTATGCACTGTTTTATGCTAGTTTGAATCCAGTTTATTAGTTTTCTTTACTGCAATCTTTCCTGCTCTTAATTAGTCTTTTCAACCATAATTAGGCCTTTGTTTTACATTTCATAAAGCTTTAATTCAATTCTTATTATTTTTCTTAGTTTGCTTTAACTGTCTTTCCAATTCTGTCTTTCATATTTTATCTTTCTAACATGTTGTTTCAGAATTTATCAATCTTATTCCTAGTATGATTTATTACATGCTCTTAAGACGTAATTAGAATAGAGTTAATAATTTCATTTTTCAAGCATTAAAGTTTTGATAGTTTTCTTCATTTAGATTAGGATCAGTTTCTCACCTTAATAAATAATGAAGATGTTTATGGAATAGGATTTGGATTCAGAAATTAATATTTTTATCAAGTTTTCTACTTGTTTCTAAATTAATATCTTTATCAAGTTTTCTACTTGCTTCCAAATCAATTTCATAAGTAAATATCTTTATCAAGTTTTCCACTTGCTTCTAGTTTTCATTAGTTTTATATTTCTACTCATGGATAGTAGATAGATCAGAATGTTTAAAGTTAACTATAACTTGTCTTTTTGTAGTTTACATCTTTTTGTTGAAGTTAGATTGGATTTACTTCTATTCTGTTTTGCTATTTCATTTGAGAGCCATTATGATACACTCACTCCAGTTCCTGTTTTATGGAAATAGATGTTTCTCTTGAATTAATTGTTGAAGTTATTTAATAGTCTTTTAATCTATTTACAGTTGTTTCCTAATGCTTAACTAGAATTTGAAATTGTATAGTTTCCATTCTCATATTCAGCAGTTTACTTTTCAATCAGTTTCCATTATTTAAGTAAAAGATAGAGTAGTATGAATCGATACTATTCCAGTTCATTTGTTTAACTAAATCTGATTTAGTTCCTTTTACTATTTTTCTGAAGTTTGACTCGGTTTTTCATTTTGAAAGATCTTTCGATCTTTTCTTTATTAAATATTTTTAAAGTTTGACAAGCCGAAAAAACTTAGGTTCCATTCTACCTTAGCATATACTTTGCCTCAACTCTAAGATTACCAACCCCAGTCGATAATTAAATATTAGGTTTTTTCTTTGAGATAGCTCACACACCCAACAGTTAACAGGTTTTCCCAACACAAGATATTTCAGGTTTCAAGCACAATTGATGAAAATGGTCATGTTTAGTAGTCAAGAAGAATTACATTTTACACCAGAAGTTTATGCAGGCACTTTAGACGATAACATGTTCAATTATATGAATTTTATTCTATCTGAGTTGTACAGAATGATTTTTGGAGAAGAATTGCCAAGAGTTTTACCTGAAATGAAGTCCACGATGCAACTGAAAAAGGAGGTATTAGTAGGAGACTGGTTTTTATTAAAGGATTCTACATTGATTAGGTTGTACGGTTTCGTACATGAACCTTACATACTACCTTCCTTTTTAACTTTAAGAATTTTTACTTTGGAGTTTGTTAGGCAGAAGTTGATTTCAGAAGATGAACACTTTTTGAAGTTCAAAAAAGGAGCTGATTTAAAGTATCCATGGACAATAGGCCCATTTATTGTGAAAAGTAAGGATGCCCTTTCAAATGTAAAGAGATCATTGGAGATTATGGATTTCAAGAAAGATATAGCATTGGAATATGATCCTTTTCATATTATTTCTGAAAGGAGGAAGTTGAATAACATTAAAGGTTTTGAACACAAAGAAGTAGAAGGATTATTAAAGGGAATAAATTTGTTGCAATACGAACCAGAAGAAGAAACAATATCAAACTTACAGGTGGAAGATCTCACTTTGATAGAATCAACAATAGAGGCTAATATTATACCAAAAGCTGCAGAAATTGGAGAAAAAAGGAGTCTGTAGGAAATCATAGATGAACATGATGAAGAAAGAGAAGGAGAAAAGAGGCTTAAGGTTGAGACCCAAGAATTGGTCCAGACATTGCAAGAATTGGCAGTTTTGACAAATGATGAAATTGGTAAAAAAGAAGAGATGTCAGTCCCAGAGGTACAAGTATGAGAATATAATTTCCAGGAAGCTAAAGTCGATGGAGACACAAGCAAATTTCCATCCAGAGTTGAATTGTATAAACAATATGGAATAAATAAACAAGCTTCCTCTCAGTTTGTTTATAGTTTGTTACCAAAAGTTAGAGACTTGTCAAATTCAGATGTTACCTTAGTTACCAGCAGGGATATCAAAGAAAACACTTTGAACCTGGAATTATCAATTGAAGATAAATTGACTGAGATGAAAGCTAATTTGAAAAAAATAACAGTGCCAGATAAAATCCAATTACACAAACAAATAGGAGAAGTAATATATGAAGATTTTGTACAGGTAGTTTTAAAAGTTGAAAAATTGGAAGGTATTATAAGCAAAATGGACAATCAATTAAAACAAGAAAGACTGGAGAATAAATCCCACTAACAGCAAGTAAAAAAATTACAATTTGACTTAATCTCAAGTGATGGTGGAGGCAAGGCAAGCAAAAAATTGTTGATAGAAAAAGATAATTTGATTCAGACATTACAAAAAAAATGAAAATTCCAAATACCCAATTGGTTCAAGCTCCTGAAGAAACAAAGCTAGAACATGAGAAAGAAGCTTTATCTAAGGACCACAGTGATAAAGAGTTGTTGAAATGGACTGAAAAGGAGACAGAATGGGAAAAAGATAAAATGAGTTTGAAAAGCTAGATTGGAGATTTGAAAGGAAAACTGACAGCTTTAACTCAGCAGAAACCAAGTGCAAATCAAATGAGTGAAGATACTAATACAACTGATCTAGTGCAATCTACATCCCAAATTAGCCCCAAAGATGTAGAAATCAAAGAACTAAAAGAAAATAAGTTGAAGCTAGAAGAGCACAAAAAAAAAAAAAGGAATATAGAATAAAAATAAGGAATTAGTTGAGACAAATCAATGGTTCATTTCCCAGGTGATCGGGAAAGTCCCAATGCAGGGTTGTAAGCATATGATTTGGGATAATATTATTGAGACAACTGCGAATCTCAGACCTTGTTTGAATTTCATAAGAGCGAAAGAAAAAACAATAAATGAAGCCTTGAAAAATTGTACAGTGGTAAGAGAAAATCTAAATAAAAGACCAAAAGAAACAGCTCGAAATGCCATGGATTTCCTGAGAGTTTTATCAGAGGAAGAATTGAATACAATGGATATCAGAAATAGAATTTCAGTGATTTCTTGGGCAAGAAGGACATTTGGAAAGTACACACATGTAGAAAGCATCGAAGCTCAATGCGCAGGGATGAAAAGACAGGTTACAGATTTTAAAAGAAAGTTTGAAAAAGTTTTCCAAAAAGGATTACCTTCCTTTTGGAATGAAGAAGATAAATTAATCCCCCAGAATGAATACAAAAATTTTCTATTTGTAATAAGGATGTATCATGAAAATTTTCAAAAAATAACTCATGTTCTTACAGGTAAAATACTATTAGAGAAACTGGCAGAAGATTTCGAGATCATGAATTTGTTGAAGAACCTAAGCGAGGAAATTCCTACTATGTCAAGTGAAGAAAGTGTAGAGATGAAAGTCTTGGCGAAAGAAATGATATTGTACGAGACCATCACGACCGACCAGTGGAATTACGTGGAAAAATATGGAAAAATGAAATATACTTTACGACCTTGAAGATGCTCGTTGAGCAATTTATTAAGAGAAATGAAGACCTTTGAAGTTTTTAATTTGTATAAATTTTGACTTAAGTGACAGTTGGAAAATTAGTTAAGATTATTCAGTTTTAGTTAAAAGAAGCATTTAGGTATTGCTTCGAAAAGTTTTGTATAAGAAACAATGAAAGTTATTGTTGAAGGGGTTGGAAACTTTTTGAGAGACAAGAACTTTGTATCGAGTTGATATATTTTTGACTAAATAAGCTGTACAGTGAATGACATATCTTTTACAGAATCAAAGATTCCTGTGTTGATCATTATTACAGTCTGTTTTCCTCTTTTCTTAAATGTGCATGGTTAATCTTCTTTGTTATACTTCCATTATGTTATGTCTTCTATGCTCAGATGAACATTGAAATAAATTGGGATTCATATGTTTATGCCTTGATTTATCGCATCTGTGTATCCATTTCTTTCTCTAAAGTTGATAGTGGATTCATCTAAAATCTAATGCCCATTATTGATGGACTGTCTTTCTTTCTTTCTAAATCACCTGCAAAAATCTTTGACCATAATATAACAGCTACCTTGCCTTTGTGAAAATCTTTATTGTTGTTTATCTGATGGTACAATAATTCCTAAGTTTGACACCATGCCCAACGTTTCTTATTTATATTTCAACCAAGCATTCATTTTAAAAAACTCAGTCATTTTTCATATATCTTTAGCCATTTATTATATTTTGAGAGAGCCCTCTCCGGTAAAGAAAAGGCTAATTTCCCTCCTAAAGATTGGTTTGAAATAGTTTCCTTTGGGTTTATCCTTCTACAACCAAAGGGTAAAATCTTATTGATAACACTTGTTATACCTTGCTTGGTTGTCTCTGATGCAAGTCAGGAGTGGAGAACTTTCCTTATATCCTCTTTTGTAATGATCGCCTCCATTTGGATATGAATCATAATCTCGATCAACATGGAGTGTTGTGTCACCTTCTGGTACTGGATTGGGCTCTTCTTTTGAAGCTTTGTTTTCTTCAACTGCTTTGGAGCATTCTCCAATCTCATATCTCAAACCTGCAAATTGAGTTCTTCCTACCATCTCTAGTGGATGAATGATTCCTTGGCCATTAGTTCCAAGTCTTCCTCCTTTATATCCCATCTTGGTAAGGAAATTAAAACCAATTCCTTTCATATGCTTCTCAAAATCACCAAAGGAAGCATTTACCTATTCAGGAAAACATGGCAAACGTGATGAAGTACTTACATTGTTTACTTCGATCATGGTTTCTGCATCTCTGATAGAATATAGTCTCTTCTCCATTTCATCACCACTCTGAATCTAGACCAACATCACGTCCTTGTATTTCAACTCAAGTTGTAACTCTTGCAATATTTCTTGCATCTTTTCAAGACTACCTTGCAGTTCTTTCTTGTCATCTTCCGATTTCTGTAGCAACCTCCTCAATTCAACATTCCCTACTTGAATTGTTTGGTTGATTTATTCTAACTTGTCATGTCCCAAAATTGGCATTGGGTCACAATGGCCTAATCACATTGGCCCTATTCATTAGAGTTTGTCAAATTGATGCTAAAGGTCAAATAATTGCCGAGGAAAATTACTAGTTTCCTAGGTTTGGGGTGGAAGCTTTGGGATTTGTAATAATGGGGATAATAAATGATGTTTGAACATTAGAATGGCATAAATATTTAATAAAGTATCTAAATAAATATATACAAGTGAAATTCAAAGTGGTATTTGATCATGAAGACACATGGAGGAAGTGGGACCCACATATGGCTAGATTTCCCCACTACACTTGGCATCATTCTCTCACCAATTCGAATGCAAGGTGAATGGTAACATACTTGGGGGAGTCTAGAAGGTATTATTCATGGCATGAATCATCCAAGGTCTAAATATAGAGGAGGAATAACTCCCATGGAAGAGGAAGAGGTTATTTGGAGCTAGTGAGACACTTGGGCTAGATTCCCTAGCTCTATGACAACAATGATGAAGATGCTATGACACCTATGACACAAATAAGACCTGAAAGATGACATATGACATATATGACATGTCATGGATAAAAATAGACTCTAAGAGGGTGCTCAAGGGTGTTAGGGCATCTAAGATGCTTCCACATGTGATTTGGTGGAAGTGGGAGACTAGGAATTGTTGTACAAGTGGCGTTCTTTGGAATCTCTTCCCAACTTGAGGTGGCATGAGTCTCTTGGAAGGAATTCGACCCATGGAGGACATTAGAACTTTATAAATTTCAATAAAAAATAATTAAACCAGCTTTTGATCATTTGTAGAATTTGCAATTGCATTTGTGAAGAGGGAGAGCTAGTGGATGACTAGTTGCTTGCCGTAGCCAATTTCGAGGGTGAAAGATTCCCATCCAAGTTGGAAATTGGAAAGGCCATTCAGACCTTTCATTTGGATATTTAATGGATTCTCTATTTGTAGGTGTAATCTACAGGGAAGCTCATGGTTTCTTCTATTGCAGCTCACTCCTTCAACCATTTTCAGTTTTGATGGCATATTCTTGATCCTTGAGGGAGGGAGTTTTTGGTGAGCTATTGTACTCTTTGGGGGAGCTTATAATGCCCCATTTATTTTTTAATATGAATTAAATACCCTGTTCTTCATCTCTAGAAAGTTTCAGGTCGAAATTCCAGGTAGAAATGTATAAATCTCAATTTTAATGAAAGAACAATGCCATTTCCCCACTACCTTGTTGTGAATCAATGTAATGCTGATGATTTAGAATGAATGGATGATTATCTGATGCATTTGTGATTAATGGACTGCCATGGATGTATTTTACAAGTTTAATGTACTGTACTTGAGCATTTGAAGTATTTTTACTCAGTTTAATTGCATTGGGAGAAGAAATAGTGCCATTTCCCCAAGGGTCGAATTGGTGATTTTTGCAGTTGAATGGGAGAGGGTTGGAATAGATGTAATAATAAATTAATGGTGCAAATTAGACCTTAATAAAATACTTAATACATTACCTACCTCTTTTCATAAATTGGAGTGGGTTTGGAGGCAATTGGGAAGCCATTTTCAGTACTTACGCCAGGGGGATTTGAACCCCAAATTACTAGTAAAATTTCATACTTGGTCCAGAATCTTAAGAGAATTTGAAGAGGTATTTTGGTGGCCATATGCCATCCCTGAACATCATATTCAATTCCTAATATCATTAATACACCTTCCTTGAATATTTGAAGGCATTTGGAGTCAATTTGAGACCTAGAGACCAATACTAGTCACAGGGAAATCACTAGTAAAGTTACCTACACTGACCAGAATTTAAATAGTATTTGCAGAAGTATTCAAAGGTCCAAAGGCATCCCTAAAACACATATTTATTTTCTAATATCATTCATATACCTTCTCAGAATATTTGGGATCATTTGGGGAAAATTTGGGACCTAGAGATCAAAACTAGTCAAAGGTCGAACTAGGGAAAAAAGGTGGAAAATTGCAATTTTAATAAAATTCCTAACAAGGGACATTACATAGCTCCTTGAGCCATGAATTATTTGATTATTTTCCCATTTATGATTCAACACCTGCAATCCTTGTCAATCCTACTCTGATATCAAAACTTGATCTAATACATGGTTACCTCGAAACCAACTTGACACTTATTCTAGGCTCAGTTAACAAAAGGACTGTTTTAATTGAACTTTATTGTAATTAAAGGATTGAATCCAATGTGCATATTAAAATTTATGATTGTATTGTTAGTCTCATATATAATCACTTAACGAACATCATTGCAGAAATAACATGCATAAGGAAAACATGAGACAAGAGATACTCATTTGGTAACGGAATTCACTAGACCCCCTAGCTATGTATCTGGGCTCATTTAATAATCGAATTGATTTACTTCTTTAAATATACTCTCCTTTACAAAGGGAGAAATTTCCACATAATCAGGTGGAAGTATAATCCCCACAACAATAGTAGTATTGAAGAGGTTCTCTCATACAATTCCAAGAGGTGATTCTCACAAGCATGTGGATATGTCTCTCCTACAAAGAGACAATCTCCTCTGATGAAGGTTGATCTCTCAAAATCATGCAACATAAATGGACTCTCTCAAAATCAGTGGCCATAGATCCATTACATCATAGAAGCATGAACCTTCAAGTCGCAATGCGGCATAAAGGGCACTCTGTGGAAGACTTCATGGTCTTAAAATCCACCGCAACATGTGTGCACCTGTACAAGTCAACATATCAAATCTAGGCATTTGGTGGCAGTCTCAGTGGTCTTCAATACCACCATAAAGTATACAATTGACCACTTCCCCTACTTTCACACATTATCATGGGATCTCAATAGTTACATGAAACTATAATCACAAACAACCCATCAAATATGCACCGAAATAAAGGCATAATTCAAATGCAGAATTGTTACCCAAAGGTTGATGACCACTTGATAATGTGCCAAGCCTGCTCCATGCCTCGAATCTTGGCCCTGATGGCCTCCTCAATACTTTTCCTCCACAATGACTTCTTTGTAGAATGACTTGTCCTCCCAAGGGATTCTTTTCCAAATGACTTGTGTGCAAATGACTTGTGGTAGGGGTGCTTATATAGCACATGGTGGTCTAACCACCCCCACATCTCCATGCAACCAAAAACGCAAATTGGGAAACATCCAAAACCATTTAACCAATGGTTTTTTTCCTCCACCAAATATAATAACTGTATACAACCACCCAACTACATAAAAATATTTACATAAAAACCATGTTGGCGTGCCCCCCCTTTTTGGGCATAAACCCAAGTATGGAACCCAAACTTCCAATGACGTTTGTTGAACATCGTGGCATGGTTAATGGGGAGTGCATGTTTTTTTTGTGGCATAACACAAACCATATAATATGGTTACACCCCATTTGGGATTCATGTGATAAGGTGGTATGTGGTTACAAGATTCCATCACATGTTTCCAACCAACATAAAAATGTGTCACACCCATATATAATATGGTTATAACAATATTGGACAGTTGACGATTGGCCCCCCCTTTTCTCTGCCCTTTGAAATCAGGTACCACTTAAATAAAAATTTGGTAATTCCCTTATCAAGGCATGCAGGTAGGCGGAGTGGCTAAGGCATAGGGTTTGTAACATATGGGTCTTGGGTTCAAAATCCATCGACCCCTTTTTCTCTGCCAAATGCTTCTTCCATAAGTATTAAATAAAATCCAACCCATATAAATTTAAGTAATAAAGTGTAGGAGAGCTTGAAGGACCAATGTGATCTCATCTGAACTACCGAGTGTCATAGCCTCATTGGTGCACGTCACCTTCCACTTTGCAACAACCTACCACTTGTCGAGCCATAATAGATCCAACAACCTACCACTGGGATGTCCATATTGCCACATCATTTTTCATCCTACCACGTCAGCATACAATGGGCCACATGGCGCCCTTCCAGTGGTTCCATGTGGCATCTTTTTGGCCATTTTCCACCATTTGCATCAAACTTGAGTGTCATAAATTTTGCATACAGATTCCATTTGACATGCTGTTGATGCCATTGGAAATATATCATCAATATCTTTGTGATCGCGCTATTATTTATGGTAGTTGATCACTTGGATTTCATATCATCTTCATATCCTCATGGATCACTACGTGAGAATAATTTCCCACCAACTTCTGACATGCATTAAAAAATTGGTTTTAAAGAATTCAAAGGATGTAAATGGCTTATTTAAGGCACAACTTTCCTCGCAAAGAGGGAGTGCTAGTTTTTGGGTTGCTTTGGAAGTATTTACACCATGCTAGGGGTACACTTAACGTTTAGTCGGGTGCATGGTAAAACCCTAGCTTCTTGTTGTGTCTTAATTTGTCTTTGTTGAATTATGTTTGGAGAGTTTAGTGAGTGTATGCTTACCTTGGGATCAGTGCTAGGGAGATGCACTTCTTGTGGAGATATTTATCTTAGGTGGCAATGACATCTTCTACATTGCATGCATGTTGAGGAGAATGGGGCCTTGGCATGAGGATTTACTTTCCCATAGGCCCCCTTTACTCTTCCCCTCTAATCAAATCATAGTCCCTCCAGTGCTATATACACAACAATATTGGACCATTATATTCTATTCCAACATATATTTAAGTCATCATGAAAAACCTAACATGTGACCGATATATGGATACTTACATCGTACCTACCTAGCCATTCACTAGTCATGCCTTGGCCTTGAGTTCCACACTAGGAATCCTTACTAACATATTTATATTATATTAGAAAAATGGAAACCCTATGTGCATATTTTTTGTCTCGATGTTTCGGGATGAATAGTGCATCCTATCATTTTACATATTCAAATTTAATACATCCCAAGGGTCAAAATTGGGGTATGACAAGAGCCAACGAAACTATAATGAAGAAATTGGTAAAAATACAACAAAAATATCAAATAGGAAGAGGCCTTAGTGACCACTTAACTTCTTAATTGAGACATCTTGCAATTCCAAATTGGCAAGATTGCATGTGCATAAAGAAGAAATTAGGAGACCAATGAAATTGGTATTTCCCACTTCCTTGAGATGAGTAGCATGGAATAAACAAGATGACATCTATACACCTACCAAAAGATGGGATTCCTAATACAAGCGACAAGGAAAGGACACCAAACACTAAATGAAACAGAAAGAAAAAACCATGCAGAACAAGAAGAGGAAGACAAAGGAGACCAAAACAACAGAGGCAAAAAAAACACAAAGAATGGCGTTGTAAAAAGGAAATAAAATCTTCAAATAAGGAGAGGTCTTGGACACCACTTAATTTTTTTAGATGAATTGCAATCCCAAATTGGAAATCCATCCCATGCATGAGGAAGGGGTGAGTAGACCAAACAAATTTGGGTTTTTCCACTTCCCTTAGATGAGATGCATGGAATAAATGAGCCACCATTGTTACACCTACCAAAAGCTTGGGGTTGCCAACACAAAACAACAAAATTGTGAAATAGTGACCAAGACATTTCTTTATTGAGATTCAATCATCTTACAAAACATTTGAGTTTCTTGTTTTGTTTTGGCTATATACCCATCTCCCTTAACTCTTATATATACCCAAACTTAATATTATGCTACCAAATACAATGGGAATTATACCCAAAACTATATCAACTCAAAGAATAAGAAGTGGATGCATTCCATTTAGAAGTCTCTCTCCTATTGGGACAATGAATTGCAACAATATATACTAAATCACTTGGATTTACTTTAACTATAAACCCATGGCTCATACAAACTTATAAGGTTCTTCCACTATGTATGAAATTATAAAAGGCTTAACCTGAAACTATTATTCTAAGGAAAGGTTTAGCTTCAATAGTTCACTCTCCTTAATAATTTATCTTGGGCTCATGACCTTCACCCCTATCTCCTTTTACAATGTGCAAGGTAGATGGGTATCTCAAAGCAGTTGAGTTGGCTTAAAGATCCAAGTGAAGTAAATCCAGTTAATCAAATGAATCTAGAATCCCTAAGCTTCTACTAGGAAATGAACCCTTACAACCTCGATGAAACATATATTCACAAGATGTATTGTAAAGTGTTGAACATCATAAATAAATCATAATAATGAATTATATGCAATAAAACATCATGCATGAACCGTTTAATAATAAAAGTGATGCTTATAAATGCCAGAAAACACATAAATTGGTTAATTGTAATGTTACTATAGGATTCTATAATGTTACTATAGAAGTGTATAATGTTACTACAGAAGTCTAAAATCACAACTAAACATAATGCAAATGCAGATGAAAGATAACTACATGGGTGAGTGCACAAAGTTGAGGGACCTTTTATATACAATGGTAGATTCAAGAAACTCATTCAAGTTCCATAAAAGATAATTGATCCCAAGAAAACTTGAACCTGCCAAACCTAGTCCCAAGCCTGCCATGATGAAGGAAAAGTAGGATAGTTAAACAAAATGTGTACACTTTATATAGTCCTAAAACCCGTACGTGTTATGATCTACTAAATTCGTATGCATTTTGTAAAACATGTTTTATTCCCAAAATGGGTCGCGCCCGTCACTTTCTCCACGACAGTGATAGAGCAGTGACTTCGGGTGATGAAACAAGTAGTGGTGAATGCATTTTGAGGTCATAGAGCCCAAATATTCCACCTTGAGCACCAATCTCCTCAATATCAGGTATTTAAATCAAATTCCATCCTTCTAATTTCTATATTTTGAGATTTTGTATGCCCTAAAATGAATTGAATCCATAATTTTTTTAAATTGTATTCCCTAAAATAAATTTAGACCATAAATTCAAACATTTGTATGCCCAAAACAAATTAAAACCCCAATTTAATATGAAAAGTCAAATCAATTTCACTAGATGCATACATATACATGAGCATCCTTTATGAATCCAAACCAATATTCAGAAATATCCAAAGTTTCTCATGTAAATAGCAAGGTTGCTTACAACTAAAAAAAAATTAAGTACAATTAATATATTCCCCAAAATACAAAAACAAAGATGCTAAATGACCTATAGAGTCCAAAAAAAATCATGCCACAACAAATAATAACATATCAAAATCCTTGCCAATATTGGGATTTTATTCATCAATAGCACTATTTACCCCTCCTCTATGCTCTAACCCTTGCCTCTACCTAGAATATCGAAGTTGGTCCTCCAATGACATTAGTCAACACCTTATAGTTTTGATGAAACTTCCTAATCCAAGTGTTAAGATAGGGTAGAAAAGCTTCCCATGCTTAATAAATGTTTTCACTTGAGTGAAGGGTGCATTTTGGTTAAGGTCAAGACAGAGGAGTTCAACAATAGACTCTACCAACATCAATATACATAGGGAGATTGATGTGTTTGATTACATGCCAATCCCATAATATCATACATGATATACTCCAATGGAAACCTTGTAATCCTAAAAGATTGAAAACTGTTAATTCTGTTGAATTCTAGATCCCAAACCATTATACACAAATATGCAAAGTTTCTCATATGTATATAGAAAGGGTACATACAACTAAAATAACATCAAGTGAAATCCATATATGCCCCAAATTACATATAAATAAATATTTTGAATGGCCTATAGAGTCCAAAAACCTTCACGCCACAACAAATAATTACATAGATCAAAATCTTTGCTTATATTGGGATTTTATTCATCAATAACACCTTTTGCCACTTGCTGTAGGTTCTAGCCCTTGCCTCTACCCAAAATATTGGAGTTGGTCCTCCAAGGGAATTAGTCAACACCCTACAGTTTCGATGAAAATTCATAATCCAGGCCTAAAAATAAGGTAGATAAGCTTCACAATCAGCATATACACTTAGGACATTTAATGTATGTATATGGAAATTGAAATTAATACACATATACGACATAAATTTAAGATGGAAAAATGTTAAATGTTTATTATTTAGTGTATATAATTTATTCAATTTTAAATTTCAAATTATAAATAGTTCATGTTGTTATTTTTTGTACACTAGTTTTACATTTTCCATTGCTTAGAGATGTCATTATACTGTGTGTATTTTTATAACGATATTTTTTTTTTGTTTATGATTGCAATGGTTATTATGGATCAAAATGCGGAGATATTGAGAGAGATTGCTAATTTGAGAGAGATTGGTACGGCTTGGAGGGGTGGAGATGAACTCTGTTGTTCCTTGGAAGTATCACTAGATACTATTATGGACACTATTAGTCACTCAAATGATGCATTCTATAGCATAGTATCATATAGAGAAAGAAAATAGAAAGAATATGCCGATGGATTGAGTTACAATGAGGTGAAGAAATTAAAAAATCACTAAAGATAAAATATATTCACTTTTTAGGGTGCTTGGGATAGATGCCATTCCAGATACTACCAGAGCACATATTTCAATTGAGTGGTGTGTTTTTCCACCAATAATAGATCAATGGATGGATTGATGGTATATGTTATTTGACATTCCCCCATAGAACAACAGGGAAGTACCACTATACTTCCTTCAAAAACTTTATGCTGAGTTTGTGATGGGAAAACATGTCAACTATTTTGATATGTTGGGGTTCCAAGGCACTGTTATGGGGATGCCCCAAAACCATCCAAATGCTATGCATATAGATTCCAAACAACCAATACCTCCACCTCGTAGCCATTTATCAAGACCAGATGTACCTCCTGCACATACTATGATTTCCGAGACACATGAGGCATTTCTGACACTAGCTCAGGTGATTGTACGCCACAGTAAAGATAATTATCAAGCAAGACCCTCTTCCTCTGGTGGGGTACATCCATCATATTCCGGTGGCATAGGACCATCTACTAGTCGGGATAGACTGAAATACTATGAGACACATATTGAGCCACATGTGTGCACGGCATGTGGTCAAAGCTGCTATGGTCGTGGACCAACACATGGCACCTCTACGATGGCTTCCAGTCAGGTAAGGACATTGTTAAAACATTAATTTATCGTTCAAATTAATTTTTTTCCATATTGTACACATTAGAAGATTGTTAATATATACAATTTTTAATCTTGTAAGAGCTTGATGCCTCTACATGTTAGATTTTTATCATTTAATTCAATATGATCTAGGATCTTATCTAAGAGAATAACAAGCACAACAAATCAATCACAAGAGACAATAGACACAAAGCATTTCACTAGGGAAACCATAAAGAAGAAAACCTCACAACTTCCTAGAGATAGAATGAGAAATAGTACAAAACCCCAAAACAATAAGATAGACTCCAATAGATCCTCCTCCTCCACTTGTGCGAACTTGTCTCTCTCACTTATGCACAATGAGAAAGTGAGTGAATGAGTGATCAAATGAGAGATTCACACTCTCTATTTATACTTTACTTCACTTTCCTTTTTACCCTACTAGGGAAACTTCTCCTAGGAGAGTCTGATAACCCATTAACCCCTAACTCTGGGCCGACCCCACATGAGAAGCCTAATAACCCATCAAATAATAATAATGACTCTTCTTATCAGAGGAATATAACCTCTCCATCGAGTGTACAATAACAATATAAAGTATACAAGTGAAATACATTCCAAAGTTACAAATACATCAACACTCCCTCTTAACTAGGAAGGTATTCTCTTGACACAGTTCATTGACACAAGTCTTCATCACTGGATCATCAAAGCTAGATCATTATCAAAGCTGGATCATCATCGTCACTGCTGCTGCTATCTCGATCATCAATCTCCAATCTACTCGTGATAGGAAGTTCTACAAAGCCAACCCTTTTTCATGTTGGATGTAGGCCTAGCCTCCATGTAGGTCTTCATCATCTCTGCGAGCAAGCCATCAAGTATGTACATCTCAGGACTGATTACACTACCTCTGCAAAACCTGCAAGATCTCCCAGGACTGATTATATGCCACTGCAAAACCTGAAGGAGCATCCCAGGACTGATTATATGCCTCTTCAAAACCTATGTACCATACAGTCACCTCATCATCTTCATATCATCTCATCGTCCATGGAGCATAGCTCAAATGCACACAACACAGCACTTACACTCACCGGCATGGGAGGACTAACCTACCACCATCCGTGAAAGGCTCAGCACTTACATCTACGCCATGGGAAGACACACCTCAACCATGCGAGAATGGAACTGCCCTTACATCTACGCCATGGGAAGACACACCTCAACCATGCGAGAATGGCACAACACTTATATTGCAACCATGGGAAGACACACCTCAACCATGTGAGAATGGCACAACACTTATATCGCAGCCATGGGAAGATACACCTCAACCATGTTGGAATGGCTCAACACTTATATCGCAGCCATGGGAAGACACACCTCAACCATGTCGGAATGGCTCGGCACTTATATCAGCGACAATGGGAAGACACACCTCAACCATGTCGGAATGGCCCGACACTTATATCAACAACCATGGGAAGACACACCTCAACCATGTTGGAATAGCCCCAACCCTTACATTTTCACCATGGGAGGACACACCTACCACCATGTGAGAATGGCTCATGTGCATCTGCGTCTTCTGGACTCATCACTTCCCCTTGGAAGGAATCTCGATCTGAATTACACCAAGATTCTCTCTGAAGTACTCAAACTTCACTCTGGCCAGCGGCTTGGTCAATACATCGGCTATCTGCTCGTCTGTCGCAACATACTGGAGCTTCACTGATCCCCTCTGCACCATATCCCTGATATAGTGATACTTGATCTCGATGTGCTTCGACTTGTCATGGAACACCGGGTTCTCAGACAACTTCACACAACTCTAGTTGTCAGAATGTATACAAGTCACATCTAACTGGAGATCAAACAAATCAGACAGTAGCTTCCTTAGCCATACTACCTCACAACTAGACCAACAAGCTGCGACATACTCTGCTTCGACTTTACTCAGTGCCACGTAGGACTGATTCCTGCTAAACCAAGGGATCACGCCTTATCCCATACTAAAGCAGCACCTCAAAGTGCTCTTCCTATCAATGGCACTGCCTGTGCAATCTGAATCAACATAACCCTCTAGGTTAATATTATGATTCGCATCATACTTAAGCCCATAATAAACTGTATGTCATGTCCCAAATTTTGCATTGGGTCACAATGGCCTAAGCCCACTGGCCATATTCATGAGAGTTTGTCAAATTAATGTTAAGGGTCAAATAATTGCCAAGGAGAAAAATTACTGGTTTCCTAGGTTGTGGGTGGAAGCTTTGGGATTTGGAATAAGGGGGATAATAAATGATGTGTGGAAATTAGAATAGCATAAATATTTAATAAAGTATCTAAATAAATATATACAAGTGAAAATCAAAGTGGCATTTGATCAAGAAGACACATGGAGGAAATGGGACCCAAACAAGCTAGATTTTCTATGCCACATGGCATCCTCCTTTTGTCAATTCGAATGCATAAGAAGACCAAGGGCATTGGGATGAGTTGGAAGGTCAATGTACTTGGCATGAATCAATTAAGGTCGAATTGGAGTGGAAGAGTAACTCCCATGGAAGAGGAAGAGGCATTTTGGAGCTAGTGAGACACTTGGACTAGATTCCCTAGCTCTATGACAACAATGATGAAGATGATATGACACCTATGACACAAATCAGACCTGAAGGCTGAAATATGACATATATGACATGTTAGGACTAAAAATATCCTCCAAGAGGGTGGCCAAGGGAGTTAGGGTTGCTAAGATGCTTCCACATGTGATTTGGTGGACGTGGGAGACTAGGAATTATTGTACAAGTGGCATTCTTTGGAATCTCTTCCCAACTTGAGTTTGAATGCATATCTTGGAAGTAATTTGACCCATAGAGAGCTTGGAAACTTTATAAATTTCAATAACAAAGAATGAAACCAACTTTTGATCATTTGTGTAGAAAGAGAGCTAGTGGATGACTAGTTTCTTGCCTCAGCCAATTTCGAGGGTGAAAGATTCCCATCCAAGTTGGTGTTTGGAGAGGCCATTCAGGTATTTCATGGAGACTTAATGGAGTTTTTGTTTTCAGGTGTAAGCTACAGGGAAGCTCTTGGTTTCTTCTAGTGCATCTCACTCACTCAACCATTTCCAGTTTTCATTGCATATTCTTGCTCCTTGAGGGAGGGAGCTTTTGGTGAGATATTGTACTCTTTGGGAGAGATTCCCATGATCCATTTATGATTGTAATAAGCTTAATATACTATTTTCTTCATCTACAAAAATTTTCAGGTCGAAATACCAAATGATTGTATGTAAAAGTGATTATTAATGAGCAAACAATGACCATTTCCCCACTATATTGATGTATGCCATTGTAATGCTGATGATTTCGAATGAAAGAATGTTTCTCTGATATATTTATGATGAATGGAATGACATTGATTATTATTACAATTTTCATGTTCATAATTTAAGCTTTTGAAGTCATTTTACTCAGTTTATTTGCATTTGGAAGAGATTTGGTGCCATTTCCCCAAGGGTCGAACTACTGATTTTGTAGCTGTTTGGGAGAGCGTTATAACAGCCTTGGTAAATTGAATAATGATTCATATGAGACCTTAATAATTTTCCTTAAACATCCTCTTCCCCTTTTCATAAATTCGAGTGGGTTTGGGAGCATTTGGAAAGCCATTTTCAGCATTTACCCTTGGGGGATTTGAACCCCAATTTGCTAGTGAAGACTCCCACCTTGGCCAGAATATTAAAAAAGTTTGAAGAAGTATTTGGAGGGTCATAAATCATCTTTGAACATAATATTAAAGTATTAATATCATTAATCTACCTTCTCATAATATTTGGGAGCATTTGGGTCAATTTGGAGACCTAGACATCAAAACTAGTCAAAGGTCGAAATAGGGGAAAAAGTGAAAAATTGGTCATTTCAATAAAATTTCTTAAAGGAAACATTACAAGTGGTATCAGAGCATGATATTGGCACCTTATGTGGACTGATATTCATGAGGAAAATAATTCAGGGACCACCATTAGATATTGAAACCAAAAGTGCTTTTGTTGAGGAGGAAAAACAGTAGGAGAAGAAGAGCAATGTTTTGAGGAAACTATGACTAGGGATGAAAAGGGAACCTCATATGATGGTGAGGACAATATAAAAATCATGAAACCAATATTTGAAGACATGACCAATCATCTTATCAAAGGATTCGAATTGTTGGCTATCCAACTTTGGAGAAAATATATTGATCTTAAGAAAACCAACGGGAAAAATGCATCAACTTGCTTGAAGGAGAAAAAGGAGGAGACCCATGAACCACCTAGTTCTGAAATAGGTGAAGTAGAAGAAGCAGTACATGAAGAGGGTCAAAATTCACTCCTAAGTGACTTTGAAAAAAATGAAGAGACTGTTGGCTTAAACTGACCCAGAGGTTTCCAATTAGACCCAGGTTCTTTGTGGTTCTCCCTTTGACCAACAAAACCCCTTCGCACAGGCCCTTTCGGCAACAACCTACGAGCAGGTTGAGGGCTCACCCGAGGTGTATATTTATGGGGTACTACGGAATTAGGTTTCCACAGTAAATGATGAGTTGTTTATCTGAACAAGCTACGTAGCGCAAGACAGAAGGATGGCGCTGCGGGGCAAAGTGATGCGGTACGCAACAGGATCTACGCTGCGAGCAGTACTGCGTGGTGGAGGAAACACTGCGGGCCTCACCAAGGGTTTCTTACTGCTGCGACTCTTCTACTGGAACTGCGAATCACCCACACTTATCCTATACTTGGAAGATCTCAGAAACGTTAAGGCACTGAAATGAATATCACTCATCCATTCATTCAGGCACTTACTGGTTATCTTTCTAGCATTCCTTCTAGAACTTGGATTATTACAATGTGAACTGAAATGATAAACATGATTAACTGTGTTGCATTCCTTCACTGTGCTTAAGAAAGTCTTTAAACTTAAATGACTGATTCACGACCTTAACATAGAATTGAAATGTTTTCCATTCATCTGCTTCCGTGGAACCTAGCATATCATTCCCAAACTTCTCCTATTGGTAAATGCATATCAAATTTCTCATATTACAGCATGCAAGGAAACATTCAAGCATTCATTCTACAGAAAATACAAGCAGTCATTCATTCATAAACATCATCACATAACACAGGATTTAACGTGGTTCACTTCCTCGGATGGAAAGCTACGTCCACAAGAACGGTTGGTAGTATATTTCTTTCAAAAGGGATGGGGAAACCATTCTTATTCTGTGCACTCAGCTGCAGACTCTCCTTTCTCTTAGCTAGGTCTCTACGCACACGGCTGTAGAGCCTTTACAATATTCTCATCTCAAAGAGATTCTACAATACAAAAAGGTTATCTTCTTAAATTCTCAACAACAACAAAAGAATAACAACCCCAAAAAGAGAACCCCCATCCCATACAAAATGTCTTCTTAAATTGATCATGCACGAAGGTCATGTCTGTACAATGCTGAAGACCTAAAACCCAGAACCCTAAGGGTTTCCAAAATTGCGCTGGTTTTCCAAACCGGCTTGCTGGCTCCTAGTAGCGTCTACTTGATCATGGCAGATCTCCATGTCCTCATTTTGTCGATATCGTCCTTCCTGTCGCATGCATGCCTACAGGCTGCTTCTGCCGAACCGTTTCTCTCTAACGGTTTTACCTTCTAAGTGTGCCAAATTTCGCTTTCCTTAACAACCCACGCGTGGTTGCCTTCCTGTTTTGCCTACGTTCGCCGCTCAGCAATCCTGAAATATCTTTCCAAAAATGGCTGCTACCGGTCGAGCCAGTAGCTACACTTGATACTTGTCCAGCACACCGCTTTGCTAGCTCCATGTGGCCTCCTAACTCCGCAGCACTACTTCGGCGCAGTACTGGTCTTTGCATCACAGCCAAAACTTCGATGATGTGCGCAACTCCGTAGTCTGGTCAAAACTTGGATGTTGCGCGCAACTTCACAGCATCCTCAATACTTAGCCAAAATTGTGTTTCTGAGCTACGCTCAGCTCAGCTTTCCCTGCTTGCCTCAAAAAGGTGCTTCCAAAACTTCATCTCAACCTGGGCCCAACATGCCCCTAACACTTACATGTGCCTCGTCCCCGAGCCACTAATTGTTTCAGCTGTCTCACTCTGCGCCGCGACCGGTGGAACAAACTTGGCCGTGAACTCGTCATATGTACTACTTCTCTTATATCCTCCTCAACCTGTTTAATTGTCTCAAGTAGTGTTGGAGTTATTTCTTGTCCAATTTGATCTTGTACCTGCTCCTGGTTATCGCGCAGTTCTACTAACTTATCTTCAATCTACTGCGATACTGCCATGGCATTCTCCAGGAGCTACTGCAATTGATTATCCATCTCAGTCTCTTTTTGTTATAATTCCTGTACTTCTTTATTTAAGCTAGATATCTCCTTGTATCTCGGCAGCCTTTCTCTAGGTGGCAGAGCTTTCACCTCTGCATTCAACTTGTCCAGCGCGGTCTATTTTTCTTGTACCACGATTGTGACCTACAGCAACCCTTGATCCTCTTCAAGGGCCGCGATTTCCTGTGAGACCTTATCCAGGAGAGATTGGCACTTAGCCATCTCACTTGTAATGCTTTTCGAGGCGGCGCTCACTGCTTGCTCTCTGACTTGCTGTTCAGTTAATGGCGCTTGCTTACATCTTATCCTTCAATGTAGCAGTATCAGCCTTATAATAAATCTCTGTATCCTATATCTCCGATTGCAAGGATCTCACCTTATCTCCGATCCTCAGAACTGTGTCTGTAGGATCATCCTGGATTTCTATGCCTTTGATATCTTTCACCACATTAGATATGGTAGTCTTCAAATTTTGTCGGCGGTCCAATTCGTTGCGTAGCTGTACTTCTGCTTGCAGCTGAATTTGCCTATTCGCTGTGGTGAGCTCTGCTTGTAACTTCATCGATTCAACCATCCATTCATGCATCTCCTCCATGATCTGCGTGTGGATGAAGTGCAATCCTAGTAACAGGATTTTGGCTAACTCAAGCTCTACCCTCTCAACTCCCTTTGTGTCCAAGACAACTTGCTCTGCCATTGGCAATGCAACAGCCAATGGGTCCACATGGACAATTTGAGTCTTCGACGGCAGTGTTATTGCTAGCTGTTGGCTTCCTTGCTATGAGGTTCCTACTGACCTCCTTTTAGCTCCTGCTTCCTGCGGCAAAATAAGGCTTTTCTGGACATCGTCCATTTTCTTCATTAGGCCTTGCATTGCGAGCCGTGTCTGGTGCAGGTCATCCTGGATGGCCATGTCCTTCTTTTCTTTAGCCGCCATAAGCTCCTTCATCTGCTCTAAGACTGTTTTGGCTATCATCTCGTAGTCATCATCATTGAGGACTGCCTCCAATTGAATCTTTGTAGCCTTCATCTTTTTCCTCAACTTTGGCTTCTCCGAAGTCTCGGCTTCTTTTCTCTTCCCTGTTTCTTCAATAATTGGGCATGAGAGCGGGATCGGCTCATCTTCTGCTGAATCTGTCTCCACATCCATAACCTCTACGTGGAACTCTTCTGGCCAATATTTCATGAGGTCCTCAATATCCTGCTCATACATGATGTACTTTCCTAGGAACCACTCTGGTTTCCTCATTTGTGCTTTCGGCGATATGAAGATACATTTCATATCCACCTCAAAGTTGATGATGTGGATATACTTCATCGTGACCTGCTTTTTAATGTGGGGTGTCTTCGTGATTGCATCACGCAGCTGAATATAGTACTGGTAAAAGACTTCTGTTGTCGCATGCTGACGCTCTGTGCTTGTGTTTACCCAGAGGTTGATGAACTTAAACCCTCTAGGATCCTTGGTGTCCATAATGACACCCGCATAATCTCGCGGCTCCTTCCATCCACACAAAGCAATCAGGACGATGAGCTAGGTGAAATGGAACTGGCCGCCATTCACCTGGGTGTCGTTGAGTTCTTCAAGGAACTCATTCAACAGAAACTGACACCAATTAAAGTTGTTGCCTTCGGCCGCTGCGGCACCAAGGAGTATTGCGCCCGCAGGAACCTCCAAAGTCCTAGTTGTTTTGAGCATCTTACCTGCGAGCAACTGCGTTACAAATCTTGTTGATATGTCCTCTATATCTTCTGTCGGGAAACCTCTTTTTTCCTTCACCACCGAATGGGTTTTCTTCATCTTCTCAACAGCCTCTTTTTCATTGCTCCTCCCCTGGAAGAATTGCCTAGGATCCTTACCGCGCTTGCTTAGCCCAATGATGCGGTGGATCAAATCAATGTTAATATCAATGTTTCTGTCTAGCCATAGATAACCTTGGTGGATTCACGCCATGAGTGTGCGAACCACGATATTCAATTCTGGAGAACAGTCAAAATGTGGCAATATCAGCAAGTTCAGTAGCCCTGACTAAATGATAGGTGCTAACCAACTATCAGCTACCAAGTTCAGAGTTCCCTTGGCGTCCTTTTTCCAGCACATATACTAGTCTGGTTGAAAATATAGGTATTTGGGAACATCTGGCTCATCTTTCTTCATTCCCAAGAGGTCATAATCCTCCCATTTACAATCTGCTATCTTTCCTAGCAGATTCTTAGCAACGTTTACATGCTTTGAGATAGGTGACAGTGGGATGTCGTATCTCACATTCTTGGACAATTTAAACACAGGGGCATTCAGTGCCCGTGGGGAGATATATTCAGGTGTCATCTTCAAGGGTTCTTTCTGAAAGACTGGATATTTCTATGCTGAGGAGCCCATCTTTATGATGTTGGATTGAGGTGCAGTTACAACTTTTCCCTTATCTTTTTCTTTTTCCTGCATCGTTGGATTAATTCTTGGTGATCTGCGGGATCGTTGGATTAATTATTGGTGATCTGCTGAATCCCTCCATGCTGAAAGATCCTCAGTGCTTCTTCAATGGTGATTTCTTCTTCTCTAAAGGAAGGCTCAAACATTCATAAATGAGGTAGCGGCTAAGGCAGACAGAATACAGATGGCTACTAGCTCAGAGAGGTTAATCGCAAGAAAATTCTAAGTGCTTGGTAATGCCCACGAGTCTCCCAACGGTGTTATTTATAGGTGCAGCAGACCCTCTCCCACGCCCTTCAATGGCTAGATAAGAATTTAATGTGGTGTCCGTTGGCGAATTTGAGCGGATCCTTCGGTCTTTTCCGTCGTCAACGTGCTCAGAATGGCTATCTTCTCTTTAAATGCTAAAGCGGTTGCTGCAATGGTCATCTAACGCCTATTTTTCTGAAAATCCATATAACGACTATTTTTCTCTAAGTGTTGCGCCGAACTGCGTGGCAAGCCATCTGTAACCCTATACGGCTACTTCGCAGTGCCAAAAATTTCCAACTGCGCGGCTTCCTCTCTCTCTCTCTATATATATATATATATAATTTTTTATTTTTATTTTTCTCTCGCGCAGCTTCAACAGTGCTGCGTGGTGCATAGATCATTCTTCTTATCATACCTTCTTCCTTTTATCATACATGTACAGACTCCTTTATATTTCTAGTGTCCACTTTCAACTGTACTTGACACTTAGAACTTCCTTCCTTTGTTCGTTATGCAGGGTTCTGCGAAGCAGTGCTATCATGGTATAGCTTTAGCCTGCTTCCATTTATCAAAGTTGGCAAGTTATCACCAGCTAAATTGGCTAACTGGACTGGACCAGTGTTAGTAACATGTATCACAGTATATGGGCCAAGCCAATGCATCTTAAATTTACCAGGGAATTTCATGAATTTGCTATCATACAGGAGGACTAGATAACCTACCTAAAAACACTTGTTCTTTATATGGCGATCATGCCATGCTTTCTCGCGGTCCTTCTAAGCTTGCTGGTGGAAGCCTGCGATGAAGCGATCTTCCTCCAAGCCCAGTAAGTGTAGTAATCTTTCTTCTAGAGCTTCACAGTCTGCCATCCCTATAAATGCAGCGATTCTCAAACTAGGGACAATATATTCCATAGGCATTATAACCTCCTGCCCATAAACCAACCGAAAGGGTGTCTGTCGTGTCAATTTCTTGCATGTGGTCCTGTATGCCCATAGCACAGATGAGATGCGTAGGTCCCAATCGTCTCTATTTACATTGCACACCTTAGTTAGTGCGTTCTCCAATATTTTATTGAAAGCCTCTACAGTACCATTCACCTGTGGATGATATGGAGTACTGCACTGATGACGAATGTGGAATTCCTCTGTAAGTGCCTCAATCGTTTTGTTCAAAAAATGAGTACCTTGGTCACTCATCAAAATATTCGGATAGCCAAATCTGGTGAGTATTTCTTCAAAAATAAACTGTGCAGCAGTACTGGCGCTACAGTCCTTAACTAGTTTTGATTCCGCCCATCTGGTGAGGTAATCCGTAGCAATAATAATATACCTTGCACCCGTTCTTTTTCCTGGTGGGTTTATAGGACCCACAAAGTATATTGCCCATTTTTCAAATGGTTGTAGTGTCAACTGTGGATTCAATGGCATCTCATCTCGGCGTGATGGTTTTCCTGTCCTCTGACAGACATCGCAGTTCCTGCAATGTTCTTTGGCATCTTTATGGAGCGTAGGCCACCATAGCCCTGCGTGCAATATCTTCTACGCAGTATCCCTTCCTGCATAGTGACCTCCAGCGATTCTTGAGTGTGCGTCGGCTAGAATAAATGGCTTCTCATGATCAAGTACACACCTACGCAAGACTTCATCCGGCCCAAGTTTGTATAACTGACCTACAATTATAGTGAAGTCCGCGGCGTGCACCACTAACTCTTTTTTTTGCTGGACCGAAAATTCCTGGGGTGCCAGCCCTATGGTTAGGAAGTCAATGATATCCTTGTAATAATCATCGGCAACCTGTATACTAAATAACTACGCATTAGGCAGACTATCTTCAATATTCGTCGGCTCCTCTCCTGACTCGATCCTTGACAGATGATCAGGTCCCAAGTTCAATCTACCTGGCTTAACAATAATTTCAAAGTCATATTCCTGGAACAGCAGCAGCCATCGGCATATGCGTCCCCCTAACACTGGCTTGTTGACCAAATATTTCAACGCAGAATGGTCACTAAACATAAGGAAGTGCGATCCCAGCAAGTAGTATCTAAATTTTTGTAGGGCATATACCATCGCAAGACCTTCCCTCTTAGTAGTAGTATAGTTCTTCTCTGCTGTTGAAAGCTTTCTGCTAGAAAATGCAATAGGGTGGTCAATACCTCCTTCTCCTGGCTGAGCTAACACGATCCCTAGGGAAATACATGATGCGTCAACATGGACATGGAATGGCTTTGTCCAGTCTGGAAATACTAGAATAGGCACAGTGACCATCTTTTCTTTTAATGTGTCAAAACCTTGTTCGCATTCTGCATTCCAAATGAAAGGTGCGTCTTTCTTCAGCAGCTTTTCCATTGCTGCGGTTATCTGTGCATTAACCCTTTATAAATTTCCTGTAATATCCAGTTTTGCCTAATGTAGATCGCAACATCTTGACTGAATTTGGTGTTGGTAAGTTTGCAATAACTGCAACCTTCGCAGGGTCTACCATCAATCCTTGCTTATAGACAATGTGGCCAAGTAAAATTCCATAAGGCACACAGAAAATACACTTTTTCAAATTCAAGGATATTTGATGCTGTCGACACTTCTCGAGCATCATGCGGAGATTCGCTCAATGATTTTTCAATAGACCAAATACAGTCCAATCATCAAAATATGCTTCTAAAAACTTGTGCATAAAATATTTAAATGCTGCGACGACGACTCTAGAGAATATGGCAGGTGCGTTCTTTAGCCCAAAAGGTATGACGGTGTACTGGAATGACCCCCATTCTATAGCAAATGTTGTCTTATGCCTATCCGCAGGATCAATCCTGATTTGATGATAACCAGAGAAACCATCAGTGAAAGAAGATGCCTCATTTCCTCCAACGTTATCAAGCACTTCATCTGTGAATGGAGTGGGAAATGGGTCGTGCAGGGAAGCATCGTTCAGCTTTCTGAGATCCACACAAATCCTAATCTTTCCTTTTGCTTTCTTTTCTTGAATAACCATGGGGCTAATCCATTCGAATTCTTCGACTGGTTTAATGATTCCTACTTCTAGCATCTTATCTAGCTCTGCGCAGACTTTTTCCTTATAGCGCAGATTCAATCTGTATGGCCTCTGCTTGACAGGCTTAGCACCTAGCTTTAAAGGTATTTTCATGACCCCTAGGTCTCCCAAAATTCCTTTCATCTCTATAAATTTTGTTGGAAACGGTTCCTGATACTTATGTAAGGTATCTGCGATCTCTGCAATAGTCTGATCGTCCCAATAATCTCCTATTGATGCGAACTTCGGCTCTTTGTCCGTGCCAATGTTCACTTTTTGTGTTTTTACTGGTCTAGTCATATCTGGGATTTCCAACGGAGGTCCTTCTACCTCACGCGCGCCTTCTGACTCTGGTATATCTATGTTGCGCGGGTCCTCCTCATCATCTTCATTTGTATCATTGGTATCTTCAGCTAAGTTGTAACACTCGATCAAGTGCTCTTCATGTTCCTTCCATTCTGACTGTAGGTGCGCAGGGACGCACTCTGTCCCAAAAAACTCCTGCAATGTTATGTTTTCATGATGACAGTCGTCCTGGAATATGCGCTTCTTGATTAGCTATAATGCTTCATGGATCAATGGATTCTCATCTTCAAAACTGAAGTCCTTCCGGAATTTCGCAACGAGCAGCTCCCAATCAGTGAGTTCACTGCGCAACTCCAGGTCGAGGTACCATTTTTCTGGGATACCCACATCCAATGTATGTACAAATAAATGTACCCATTCTGTAAGTGGTCTTTCCACCCATACCTTTGAACAGATTTCAATGTGCTGACTAGGGTCTATCTGTCCATTATACTTTTCAAAGGGTAAAGTAACCTTTTCGGCGAACCGGATCTGCATCTTAGTTCTGCATTGATCCCAAGTGGTCAATGTTTTCTTATGTGCATTCCACCATCTAGCAGGTGTATCGTGCAATGCTATATCTAAAGCTAGCAGTCTATGCTCATCTGGTACAACTGCAGTATATTCCCTTATGAAACTGTAAACATTAACAGAACCATCATATGTGGGAATAGGACTCACCTCTTTTCCGATCCAGCGCAGTGATTTTGTAACCTGTGCACATCTTCTGCTGATACTTCATGCATGCGGCTTTGCCAATTCTCCAGTCCTATATCCGATTCAGAGATACAAGAAGTGTCACATCGCCAGCTGAGCGTACCGTCCGCAGTAGGATTAATGTAGTCTTCCTTGTTTGCAGTCAGCTGGTATAGTCAGTCTAAATATTGAGCTTGGGATTCCTCCTGAATCGGCTCACTGTATCTATCACCATATTTAGGATCCAATGGTGCGATGACCCTAAGATGCTTCCCTTCAAAGATCATCTTCTTTATCTCTAAGTTTATGATATCCAAGTTATCCATAGCCCAATCAATTCCCAATATTGCTGGAATAGGTTGACTATCATCCACAATTTCAATAACCTCAAAGTCGGTATGACTCTGTACTCCATCGATGTCAACTACTACATTAGCTAAGCAGCGAAAAGGTATGACCTTCTCCTGAGTAGCCATTCGTAACTGGATAGGTGACCAGAGCAACTTTGGTCGACCCATCTGCTGCCATGTCTGCTTAGTCAAGACATTTACTTCTGATCCCAGATCAAGGATGACTTCATCCATTTCAAAATCTCCTATCTGCGTAGTAAGCCTCATCTCTTGGCCTGTTCTTTTGTGCTTCCTTATATGATGTACAGCGCTATCTGGAGTCTCTGTTGCAATCTGAGGTTCATACTGGTCGATAAGCTTCTGGAGCTCTACTATGGCTTTTTCACTTTTTAGTAACTTCATGCAGCTTCGCAAGAACTGCGCAATAGAAGTACGGACATTTGTCGCAGTACTTGTTTTGTCATACGGAGCCGGCATGTCTTCATCATGCCGTGTTTCACTCCGCAGCGGGATCCTTGATGACTTATCTGCTGGTTCTCTAAAGGTATCCCACGCGTCAATGAAGATCTCCTTGTTCTTCTGTAGGTTAAGAGGGGGTGCTTTTCCTGGAGATTTCCTTATCCATATTGTTTCAAGGGGATCCTTCTTCGTATGTGCTTCCCCTGATGTTGAAGCTTCTGCTCCTCTATCGCGGCCTGTCTTAGCGCCACTACACGTGACCACATTGATGCTCGGATCCACTGGTCTATTCTCTACTGTGATCCGCTGGACGTTTGGATTCGGAGCCTCTGTTCATCTTCTCTTCTGCATTTCCACCTCTAATACTGGGCAATATTCAATGACATGATCAAACGATTTACAATAATTGCATGTAGTGCATGGGTTAACACAATCTCTAGACACGTGCCCTGGTTGGCCACAGTTATAACAAATGACTTGGCCGCGGCCTCTTCCTTGTTTCGGACCAGCATTTCTTCCTCTGCCGCAGTATCCACCACCACCACCTATGTATCCTCCTTGGTCATGTTGTGCATTTTCTTGTTTCGGCTAGGTATCTTCTTGTACGCGGTACAAGTTAGCACCTCGCATTGAGTCCATATCCATTTTTCTTTCATTCATTAATTCATATGCGCGGTAGTTGGATTCATCATGTCCAACTGATTTACAGAAATTCCAGTATAAATTCTTAGGATTTTTCACATATTTTTGGATGAGGTAACAGTCTTCAGGTCTGTGTCCTGTGGTTCTGCAAATTTCACACCATGGGGCCTGATTCTGATTTAATGGGTTAGGTGCACCACTGTTAATATAGTAATGGAATAGAGGGCAATGCTCGCAGTCATGACCTTCTCCTTTACAACTTGTACACCAGACCTCCTGTCTAGGTTCATATGTTTGTTCTTTACCATTTTTCATACTTTGCAATTCAAGTGTCAGGGTGGTCAGCTCGATCTGGATCTGAGACATCCCAGAACTAGTATCACCAATCGGAGAAGCTTCCAGCTTCATTGCAATTTCCAAGGCCTCTGCCTGGGATAGAACCTTCTACTGCATCAATGGTAATCTGATATGAGGTAACAGCGTAGCAGTGAACCATTCTTTATGCTATTCTGATGGTATAACAAAACTTACTTGGTCTAGTAAGGTCTTAAATTTCTGATCAAATTGCCAGACCGTTTCAGTTGGTCTCTGCTTTATTTCCTTCAGCTCAGTTATACACTGAGACTCGGACTTAGGTTTCTTGAACTCCGCCACCAGCGCGACTTTAATTTCTGTGAGGGTTCTCAGCTGTACGGTAGAGTATTTCATAAACCAATGTAGCGCTCTATCCCTGAAAGTGGTGATGAGCTGTGCTTGCTTCATGTCATTGTCCTGGATTTGTCTTGCACTCCATACAGCTTCACAAAGGAACCAATGATGATCAGGGTCTTCTAGGGCAGTTCCTCTGAATATTGGCAGTTTCATATCAGTGTTTGCCATTGTGCTACTAGGTGGTGGGGCGCCGGGATTAGTGCGCGGCTGCTGTAAAGGGATCTGCGCAGTAAATACAAATGGGACTATCGGGAGAGATGGACTAGGCTGAGTCTTCTGCGGGGTGGGCTACGTAGTGGGTGGGTTCTGCGATAAGGGTGGAGCGGTTTGTGCAGCCGACGGATTCTCAAGGGTAAATGGTTGTGCAACTTCTCTATCAATATCGCAGGGGATATCAGTATCTATATGAAGTTTAGGGCCTTTTGGATTCTTATTAATTTTATATCTCTTACCACTTCTAAGAGTATGTGTCTCTTCGTCAGAATCAATATATGTACTGTTTATCATGACAAACTTCAAGCATATTACTGTATTCTTAGAACACCTTTCTCAGCTAACAACATCTTAATGTATAGACTGAGATTGTTCAGAAACTTACCTTGGAATCCTCTGAAAAAATGTGCTTCTGCTTGGCTGTAGGATTTGAGTGTGTCTACAGCAAATTCTGTTACAAATCCTTCTAGCATATGATCGACCCAATAATCAACTGCGCGTGACAACGGACTGTCCAACGCTTTAAGCTGCGTTGTGAGCTCGGGAGTCCACTCTGTAGGAACTCCTCCTTGGAAACAGTTTTTCTTCTCTGCAAGTCGCGAGATCCATGCATGCAGCTCGTTTGGAAACGATGCCCAAAAGATCTCATGAATGTCGTCCAACTGATATCTATCCGACCACTGTGTGTCGCTTAGACGCGGATGTCTATTTTCTTGTCTGTTAAAATCGCTTATGGTCTTATCCCACCAAGCTTGGATTTCTGTCTTTTCAGGATGCCAATAGTTAGATCCTTCGAGGAACTGATATTCTTCTTCACACATCGTGATTGCAACTCAACGGAACCATTTCAACTCATCATGGATTCTAGCACGGCAACGGAACCATTTGTTGGCTTAAACTGACCCAGAGGTTTCCAATTAGACCCAGGTTCTTTGTGGTTCTCCCTTTGACCAACAAAACCCCTTTGCACCGGCCCTTTCGGCAACAACCTGCGAGTAGGTTGAGGTCTCACCCAAGGTGTATCTTTATGGGGTATTGCGGAATCAGGTTTCCACAATAAATGATGAGTTGTTTATCTGAACAAGCTGTGCAGCGCAGGACATAAGGATGGCGTTGCGGGGCAAAGTGATGCGGTACGCCGCAGGATCTACGCTGCGAGCAGTACTGTGTGGTGGAGGCAACACTGCGGGCCTCACCAAGGGTTTCTTACTGCTGCGACTCTTCTACTGGAACTTTGAATCACCCACACTTATCCTCTACTTGGAAGATCTCGGAAACATTAAGGCACTGGAATGAATATCACTCATCCATTCATTCAGGCACTTACTGGTTATCTTTCTAGCATTCCTTCTAGAACTTGGATTATTATAATGTGAATTGAAATGATAAACATGACTAACTATGCTGCATTCCTTCACTGTGCTTAAGAAAGTCTTTAAACTTAAATGACTGATTCACGACCTTAACATAGAATTGAAATGTTTGTCATTCATCTGCTTCCGTGGAACCTAGCATATCATTCCCAAACTTCTCCTATTGGTAAATGCATATCAAAGTTCTCATATTACAGCATGCAAGGAAACATTCAAGCATTCTATCTACAGAAAATACAAACAGTCATTCATTCATAAACATCATCACATAACACAGGATTTAACGTGGTTCACTTCCCCGGATGGAAAGCTACATCCACAAGAACGGTTGGTAATATATTTCTTTCAAAAGGGATGGGGCAACCGTTCTTAGTCTGCGCACTCAACTGCAAACTCTCCTTTCTCTCAGCTAGGTCTCTATGCACACAGCTGTAGAGCCTTTACAATATTCTCAGCTCAGAGAGATTCTACAATACAAAAAGGTTATCTTCTTAAATTCTCAACAACAACAAAAGAATAACAACCCCAAAAAGAGAACCCCCATCCCATACAAAATGTCTTCTTAAATAGATCATGCCCGAAGGTCATGTCTGTACAATGCCAAAGACCTAAAACCCAGAACCCTAAGGGTTTCCAAAATTGCGCCGGTTTTCCAAACCGGCTTGTTGGCTCCTGGTAGTGTCTGCTTGATCATGGCAGATCTCCACGTCCTCATTCTTTCACTATCGGCCTTCCTGTCGCATGCGTGCCTACAGGCTGCTTCTACCGAACCGTTTCTCTCTAACAGTTTTACCTTATAAGCGTGCCAAACGTCGCTTTCCTTAACAACCCATGCGTGGCCGCCTTCCTGTTTTTCCTACGTCCGCCGCACAGCAATCCTGAAATATCTTTCCAAAAATGGTTGCTATCGGTCAAGCCGGTAGCTACACTTGATACTTGTCTAGCACACTGCTTTGCTGGCTCCATGTGGCATCCTAACTCTGCAGTACTGCTTCAGCGCAGTACTGGTCTTTGCATCACTGCCAAAAATTCGATGCTGCGCGCAACTCCGCAGTCTGGTCAAAAGTTGGATGCTGCGCGCAACTTCGCAGCATCCTCAATACATAGCCAAAATTGTGTTTCTGGGCTGCGCTCAGCTCAGCTTTCCCTGCTTGCCTCAAAAAGGTGCTTCCAAAACTTCATCTCAACCCGGGCCCAACAGAGACATCACATGAGCATGAAGAAGATCCTATTGAAAATATTGAAGATCATTTCGAGACACATTCTACCTTGTAAATGAAGCAAAAAGCATCTTTTCATGGATGCTTGAACTATGAAGGAGTACCTACTGATGGGTGCTCACACCTCTATGTTCTTGACATAGAGATCACTTTTGAAATTGTTTCTACAAGCCAAACTTACATTAAGCATGAAAATGAAGACCTTTTAGCAGTTGAAGAAGAAACAAGATCAACTTCCCCATCACCACTTCAGCTTCATTAAGTTGGTCCAAGCAAGAAGGAAGAAGATGAGGAGGTTCATTTGCAAGAGCCTCATTTTTTTGAAGGATCCTTGAATATTAATGAAAAGAAGATCCAAGAGACCCTTAGCATGCTCCATGACACTCAAGCATTACTGTGAAATTCTTGTTGGAAGGTTTCTTCATTGAAGGATCCATCCTTCCTTGAAGACATGGAGAAGATTCAAAGAGAAATGTGCCACATCAAAGGTAATTTCATGTCTTTTCTTTTTGATAGAAACCATTTGTTTGAGCTTAATGAATTGTTACATGATGCATACTTGAAGAATAATGAGGATAATCATAAGCTCACAATTCAAAATGAGAAACTTCTTGAAAAGTTGCAAGATACTTGTTTATACTCCTATGTTTCAGATTGTCAAATGGTAGATTGTTTGGATGATTCTCATGACATGGTGGATCATGAGAAATGTGGAAATTTGAATGTTCTTGATGTGTTTGAAGATGAAATTGATGAGATCCAAACACTTGATGTGGTGGAAGAGGAACTTGAATTGTCTCTTGATGAAGGTTATGCAATTTTTAAAGGAGAGCATGATTCCTCTACATTGGAACTAATCTACAACAAAGGTTTCACACTTTTGAAGGAGCTTCATGATACTACCCATATGGATCCTTCCCATGATGAAACTTCACTTTTTGATCATTTGGGTGAGTTAGTTCATTCTCCTACATCCTACAATTACATGTTTTGCAGCATTAGTCTCAATGAAGTATGGGTGAAAGGGTTCTTTTTTATGGTGCCACATGAGGAGTATGGAACTCCTAGATTTAATTTTTATGATGACATGGTTGGGTCACATTCTTATTCACATTTGCAGTAGCATCCTTTGTTACTTTATGGTGATGCACATCTACCTGGATGCACCTATGATATGCATTTGAGTCACTTGAAGACTCATGGTTTTTCTTGCTCAACACTTGGTTCATTTGATGTTGGAGGAACTTCATCCAACACTTGGGTGAATATATTTATCATTGGAGAACATTTTTGTTGGAAGACACATACTTTGTTATATCTTTATGATTCTCACATTCATGGATGTATGGGTGAGACTTCTTTGAGTCATTTGAAGTCTCCTTGTTATTTTTGCTCATTATTTGGTTCAGATTTTATTGGAGATTCTTCATTCACTTCTTGGATGGAAGAATACATGGCTGAATATTTGGATGCATATCAAATCCTTTTGGATCAGCATGATAGGACATGGGATCCTCACCTATTTCATTGGAGCAGATTTTATTGCTTACTTGATGCTTGTATGCACTTGGAAAATGGTGGTCTACTTGCTTGGAGGTATAAGCACTTTCATGATTCTTTGATGAAGCATCTTCTTGATGTTCATTTTCACTATGTTGTTATGTACTTTGATGATATATATTTTGTACTCATGATGTTGGGAAGAATGCATACAAGAAAATGGGATACAGGAACTATGAATTGGAGAGCACTTCTAATTGTTGGAGTGCAATACAAGCAATGGGAATCTGGGATAATTATTAGTCTCATTGGTTTCAATTGTTTGGGGAAACAAGTAGTATGGGGAATGGATTCCCCACTGAATAAAATGAGTTTAATCAGAGTAGTGCATCAACAAGCATGGTGGTTCCTCTCTAAAATATTCATAGAAGCTCGAAGACTCAAAGGTTGGCAACTCAGTGGCAACTTCAAAGAATTATACAGAAAGCAGGTTCTTTAACACCCATGTTTGAAAATGCTTGAGGACAAGCAATATTGGGAAGGGAGGATTTGTCATGTCCCAATTTTTGCATTGGGTCACAATGGCCTAATCCCATTGGCCATATTCATGAGAGTTTGTTAAATTAATGTTAAGGGTCAAATAATTGCCAAGGAGAAAAAATACTAGTTTCCTAGGTTGTGGGTGGAAGCTTTGGGATTTGGAATAAGGGGGATAATAAATTATGTGTGGAAATTATAATAGAATAAATATTTAATAAAAGAGATAGATAAATATATACAATTGAAAATCAAAGTGGCATTTGATCATGAAGACACATGGAGGAAGTGGGACCCACACAAGCTAGATTTTCTATGCCACATGGCATCCTCCTCTTGTCAATTCGAATCCATAAGAAGAACAAGGGTCTTGGGATGAGTTGGAAGGTCAATATACTTGGCATGAATCAATTAAGGTCGAATTGGAGTGGAAGAGTAAGTCCCATGGAAGAGGAAGAGACATTTTGGAGCTAGTGAGACACTTGGACTAGATTCCCTAGCTCTATGACAAGAATGATGAAGATTCTATGACACCTATGACACAAATCAGACCCGAAGGCTGAAATATGACATATATGACATGTCAGGGATAAAAATAGTCTCTAAGAGGGCAGTCAAGGGACTTAGGGCAGCTAAGATGCTTCTAAGATGCTTCCACAGTGATTTGGTGGAAGTGGGAGAGTAGGAATTGTTGTACAAGTGGCATTCTTTGGAATCTCTTCCCAACTTGAGTTGGAATTCATCTCTTGGAAAGAATTCGACCCATAGAGAGCTTGGAAACTTTATAAATTTCAATAACAAAAAATGAAACCAGATTTTGATCATTTGATAAAATTACATTTGTGGTTTGAGAGAGCTAGTGGGTGACTAGTTTCTTGCCTTAGCCAATTTTGAGGGTGAAAGATTCCCATCCAAGTTGGTGTTTGGAGATGCCATTAAGGTATTTCATCAAGATTTAATGGAGTTTGTATTTGCAGGTGTAAGCTACAGGGAAGCTCTTGGTTTATTCTAGTGCAGCTCACTCACTCAACCATTTCCAGTTTTCATTGCATATTCTTGCTCCTTGAGGGAGGGCGCTTTTGGTGAGCTATTGTACTTTTTGGGAGAGCTTCCCATGATCCATTTTTTATTTTAATAATATTAATATACTATGTTAATCATATACTGAAAGTATCAGGTCGAAATACCAAGTGCTTGTATGTAAAAGTGATGATTAATGAGCAAACAATGACCATTTCCCCACTATATTGATGCATGCCATTGTAATGCTGATGATTTTGAATGAAAGAATTTTTATCTGATATATTTATGATGAATGGACTTCCATTGATGAGTATTACAAGTTTCATGTTCAGAACTTAATCTTTTGAAGTCATTTTACTCAGTTTATTTGCATTTGGAAGAGATTTGGTGCCATTTCCCCAAGGGTCGAACTAGTGATTTTGTAGTTGTTTGGGAGAGGGTTATAATAGCCTTGGTAAACTGAATAATGATGCATATGAGACCTTAATAATTTCCCTTAAACATAATCTTCCCCTGTTCATAAATTCGAGTGGGTTTGGGAGCATTTGGAAATCCATTTTCAGCATTTACCCTAGGGGGATTTGATCAACCCCAATTTGCTAGTGAAGACTCCTACCTTGGCCAGAATATTAAAGAAGTTTGAAGAAGTATTTGGAGGGTAATAAATAATCTCTTAACATCATATTCAAGTCTTAATATAATTCATATACCTTCTCATAATATTTGGGATCATTTGGGTCAATTTGGAGACCTAGACATCAAAACTAGTCAAATGTCGAAATAGGGAAAAAAGTGAAAAATTGGTCATTTTAATAAAATTTCTTAAAAGGGACATTACACCGTACCCTTAGGTACCTTGGAATGTTCTTTGCAGCAATTAGGTGAACATGTCTCGGATCCGTCAGGAACTGGCTCAATGTGTTCACAACGAAGCAAATATCTGGTCTCGTATTCGTCAGGTACATCAAGGACCCAATCATCTGACGATACATCGTGGCATAAACCGACTCTGATGAAGCATCACACAATAGCTTCAATTTAGATTCCATAGGTGTTTCCATGGCCTTGCAGTCCATCATCCTGAACCGATTCAATATTTCTACTGCATACTTCCCTTGTCCAAGGAAGATTCCATCCGCACTCTGCCACACCTCCACGCCTAGAAAATAGTGCATCATACCCAAGTCCTTCATCTCAAACTCGGTATCAAGCTTCCTCTTCGTATCAACAATCAACCCATCCTCACCTATCACAAACAGGTCATCTACATACAGTAGGAGTATCACTGGATTTCCTTCCTCAACCTTGTAGTAAAGGTTGGAATCCGATTTACTCTTGGTAAAGCCCAAACTAGTTAGGAAGTTGTCTATCCTGTTGTACCATGTCCTGGGTGATTGTTTCAAACCGTACAAGGATTTCTTTAGTTTGCACACATGAGACTCCCTGTCATGTGTCTCAAACCCGAGTGGTTTCTCCATATACACTTCCTCTTCCACTACACCTTTCAAGAATGTTGTCTTGACATCCATCTGGTGTATCTTCCATTTCATCACCGCAGCCAGAGCAATAACTGTTCTGATGGAAGTGTACCTGGCTACAGGTGCAAATGTCTCCTCATAGTCTATCCATTCTTTCTGGGAGAAGCCATGTGCCACATATCTTGCCTTGTATTTCTCTATGCTGCCATCTGCAGCATGCTTGATCTTGTAGATCCACTTGGAAGTCACCACAGACTTCTCTTCTGGTCTCGAGACCACATCCCAGATATCATTCTTCATGATCGACTGGTACTCCTCGATCATAGCATCCTTCCATTCATTTCTTTCTGTCGCTTCTTCATAGTTGGTGGGTTCCCTGTCAATGATGTCACATAGCATGGCTACATAACTAGTGTCTGGCCTTGTGCCATATCTCTTTGCAACTTGAATTGCTTCTCGTACCCATGCTGGTTTGTGAGAATTCTTCTCACGGGGTCGATCTACAAGTTCATGTGGATCTTCTATCTCACGGTCTTCTTCTGGATTTACTTCATTCATTGTTGTATCTCAATTCCTGGGTGCTTCTGGGTCTTCAATGTCTTCAACTAGTATCTTCCTGGATCTTCATTGTTTGTTCTTCGAAACAAATCTTTCTTGTAGCTAATAGTCTTTCCTACAAGACAAGTTCAATTGCATGATTAGAAACATCTGATAGTTTTCAGAACAAATTCTTACACATAAAGACATATGTCATAAAGTCATGCAATTATCTTAGCCAATGCTTCAATACAACATTCATCCATATCCCGTAACTTTCTAGATGCCTTCCATTTCTACCAGAACATTGTTAAGAGTGTGCACTACTCCCAACATTTCAGCAAAAAGGTTTCATACTAGATAAGTAGCAATGGAATGTTGTACAGTGCCATAGGCCACTTACCCATCACATGCAAATAACCTAATATGGATAATACACAGCTTAAATCTAGGAACATAAGTATGAACGATATTTTTTAAATAATCAGATATACAAGAAATGACAATTCAAATACTTATCTTTGTTTGTTTGATGGGTGGACTCCCTCTCAATATTTTATTTCTTGCAGGAACTACTGGAGAGTGCCTTCTTCACTTTCTTTGCTTTGACTGGATTTCTGGAAGACCTTCAACAACTTTTCTTGCAAGAGATAGTGCTCTATAGTGCACATGTGTAGGCCTTCTATTCCAAAGTTCGATTGGATCTTAACCTTGTCCAATGTCTTTGGTGCTCCAATAAATCCTTATATCACTTGTGATGGAGATGGTGAATGAAATAATCAATTTGTGTGAACTTTATTGCAATGGAAAGAGTGTATGTTGTTTATAGAATCGAAAATTGCACGTGTTGTTCGTTTCTTCGTGAGCTTGTTAGAGTGTCTCTCAGATAACGACTCACACTGTCTATACAAGTGAAAAATGCATACATTTTTTGCCTGTACAAAACATGTGAGTTTTATATATATTTATATAACGCGTACGTTTTTTTTTCTACTAACGATTAGAAGCATTTAAGAAGGTGGTTCCACGGCTAATAAGTCAATGAATGTCTTCTTGCACACCTATGTATTAATCCCCTAACACCCATAACCCACTTCCCCCACTCTTCCCCCTAACTCTTAAATTAGTACCCCCTCTCTCACTGCCCTACTCCACCTGTTGATGTATATGTAACTTTGGAATGTATTTCATCTATGTATTTCATATATATTTATTGTACCCTTATAAGAGATGTGTCATTCCTCTATAAGGAAGTGTTGTCATGTGGATTGACAAGTGTCGCAAGTGTGTGTACTTGCCGATGGGTTATTAGACCACCATGTGTGGGGTCGACCCTGAAATATATATTATAATGTGGATGTACCTAGCTAGACAAGTCGGCCCCATAAGGTCACTGGGAAAACAAATTAGTATAAATAGAGATCAGGTGATCTCTATTTAGATCACTCCGAAAAGTATCTCACTCTCACTCAGAAAGTGGCACACTAGTGACGAGGAGGATCATCTGCTACTAGGAGACTATCTCAGTGTATTTTGGTTGTACTTTGGTTGAGCCATTGCTCTCTCTATCTCTAAGGAAGTTGTGGGGTTTTTCACCTTAGGGTTTTCCCCACGGAAACTCTGTGTCTCTTGTCTCTCATGCTTTTGGTTCTTGTGATGCTTGTCATGCTTATTGTGATTGTCATGCATTGATATACTGTATATGTTATTCTCTCAGTAAAGATCCTAGAGTATTGTGAATTAATGCTCAAATTTTAACATGGTATCAGAGCTAACCTGAGAAGAAGACATTTTGCAGTGACAGAAACTTGAGTTTCTTGTTTATTGGGTTTCTCTCCACAGATTTTGGAAAAGCAGTATAGTAGATTGACTCTACTCATCAAGGCACAGATATCTGTCCAATCAGAATTCAATTCTGAGCATTTTCAGATTTGGCCCTAAAAATTAGGGTTTCCAAAAAAATAGGAATTTCTGAAATCTGAAGACATAGCTGGAAGCTCCTTGCAAAAATCGAAGTTTAGAGCCTTGGATCGAGATTTTTGGCTGGGTAGATCTCCGGGAAACTCAAACCCTAATTTAGGGCTCTCCCCAATGAAACCCAGGAGGACAAAAAGGAAAATCTGAAAGGTAAAGCTTTGCTGATCTCAAATTCTGAATACACAAGGCTGATCAGCTCATCAAGGCGCATCTTTCTATCCTTTCAGAAAATTGAAATTCACATTTTGAATTTTTAGGGTTTTTTCGACAAACCCTAATCCGGGACCAGATCCAGTTTTCAGCATTTCAAGTGGATTGGGTTAATCCTGGAAGAGAATGAGTTGGACTCATATGTGAAAGAAGACATCCCTATCCCAGAGGATGAAGAGGCCAAGGTATTGCATAAGAAGAACTTGGTCAAGGAAAATAGAATCATTGTTGATTCCATTAAAGACCATCTCATACCCCATGTGTCCTCTCTAAAGACACCCAAGGAGATGTTTGACTCTTTGACCAAGCTATTTGAAGGGAAGAACATAAATCGAAAGATGACCCTGCGGAACCAATTAAAAGGAGTAAAGTTTCAGAATGGAGAAACCATTCAATCTTATTTTTCAAGGGTCTCCCAGATCAAGGAACAACTAGAAGCAGTGGATGAAATGGTGGAGAATGGTGAAGTGGTGATGACCACTCTAAATGGCCTACCCAAGTCATGGGATTCCTTCATTCAAGGAATTTGTGCAAGGAAGAAGTTGATCTCCTTCAACAGATTGCGGGAAGAATGCTCTCAAGAAGAAGCTAGGCTTGTGGCCCGAGAAGAAAAGATGGGAAATGAAGATCAAGCTCTCACAGCACATGCCAGGAAAGGCAAGACCAAGAAGGAATCATCTCATAACAGAAGATCCTCTCACCACCATTATCATAAAGATAAGAAAGATCTCAGGTGCTTCAATTGCAATGAAAAGGGACACTTTGCTTCAGATTGTCCCAAGAAGAAGAAAGACAACAACAACAACTTCAATAAGAAGAAGAAGAATAACAAAAGAAGATATCATGCTCATGCTGCCGAAGATGATGAACCCCCAAAGAAGAAGGCTAGGGAAGAAAGTAATAGTGATGATGACTCATCAAGTGAAGAAGAATATCTTCTAATTTCTGCTCTCATAGGTACTATCTCCCATGGTTGTAATGATTGGTTGATTGACAGTGGGGCTTCCAAACACATGACTGGGTTTAAGGAATCTTTTATGAATCTATCTGAACATGAATCACCCCATAAGGTGAAACTTGGGGATGATTATCAATACCCAATCAAAGGAAGTGGCGAAGCCTCCTACAACCTAGATTCTGGAAAATCTTTGAAGATGAAAGAAGTCCTTTATGTACCTGGGCTCAAGAAGAACTTACTCTCCATCTCTGCATTGGATGCAAAAGGTATGAGGGTTGCATTTGTGGATGGCCAAGTCCTAATGTGGCCAAAGGGAAAGAACATAGATGATGCAGTAGTGATTGGAGAGCAAGAGGGAGGTTTGTATAAATTGAAGGGACAACCTGAACATGCCATGGTACATGAATCCATGGAGCCAAGTGAACTTTGGCATGGAAGACTTGCTCGTATGCACTATAGAGCACTTCCAATTGCAAGCAAGGCTGTAGAGGGTCTTCCTGAAATCAAGACCAAACATGAAGGTGTTTGCAAAGGATGTGCAAAAGGTAAGAACATTAAGAAGGCTTTCCCAAGTAGTGAAAGCAAGGCAAAAGACATCCTGGAAATCATCCACTCATATGTATGTGGTCCTATGTCATCCAGTTCTCTGAGTGGGTATGTTTACTATGTCTCATTTATTGATGACTTCTCCAGGAAGACTTGGGTATACTTCTTGAAGAACAAATATGAGGTGTTTGATAAGTTCAAGGAATTCAAAACCTTGATGGAGAACCAAACTGACAAGAAGATCAAAACATTCAGATCCGACAATGGTGGAGAATTCACCTCATGTGACTTCAAGAAGCTTTGTAGTGATTCAGGGGTTAAGAGGGAGTTGACTGCTCCTTATAATCCTCAACAAAATGGAGTTGCAAAAAGGAAGAACAGAACTATCATGGAAGTAGCAAGGGCAATGTTGCATGACCAGGATCTACCTATGCATCTATGGGAAGAAGCAGCTAGAACAGTTGTATATGTGCAGAACAGAAGACCCCGCAAGATATTGGACAACAAGACACCAGAAGAAGTCTTTTCTGGTAAGAAACCTGAAGTCAGCCATCTCAGAATATTTGGTTGTCTAGTATACACTCATGTCCCAAAGGAAAAGAGGACTAAACTAGATCCTTCAGGAAAGAAGGGTATCTTTGTGGGTTACAGCGAAAGCTCAAAGGCTTACAGAATATACTTTCCAGGGTTCAAGAAGATTGATGTCAGCAGGGATGTAACATTTGATGAAAACTCAGCATTCATCAAATCAAGGAAGGCACCTATTGAAGTTTATGAAGAACCTAAGGAAACTAGATTTCAAGACACTACCATGACTGAAGCAGTTCCAGAAGTTGTTCGTGAGTTTGAAGATCCACAAGAACCTGTAAATCCACCCCGTGAGGATAACTCTCACAAGAGAAAACCTGCATGGGCTAGAGAGCTCATTCAAGATGCAGAAAGATTTGGCATTCCGAAAGAAGAAAATAGAGCAAAGAAGAGAACCAGATTACATACCAGCTATGTTGCTTTACTCTGTGACATTATGAACAAAGAGCCTTCCAGTTATGAAGAAGCAGCGGAAAAGAAAGAATGGAAGGATGCCATGGTTGAGGAATACCAATCAATAATGAAGAATGATGTTTGGAATGTTGTCCCAAGACCTAAAGAGAAGTCTATTGTGACTTCCAAATGGATTTACAAAATCAAGCATGCTGCAGATGGAAGTGTAGAGAAATACAAGGCAAGATTCGTAGCTCGTGGCTTCTCTCAGAAAGAGGGAATAGATTATGAAGAAAATTTTGCACCTGTAGCCAAGTATGCTTCCATCAGAACAGTACTTGCCCTGGTTGTAGCTATGAAATGGAAAATACACCAGATGGATGTCAAGACTGCTTTCTTGATTGGTGTAGTTGAAGAGGAAGTATATGTGGAGCAGCCACTCGGTTTTGAAATACATGACAGGGATTCATATGTGTGCAGATTGAAGAAAGCCTTGTATGGCTTGAAACAAACTCCCAGAACTTGGTATGGTAGGATGGACAGTTTCCTATCTAGTTTGGGCTTTACAAAGAGTAAAGCGGATTCCAACCTTTATTAAAAGGTTGAGGAAGGGAATCCTGTGATTCTACTCCTGTATGTGGATGACTTATTTGTAACAGGAGATGACAGATTGATTGCAGATATGAAGAGAAAGCTTGCTGATGAGTTTGATATGAAAGATTTGGGAAAGATGCATTATTTCCTAGGTATGGAGGTGTGGCAGAGTGCAGGTGGGATTTTCCTTGGTCAAGGGAAGTACACAGTAGATATCCTGAAGAGATTCGGGATGATGGATTGCAAGGCCATGGCCACACCTATGGCATCGAATCTGAAGCTTCTATGTGACGCTTCATCTGAGCCGGTTGATGTCTCTATGTATCGTCAGATGATTGGGTCCTTGATGTACCTGACGAACATGAGACCAGATATTTGCTTTGCAATGAACACATTGAGTCAGTTCCTGACAGATCCGAGGAGTGTTCATCTGGTTGTTGTAAAGCATGTTCTGAGGTACCTGAAGGGTACAATGGATTATGGGCTCAAGTATGAGGCGAATAAAAAGTTTAACCTGTAGGGTTATGTTGATTCAGATTGGGATAGCAGTGCTGCAGATAGGAAGAGCACATCTGGGTGATGCTTCAGTATGGGATCAGGTGTGATCTCTTGGTTTAGCAGGAAGCAGTCTTGCGTAGCACTGAGTACAGCTGAGGAAAAGTATGTTGCAACCTGTTCAGCTAGTTGTGAGGTAGTATGGCTATGGAAGCCACTGTCTGAGTTATTTGATCTCCCGTTGGATGCTACTGGTATCTTCTGTGATAACCAGAGTTGTGTGAAGCTGTCTGAGAACCCAGTGTTTCATGATAGGTCGAAACAAATAGAGATCAAATATCACTATATTAGGGATATGGTGCAGAGAGGAGATGTGAAGCTCCTGTATGTTGTGACGGAAGAGCAGATTACAGATGTGCTGACGAAGCCACTAGCCAGGGTGAAGTTCGAGTACTTCAGAGAGAGGCTTGGCATTCTTCAGATCGAGGACACTTCGAGGAAGAAGTGATGGACACATTTGATGAAGCCATTCCAAGCATGTTGGAAGGAGGATCCTTCACATGACTGTGGATGTAAGCGCTGGATGACGAGCATCAGGATGATGTTCTGGTTTCTGCTTGGATATGATCAGTTGGATCATTTTTATATATATGTACACATCATGTTGGATGTTGGATATGATCAGTTGGATCATTTTTGTATATGTATGTATGCATCATGTTGGATGCTGGATATGATCAGTTGGATCATTTTTATGTATGTATGTATGCATCATGTTGGATGTTGGATATGATCGGTTGGATCATGTGTATGTATTTTGTATAAGCATCATGTTGGATGCTTGGACCATGTATCTGTATATATATCAGGTTGATACATTGTATGATCAGGTGGATCATGTATGGTGATATGTATCATGTATTTGTATTTGTATCAGGTGGATACACTGTATGATCAGGTGGATCATGTGTGATGATATGTATCAGGTAGATGCATTGTATGATCAGGATGATCATGGATGACGAGCTTCAAGATGTTGCTCCAGATGACATGCAGCAGGATGTTGCAGTGACGATGATCAGGATGATCATGTGTACATCAGGATGATGTATGGTGAGTATCAGGTTGATACTCTGTGGCCGTGGAACAAGTTTTGCAGTTAAGCATGTAATTTGTGCCTTGGGAGATTTGCAGATGGTCTTTCGAGGTTTTTCCTATGTCATGTAATATGTACCCTGGGACATCTAGCAAATGCTCTTTCGAGGTTTTGCTTGGGAGGACATATAATTTGTGCCCTGGGAGATCTACAGATAGTCTTTCGAGGTTTTTCCTATGGCATGTAATTTGTGCCCTGGGATATCTGGAAGATGCTCTTTCTAGGTTTTGTCCTATGGCATGTAATTTGTGCCCTGGGAGATCCAATAGGTTGAGCCAGTGATGATGAAGACCTGCAGGTGGTGGGCCTACATCCAGTATGAAAAAGGACTGGCTCTGTAGAACTTCCTATGACGAGTAGAGTCAGAGATTGGTTGAGATAGCAGCAGCAGTGACGATGATGATGACGATGCATCGATGACGATGATCCTGAGAAGAAGACTTGTCTAGCAGATCTGTGTCGAGAAATACCTTCCTAGTTAAGAGGGAGTGTTGATGTATATGTAACTTCGAAATGTATTTCATCTATGTATTTCATATATATTTATTGTACCCTTATAAGAGATGTGTCATTCCTCTATAAGTAAATATCGTCATGTGGATTGACGAGTGTCGCAAGTGTGTGTGCTTGCCGTTGGGTTATTAGACCACCATGTGTGGGGTCGGCCCTAAAATATATATTATAATGTGGATGTACCTAGCTAGACAAGTCGGCCCCATAAGGTCACTGGGAAAACAGATTAGTATAAATAGAGATCAAGTGATCTCTATTTAGATCACTCGAAAAAGTATCTCACTCTCACTCAGAAAGTGGCGCACTAGTGAGGAGGAGGATCATCTACTACTAGGAGACTATCTCGGTGTATTTTGGTTGTACTTTGGTTGACCCATTGCTCTCTCTATCTCTGAGGAATTTGTGGGGTTTTTCACCTTAGGGTTTTCCCCACAGAAACTTTGTGTCTCTTGTCTCTCATGCTTTTGTTTCTTGTGATGCTTGTCACGCTTATTGTGATTGTCATGCATTGATATACTGTATATGTTATTCTCTCAGTAAAGATCCTAGAGTATTGTAAATTAATGCTCAAATTTTAACACCACCTACACCTAACCCCCACCATTTCACAAACCAAATAAAATAAAGTTAAAAAGAATAAAAACAAATGTTAGTTTCAAAAACTAATAGTCTAAAAATAATAATAAAAAATTACATTCAACATCTTTGCTTGTTAATAACAAGAATTATATTTTTACATAGAACATCGAACCAAATGAAACAACCTACTTGTAGGTAGAGAGAAATAGTACACAAACTTCTCAAAAAAAATTTAATAATCCAAGTTACCCTAACACATTAAAAATCTTCTCTTAGGCACCAAATAAATGATTCAATACACAAATCTCAAAATCTGAAATGCAAAATTATAGTAAAAAAGATCAAACAAATAACATGTCAATCGAGAGAATGAACCAACATAAAAATAAAACATGAAATAACAACTTTTGTAGAATGCAAGGGTCCATCAAAAGACTCGTAAACTAAACGAAGAATAATTCCATTAGAAAATATCACAAAATATGTTGACCAGATGTTATATTTGCAAATCTGGATTTGTAGTTTCTCAAAATATCATTTTACCTCTTCCTAACCCCCACCCCTCTACACACACACACACATAGACATCCCTATGCCTCCCCCTACCACTAACCCCTGTGGGCATGGGATAAGTCCGTAGGAAGTGCAGAAGCCGACAGGTGTGAAAGGGTCAATCCGTGAAAGAAGGACCATTCGTGGAAGCAAAAGAATAGTTAATTTAGTTAGAATTGGTCATGTGGACCATTTTGTATCGAATAGAAGCATATAAATAGAGTAGTATTGTAATCCTAAGGGAATCCAGTTTTTGGAGGATTTGATCTGACATTTTGATCTATTTTGCATCTGTGACATGGTGTATTGACTGTTTATGCGAGGTTCATTCCGCAGGGTTTAATGAATGCATGGAGATGTTCGATTATGGTGTAATCCCTGTCTCTTTCTTTCTATGATGATGAATGTGAATGTTTTAGAGTCTCTTTGATGCGAATATGCTATGGGTTTAAGGAGTACTATTGTTATGAATAAGTAAAGTGAATATGTTGTTCCGAATGTTTGTTGTCTATTGAAATCTGTGAATGACTTAATGTGCGAATGATGAATTGATAATATGCTGTGGATGTTATAATGTATGGTTGCTACAAGGGTAATGTGTGTTGAAAGCATATCCTCAACTCCACTACGGAAACCTATTTCCTACAGCGCCCTTATCCATCTCGGGTGAGACTACACTTGCTCCGCAAGTGTTGCTGGAAAGGGTTACACCTTTCTGGGCTAGTGTGTAAGGGAGTTTGGGTTGGTAGTTTGTTGGCGACAGTGTGAAGTGAAACTTTGTCGACAGACGTTGCGTCAACAAATGGTTCCCTTTCCGGGACCTTGAGGAAGAAAAGAAGAGCATATGCTGTGGAATCCAACGAAACCAGAGATCCAAGAGTGGTTCAATAAGAAGGCAGAGGAATTCGCAGAAAGCAAGAAGCGAGACCCTACATAGACAGCAACCAGTTGGCTACAGAAACAAATTTACTCAGATATCAACGAAATATTCTTCTGTGAATTCCAAGTGTTTCTGCATGAGTGGCTAGTGCAGTTGACGTTCTGTTAACAATCAAATTAACACCCTAGTCATGTGACAGAAGAAGCACATTTTTACCATGCGCCCGCAACATGAAGACAGAAACATAAGTACATTCAGAGACAAGTCCTCTCTGATCCAATCACTTCTCCCATAAATGAAAGGATTAGGTGAAGACAGTAAGAACCTAAGAAGACCAAGTTTAGTGATTGAATCGCTCCTAAAAGGTCTAAAACTAAGCTACACCAATCAATAAGTGAAGATGAATGCATTAAAGTGCATTAATTGTACTTAAAGTATGTTAAAGTTGTGCAAAAAGCCTAAAAACTATGGAAACGTGGTTTTTTGAGCTAAAATAATCAAAAAGATGAAAACGGATAATCCCACATTGAAAAGAGAAACATGAGGGATCATTTCCCAATGCTATATAAGAAAGGCATGGGAGGCATTGTAAAGAACACAAAAGAAAGAGCAAAGGCATGCTAGAGAGATTCTGAAGGAGGAGAATAGAGCTCAAATTCTTCAAAAGCAAGGGTGAAGAAAGGGAAGCTCATAGCAATGGAGGAGGTATTCACACCAAGATAATTGGTAAGGATGTACTTCTTCCTTGTTTTAATATGAATGGATTTAAGTTTCTACCATCTAAGAGTTTGAATTTTGCTTATCATGTGTGAATTTAATTCTTAAATGAATCTAGATCTTAATGAGTTTTGATTAATGAATATAGATCTTTGTAAACTTGTGATAATATTTTCATATTGCTGACATAGAAACTCACCATTTCTTAGTAAGATAGATTGATATGTTTCAGATCTAACTCCATACTTGCAAACAATTTAATCTATTTTCAGATTGGCGACCATATGGCTTGAAATCTCTTGAAATTTCCATATTTCATGATTTTTCTTCATTTTTGGTGCTCTCCATCCTTTAGATCTACTCACTTGGAGCTTAAAGATTAGTTCAAGATCCATAGATCCAGCAAGATGACCTCCAAACCAGCCTCCTCCCACCTTTCTTGCAGCAAATGCTTCAAAATCCCATTCTAGATCTCATTTTTCTGCATTCTAGATATCATTTTTTTTGTGCATTCTAGAACTCGTTTTTGGGGATTTTTGCAGCCTTTGATGCTTGGTTTTGCTTCCTTTGGAGTGGTGTTGTTGTATGCTTTGGTGTAGGAGCTGATCAACTTGAATTTCCATCCTCCTTTGATCAGATCAGATCCCTCCTTTTCTCATATATTTGCTGAAAATTTCAATTATGTTTTGCTTCATAAATGTGCACATGCTAAAATGTGTGATGAGATCTCTTGAAGTTTGAACCTGTTGGAAGGCTTGATATGTATGTTTGTAGACTGTCTAGAAGCTTATTTTGCTGCTTATTATCAGCCTCTCACTCATCTTAAGTCCCTCCTTTCCTCATGTTTCTTGGATTTAAAATATTTACATCTTATGTTTCCCATTTGCAGCTCATTCACCTAGTTTGTAAGAGACTTGTCTTAGATTTGTTTTGAAGGATTAGAAAGTGCATTTGCAGACCCGTTTTGAAAGATTCTTTTGTTGCTCATGATTAGTCTATCACTCATTTGATAAGTGTGCATATGCTTTGCATTGTTTGGACCTAGATCTTTACCTTTGGACTCATCTTCCAATAACTTTCAAATCTGCTCCAACTTTGCATTTCTTTGTCAAATTATGATGGATCTACTACATCTTTGCATGATTCTTTAGCTTAAGATCCTTGTTGCTGATCATATTTAGCATATTACGCCTTTTTGAGAACCTTTGAAATTTTTTTGCATCATTTGGATCAAAGATATCTCCCATTGGAATGACCTTCCAAAAAATTTAAGAATTGCTCCAAATTTGCTTTCTCTTTTCAATTTTTTTTCTTCAAGTTGTGATAGATCTTATAGATTGAGAGAATATTAGCTCATATATCCATGATTTGACATATCCATGACTGATATTTAAATTTATTTAAATCTCCTTTACATCTTTGCAAAGTTTACACACCTTCCAAACACATTAATTCAAGCTTCTAATCTTACACTAGTTGGTTGAGACCTATTTAACTTTTGGATCTGTTTGGAGACCTGTTTTGGATGACATTTAAACACATGTTTAGATCCTTATATGCATCTTGATATCAACCTTATACTCCTCTTGAAAAGTTAGGAAAGTTTCATAACATTTGGATCGAGACATTTACACTTGGAATCCACTTCCAAACACCTTTAAATCTGCTCCAAATTGTAATTAATTTTCAATCTTTTTCAATTGGTAGTAGATCTATTTTGCTTACAACCTTATGAGATGATAGATCCCTGTTTTAACATGCTTAAGGACTGATAATAACCTACATTTATGTCTCTTTACATGGCTGCAAGTCTCCTAAAGCACACTTAAGAAATTGTTCACCAAAACACTTTAAGCACATTCAATTTTTCAAACCTTTAGAATATGTTGATTGGAAACATTAATCAAACATAAACCATAAACATTTGGAAACATCATACACACTTGAAAGATCCTTTCACACACATTTGCATTTGAAGAACACCTTGAACATCACATGATTGAGATAATTTGAAAGTAATTTCTTCCCAAAAAACAGAAATAAACTTTAATTAGTTGCATTTTGTTTTGGAGTTAGAATATTTTCATGATTTTTATGCACAATTAGAGAGAGTTGCACCTTTAGATTTCAGTTTTCTTGAGATATATTGTGTATGAGGCATCGTATCCTCTTCACTCGCATCTTATGATGACCTTGTGAATGAGAAAGTGTATCTCGCTTGTAATAGTTTAGGAGTTCACTTTTCAAAGCATCTTATATCGAGCCACCGTATCCTCTTCACTCGCATATTATGATGATCTTGTGAATGACAAAGTGGATCTCACTTGTAATAGAGTAGATTTAATTTTTGCATACAATTTTTTGAGCCACTAGTATCCTCTTCACTTGGGCCTTATGGCGATCTTGTGAATGATAAAGTGGATCTCACGTGTAACAGTTTAGGATTTAATTCAAAATCATTCCAAAGGGATCTGTGTATCCTCTTCACTTGGGCCTTATGGCGATCTTGTGAATGAGAAACAGGGATCCCCCGTGTAATAGAATTAGATTCATGTTTACTTGAGATATCTGTTTGGGTTACATTGGTCTTTACACATCAATTATCATCCATATTTCAGAAAAAACAGTGCATGAACATACAACATCTACTAAAAAATTTTGCATGACTGAAAGAAACTCACAAACCTCTCACTCTTCCTTAATTTAGAACATTCGTCGAATTGAAAGGTAGAGTAGTGAGCATTTTGCATTGTTTGGTTCATTTTTCTGTTTTCGAGTAAAAAAAGCACCAGTTTCATTTCCACTCCTGAAACTAAGAAAACTACACTTAAAATTGGCGCTTAATCTAAAATTGACAAACTTTTGATTTTCATATCACCAACAAGATTAGGTTAGTGACCTGGATTAGGTTTGGAGAGTTAACACTCCTGGGGTACAAAACTTTGAAACTAGCATTGATTAAAGAGAGTAAATCCATTAGTCGCAAAAAATGCTTTTCAGGAAAGCACTTCTGAAACATGCGTCAAGCACAAGGTCAATCTGGATAAGTAAGGGTGGTTCTCCATTCTTGCTTATTTAGTGGGACATGAGCTTATCGAAGGAATTCTATGTTCAGTGACAAGTCCTCGGGGTGACATCACTATTTCTAGAGTTTCTTGTAATGAGAGTTGTCCTCGACTTACAACTGTCCACCCGACCGTTGATTGTGAAGTGGTAACTTTAGTGGCTATTCTTAGGATATCACATAGGCTGTTGTGAGTGGGACACACTTGCAATACCTGAGACAGACTTTGGAACTTTTACTCCTTGGGAGGGTGAGTGGTCAGGAACCAACACTTGTACCCCTGGCGATTAAAGTTTATTGTAACTATTTCTCACACCTTCGCTCCTAGCAATTGTATGAGGACATGAAATCCCTCAGCAACTACTAGTTTAGGAAGGCCCTACAATCCATCTTTTCACTGAGCTTCAGTTCTTTGGAAAAGTAAGTTTGCTTGCTTGAAATCTCTAGGAAATTTCTACTGTGTGGACACTTTTTATTTTGTTGAGTCTAGAAAGCCATAGGATTGTTTGATTTTGTTTTCAAAAATATTTTCAAATACATCCTTTTACCAAAATTCTTCAAAGTGGCTACTCTCCCAACCCGCCAGTCACGGCGGCAGCGAGGTGAGTCACCAGAAATTAAAGGCCCTGCTACATTGCAGAGATGACTACAAAATACAAGACACTTTGAATTTGAAACCAACACACTTCTAACTTCAATAATCAACAATAGAGCAGAGACACATCAAACAAATACTACAACATCACCTACCCAAGAAAACATAGAAATTGTTGATCATATTGCTCCAATTTCAATTGAAACATTAGAAGACAACACTGCAAATCCCGTAAATCCACCTCTGACAAATCTTTCAGACCCAGTGGTACTCCACATCAATGAACCTTTAAACACCATCAATCCTCTTACGGCACACTTGGCACACATGCTAAATTCAACATCTAATCCCATGGCTTCATCAGGAGCACAAGGGACCACATCAGCACCATCTCAAACAACTGTTGGAGGTAGCAATACTCCCAAGATCCCTATGGCTTCATCAGGAGCACAAGGGACCACATCGTCACAACCTCAAACGGTTGTTGGAGGTAGTAATATTTCCAACTTGACCTCTACCACAACTCCACCAGTTAGTTTACCTGCTTCTACCATAAGTTCAACTAGCACTTTAGTGCTAGTTGGTACAGTTTCGGGTCCCAATATCGGAAGTACATCCACTTTTCCTGCAGGAATCCCTACTGGAGTGTCTTCCTTACCAAACTTGGGTTTCCCATATGGTTTGGCTACTCAAGGTCAAAACAATTCAGGAGTCAACCAAAATCCTATTGGCATACCAAACATTTTTCCAAATCCTAACCCTGGGGGGAATCCTTCACTTTGGAATCTCAACATCCCTAGTGGACTTAATGGACCATGGAACACTAATGCTAATTGGGGTAATACTCCACAAGTTAGTGGAAATGCTTCGGGAAACCTTTATCCAAACTTTCCTAGCATAAATTCTAGGGGCAATCCCATATCCCCAACAGGTAGCACACCAGGAGGTAACCCATCCACCAACTTCATTCCACCATGGAGTGGGAAGGTTCCAAGAAGTACCCAATCTTCTTGGGAATCACCTCCGCAAGGGGGCAATCAACCTTGGAACGCTTATCCAAACCAAGGAAACACTCAAGGGAGTTGTAATGTTCCACCAAGTAACCAATCTCAATGGAACATACCCTCGCAAGGGGCAATCCACCCATGAATCCCAACCAACAATGGAGTGGTAATGTTCCAACAAGTAACCAATCTCAATGGAACATACCCCCGCAAGGGGGAAATATGCCCATTAATCCTATGCCACAATGGAGTGGCAATGTTCCACCAAGTAACCAACCTCAATGGAACATAACTCTATAAGGGGGCAATCCATACATGCATCCTATCCCACAATGGAATGGACAATATTCAGGAAATAACCCACCCTTTTGGATGCAATCTCCACAAGGAGATAATCCTGCTTGGAATGCTTTTCAAGCCCAAGGACCACAATAGTGGAGCCATCAAGCTTCACCTGGATATCAAGCATTTGCTTCGGCATCATCCAAGTCACCATTTCTAGCTACATTGGATCTGCCGAACTTATCCCGGCTGACCAATGACCCCGTTCTACATTTGAATGGGTGGCCAACCATACCAACCAAACTACCCTCAGACATACCCAAGTTTGACGAAAAACCAGGGGAAGATCCATCAAATCATGTGATGACATTCCATTTATGGTGTTCATCCAATTCCCTAGTTGATGATAGTACTAGGTTGAGGTTGTTTCAGTGGACCCTAACCGGAAATGCTGCGAAATGGTACATTGAGTTGCCCCGCAATACATTCACAGAATTTTCATCTTTAGCTATGGAATTTTTGACACATTTTCAATTACCTATCCGCTATGAAACGGGAACTGAACTTCTAACTTCACTTAGGCAATCCACCGCTACTCACATCTCGGATCATATCCACGAGTGGAAGAGACATCGAAGGCTTATCAAAGATGAAATCCCTAATCAATTCTTAGAAAATTAGTTCATTAAATCATTATTGCCTACTCTTGCCAAATATGTAGCCAAGTCAGGAGCCATGACTGAAGAACAACTCATTCAGAATGCTCACCATATGGATTTAGTATATTCTCAATTGGGCACACTTTATGACTTAATACCCCATGCTGTAAGACCTACATCTGATACAGCTAGGCCGCCAAAAGGACCTCATACTAATGGTGTGATTGGATCTGTGAACCAACTTGAATAGATTACCCAGCAATTGGGACAAATGTCAGTTCAAAACCTGCAACCACAGCTAGCCAGGCGAATCAGCAGTCTGCAACTCCTGCCCAAACTTCCAAAGTCCTTACGGTTCAAACTGTGGACCCAAAAGGAAAAAAGAAGAAGCAAAAGAAGAAACCTAATGCAAACCCTAGGACAAGAGAGGCACCTAAGGTGAATAACCCTACAGGAGGCAATCAGGAAAATAGGAAAAACAAGTATCCTTGCAAAATTTGCAAAGAGGATCATCCTACTCATCTTTGTCCTCATATGGATGATATTCATCGCATGTTAGCACAATGAGGAGGGAAACAACCACAACCTGTTGTCCTAACTCAACCCTTCCCCCAACAACAAAAAATGGTTGTTGCGGCGCCAGTACCTCCACCAAGAGGGAACCAGGCAATCCCCCCACAGGGGGGCAATCCACCCAACGCGAATATCTTCGCAATTGGTGAACATAACATCCATGTCCAAACTAGGGCTCGTTCTTACGACATACCTTCAAAAGATGCTGAAATAGTTGGATCATTGCCTAGTGGTTTTCTAAATATTGAAAAACCAACCATAGACATGGTGCCTCGACCTCCAAAAGGGGTCCTCCGCCTAAACAACACACAACCCCAATGTGTGAGTTGCTCAAAACTACAATGTGGTTGAAGATTTAGCTCAAGCCCCTTGTGCAATGTCTGCCTTGGAGGTGTTGCAAAGTTGTCCCACTTAGTGGAAAGCACTATTGTCTGCCATCAATGCTATTGATCCACCAGATACCAATTTAATCATATTTGACTTAGAACAACCCACATGTAGGCTTCCCTCACAAATTGCTTTCCAAATTAAAGTAACTTCACATGGGAAGAATATTTTTCGAACCATTGTGGATGAAGGAGCCTCCACTTGTGTCATGTCCCTAGCTTGTTGGAAAGCTTTGGGATCACCCACCTTAGTACCATCCCACACAATACTCAAGGCATTTGATGGACATTCATTCCCACCTCATGGACTTATCTTGGCTTTCCCAGTCGAACTAGGGGGAAAAACAGTTCAAGTAGATGTTGAGGTAGTGGATGCACCCATAGACTACAATTTTCTATTGGGACGCAGTTGGATACACAAGATGATGGCGATAGTGTCTTCCATATTTCGAGTCATTCGGTTCCCCCACCAAGGGAAGATTGTTACAATCGATCAACTAGATTACTGCTCACTCGAAACTGGTATCCATTCGAATGTACCTTATGTAGGGGATGCAATGACGGTTATTCAAGATGTTGGGGTAGGAATGTTTAAAGACTCGTCCCTTTTGGGAACTTTTCCACTTCCACCACCAATATTGACCCCTAACATTGCTCCAATTTTCACCATAACATCGGAGGTATACTTTCCATCAAGAGTTTTCTCTAATTCCGTTTCGGAGGTCGGTTCCACCTCATCAGTTGGAACCTCCAAAGAAAACACCTTAGATGAAAATAATGATGGCAAGATACATACTTCTGCACACCATGAGAAAATGGAGAGTAGTGTTCCCTTTTCTTCCATAGATCTCGCTTATCAAGCTATTCAAATGGATTCAGTAGAACTAGATCAAAGCCCTCCCAAGATGGAGGAGTATGATCCCTATACTTCACATGTTTGGGCTTTGAACTCTCAAAGTAACCATGATCTCCTAGATCAGACTTTCTCTTCGGATGAAGCCATCTTAGAGGTTAAGAACATCTCATAATGACCCTGGGATGATATGCATCACAAATCCTCGTTTCTTCCTAAGATCGATTCATTAGAAGTTAAACCTGAAATTTTTTACTTTGATGATGACATTAGCAAGTACCCATTCCCTGACCAAATTCACAATGTGAGTTCAGAAGGCAATTGGCCGAAAAGGTTTTTCGTTGATGATGACATCAATAAATACCAATGCCCTATCCAGATACACAATGTGAGTTCAAAAGGAAATTTGGTGAACATTTTGAAAACCATCCGAATTGATATATCCATCAAACCTGGCATTGTTGAGCACATCAACATAGGTGAGAATTGTTCTCCTGAGGAAATAAATTTTTACACTGCTTTATTTAAAAAGTATCGTGATGTGTTCGCATGGTATTATGCAGAAATTCCAGGCATCGATCCCAACATCGTAGAACATGAGATCAAAACTTATCCCAATGTTAAACTTGTGCGGAAAAAACTACGTCCAATGAACCCTAAGAAATCAGCTACCATTAAAGCAGAAGTCGAAAAGCTCTTGAAAGCTGGATTCATTTATCCTATTCCTTTGACTGATTGGGTATCCAATCCTGTTCCAGTTAACAAAAAACAAGGAACTATCTGGGTTTGTACCGACTTTAGAGATCTAAACTTAGCTTGTCCTAAGGATAACTATCCCACACCCTTCATTGATCAGATCATCGATGAATACGCAGGGAATGAAATCTTCTCGTTTATGGACGGCTTCTCCGATTACAACCAAATCTAGATAAAAAAGGAAGACCAACATAAAACAACTTTTATATGCCCTTGGGGAACTTTTGCATATCGGAAAATGTCATTCGGCCTCAAAAACGTTGGAGCTACTTTTCAAAGAGCTATGTCATATGCATTTCACGATATTAAGGATATCGTTGAAGTTTACCTTGATGATTTAGCAACTAAATCTAAAAAGAGAGTTGAACATGGCGCACATTTACAAGCCATATTCGAGCGTTGCCACAAGTACAACATTAGGTTAAATCCACATAAATGCATGTTTTGTGTGGACTCTGGGAGGTTACTTGGGTTCGTAGTGTCCCAAAAAGGGATCATGGTTGATCCCATCAAGGTAGAGGCAATACTTCAATTTCCTTCCCCAAAAACAATCACTCAACTTCAAAGCCTTCAAGGGAAAGCTACCTACTTGAGGAGATTTGTCGAGAATTTTGCTGAAAAAGCTAAAGGTTTCATGTGTATCTTAAAACATGATGCAATATCCATATGGGATGACCAAGCTCAACGTTCATTTGATGAAATAAAGAAAGCATTGGTCTCTACCCCAGTGCTTAGTCCACCGAACTATAATAGAGACTTTCTGCTATATTTGGCTGCCTCTCCTACAACAATTGGAATGGTCTTAGCACAAGAAGATGAATCCTCTCAAGAACATGTTATTTACTATCTTAGTAAGGGCCTTGCAGGTCCCAAATTGAGATATTCCTAGGTCGAGAAGTTGTCCTTGGTAGCGGTCCATGTTGTCCAACGACTTAGACATTACATACTTCCAATGAAAACAACCATAGTGGCTAAAATGAACCCCATGAGACACATTTTGTCCCTCCATGTCATTGGTGGCAAATACTCAAAATGGATAGTAATTTTACAAGAATTTGACCTCGAATTCAAAAATGCTAAAGCCAAGAAGTTGTTGGCATTTGTTGAATTAATGTATGAGTTACCCATAGAGAAGGAGGGTACTATATCTGTTGAAACTTGGGCAGATGAACATGTATTCATTATGGAGCATTCATTATATATCTTCAAACCCAAAGGATCGATCCTCAGCTTTCTAGGATACCTCATCATCGGGGATACTTTGTACCGTCGAGGAATAGACATGATATTAAGACGTCGTTTAGTACACCAAGAAGCTGAACAAGTATTGATTGATTGCCATGCTAGAGCATGTGGTGGTCATCTTTCTGGGTTAGCAACTGCTTAGAAAATCTTGCGTGCAAGATACTTCTGGCCTACAATTTTGAATAAATGTTGTCAAAAAGTGTCACCCTTTCCAAATTTACACAAGAAAAATGCGCGCACATCCTGCTCCTTTACACCCTGTAGTAACCGTGGGTCCATTTTCAAAATGGGCCATTGATTATATGGTAGTCAACCCACCTTCAGCCGATGGCCACCACTACATCATTGTAGCAGTGGACTACTTCACCAAGTGGGCTGAGGCGATGCCTACATTCAATTGCACGGGTAAAACTGCAACATACTTTCTATTCGATCATGTGATAGCAAGGTTTGGTGTACCCAAAGAGATCACTACCGACAACGGAAGTCATTTAAGGAATTCCTGTATGGATGAACTTACAAACCGGTTAGGATTGCAGTAGGACTTCTCCTCGCCATACTATCCTCAAGCTAACAGACAAGTAGAAGCCATCAACAAGGTTTTGAAAACTATGTTACAAAGGATGATTAATAAAAACAAGAACAACTGGCACTTGATGTTGTTTACTGCTCTTTGGGCCTACCGAACAACTGCTAAAACTGCAACCGGATTCACTCCTTTCCAACTGGTTTATGGAGAAGAATTCGTGTTGCCAATTGAATGTGAAATCCCATCATTAAAGATAGCTATCGAACTCCTACCTAACACTTTTGTGGAAGAGGAAAGGCTTCTCCATCTCCATGCTTTGGATGAAACTAGAAGAGAAGCCTCTCTAAACATAGAAGTACATAAGAAGAGGGTCAAAACACAATATCACAAGTCCATTCGTCCCCGAGCCTTTTCTGAAGGAGATCTGGTTTTAGTTTATGACCAAGACCAAGACAAAATAGGAGAAGAAAAATTTGTACCTAAATGGTTTGGCCCACTTGTTGTCAAATCTGTGTTAAAAAAGGGAGCTTATGAATTGGTCAATTTTGATGGAGAGCCCATGTTGGAGATCAGAAATGGTCTCTATCTGAAGAAATACTTCGCGTAGGCACTGATGCCTCGCACCATTTGTTGTATTATGTTGTATTCTTTGTATAAACTTTTGTATATTAGTTATTTCGGGCACACACTTATCTTGCTTGGCATTGTCACTTTGGCAGTTGATGGCACAAGAATCTTTCATATATTTGGGATATGCGGACGACACCAGCCGTAGTTCTTGGAATGTTGCGTCTGTCGCATGGGTTGTTTTCACACCTAATAACGAAGTTCTTAGTTCAGGAGGCACTTTTCTCGGACCTGCAACCAACAATGTTGTAGAATATAGCACAGTAATTAAGCTTCTTGTCGAGGCTATCACCCTAGGCATCCGACGATTAATCGTCAAACTGGACTCAGAATTAGTTGTATCCCAGTTAAATGGTCAGTATCAGATTCGACATCCTACATTGTTTAGAAAGTTTCTACGAGTACATCTTTTAGAGTGTCAGTTCGAATTTATTGAATACATACACGTTCCTAGAAGTCTAAATAGTTTGGCTGACTCTTTGGCCAACTATGTACTTGATTGGAATTTAAGTAATTAACATCATACCAAAAAGCAAGCATGTACATTATTTCATGGCCAATTTAATTGAACACATCATTTAAAGACATAAGTGAAACCGAAATAATCTAGCTTACATCATAACCCAAAAAGTGTGTAAATTTTGCACACACCAAAAAGAATAGTGTAAATACTATTTCCCTTTTTTATTCTTTTTCTTATAGATAAGACCCAAAAAATGTTCGTACAAACAAAAAAATGAAAAAATTTGGAAAAAATCGAAAACATTGGAAACTGCTTCAAAATTTTCTAGTTCAACATCAAAACTAATCCACTACTGGCAGATCATAGACTAAAGGTTCATAGCTTCTAGGAATTCAAGCTGAAAGGGAAAAATTCCTCTCATACATCGGCTACACAATGAACACATATGGTAAATGATGAGTATTTTTACTTATCTTTTATTCATACATGTACAAACCATATCCTTTTGAATGATAGAAAGAGACATAATTCCTCAATTTTAGCTATCTTTTTATATATTAAATGCACATCTGAACCAATGTCTAACTAAATTGTTGGCTAATGAAATGGTTTTTGATTTCAGGACTTGAAGACTTTGACAGTTCAAAATATTTGACTCAAGTAGTTGAGACAGACCATCATGATCTATGATTTTGGAATTTTTCATAAGATTCAAGCTGAAGTAAACCTCATTGAACCATTCCTACTGGGCCATTTCCCCAAATTGGATAACTTCAGTCACATGATATTACTTCACCGTTCGTCTACACATAATCCTTCTTCAAATAGACTCCCCCGGGAAGAAACAGCTATAAGAGTGTGCACAACCAGCTTAGCCCTTGTTTGCAATATGGATCTTTTCCTTGGCCTAACCCGTGCCCTTGAAAAATAGGCATATGCCCATGCAACACTCGTTCCTTCCTATGTATCATAGCATTCTTTATTCTTTTTTACAAAAATGAAAAAGCATAAAAATTAAAAAACACAAAAATCCAAAAAGGGAGAGACTTGAATCAATTCATATTATAATCCTTGAAGAAAACAGCAACTGTCAGTCCTTGTCGCCCTTGAACACAGCACACAATTTGGTCCCCGCTGTCAGTACACCATCTGCATTTGCCTTAGGAAACTGTACCAGTCATTTGAATAGATCTCCACCGATGGGTTATCCTTCCCGTCATCAATGGAGCTTTCGTTAATGCATCTGGCATTAGCGGATTTCATTAAGGTCGGCTACTCAAAATCCTATGTTTCGAAGTGTCCATTCTGTGTCGTGCTATGTGTTCAAGGGAAGTCCAAACCAAGTCAGCCATTCCTCAAATATTCTTGACTAATCATGTCGGCCTTCCTTGTGTCAGTATACAGTGTTAGATCTTGCAGTTCTACCAAATTATATCAGACTATTGATCTTTGTTTCATATCAGTTGATGTGGGATGCATCAATTCTCTCCTTCCAATGGATATATTCCTATCGACATCAAATCATCATCTAGGACATGGATCTAGAAACCCGAGAGTACCTTGGATCTTGCAGTCATTAGTGGTAGGTTTCCTCGCAAATGGAAGTGGGTATACATCAATGACCCCTGATTGTTTGATTCTACAAGTGTTCGACTTCAGAACATTTATTCACACTTGTTAGTTTGTAGTCAGTACCTTAGAGTCCATCATCATTATCAGTGGGTCTCTTCGCATCTGTTAACAGTATACATCAATGACCGGTAATCAGATGGTGTTTTATTATGCTCGACATCAGATCACTTATTCGCATGATATAAACTCATACTATCGTCAGTTTGTATTGAAGACCTTGGGAAAAATAGCTATATCACTCATCGATGCACTGCCTGAGCTGCGCAAGATTAGACTGCCATGTCAGAAGTTCAATAAATACTTTGTTCTCGCACTCATCAAAGTGCATATTTACATTTTCAGAACAAACTTTCTTTTGACATGGATCCACTGTGTATTGTTCGTGGCCATGCTTGTTTACTGCTGAGCATGGGTATGCCCGCCTCAGGAAGATATTATATATTTGAGAAATTGCTATGTTTTGCAGGTGTGATCCTCAATCCTGCGCCCGTGAGCTTTCCTTCCCTTATCCTTGCTTTGAATGATAAAGAGTATCAGTATACAGAGTATAAAATTCAGTAATGTATTTCGGCCCTTAGGTCTGCTTTGGACCTCACATATTAGGGGGCATCTATTAACAATCAAATTAACACCCTAGTCATGTGACAGAAAAAGCACATTTTTACCATGCACCCGCAACATGAAAACATAAACATAATTACATTCAGAGACAAGTCCTATCCGATCCAATCACTTCTCCCATAAATGGAAGGATTAGGTGAAGACAGTAAGAACCTAAGAAGACCAAGTTCAGTGATTGAACCGCTCATAAAAGGTATAAAACTAAGCTACACCAATCAATAAGTGAAGGTGAATGCATTAAAGTGTATTAATTGTACTTAAAGTATGTTAAAGTTGTGTAAAATCCTAAAAACTATGGAAACGTGGGTTTTTGAGCTAAAATAATCAAAAAGATGAAAAGGGATAATCCCACATTGAAAAGAGAAACATGAGGGCTCATTTCCCAATGCTATATAAGAAAGGCATGGGAGGCATTGTAGAGAACACAAAAGGAATAGCAAAGGCATGTTGGAGAGATTCTGAAGGAGGAGAATAGAGATCAAATTCTTCAAAAGCAAGGGTGAAGGAAGGGAAGCTCATAGCAATGGAGGAGGGATTCACACCAAGATCATTGGTAAGGATGTACTTCTTCCTTGTTTTAATATGAATGGATTCAAGTTTCTACCATCTAAGAGTTTGAATTTTTCTTATCATGTGTGAATTTAATTCTTAAATGAATCTAGATCTTAATGAGTTTTGATTAATGAATATAGATCTTTGTAAACTTGTGATAATCTTTTCATATTGCTGACATAGAAACTCACCATTTCTTAGTAAGATAGATTGATATGTTGCATATCTAACTCCATACTTGCAAACAAATTAATCTTTTATCGCGTTCCGAAAGAATCACTGCCAGAAGATTGAACCTGATTGTTGGACCCCATAGTTTATTTGACAGTTGAAGCAAGTTGATAACAAGATATCGCGAGCTATTGATTTTTGGGTGGATAGTGTCCTCGAGGGATACATGACTAAGTTTGCAGTAGACACTATCAAGTCGTACAATGACGCCGAGAGGAAATTCTTCAAGGGGCCGAGAGGAAGGTTCTTGTCATTGTTAAAACTGTGGATTAAGATGCTTGTCTACGAAAAGGGAATATTGAGGATGTCTTTCGACGAGTAGAAAAATCGGTGTGTGGAGGTTGAAGGTATCGCATAAATGCGGATCTGACAGAAAGATGTGGGGTAGATGGACATAAGCAACGACGAGTATCTAAGGGAGGCTTATGAAGAGTGTGGTACTGTTTCTCTCTACCTACAACTAGGTTGTGTACTGTTTCTCTCTACCAACAAGTAGGTTGTTCCATTTGGTTCGATGTTTTATGTAAAAATATAATTCTTGTTATTAACAAGCAAAGATGTTGAATGTAATTTTTTTTATTTTCAGACTATTAGTTTTTGAAACTAACATTTGTTTTTATTCTTTTGAACTTTATTTTATTTGGTTTGTCAAATGGTGGGGGTTAGGTGTAGCTGGAGTAGGGCAGTGAGAGAGGGGGTACTAATTTAAGCGTTAGGGCGAAGAGGGGGGGAGTGGGTTAGGGGATTAATACATAGGTGTGCAAGAAGACATTCATTGACTTGTTAGCCATGGAACCACCTTCTTAAATGCTTCTAATCATTAGTAGAACAAAACACATAAGCGTTACACAAATATATATATAACTCACATGTTTTGTACACGCAAAAAATGTATGCATTTTTCAATTGTATAGACAGTGTGCGCCGTTATCTGAGAGACACTCCAATAGGCTCATGAAGAAACCAGCAACACATGCAATTTCAGATTCTATACACAACATACACTCTTTCCATTGCAATAAAGTTCACACAAATTGATTATTTCGTTCACCATCTCCATCACAAGTGATATAAGGATTTCTTGGAGCACCAAAGACATTGGACAAGGTTAAATATATTTGCCGACATCCTATCAAAGTTTCGGCCAATAGAAATGTTTCTGCAGCACTGCCACTATCTTTTCGACACCAAAGTGTCCTACCACCCGACTATAGTGAGCTTCCCAAATCAGCTTTGCGCGCTCGCTTGATGGAACGTAGAGATGGCCCAAATGGCACAATAACCCATCCTGAAGATGGAAATTAGCGACCACTGAGTTGGTTCCCAACATTTGGAAGGTGGTGGAAAATTCAGGGTCTGTCTCGTAGAGGTGGGGCCATCCAAAGGCCTCGTGGCCGCAAGAGTCTAGCACCGTGGTGAGTGCCATGACTGGAGGTCGACTAAGGCAGTCAGCAACTCGGTTGGTACTTCCTATTTTATACTTGATGTTGAGGTGGAACTGCTGTAAGTATGTGGACCACTTCTTATGGCAGTTATTCTGCAATTTTCCTTGGGTCTGCATGAACTGTAGGGGCTTGTGATCAGTGTGGATGACTATCTCCTTCCCAAGAATGTAATGTCTCTACTGGAGGTAGGCTTGCACAATGGAGTACATTTCTTTATCATAAGTAGGATACTTACAGACAGCATTTGATAGTGTCTCACTATGATATTCCACGGGGTGGTCGTGTTGAGTGAGAACGATGCCCACAGCATAGTCTAAAGCATCTGTTTCGATCTCAAATGGATGTTACAGGTCCGGTAATGAGAGTACCAGGGATGAGCACAAACGCTTCTTTGCTTCATCGAAGGCTTGTTGTTGGGACAGTCCCCACACAAATTTTGCCTTACCGCCACCCCTGGTTACTTGGCTGAGGGCCCGTGTGATATGAGAGAATCCCAGCACGAACCTATGATAAAAATTGGCAAGGCCCAAGAAGCTCTGAAGTTCAGTGAGTGTGGTTGGGGCTAGCCAGTCATGGATGACCTGGATCTTGGCTAGATCCACATGCACACCATGATGATCAACGATGTATCCTAAGTAATGGACCATGTCCATGCTGAAGGAGCATTTTTCCAAGTTCGCATATAGTTTTTGCTGCCGCAGGGTGTGCAGAACCTGTTGAATATGCTGCAAGTGTTCCTCCCAAGTCTTGTTGTAGATGAGGATGTCATCCAGACACCACTACAAAAGTATTGGTGAAAGGTCGTAGGATATTGTCCATCATCCTCATAAATGTTTCTGGAGCATTTGTCAAACCAAAGGGCATGACTAGCCATTCAAAAAGACCTTCTTTTGACTTGAAGGAAGTCTTCCATACATCTGTCTGTTCTATTGGGACTTGGTGGTAGCCAGACTTCAGATCAATCTTACTGAAGTATTTGGCCCATGTGAGCTGATCAAGGAGGTCGTCGATTCGGGGAATTGGGTACCGGTTCCGGACTGTGATTTTATTCAGGGCCCGGTAATCAATGCAAAGTCGCCAGGTCTTGTCTTTATTCTGCACCAGCACGATTGGGCTCCCACAAGGCGATGAGCTGGGATGGATGTGCCCCTTGTGGAGCAATTCTTGGATCTTCCTCTTGATCTCCTTGTTTTCTAACAACGAGCGGCGATAGATGGGCCCATTGGGTAGTAGTGCGCCTGGGGTCAGATCGATGGGATGTTTGACCTGGCAGTGCAGAGGTACCCCGATAGGAGAGGAGAAGATATCTGAGTATTCTTCCATGACCTTATCCACTTGCTTCTGTTGTGTGGAGAGATTGGCCGCGGAGGCCCTGGATGTGGCTGCAATATTTCTCTCACTCTGAGAGCGAATCACGAAGAAGACAAATTTCCCAGTCTGAGAGATGACCTTCCTGCATTGCTTGGCATAAATCAAGGAAATAGCACTAGGAGGGACTGTCGCGGGTATCATGTACAATTTCCTGTTCAAAGTAATAATAACACTACGAGGCCTAGACTCATATACAGCATGATGTTTCCATAAATAAGGTTGGCCCAAAAGAACATGACAAACTTCGAGAGAAGCAATATCACACAATACCTCGTCCTTGAAGGGCTTGATGTCGTACGACAGTCGGCACTATTGGCTGACGCGGACATCGCTTCCTTGGTGGAGCCATCCAATGGTGTAGGGTTGTGGGTGCGGTGTTGTTGGCAAGGCCAGCCGCTTGACGACCTCTGCTGAGATGAGGTTCTTCTGGATACTGCTATCAACGATGAAGTGCAGCGAGGTGCCTTTTACCCACATCTGTGAATGGAAGAGGTGCTCTCCTTCTTCTGGCTTGTTTGGTTCATCAGGCTGGAGCTTGGTGGTAGCAACGGTGGCACTGGGTTCCACATCAATGATCTGTCTTCTCCTTTCTGGTTCTAACTCAGAGTCAGAACCCGCATCTGATTCGGACGCTTTCAATTCGGCCACTAGCGACTACTTTAAGAGGCAGTCAGCAGTGTTATGCTAAGGGCTCTTATGGAAGTCACACCACTTCCTGGTATCTTTCTTTGTCTTTTCGATGTCCTTCTTTGCTCGCGGCTTGGACTGGTTTTCTTGATACTGTCCATCTTTTCTCTGTCCTTTATTCTGTGGGTTGGGGCCACCCTTTCCTATCTTTTGCTATGATGGGTTCCCAAACCCAAATTGCTGCGTCTTTTGTTAGAGCTTTTGCTCGATTTTGACAGCATATCAGTAGGCCTCGCCCAAGGAGGAGATGTCTATAAATTCCATTTCGGTCTGGATGTATCTATGCCGAGCACTGCGATACTTGAGAACCGGATGTCACTCTGAATCTTTGATACCCAGCTTAGTGTGCAAGGTATGGAAGATATTTGTGAACTCTAGCACTGCTTGGTCTCTTTCTTGTCGCAATGTGGTCCATTAGGTATACAAGTCGTCATAACTTCCAACAGTGTAGTATTGTTCCTTAATAGCATCCTGAAAGGATTCCCAGGTGGTTGTGACTATAAATAATGAGGATTCCTCTGTTTCCTTTTGCTCACAGAAAGTTTCCCACTAATCTTTGACATGGGGAGCAGCTTTGAGGAGTGCAAAAGTAATCTTTTCTCTATTCGAAAAGTTATGGAAAGAAAAATACCCTTCTAGTAGATTCAACCACTTTTCTATAGCATTTGTGTCTATATGACCTTCAAATATAGGAATATCGAAGTTGATTTGTACCTTGAAGGAGGCGGCGCTTCCGCTCGAGGAAGACGCGTCACCTGTTGGTAGCCGCCGAATAATTTGCGCGAAACTATCCATCATCTTGTTCCTCTGTTGCGTGAGGGATTCTTCAAAAAACATTTTGAAAGGATCTCCTATCCCGTCATCTTTCTTTTCTCCTGCCATGAGAGGTCGCTTGGGCGTGCGAGAGCTTTTTGCCTCAAGAGAAACAAGCTCGAGACCCAATTCTTTGTACCCTGACCTCATTGGGGACATGCATTAAGATGACAAGGAGAAGACCTCTCTGATATCACTGATCCAAATTTTATTAGAAGAATGAAATGAATACAGATTATTAAAAGATGCTTAACACAAAATAACAGAGATACAGTAAAATTGGTTTTCTATTCAATAAAGAAATAAGCTGAAACTGTAAAATGCAGCGGAAAACAAGCTTGCTGGAATGGTGGTGGCTTATCTCTGAGAAGAGATGTGACAGCTGCGCTCATTCGCAAGACGATTATTACAATGAGGCTATGAAGGCCTTTTTACAATACCCAAAATCCAAAACCCTAACCCCGAAAGATGAAAAGCCAACAGTTTTGTGGACCCCGTTTTGGGTACTTTGGTGTATCAACTTCCCGAGGGCGTAACTTTGGCATACGATCTTCGTTTGGGGCGCACGATAGCTTGTTGGAAAGATCTATCCGATAAATACAACTATCGAGGCAAATTTGACGATCAAATTTTCTAGTAAAACATACCCCAAAAAACGTCGTTTAGGGCCTCAAAACGGCTCCCGAAGTTCAGGACCCGAAAAACTGCTAAAAATAGTAAATTACCAAAATTGCTAGAAAGTTGTTTTGAGCGAGTTGGAAAAGGTGGGTTGCCACCGATATCCACCTGGATGATGGGGGGTGGTAAGGGGTAGAGAGAGATATAGGGCTAGAGGTTTGGGGAGGAGAAGGGTGATTAGGGAGAAAGGGGGGGTATAGGTGAGGAGCATGAGTTTTTGGGTTAGAAAGAGAGAGAGGTAAAGGGAGAGACTTTAGGGGCTAGTAAGGGGTTAGACTTAGATACAGAGGGGGCTTACCTCCTCCTCTACCTACAGGGGAGAAAGAATGTGAGAGAATGGGTTAGTAAGAGTTATGGAAAGGAGGGGAGAGAGAGAGAGAGAGAGGAGGGGTCATGGGATCATTAAGGGGTTAGAGGTAGAGATAGAGGGGTATTTTTAAGGGGTTATAGGTAGAGTCAGACGGGGGTGTTAAGAGATTGGGGTAAGTTGAGAAAGGGATAAAGAGTGATAGGATTTATTAATGCTTAGGGATTGGAGGGGAGAGAGAGAGAGAGACGGGGGGAGGGTTTCAGTGGTAGGGGGAGGCATATGGATGCACGTGTGTGTGAGTGAGAGAGAAGGGGGTGTTAGTGGGTTGGGGGGGTATTCTATATTAATGTGGGGGTATTTGGGAGTTGTAGGGAGGGTGTATTAGAGGTTTTGGGGGGTTAGGAGCATAGGTAAAAATAACACGCACCCGTTTTTGTTAGCCAAAATGCGCACGCTTTTTTTTTTACTAAAATGCGCAAGCATTTTTGTTAACCAAAATGTGCACACGTTTTTGTTGACTAAAATGCGCAAGATTTTTTGTTAACCAAAACGCGCACGCTATTTTGTCGACTAAAACGTACAAGCATTTGTGTTAACGAAAACGTTCACGCATTTTTTATGACTAAAATGCGAAATCGTTTTTGCTAACCAAAACACGCACACGTTTTTGTTGACTAAAACGTGCAAGCATTTTTGCTAACCAAAACGTGCACGTGTTTTCATTGACTAAAAGGTGCATGTATTTTTGTTCACAAAAACACGTACGTGATATTTAATAGTACAATTCTTCCACGATATTTAACATTACTCGTTTATCGCAATATTTAACATTACAACTATATTGTTTGGTTTGATGAAAAAGATCTTCAAATAAATTGGATGGTGGTAAGGGATCAGAGGTAGAACGATAGGGGGGTGTTAAAGGGTTAGAGGTAGAAACATAGGGGGGTTAGTAAGAGTTAGAGAGAGGGGTTAGAGGTTATGGTTAGTAAGAGGGGGGGGGTAGTTTTAAGGGGTTGGAGGTTAGGGGTTAGTAAGGGTTACGAAGAGAAGGGGGAGAGAGAGATAGGGGTGGGGGTTAGGTTGCATTTTAAAATTTGTTTCCCACCCTCATCCTATTTCATGGATTTCTGTCGATGACATTATTTGTAATTATTTATACTTCCCTTCAAGTGATAAATTTTGTAGCCATTTTTCGTTGGATTGTGTGCATCAAATTAGAAAAATTACATCCTTTCAAAGCATGGGAAACAACATGAACATTGGATTTCGGAGGAAATAGCTCTGGAATATCTACTACATCAAGGTGTCTTCAAAAAAATGGAACCAAATCATTAACTGAATCCATCAAACCTCCTGCACAAGGTTGTAATCTAAGGTAATATTTAGAAAGGGTTGAAAATCCCATAGTAGTCCAGGGATTCCTTTCCATTAACTTGTCCGAGTTACTTATGAATGCAGGAAGGAAAAAATTTAGAGAGCCTCGTTCTCTACTGATATTCCCACATTTAGGTACGAGGAGAATAAATTCTGGTGTATATGGAAGCATTTGATACACTTGCCAAATCTGTGTTGTTGGAAGATCTTACATACCTCAACAAAGGAGCGTTTTGCAGGTGACTTGAAAGTCCCTTTCAATTTTCAGCAAAGAAATAAAAATTTCAATGTACATATTTTTAGGCAGGCCTTTCAACCAACCAGATGACCAAATACGGGGAGAATACCAATTGTCAGACACATTAACCACTCCCAAAAAAATCAAACTGTTATGAAACTCTTGTTACCTGTATTTTAAATGGAAATCCAGTTACCATTTCTGTGGGAAAAAAATCATAGATTCCTCTCAGCCGCCATGTTTCCTCCTGTAAGTCGTTCTCCCAATGGAAAATATAATGTAATAGCCCATTTTTCGACATATTTCTTCTACTCAAACCTACACTCGTCTTCCATAGGAAACCACTGCATCCACATGTAATAACTACATTGTGTCGTAGAAAATTGATATTCTTTTGCTAGCAAATGTAGAATGAAGGATTCATTGTCATTGCTCTGAGAAGTTCTAAGGTCAGTTTCTTGTAAAACAGAGATTGCATAAATCTTGTAAAGATCGATATGTTCCAGCTGACAAACTGAGAGCTTCTTTATCTTCGACATAAACAAAAGAACTTCAGGATGAATACTAGAGAGTTGTTGCTTTATAGCTTCAACCTTCTCAGGATGTAGGGGTATAACTATAACAGTATTTGGAATCCGGCATCCATAAATTTCTTTGAGTTGTGTTGTGCATGGCCTATCTTCTATCCATTCGGGAATAATATATCAAATATTAACATCTCCGGGGAGGGGGGTTCATTGAATCTTATCCTATATTCATTTCTGAAAATGCAAGGCTGGTTTGCGACTAAGAAAACGCTCTTAAATACAATACCTGCAATGAAAACAATATTTTTCCATTCAAAACAGGAAAGAAAACAAGAGGGTTATATATTTGGACTAATATCTAATTTATAAAAAAAGCTGACACACATATTGTCCTGCTTGTATTTTTAAATTAGTTTCCCACCCTTATCTCGTTTCATGGATTTGTGCCGACAACATTGTTTGGAGGGACTTATCACACCCTTCCGATGATAAATTCTGCAACCATTTTCCGTTGGAATGTGTGCATCAAATTAGAAAAAATACAACATTTATTGGCTAATGGTTATCCCCAAGAATCCCTATATTGGTGATATTTGAAGCCCTAGGTTGGCTATATTTAGAATCTGTGGAACACCCCCCTCTCACTCTACCACTAAAACCTTACCACACCCCAATATATCTCCCTTCACCTATCTTTCTCTCTATTTCTACCTAACCCATTAACACCACCCGCCCCCCCTTTCTCTACCTGTAACCCCTTACCACCCCCCACCCCATCACCCCTTTCTCTACGTCTAACCCCTTACCACCCCCCACCCCACTTTTTCTACCTCTAGCCCCTTACCACCAAGAATTAATTTTAGTACTATAATCAACAGACAATAAAATTATACCCCCCTCTTCTCTACCTCTAACTCCTTACCACCAACAATTATTTTTAATGTTATAATCGAGAAAAAAAAATATTGTTACAAAACGTGCATGCGTTTTGTAAATATAAAACTTGCACACATTTTGTTTTGGCAGGCTTTAAATTTTTAATTTAAACAAAACGTGTATGTGTTACTTAGCACTATGCCCGAACCTCCACATCAGCTAGTGTGTCATTCCTAATCCTATGTGTTTGCTTCGTACTTTGCTTCTCCTTTACCATGTCTATGTCTTGGAGTATGATATACCATGGCTAATTGAGCATTGTATCTGATTTTTTAAGTGTGCATGTGTTTAGCCATTGGTTACAGTATGCTACACACCATCATTTCTGATAAAATTTTAGACACAAATAGCATTTTTTCTGCAAATTCCAAATATGTAATTTTTAAAAAGAATATATATATATATATATATATATATATATATATATATATATATATTTCTATTTTTTCATATTTTTCATGTGTCATGACTCCTTAACTCAAAAAACACATTGTTAGTGTTTCATCAATAACTCTTCCATTTCCCAACCATTTTGAAAACATATTGTATGGTGCACTAAAGGCCACCAACCTCTACATTCTATAAAAAAACTGTTTTGAAATAATTGCATTAAGGCCTTCAAAGGATGCACCCACAATTGGCATATTTTTTTCGAGGTTCGATCACTTAGATAATTAAAAATTATCATTTCTTTTTGGGGGGGATAGTGTTGCAATAGTACTACTTGTTCCCTATATGTCTACCAGTTTTCGTAATTTGATTCCATCATTTAGCCACTCAAAGGCTGCACCGACAAAAACATATACCTTATAATTTGTCCAAAAAATATTAAAAAAAAATCCTTTTAAAAAGGATCAAACTTCATATATTTAAGAACATTTTCAATAGAAAAAAAAAATACATTCAGAAACACCATTCAATTTCCTACGTTTCATCTCTTTTAGTCATTGCAAGATCCATTGTGTATGTGTCTCAAAAAATCCATGTAAGTTGAAGGATGTCTGTTTTTTCAGTTTTCTATTGCATCTAACTTGTCAAAAGAGACCCTCATTAGCTTGAACACACCCACATGGGTTCTCTATCTTTTTCTTGAGTGATCTGTACTCAAGGTTAATCATGGAACCCTTTAAAACACAAGATTAAGTATGAAGAAAAATAAATTATATTTTATTCAAACTTTGTTCATAACATTAGGGATGCAAAGTTCCTTCTTTTACGGTTCAAGTTATAAGAGCTCTAAGAGGAATGATAACATAAAATTGAAAATTTTGGAACATTCAACTATCAACTTGTTTCTCTTATTCATACTAGAAATGGAAACCTAACTAAATGATTCATAAATACCTTGATTAATGGGATTTTCTCCTATAACTTGTTTCTCTTATTCATACTAGAAATGGAAACCTAACTAAATGATTCATAAATACCTTGATTAATGGGATTTTCTCCTATAAATCTACATTGGTATCTCCTTGAATCCTAGAATACTTGTGCAACTCCAATTCTTTAGGAAAAATGATTTTTCTACGGCCATAAAATCCTCCTCGAGTGTTAGCAACTTTTGGAGTGACAAATAGGGACAACATCGGCTAGGAATACTCTTTGTGTTTCTAACTATTTCGAATCATCAAGGAGGAATTTACTAATTTGATCCCTACAGTTTTTGGACTTGCAACCACATTAGTCTTATAAGTGAAATGTGTGCATGCCTACGCAAAATAACCTGGAAAACAAAGTACATGAGATGCATTCAATATTCAAGGTAAATTATTCATAAGAAAATGAGCAATGTCATATTGAAAATAAGCAATATAAAAAGTCATATTTGCTTATCAAAGATAAGCAAGGATTTAAAACAAAGAGTGCCAAATGTTTAATAAAAAATGGGAAAAATATGGGTCATTATAGAGGCCCATCATCACTCCCCAAGTGAAGGTTTTGCATGCCTATGCAACAAACATCATTCTCAAAAAATGATCTTATCCATGCTCATCCTTCATGTCATAGCTTCTAGTCTGCACCTAGAGTCTCTCGTATGTCATATGCTACTATCTAGGTGGTTAACCTTCCATGTGGTAACCTACATTATGTTCTTCTTCCTTCCATCTTCTCCTCTCTTCTTCGTCATTTACTCCCCCTTAGCTATATGATGAAAGAGAAGGGGTTGTTTAAATTGTATCCCGGTCCATATGAGATTCATCCTTTCCATTTTCCATGAGTATAATTGTGCCCTTGAGAGGGAAGATTTGAATTTTGAATTTCTCTACGGAGCCGGGCTCCAATTTCTATAATTGTAAAGATTTGAATTTTGAATTTCTCTAGGAAGAAAGGCTCCAATTTATATAATTTAGTGGGAAATCCTTCCCACTTGTGAAGGAAATACGGAATTTCCTTTTTTGTTGAAACGTAGATCACCCATTTATAGTGAACCACTTCCGTTCTTTGCTTCTCCTCTCGAAGTGGTTCCAAATCTTCATCAAAGGTCAAGGCTCTGTGGGTTCTTATTATCTCCTCAAGCATTGGTGTCTCTACTCTGATCCATAGGTGGCAAGTGGCTACCTACGTATTCTTCCTTAAGTAATGTTTCAATATTTTAATATACATTAAACTTAGAACTTAAAGGTCTCTAGAGTATTATTTTTAATGCAGTATGAACTTAGAGGTATCTGATAACATGTAAGCTATGTAAAATTTTTAATTATTGTACAGAGTGAAAAGAGGTGCTCTACAATGGGAGAGATCCTCTAATATGATATAAGGTTATAAAGTTAGTAATAAAATAATTAAAAAAATTCATGTCGGTTCATAAAATAAAAAATTATGGAAAATATTTTAAAAAAAATCCATGTTTGTTCATAAAATAAAATATTATGAAAAGTAATTAAAAAATAGATGTTCGTTTATAAAATAAAAACTTAAAACGTAAACCTGAATCTATCAATCAAGAAAGATCAAATTTCTTGAGTTTAAATTTAAAAAAAGAAATACACCTCAAGAAATTGGATCCCTCTCGGTACTTGATAGATACTAGTTTAAGATGGATCTATGCTAGTTTACTTTTAATAGGTGCATGTTTTAATTGTTCATTCAATATAAATATGTGAGTATTTTAAGTGTTTACTTAGCATCACATACATTGAAATATTTTTTTGTTATTATTTTTAAATGTTATATGATGATTCATTGTTGAGGAAGATTATACTAAATGGTTATAACTAAGCTCTAATAGTGAGAAAAATCCAAGTGTTTTTCAGGATTTGTGCTCATATCTAAGCGCAATATGGGGGAGATGTTGTAACGTTTGTGATGTAACATTTGTTTCTAACAAAATAATTGAAAATTGCATGTCGGCTCATAAAATAAAAAATTATGGAAAGTATTTAAAAAAATCCATATTGGTTCATAAAATAAAATATTATGAAAGTAATTAAAAAAAATGTTCATTTATAAAATAAAAACTTAAAACTTAAACCCGGAGATCAAATTTCTTAAGTTTAAATTTAAAAAAAGAAATACACCTCAAGAAATTGGATCCTTCTTGGTGCTTGATAGGTACGGGTTTAAGATAGATCTATGATGGTTTTACGAGTAGACCTGATTTTTTAATTACTTTTTACTTTTGACATAACGTCAATATGTCTCCCATACTGGATTGTAAAGCACGTCTCTCCTCTCCTATCGATCCAATTATGTGACAACATCTCCCCATAATAAATTGTAAAACACCTCACTCCTATCGATACAATAAGCACATATATATATATATATATATAATACCATAAAAATACTTAAAATTTAAAAAATATTTTCAATGAATTATTCTCAAACAACTGCCAACGAAATTAACTCTCGTAATTTTATATGTAAACACAGCTCCAACCTAAACACATTAAGAAACAACACAAAGATTATTTCCAAAAAAGCAAATTGTTATTCTTCTTCATCTCACATATACAATCATATAATTAAATACAACTCAGTAGAAGCCAGGCGTGCCTTTGCAAACAAACATCCAGTTTTTCAACATTTTAACCTAATCTGTAACTCTCCAACGCAACAAAGGACATATTTTTCAATGAATTCCTGCTTCTCAGAGAGCTTATGATATAGAAACCGAGGAACCCATTGAGATCTGAACCATTTCCAGATCCCATTGAAGTGTCCGAATCAGAAATATTTCTTATTGAGAAAGCTAAAACCCTCAAAACAATCAGAAATAAACGCTGCATCTTCTGTGGTTGAAGAAATTACCACCAGTATTCCTATCAACGTTCAATTGATGGCACTGGACCCTCATGTTGTAATGTCCAGACTTCCAGCTCCCGATCCTGAACCGAACTTTAGCATACAATTTCAACCTCAATGCCATGGCCCCCGACAAATACTCTACCTTGAGATCCCTGGCAACGTCCTTCCTCAATATCACAAAGTGCGCTGTTAATATGGGCTGCAGAACCCTAACGTCCTTGTGGCCCTGATAGAAGGAACCAATATACGAGCCTGCAATTCTTTCATCGCCATGGTAAATGAACCCTTCCATATCACGGTAATATATGCCGATTCTGCCATTTGGGTTCCTCGTCGTGACGTTCAGTTCTATCCTCGAACTCAGAAGTCTCTCTGTAAGATTCAGCTGCGGGTAGGAGGCATATTCTACGTAGTATCTCGGCTTGTGGGGGCGCAGCACCAGCCATGTTATAAATATAGAAACCACTCCCACGATCAGCAGGCCGAGAATCGTCGAATACAAGTACGTTATCCTGCGCTTGCGACGATTATTTTGTCTGATAATTTTGTTGACGAGATCTTCATATCTCGGTCCTGGGGACGCCATTGAAATATAATTCTCTACTTCGAAGATCAGAAACAAAGAAAATAAAACTGTTGGGCATGGATTGGAATCAATTACATTTGTATTTGTTTTTATAGAACAATGGTTTCTACCTTTGCTTGCAGATGGCGCGAGAATGCATTCCAAGAGTGTGGTTAAGGGCAAACTATAAGAATTGAACAACCACCGACCCATATCAGATATTAGGGTTTCGGATTCCGAGATTTTTTGCTTGGCTTTAAGGTTTCCGGCAGAATTTATAAAAAGTGGATAATGAATACACTTTGGGATTATTTAGCGAAGAAGATATTCTTTTGCTTTTGTGGTTCTTCTACAAGTCGATATCTTCTTTTGCTTTTGTTGTTCTTCTGCAAGTCGACAATGAATGGACTTTGGGATTATTTAGCGAAGAAGATATTCGTTTGCTTTTTACTGTATTTCCACCCTTGTTCAAAATGTATCATATATGTTGCAAATAAGTTTAATGTTGAACTGCCCTCACTGGTTTGGCTTATTGGCTATTGCTTGATATAAAGTCACTTAGTGGGTCACTGGCTTTTGAGGATGTGTGGTTTAAGCCATTTTTCTTCGTCTGCATATGATGTAACTTTGATTTCTTAAGAGGATGTGCTATGTAAGCCATTTCTCTTAGTCTGCATATGATGTAATGTTGATTCTTTAAGAATATCAAGTTATGTTTTTTTGCTTGAAAAAAAAAACAAAAATAGCTATAGATTATAATTGTGAATTATTTTAGTGACTAAATATTAACTTAATTTTATTTATGAGTATACTAGTCTATTTATGATCACGTTTTGGCAATAGGGTTTGTCTCTTCTTTCACATCCCTCTCAATTCATATCATATTCTTCAAAACAATATCGGGTGATTCTTTCGCATCCTTCTCAATTCATATCACAGCTTTCAAAGCAATATCTCAAGTTAAGAGGGTGATTGCGAGGTAAAGAACGCCTTCTTGTTTTGTTAAGAAGCGGGTTATTCTTTTGCATACTTCTCAATTCATATCATAACTTTCAAAGCAATATCTCAAGTTAAGATGGTGATTGCGAGGTAAGGAAAACCTTTTTGTTTTGATAAGAAGCGAGTCCAATACCTTTGTGTAGAGGCCCCTCCATGACTAGGTGAAAGGAGCCTCTTATTTCTTTGCGAGGTAAAGTTCAAACCTTTTTGTTTTTGTTAAGAAGTGGGTCCAATACCTTTGTGTAGAGGCCCCTCCATGACTAGGTGAAAGGAGCCTCTTATTTTCTTTGAGAGGGCTTTAATAGGTCAATTTACAAGGTTATTGATTAAAAATTGTCAATGTTTTCAAAAAGATAATTTGTCAAGTTAGTGTAAGGGCGAGCACACAAAGTTGCTCCCTAAAAGTATTGCAACGGGGCTATGCTAGCGGGAAAAAAACGAACTTGCGCACACGCCACTAGGTTCGATACCGAACCGGGGTGCATGCACGCTATTGCGCATGCGAGTTCCTAGCGCGTGCGCTCCTGTTAAGACAATAAATAAATAAAAACATGGGAGAGGCATTGTAATTCTTTCCATTGTGACCAAGAATGAGTCACCCATCGAGTGCGCGGCGCTATAGACCACCAATTTTACCATTTCCACTCAAAAACTATCTCCATCCATCAACCAAGTGCATTGGATGGGTAAGATCCATGTTTTTTGTCTTTTTATTCATTTTTTTGTCATTTTATTCATTTTTGTTGTCATTTTATTCATTTTTGTTTGTTTATTAAATGTTTAATAATTCCCAAATTAGTAAAATAATAGAGAATTATTCAGTTGCAGAGTGTAAACCTACACAATGAATGAACAAAATGTTAACATGGAGTCCGGTCGAACACAAGAAAACACAAAACTTGGGACCAATGAAAACCTTCAACAAAATCCAAATGCCCGAGAAAATCAAAATCCCCAACAAAATTTTGACCAAGACGACTTGAACCATTATATAAATGAAATGAAAGTGCACACTCGAGAACTAAGAAACAAAGGGGAACCATCTCGAGTGTCCCCTTCCACCTCAATTGAGAGCTCGATTGACTCCCTCATCCATGCACATCACCAATTGACTGACATGACTGAATATAGAGCTAGGATGCAGGAGTAATATTCCACACGTATTTCCAAGGAGGAAATAAAAGATTTGAATATTACAAAGCCCAATTGGATAGTATGTTCACCAATCCAAGAACACAAAAACCACCGGACATTAGAAAGCCACGTGTCTGCATGGATTGGTGTCATTTCATGGTTTACGATAAACCTCCTTGCAATAATAGGGAGGTTCCAAAGTACTTCCTTTGGAAACTGTGGGTTGAGTTTGTGTTCGGTTTACATGTTAACTATTTTGACATAACCGAGTTCCAGAGTGTTGGGCGTGGCTCTGCCCAAGATCGACCTACTGCTAGGAGGAACCCACTCAAAGGGCCACCAGCTCCTAGACGCAATCCCAACCCCTCTCCCCAGCCGCCTCAGTTACCCCACAAAATTGATCAAATCGAGGGCGCGATGAGGAGAGTTGCAGGTGGACTGCTTAGACACACTTCCTTTGTAGAAGCTACTACAGTGGAGAGACAAGCTGACCCTGATAGAGACGCAGGTGCAAGGCCTTCACGACAGAGTTAGGATAGACCTGTGACTGGTGGAAGCCACATTGTGTTAAAATTCAATATGCTAAGACAGAAAATAGCAGCATTACATTCCATTTCACAATAATAGCATATACAGGATCACTGAAGAAACGACAAGCATAGCATAAACACAAGAGACACAGATTTATCCTGGGAAACCCTCATGGGGTAGAAAACCCAGTAAAGCTTCCTCAATATAGATGACCAGCAATATACAAAGATGCAAACCAAAGACATGATCTCCTTCTCCACCGTAGCAGACCTCTCCTCCAAAAGTGCGCCTCCCTTGAATGAGTGAGTGTATCAAATGAGGAACACACCTCCTCTATTTATACACTTCACTGATATGTATTTTACACAAGTACACGTAGGCTCGTATTTAACCAATGGGTTAAATACCCCACTACAACTAACTGGGCCGACCCCTCTAGGGTGGTCTAATAACCCTTTGAACCACATAACACATAAAGGGCCGACCTCCACTAGGGAAGTCTAATAACCCGAGTTACCACATTCTGACGGAGGAATAAACATCTCCGGATATACAATAAGATCTTTACGTAGGAATGAAACATCTCCGGAATAATAAAGTACAATTATAATATTCTTTGAAGTTACAATATCTCAACACTCCCCCTTAACAAGAAGGATATTATAACAGCACCTGCACGAGCAAGGAGTCATCAACATCATACATGATACATCTATAAATCATTGGAAGCTTTCTCAACATCATCAGTAACTCAACCAGTTACTGGAACATCTTCAATACTGGAACATCAACATCATCAGAGTTGATAGTACTCAATCATCAGCATCGTCAACACACGATCAACAGCATCGTCATCATACGATCATCAGCATCACGATCAACATCATCATCACACGATCAACAGCATCATGATCAACATCATCATCACACGATCAACAGCATCATGATCAACATCGTCATCACATGATCATCAGCATCATCATCACACGATTATCAACATCGTCATCAGCATCACGATCAACATCATCATCACACGATCAACAGCATCATGATCAACATCATCATCACACGATCAACAGCATCATGATCAACATCGTCATCACATGATCATCAGCATCATCATCACACGATTATCAACATCGTCATCAGCATCACGATCAACATCATCATCACACGATCATCAACATCGTCATCGCACGATCATCAGCATCGTCATCGCACGATCATCAGCATCGTCATCACACGATCATCAGCATCGTCATCGCACGATCATCAGCATCGTCATCACATGATCATCAGCATCGTCATCAGCATCGTCATCCCACGATCATCAGCATCATCAAAGGATGATGTAAACCAGTCATGTACATTTTGAACCAAAGTCCAGGGACGATCCAGTCCTATCATGTTCTCGGAGACCTCACGTCTACGGCTCAGTTTACAGGACCAAAGTCCAAGGATGATCCAATCCTTACTGTACATTTAGGACCACGTCCAAGGATGACTTAATCCTCCACCGTACTTTTAGGACCACGTCCAAGGATGACTTAATCCTCCACCGTCTTTTAGGACCATGTCCAAGGATGACTTAATCCTCCACCGTCTTTTAGGACCATGTCCAAGGATGACTTAATCCTCACCGTACATTTAGGACCACGTCCAAGGATGACTTAATCCTCCACTGTACTTTTAGGACCACGTCCAAGGATGACTTAATCCTCCACCGTCTTTTAGGACCACGTCCAAGGATGACTTAATCCTCCACTGTCTTTTAGGACCATGTCCAAGGATGACTTAATCCTCCACCGTCTTTTAGGACCACGTCCAAGGATGACTTAATCCTCCACCGTCTTTTAGGACCACGTCCAAGGATGACTTAATCCTTAACCGTCTTTTAGGACCACGTCCAAGGATGACTTAATCCTCCACCGTCTTTTAGGACCACGTCCAAGGATGACTTAATCCTTAACCGTCTTTTAGGACCACATTCTCGAAGACATATGTCTACGGCTCTTCTTTCGGACTGAAGTCCAGGAATGATCCAATCCCTTCTCATGTTCATCAAGAACTTCATTATCGAAGACATACGTCTACGGCTCTTCTTTAGGACTGAAGTCCAGGAATGATCCAATCCCTTCACATGTTCATCAAGAACTTCATTATCGAAGAACGTCTACGGATCTTCTTTAGGACTGAAGTCCAGGAATGATCCAATCCCTTCACATGTTCATCAAGAACTTCATTATCGAAGACATACGTCTACGGCTCTTCTTTAGGACTGAAGTCCAGGAATGATCCAATCCCTTCACATGTTCACCAAGAACTTCATTCTCGAAGACATACGTCTACGGCTCTTCTTTAGGACTGAAGTCCAGGAATGATGCAATCCCTTCACAACATGTATAACAGAACATGTATCCTTATCATCAAAACATGTATAATCACAACATGTATCATCATCATCAAAACATGTATAATCACAGCATGTATCACCATCATCAAAACATGTATAACCACAACATGTATCATCATCATCAAAACATGTATAACCACAACATGTATCATCATCATCACAATCATGTATCACCATCATCAAAACATGTATAACCACAACATGTATCATCATCATCAAAACATGTATAACCACAACATGTATCATCATCATCAAAACATGTATAATCACAACATGTATCCACATCATCAAAACATGTATCACCATCATCAAAACATGTATATCCAAAAGCATGTATACATCTATCATCAAAAACTAACATCAAAAGCATGTATACATCTACTAACATCAAAAGAATGTATACATCTATCATCAGAAACTAATATCAAAAGCATGTATACATCTATCATCAGAAACTAATATCAAAAGCATGTATATATCTATTATCAAAAGAAAGAATATAAGAGTCCTAAATCTAAATAATTCTAGGTAGCTAAGTGCAGTAAATAGGTAACCTCATCATTGATGAGATAGACTTGTTATCGGATACTGTGCTACTCCCCCTTTCGAGGAGGGTCCTATACCAAGCTTGTCTCGGAAGTGTTCGAACTTTACTCGAGACAGAGGTTTAGTCAAGATATCAGCAATCTGATCCTTAGTGCTTATATATACAAGCTTGATAGCTCCTCTTTGCACCATATCTCGTATATAGAAGTACAGGATCTCTATGTGTTTTGACTTATCGTGGAACACAAGATTTTCAGTCACATAAACACAATGGGATCCATTTCTAAGTCAAACACTCCAAAGCTTCTGAAGCCATACTGCTTCACAGCTGGCAGAGAAGACAGCCATATGTTCTGCTTCGGCAGTACTGAGAGCCACACTAGATTGTTTCTTGCTGAACCATGAGATCATGGCAGATTCAAGACTATAACATCCACCTGATGTACTCTTTCTGTCTGAGGCACTTCCTGCCCAATCAGAATCTGAGTAACCATGTAAACGGAGTTCATGACCTCCAAGATAATATGGACCAAAATCTATTGTACCTTTTAGGTTCCTCACTACATGCTTTGTAGTTATTAAGTGAACCTTTCTAGATTCTACTAGAAACTGACTTAGGGTAATTGCAGCAAGGCATATATCTAACCTAGTATTTGTTTAGACACATCAATGACTCAATAATTTGTCTATAAAGGGTTAGGTCCACTAAATACGATGAGTCATTAACTAATAACTTCAAGTTGGAGTCCATGGGAGTGGCCATGGATTTATACTCCAACATATCAAATCTTTTTAGAAACTTCACAGCATACTTACCTTGATTTAAAAGATTCCTTTTGGATCTTGCCATACTTCTAGACCTAAGAAGTAGTGCATTAATCCGAGATCTTTCATTTTCATTTCTGCAGCCATTTTCATGACCTGTTTCTCATTCCTTGTCAGAAAGAGATCATCGTCATGCAATAATGGTATGTTAGGTTCATCATCCACAACCTTAAGGTAAAGGTTAGGGACAGCTTTACTTCTGGTAAATCCCAAGCTTTGTCATGAAGCTGTCAATTGTCCATTATTCACACTCAGCATTGAGTGATCTTCTGCATATCTATCTGTGCCATCTCTCGTCAAATGGGTCTACTAATATGAGCCTCAAAATCATTTGAACTCTGTGGTGAGTTCCTTCTTGCATTCCACATCACCCATGATGATCATTAAGCTCATCAATTGACTACCGATCCTGGGAACCCATGCAGAACCTGATTACATTATTAAGGGAATGGTCTTATCTAGTCCCTTGGAGCAAAACATCTTGTTAAGGTTCTCTTTCCTCTTTCTAAGAGAATCTTCTAGCCATGAGCCTTCTATATTTTGTTTGATTTGTTGAACATCCATCACTTGTTCGGTGTTCATCATTCTTCATGATCTTTCCTACAAAACAAGTTAAGTACATGATTAGTAATACTTCATAATCATGTAATCATGATAACCTATTATGCATACAGATATCATTTACATAGTTATGCAACTATTTTGACCAATACTTTGGTACAACACTTCCCCATATCTTGTATGCATACAGTGGCTATCTAGATGCCTTCCATCTCTACCAGAACATGCTATTGAGAGTGTGCACAGCTCTCAGCATGTCAGCAAAGAGGTTTCATTCTAGACAAGCAACAATGGAATGTTTGTCCAACTTACCAATCATATGCATATTAGTAGTACACTGTTCAATGCTCTATGAATGTTTACACTCAGCATAATATATTCTAGGAATACAAATATGAATACAAGCAATATCATTTACTATTTCAAATAACAACTCAAGTACTTATCTTTTATGTTTGTGTGGTTGCCTCCCGCTTGATCTTCTATATGGCTTTTGAACTTCTATTTATTCTGTACTATTGTGCATGCTCAAGTGTGCACTAGTGTCATCCTCATTATCTCATACACAAACATACATTCATTAGTATATTCTCAAAACATTCTATTATAAATAATCTTGAATATGTATAGTCATGATCATAGATAATAAACATTAGTATTCAATATTTCAGGGAAGTCTTCTTTTACTTGTGCATATCATTAATCAATATAAAAGACATAATGTTCATAAACCCTTGATTACTCGCTTTATGAATAAGCATAACCAATCATAGCAAGTATACTTATATAAGGTAAGATTCTAACATGACATAGAAAAACATACCTGGATTAGTATACCTGCTTAGTTATGTACAACATACCTAAACAATCTCTTCAATGATTTAGAGATCTTGAGCTAGAACCTGCATGTCTCGTAGGTTAAACATAATATAACAAAGTCATACATACCTCGTGAGTCTTTGTCTTCATGTTGTCATGGTCATGGAACTTGATTTGTCTTTTGTAATGTACCTGTGTCTTGTTAGCAGACAACATCAACCTCACACAACACCATAATGCATAAGTACAATCATATAGCCCTAATCAAATCATTCACATGCATTCATATTGTTACTAGGGTGATAAGACAATTAATAACATTAATCAAGATTGTACTAATAACTAACATGAAGACAAACACATTATGAACTTAATCAAGAATCAGATTTCAAGGCATACCTGAACCTCCTTAAGTCATACCTGTCGAGACTTTTTGTAGTCTTCTTATGTAAGGTCTTAGCCTCAACTCCCCCTGAAACTTGATCTGGAGCTTGATTAGTGTTTGCTAGCGAAACCCTAAAAATTCAATCTTTGACTTTCACACTTCTGAATGGATGGAAGGATGTGTCTTGCTGAGCTGATCAAACTAGCATACTTCAGTTTTGAAATCTCCAAAGTTTGACCCCTCAAAATTGTCTTTGAAACTTCCGGATTCACTGGACGTGACCCTGAACTGGGGTTTGATGAATCCAACTCTTCTACCCAATCAAAATGTATGATCCAAAGCTCTAAGCTTCTATTCTTCTGAGGAGCTTCCAGCCGTGGTCACAGATTTAAAAAATTCCCATTTTTACAGAAGCCCTAATTTTCCACTTTCTTGATCAAAGTCCCGAACTAGGGTTTGATCAAGCCCGGCCTTCTGCCCAACCAAAAATTCTGATCTTGGTCTCTAAATTTCTATTTTGATGAGTATCATCCAGCCGTGGTCTCTGATTACAAAAATTTCAACTTTCTCCAAAGCCCTAAATTCCGGAAGCCATGAATGAAGGTACTCAAAAATAATTCTGTTTTGACAGAAATATGTACCTGATTGTTTCTGGTGTAACTCTAAACTTTTTGATCCACAGGGTCTGAAAACGTTTCCTGAGATAGCCTGACCTGTTATCTTTCCATCCTGATAGGTCTGACCTCAATTGGATTCTCTGAGAGAGATTTATGCCAAATGTCGCAACGTGACCTGTTTTGGGATAAACCAGGAGAGCGAACTTGTACGGAGTGCCACGTGTCACTTTTTGAACTTCGGGGTCTGAAAACTTTTCCTGAGATAGCTAGACCTGTTATATTTCCATCCTGACAGGTCTGACCTCAATTGGACTCTCTGAGAGAGAGTTATGCCAAGTGTCGCAACGTGACCTGTTTATGGGATAAAACAGGAGAGCGAACTTGTACGGAGTGCCACGTGTCACTGGTTCACCTTCGGCCTCTGAAAAAGTTTTATGAGATAGTAAAGTCTGTGTACTACCTGTCATTTTTTACTAAATTTCATTTGGAGCTTCCTAGCCCAAGTTATGACCTTTTTTCCAAGGTCACCTGATTTTGACTGAGATATGGAAGAGGCAGAAACCCTAACTTGTACTGATCATAACTCACAGAGTACAACGAATCTGAGGGTTCCCTTTGGACACAAGGTACCTGGGGATGTTATCTTTGACCTGTAAACTTTTCAGACCCTGAACCTTCGCCAAAATGGAGTTATAGCGAAAGTGCCACGATGACTGGTTTTTGCTATGTAAAACCCTAACCTTCAAATTGTCGTAAGTAAAGCAAGTGTCGTAAGTGCCATACCTTGTCTTCCTTCAGGTTAGCTCTGATACCATGTTAAAATTCAATATGCTAAGACAGAAAATAGCAGCATTACATTCCATTTCACAATAATAGCATATACAGGATCACTGAAGAAACGACAAGCATAGCATAAACACAAGAGACACAGATTTATCCTGGGAAACCCTCATGGGGTAGAAAACCCAGTAAAGCTTCCTCAATATAGATGACCAGCAATATACAAAGATGCAAACCAAAGACATGATCTCCTTCTCCACCGTAGCAGACCTCTCCTCCAAAAGTGCGCCTCCCTTGAATGAGTGAGTGTATCAAATGAGGAACACACCTCCTCTATTTATACACTTCACTGATATGTATTTTACACAAGTACACGTAGGCTCGTATTTAACCAATGGGTTAAATACCCCACTACAACTAACTGGGCCGACCCCTCTAGGGTGGTCTAATAACCCTTTGACCCACATAACACATAAAGGGCCGACCTCCACTAGGGAAGTCTAATAACCCGAGTTACCACATTCTGACGGAGGAATAAACATCTCCGGATATACAATAAGATCTTTACGGAGGAATGAAACATCTCCGGAATAATAAAGTAAAATTATAATATTCTTTGAAGTTACAATATCTCAACACGTTGGGCCTTCTAGTTCGACGGGGACAATGCCACATCTTTGTCCCCATTGCGAGCACACTTGCCCTGGCCCGATCGAGGGCTGTTATATGGAGCAAGTTAGCACTTTTTTTAATGTGTTTTCAATCATCACTTGATAATTTGTAAAGTAATTTTAAAGTATTTTTGTTTGACTTAAACTAGTATTTCAATGTACAGCTATTTAGAGTTGAGACGCCGTCATGGGAGAATGCAACATCTCCCAACCTGGATGCAGCAATGGCAGCTGCACCTAAAATTGCAGCACCTCACATGGAAGTATTTTTAGTACCTCACACAATATTGTTATTATTTATGAAATTTCTATTTTTATGTATTTATATTTATGACTTACATGATGATAGTTCATATAATATTTTTTAATATTTTGATTGAATGAATAATTACTTGTTTAATGTGTCCGCAATGTGCATGCGTTTTGGTGTCCACGGGTATGCACGGACTACGATGATCAGCCATCTCTGTGAGAGATCGGCAGATCACCATATACACTCGTACAATGTGTAGTTAAAAGCACGCTTTTAATTTGAAATGTTACAACATACAATGGTTTAAATTGATTTGTGTTTACTAAACTATGATATTACAAATTTGTATATAGGGGGCTCCAACAAATGCAAGCCACTTTAGTCCCATGTTTCCACGCTCTCCCATGATTCGCCCCCCTTGCTTCCATCCAAACCCCTCCCCCCATCCACCCCCTCCCTTCCATCCACCCTCCCCTCTCCGTCCATACCTTCCCCTCTGTCCATCCTCCCCCATTTTTTCACACCCCCCCATCTATACCTCCTCCCCCAAGCATCCACTCCCCCCCGTCTATCCATCCTCTCCCATTTTTCCATGCCCCCCCTTCCATCCAGCTTCCCCTCTTCATCCACAACCTTCCTTCTATCCATCCTCCTCCCTCTATCCAGGACCTCCCTCCCATTCACCATACCTCAACATCCCCCCTATCCCTTTTGGGTCGATACCCCCTATCGTACAATCGGTAGGTGTTCATCGCCCACGACGTCCTCTTACAACCCATACCACCATGTCCTCTTCCACCAAATCATCTTCAGTTCCCACCACTATTGTGGAAACTACTATTCCATTATATTCCCATGTATCTATAGTTGTTGCATCTACATCTGCGCCCCCCCCCCATGACTGCATCGGAGCAGGTTGTCCAACCAACTGCTCCACCTGCTAGCCTAGAATCCCAGCCATGTCCATTGTCGGAGGTGTTCACGATGAGAATCAATTTAATTTATGAAAATATTTTGATGCATTAACCAAAATTAATTTAAGCAATTATTATTTTTCAATGAAATGATTGCATAAATTTTGTAGGGTGGAATTGTTGAGAAGCTTAGCAGATCCAGGACACCTTCCTCTCATCTCCCACTCGCATCAGCGGTGAGTTATTTAAGATTTGAATTGTACATTCATTTTATAAATGTGGTAAATATTACAAATGCTTGAAAATGATGGTATCTTATATCATTTGTTTCAGATCCTGGAGAGACGGTCTACTCCTAGACGGAAGAAGACTCGAGATACTAGTAGCTCCAAGAAGAGGAAGATCGAAGTTTGGAAATGCGCTTGGGAGTGACCGGGGTGGTCACAATGCTTGACACACCATGTTATGTACATTAGCCACAATGTGGAACCTTTGGGAACCATTTTCCATATACTTTTTATCTACGGCACGGGTCGCCATGTATTTTGGATCTACAACACGAGTTGTCAAATTTTGTATAGGGCACAAGTTGCCATGTATTTTGGACCTATGACATGAGTTGTCATATTTTGTATAAGGAACTAGTTGCCATTGTATGTACATTGGTAACCATGTTCCACTATTTGCCCGAAAATTTATATATTTGTTCGAGTTTTGTTCCACTATGGTTTTATCTCATGGATTTATATATAGTTTTGTTCGAGTTTTGTTCTATATATGTGTATAATGATTTGGATTCAAATATATACACATGAATATATATGTACAATGAAAATTATTTACTTTTTATATGTTTTATAATTTAGGCAAGGGATTAGGCTACATAATAGGGTTTCATTGTGATTAGAATACAAGCTAGGTTTTACGCTACCAACTAGGGTTTTTAGGATAGGATCTCGTGTTTCTAGGATAGGCTCTAAGCTCTAGGGTTACCAGCTTAATGTTGAACTCCACTATTATGACAAAATTGTCACCAACACCATTCCCACTACCACAATCACCATCAAGCCTCATCATCATCTTGCTCATGGTGCCACCATCCTCATCCCCATCAATCATTCGTCATCCACCATCAACCTAATGCACTTTGTCTCGTTGTCACCATCACCATATCTATCCTCACGCCCATTATCACCATCGTTGTCATTATGCTCATTGTCACCATTTTCTCCATCATGCTCATTGGAGTCTAGGCCATTTAGCCTCTTTGTTTATGTATTTTGGGTCAGATATGGATTGCACTTGATTTGTTTTTAGTTATATGCACCTTTGCTATATACATGTCAGAAACTTTGCTTATAAGTGTATATTATTTGGATTCAAAACTAGGGTTTTTAGGCTAGGCTCTGGGTTTCTAGGGTTTTCCCATAGACACTTGATAGAGACACTTTCAACCATGAGTGTTTATATCAAGTGTCTATGGGAAAACCCTAGAACGGATGTGGACTTGGGAAAAAGGAGTCGATCTGGGTCGAGAACTTATGGATTTCCCCTCTATGTTTAGACTCAGTGAGACAACGTGGGGTTCTTTTTTGCATTTGAACTTTCCAAGATGGCAGGAACGGGGTAATCCCCATATATACATATATAAATATATATATAAGAAATAAAATATAAATTAAATAGTAATACTAATATCTAATTTTTGTTGAGATTTGGTCTTTCGAAGGAAAGGAAACAGACCAAGATTGCAAACCAAACTAGAATAGGGACAAGGAGTTTTCACGGGGTCTTCACTAGAAGGAAATGTGATATCACGTTCGTTCATATTGGGGTATTAAATAATCGTGAAAACCTAAAAATTATATTGCTTATATAATAAGGGGCAAAGGGGTTTTTTTATTTAATGTAATAATACAAAAATACTTTGGGGTCTTTTTTATATGGGAGGGATGACAAATATCCCCGAAATGGCGATGGAGGGATCACGGTTGGATAAGAAATCGGGTTGAGGCAAGTCTCAGGCTTACCAGTACACAGGTAAATTGCGTATTAAGGCGTGCTTGAGGCCAAGGGATTTGTGGGCAGAGAAACCGCTCGTTGGAGGCATGTTGGAGGCCAGGGGTTTCCAGGGGTTTCGTGGGTAGAGAAATCATGCATTGGAGGCATGTTGGAGGCCAGATGTTGATTCAATTTCTTCATTTTTCTTTATCACCGGCATCCAAGTCAGTTGTTGAGTCCCTAGTAGCAGAGTAAGAAGTAGTGGTTTCAGTTGCTCCAATCCCAGATGAAGCTATAAATACCCCAGTAGTAGCAGATCCAATTTCCCTTGTCCCACTGTTGGCTATCACTGACCTAGAGGTTTTCTATAAGACCCAGGTTCTTCGCGGTTTCCCTTTGACCAACAAAACCCCTTCGCACCGGCCCTTTCAGCAATAACCTGCGAGCATGTTGAAGTCTCACCCGAGGTGTATCTATGGGGTACTGCGGAATCAGGTTTCCATAGTAAGTGACGAGTTGCTTGGACAGATGTACCGCACGGCACAACAGGGGGTATGCTCTACGAACGGGGAACTGCGCAGCGATGGGCAACGCTGTGGTCCGCACCACTATGTTCTTCTACCGCGGGACTTCTCCTGAAGCTGTGAATAATGTAGCTTTACTCTATACTTGGATTATCTTGAAAACACTTAAGGTACTGAAATGAATATCACTCATCCACTTGCTTAGGCACTTAACTGAATATTCTTCTAACATTCATTCGTTAAGTTGGAATGTTGCGATTTGAACATATATGACTATACAATCCAACTATTATGCATTCTTTTACTGCATATAAGAAAGTGTTTAACTAAATGATGGATTCACTGTTCTTCAAACACAACACTAAATGTTCATCATTCATCTGTTCATACAGAACTTAACATACCATTTCCATAATTCTTTTCAAGGCAAATGCATATCAAAGTTCTCTCATAATAGCATGCAAGGAAACATCTAGACATTCATTTACAGAAAACACAAATAATCATTCACTCATAAAACACAATCGCACAACGCAATATTTAACGTGGTTCACTCCCCCGGGTGGGAAGCTACGTCCACAGGAATGGTTGGTAATATATATATTTAAAAAGGGATGGGGACAACCGTTCTTAGTCTGCACACTCAGCTACAGACCCTCCTTCCTCTCAGATAGGTCTCTACGCACACAGTTGCAGAGCCTTTACAATATTCCTAACTCAAAGAGATTTTACAATATAATATCCCGAACCGAAAAATGTAACAACAAAGAGTAATAGCTCTGAACTTAGAACCTCTAACTTCTAACCCCATCCCATACAAAATTGTCTTCTTAAATATACCATGCCTGAAGGTCATGTCTTTACAATGCTGAAGACCTAAACCCAAAAACCCTTAGGGTTTACAAAACTGTGCCGGTTTCCCTAAGCCGGCTTGCTGGCATCTGGTAGCGTCTACTTCATCATGGCGGTTCTCCACATCTTCACTCTGTCACTATTGGCCTTCCTTTCGCACACATGCCAACAGGTCTCTTTCACTAAATTTTTCATCTCTAACAGTTTCTCCCACCAGGCGTGCCAAGCCGTAACTTTCCCTGAGCTATCCTTTCCTTAACAAACTCGTGCATTGGCCGCCTTCCTGATTTGCTCATGCCCGCCGCTCGGCAGTCCTAGAGCATCTTTCCAAACTTAGACCACTACTTGTCCATCCGGTACCTGCACCTGATCCTTGTCCAGCACTCTGCTTTGCTGGCTCCACGTGACCTGCCTGCTTCGCATCACTGCTTCCTCGTAGCGCTGGTCTTCGCGCTGCTTCCAAAATTCGGATGTTGCGCACAACTTCGCAGCATGGTCAAAACTTGGATGCTGCGCACAACTTCGTAGCACCCTCAACAATTAGACAAAATTACTCCTGCTTATCAAAAGTGTTACCAAAAATTTGTCCCAACTTGGCCCCAACATGCCCCTAACACTTACATGTGGCTCGTCCCCGAGCCACTTGTTGCTTCGGCCATCTCGCTTTGCTCCACGACGGGTAGAGTTAATTTGGCCGTGAACTCATTATATGTATCGAACAATTGTTCCACTGCTTCTCTGGTATCTTGTTCAACTTGTTGTACTGTCTCAAGCAGTGCTGGAGTTATCTCTTCTCCAATCTGTCCTTGTACCTGCTCCTGGTTGTCGCGTAGTTCCTTCAGCTTGTCTTCTATCTGTTGCGACACTATTGTGGCATCCTCTAGGACTTGTTGTGACAGATTATCCATATCAGGCTCTTTTTCTCTTAATTCCTAGACTTCCTTCTTCAAGCCGGATATTTCCTTATACCTGGACAGCCTCTCCCTGCGTGGCAGAGCCTTGAGCTCTGCGTCCAACTTTTCTAGCGCGGTTTGCTCTTCTTTTACCGTGGTCTTTACCTGCAGTATCCCTTGATCCTCTTCAAGGGTAGTGAATTCCTTTGAAACTTTTTCCAAGAGATCTTGGCACTTATCCATCTCACTCGTTATGCTCTGCGCGGCAGCACTCACTGCTTTCTCTCTTAATTGCTGCTCAATTAATGGCATCTGCTTATTCAGTTTTTCCTTCAAGGTGGCGAGATCGACCTCATAGAAGATGTCCTTATCCTGCATCTCCATCTTCAAATATATCACCTTTTCTCCAATCCTCAGAACTGTGTCCACAGGATGATCCTGGAGTTCTAGACCTTCAATATCTTGGGCAACAGTAGATATGGTAGTCTCCAACTGTTTCCAGCGATCCTGTTCATCACGCAGCTGCATGTCTGCACTCAACTCGAGCTTCCTGTTTGCTGTGTGCAGCTTTGCTTGTGACTTCATTGACTCTACTATTCATTCATGCATCTCCTCTACTATCTGCGTGTCCAAAAAGTGTAACACTGGCAAAGGGATTTTGGCCAAGTCGAGCTCTACCCGCTCGACACCCTTTGTGTCCAGTACGATTTGTTCTGGCATTGGAAATGCTATGGTCACTGGGTCCAGATGGACAACCCTGGTCTTAGAAGGCAACGTGATGTCTAACTGTGGCGACATTTTCTGCGAGGTTCCTACCGACCTCCCTTCAGCTACTATGTCGCATGGCAAGGTTAGGCTCTTCTGGACATCGTCCATTTTCTTCATGAGACCTTGCAGTGCGAGCCTAGTTTTTTGCAGGTCATCCTGGATGACCTTATCCTTTTTGTCTTTGTCAGTCATGAGCTCCTTCATCTGTTCTAAGACCCTTTCTGCTATCATGTCAAAGTAATCTTCCTTCAGCACTGTCTCAACTTGATTCTTTGTGACCTTCATCTTCTTTCGCTTCTGTGAGGTCTCGGGCTCTTTCCACTTTCCTGTTTCTTCAACAATCGCGCATGACAATGGGATTGGCTCATCTTCATCAGAGTCTGTCTCAACATCCATGACTTCAAAATGGAATTTGGTGGGCCAGTCCTTCATGAGGATTTCAATGTCCTCCTCATACATATGGTAGTTACCTGGGTACCATTCTGGCTTCTTCATTCTCTCTTTTGGTGAAATAAAGATACATTACATGTCAGCCTGAAAATCAAGAATGCGAATGTATTTCGACGTTACCTACTTTGTGATGCGGGCTGTATGGGTGATCACATCGCGCAGTTGAGTGTAATACTAATAGAAAACTTCAATTGTCGCGTGTTGTCGCTTTGCGTTGATGTTTGCCCAAAGGTTGGCATAACGGAACCCTCTAGGATCGTTGGTTTCTATAATGACACCCATGTAGTCCTTTGGCTCCTTCCATCCGGAAAAGGTGATGAGGATGATCAGCCATGTAAAGTGGAACTGTCTGCCATTCTCTTGGATATCATTGAGCTCATCCAGGAACTCATTAAGAAGATACTGACACCAATTTAATTCGGTGCCTTCAGCCGCTGCGGCACCAAGTAGCACTACGCTCGCAGGCACCTCCGGAGGCCTAGCTGTTCTGAGGATTTTTCCTGCGAGCAACTGGGTGACGAATCTTGTGTTTATGTCTTCAATTTCTTCTGTGGGAAAACCTATTTTCCCTTTTACCAATGCATGGCTTTTCTTCATCTTCTCGGCAGCTTCTTTTTCCTTACTCTTCCCTTGGAAGAACTACTTGGGATCCTTACCACGCTTGCTTAACCGTGTGATGCGGTGGATTAAATCAATGTTGACATCGATATTTCTGTCGAGCCATAGATATCCCTGGTGGATTCGCGCCATCAGTGTGCAAACCACTACATTAAGTTCTGATGAACGATCAAAATGAGGTAGTCAGAGCAGGTTCAGCAACCCTGACTGAACGATGGGTGTCCACTAGCTTTCGACAACCAAGTTAAAAGTTCCCTTGGCATCCTTTTTCCAGCACATATACTGGTTAGGCTGGAACTGTGGGTACTTAGGCACATGGGGCTTTTCCTTTTGCATGCCTAGGAGGTCAAAATCTTCCCACTTACAGTCTACGATATTTCCGAGTAGGTTCTTGGAAACCTCTACATGTTTTGAAATCGACGACAATGGGATTTCATATCTAGCATTATTGGTCAATTTAAAGACTAGGGCATCCAACGCCTGAGGTGATATATACTCTGGTGTCAACTTCAAGGGTTCTTTCTGAAAGACCAGCGATCTTTGCATCGTCTGGCCTGTCTTTTGAATCTTGCTTCGTGGTGCTGTTACGTCTTTCCCTTTGTCTTTCCCTTTGTCCTGCATGATTGGAGTATGGCGAGGTGATCTTCTGGATGCTTGACCGGGTTCGAGTATAGTCTTCTTGGAAGGGGTTTTCATTAACTCTACAATTCCCCCGTGCTCAAAGACCCGGATTACTTCTTGAAGTGTAAGCTCTTATTCGCTATCTGGTGATTTGGACATTCACTGGTGAGAGTAGGCAACTATTTCTGAGATATGACTAAGCATTGCTAACATAGGAATGAAGGCGTGAAAAATTCTAAGTGTCTGGTAATGCCCGCGAGTCCTTAGGCTGCGTTATTTATAGGCACAGTTGAGTCCCCCCTGCGCCTTCCAATGGTTAGATGAGCATTTAATGTGGTGTCCGTTGGCCAATTTGAACGAATCCTTCGATCCCTTTTGTCGTCAATGTATCTAGAACGACTATCTTTTCGTTAAATGCTGAAGCGATTGCTTGCAATGGCCAGCTAACCACTATTTTTTTTTTCAAAGGTAGTGTAACGGCTATTTTTCTGAGTGCTATGTCGAGCTGCGTGGCAATCCATATGTGATCCCGCATAGTTACTTCACAGTGCTACTATTTTTCAACTGTGTGGTTTCCTTTTTCTTTTCTTACTTCTTCTCTCTTTCTCTTTTTTTTTCTCGCGCAGCTTCAGCAATGCTGCATGGTACACACATTGTTCTATTTATCATACATGTACAGACTCCTTTACATTTCTAGTGTCCAATTTCAACTGTACCTGACACTTGGAAATATCTTCCTCTGCTTATCATTCGGGATTCTACGAAGCAGGGCTGTCATGATACAGCTTTAGTCTAGTTCCATTTATCAAAGTTGGTAGGGTATCACCAACTAAATTGGCTAACTGGACTACAACAATGTTAGTAACATGTATCACAGTATATGGACCAAGCCAATGCATCTTAAATTTACCAGGAAACTTCATGAATTTGCTATCATATAGGATGACTAGGTCACCTACCTGGAAGCACTTGTTCTTTTTATGGCGATCATACCAAGCTTTCTCGCGGTCTTTCTGAGCTTGCTGGTGGAATCCGGCAATGAAGCAATCTTCCTCCAAACCAACAAGGTGTATCAACCTTTCTTCTAATGTTGCACAGTCTGCCATCCCTATGAACGCAGCGATCCTTAAACTAGGGACAATATATTCCATTGGCATTATAGCTTCCTGCCCATAAGCCAACCGAAAGGGAGTCTATCCTGTCAATTTCTTGCATGTAGTCCTGTATGCCCATAACATAGAGGAGAAGCGCAGGTCCCAGTCATCTCTATTTACATTGTAGACCTTAGTGAGTGCATTTTCCAATATCTTATTGAAAGCCTCAACAATACCATTCGCCTGTGGATGATATGGGGTACTGCACTGGTGATGTATGTGGAATTCCTCTGTAAGTGCCTCAATGGTCTTGTTCAAAAAGTGAGTACCTTGTTCACTCATCAAAATCTTCGAATGGCCTAATATTGACAATATGTCTTCAAAAATAAACTACGCAGCAGTACTGGCGCTGCAATCCTTTACTGGCTTTGCTTCTACCCATCTGGTGAGGTAATCAGTAGCAGTAATAATATACCTCGCACCAGTTCTTTTCCCTGGTGGGTTTATAGGACCCATAAAATAAATTGCCCATTTCTCAAACGCCTGCAAGGTCAACTGTGGATTCAATGGAATCTCATCCCTTCATGAAGGTTTCCCTGTCCTCTCACAGACATCATAGTTCCTGCAGTGTTCTTTGGAATCTTTGTGGATCATGGGCCACCATAGCCCTTCGTGCAATATCTTCTGCGCAATGGCCCTTCCTGCATAGTGATCTCCCACGACCCCTGAATGTCCGTCTACTAGAATAAATGGTTTCTCATGATCTAGTACGCATCTGTGCAGGACTTCATCGAGTCCGAGTTTGTATAACGGACCTGCAATTATAGTGAATTCTGTGGTGCGCACCACTAGCTGTTTCTTCTGCTGGACAGATAATTCCTTCGGTGCCAGCCCTGTTGTCAGAAAATTGATGATATCCTTATAATAATCATCGGAAACCTGTATGGAAAATAGCTGTGCATCAGGTAGACTGTCTTCAATGTTCGTCGACTCTTCTCCTGACTCAATCCTTGACAGATGATTAGGTCCCAAGTTCATTTTACCTAGCTTAACAACAATCTCAAAATCATACTCCTGGAATAGCAACAACCATCTGCATATGCGCCCCCCTAACATTGGCTTATTGACCAAGTATTTCAACGCAGACTGGTCAGTGAACATAAGGAAGTGCGCACCAAGCAAGTAATGCCTGAATTTATGTAGGGCATATACCATCGCAAGACCTTCCCTCTCAGTAGTAGTGTTGGCTGCTTTCTTGGGCAGACCCGGGTTTTAATGAAGCGCAGCAACAAACCCCTTGGCGCACTGGCCCTCTCGGCAACGAGCTGCGCGGCAGCTCGAGGTCTCACCCGAAGTGGCTATGGGGGGGTTAAGGAATCAGATTTCCTTAACCGTGGTGATGCGGAGATTGTTCTTCCTCTTCCGGTTCCTCAGATATCGGCGGTCCGACTCTCCCGCAGGCCCCTCGGCGCAACTGCGAGGTTTCCTTCCTCAGTAGGCCCGCTGCGCAGTTTCTCCTCTCTGGCGCAGAAGGCAAGTATTCCTTGCGCCGATGCGTTAAGTACCTCTTCGCCCTGTGCGCCCAGCGCAGTATCACATTCCTCGGTCGCTGCCGCGACAGTGCTCCACCATGTCTTCAGTACTTAACACTTCATAGCTATCAAGGGACCTTCCCAAACTCACTACACAGTCGCAAAGGTAATGCAAGAGTCTGGTATACACAGGTAATGAACTTAAGCTGTTAAATCATTCACGCAATCATTATAACAAGAAGAAATATGTGAAGCTCGTCTCCTCGAGGAAAACCACGTCCACGGGAGTTTATATTAACCAGAAAATGATAGAGTTATACAATATGCTGCGCACACAGCTGCAGCCTTAGATCTTTTCAGGAAACTCCACGCACACAGCTGGGAGCCCTTCTCTCAATCTAGTCTCTTCTCTACAGAGATTACAAAGGCACAGACGTCAACTCAGACTGTCTGGCAACTCAGGGATTAGCTCCTTGGCTATCCGACTCTTACTCTAGTTCTACACACTCGGTAGAAAACATAGCAAAGGATAATCAACACATGATCTATCCTCGAGACTGACTATCGAACAGTCTAACCATCTAAATATCCCAAGAATATCTAACCTCTTCTTATTTATTATGTATACATATATATAGGTGGCCATGACGGTCACACCTTTACAAAACTGTGGGCCTTTCCCAACAGTGATTCCCAAAAACCCTAACCACGCACATGGCTAGGTGTACTGTAGGCGCCGCTTGCAGTCACGTCGCCGCTTCCTGCAGGCTCCTTGACTTTCGGCGCAGATTGTGGGTATGGGCGCTTGTCCTTCGCCTTCAATGATCTGGTCCGTTGCTCCTCCTTGATCCGAGCAACCATAACTTCTGTACTAAGCCTTTAAATGAGGGTAGCTGAGCCCTCTACTCCATCGCCTTATTTATTATGGTAGCTGAGCCACCTTCATTCTTAGATGACGTGCGCGCGAACTCCGTGATTTCCGGTCCGTGGTCTTCGCTGAGCTTGTCCATCTAGCACCGTACTGCGCACCGTCTCCTTCTTGCCCAAAACTTAGTGCTTGTCCCAAAATTAGCACTTTCCTTCCATACTTGTGCTTTTTTCCCAAAATTCGCAGCTTTACCATAGCTACGGCCTTGGCTCCAACAGGCCCCTAACACTCACTTGTGGCTCGCCCTCGAGCCACTCGCACTAGCGTGTGGTCGCTTGATTTGCGCATCTGCTTTTGCTTGGGTCTCCACGACTTTTTTCTTCCACTGCGCAATAGCGGAGTCCAATTCATCGATACATTCCACAGCTGTCTGCACCATTTCTGCGGTGGCTTATTCTTTAGTGATGGTCTCAATCACCTCTTGAGATTCAGCAATCTCTTTGATTTTTGCCTCAACTTGACCAACGATTTCAGCATACTCATCCATGAATGGCTGAATGCTGTTGGTGAGCTTCTCATCTTCAGTTCTGAGCTTGTGCAGTTGCTGCTGCATTTTGCGCACTTCACTCATTTTCTTCATTTTTGGTAAGCCTGTTAAGGGCTTAGCTTCTTCAGTCAGAACAGTTAGAGACTGTTCTGCGGCTTGTATTTGTTCCAAAAGACCAAGTTTAAAAGGGAGTGTCTCAAGCTCCGTCCAAGCTTCCATAGCTTGGCTCATCAGGTTCTCGGCTTCCTGTATTCTATCTTTCATCTGTGTGGAAGCTCTGCTCAGTGCTTCAAATTGTACCTGCGCATCATCCGTAAACTGCGCAGCAACGCGAGCTTCTAGCTCAGCGATCTGGGTTCTATGGCCTTCAGCCATAGCAACTATTTCTTGCTCCAGGGTTTTCGCCCTTCCTCCAATAATTTGAACTTTTGCAACCAGAGGGAGGTCTGGTTGAATCTCGCAAGCCGGCAATTCCTGGGCAATCTCATCGACTGCGTTTCTGATGCCGATGTCTTGCGCCTCATAAAGTGCAAGTTTCTCAGATATATTCTTATGGCTTGCCTTCAACTCTAACTCCTGCGATTGCAGTCGTTGGTTTGCCTAGAAGGTGGAGAGCTCTCTAGCTCTCAGCTCAACAGAAACTTTCTCATGCACAAGCTATAGAGTCTCTATAGGAATTAAAGACAAATTTATTTCTACAGGCCCAACTGAGCTTACCTGTAGTGCAGCTAGCGGATCTGGAAGTGTCATGCTGGTAGGCAGAATATGCACGACAGTACACCTTTCTGCGAGTACTTCAACTCGCTCAGCACTTGGAATTTCTTGGGGCGCCTGCAAAGTAGATGCTGGCGCATGGGTCTGTGCAACTCTTCCTGCGAGACCTTTCAATTCTACGTACTGCAAGTCTAAAGCACTTCTGATGTGAGTGTGCGCATTGCGCAGCTCGCGAAATTGCTCGTGTATGTACTGGTCGATCCCCGAGGGAATAGCCTCAGCAGGATGCGACACTTTTTGCTTCTTGGTGGCCGGTTCTATGGAGCCTTCATCACTTCTTTGCTCCGGGGCTTCCTTGCCCTTATCCTTCTCTTTCGCAGCGGTGGTTGGCAGCGCAGATGCGAGATCGACGGCCTCCCTCCACTCATCCGACCAAGACTTGATGGTTTCTTCAACGTCCTCGGTAGTCATTCTGTAAAGGCCTAGAGCCCATTCATCTGGAATGCCGCAAGGGCGGAGGTAAAGTTGATGTATGTCGGCTGTAAAAGCCAGCTTTCCCTCATATAATGTGGCTGTCTCCTCGCTCAGCCTTGGCATTTCTTGAATGGTATCTCGGAGGAGATAGTAGTATTCACAAAAGACAGCGCGATTCGTCTTGCGCTTCGCGGGATTGGGAGAATCCCAGAGGTTGATGTAGCGCATGCCAGCAACCTCTCCTGCGCGGCGCGGAAGGAACTGAGTATTGGGGGGCTCCTTCCACCCAACGAGAGCGCATAAAATTAGAAGCCAAGAAAAATGGAATGATTGGGCTGCATTATCCTGCACATTCAGGCAATCATCCAAGAAAGAATTCAGCAGGAAGAGAGACCAGTTGTACTGCTCTCCCTCCGCAGCTGCGATGGCGAGCTCCACGACAGCTCCAGTGACTTCCTTCGGTCGGCACTTTGTGAGAAGTCTGCCTGCAAGCAGACTTCCTGTAAATCGGAGTGCCTCATCTTCTACTGTAGTGAGGTCATAAGCCCGACCTCCTCTTGTTAAGTTATACTTCTGCACCAGCTGTGCAGCCAATTTTCTGTCTTTGTCCTTTCCCACAAAGTGAATATTGGGATCCTTACCAGCCTTAGATAGACCGGTGATGCGGTGAATCAAATCAACATTTAGATCAATTGGCCTCCCGATCCAAAGGTTACCTCCATGAACACATGAAAGTAGCGTCTTAACAACTGCATTGACTTCGTTGCTACGCCCGAAATGCGGTAGCTTTAACAAATTCAGGAGTCCAGGGCGCTCAATATTTGCTGCAAATCCCTTCGGGATAAACTCGTCAACCTTCCTGGTGGGATTATGCACTACATTCAGATATCGATCTAGATGGAACTGAGGATATGTCTTATAGTCTCCGAGGTTGAAATCAGAGAACTTGACCAGTGGAATGTGTCCCAACAGTTGCCCTTCTACCCGCACACCAGCCGATAGTGGCGGTAACGGAATGGGATACTTTGCATTCTTCGGGATCTGTACTTCTGGCGCATCATCTGGACGCGGCAGAATATAGTTCGCCATGGTCGCCAATGGCTCTGGAACAGGTTCTTCTGGCTGCGATGGCGACGCTCTTGTAGCCGGAGACTGTTTGGGATCCTGATAACCAGGATGTACATAAGTCGAAGCCGTGACTGGAGTAGTCATGCCGAAATCTAAGCCTCGGCGCAGGAATTGACGAACAACTTCTTCAGTTGACAGGTTCTCCGTCGTGAATCGATGTAGGGAACAAAAACTTTGGGCAGCAAATGGCGGACGAGCGTAGGATTTAGACACTGAAAACAAGGGAAAATACTCTGCACAACTCGACTCTGAAAACAATAACTCAGATTCTTTAAACAAGATATCAATTCGAGGAAAGTAACCCAAAAATTATACAAGTGTGAGGTATTTATAGCCAGAGGTGCTAGTAAATGCGACCAAGTGGGGTTACTTAGCTGTAGGCAGCTATACATGAGTTGACAACACGCTATCCTCCTCGCCGTATTGGTGCATTTATTATGATTGACGGGCTCTGACAGCCTTCCGGGAGAAGCTAATGCTTTCGGCGCCTGAGTTAAATGCAAATCTTTCAGAGATCAAGCCAAATCCGTCAGAGCGGCTTAGACTTAAATAGCGGACTTATCCTTCACTTATTCAGACGCGGCTACATAACTGCTGTAATTCCAAATTTTCGGCGGGTCATTTCAACTTAGGGAACTGTGCCTCTAGGGGTCCACAAGGAGAACTCTTCAAGCGGTGAATTAACACAGGGAGCTCCGCAAGAGCGATAGTTCAACGGTCCGGGGAGAAGCTTCGCAAGAGCGCAACTATGTTCGCTCCAACCAAACTTTAGTCATGCGCGGATGTTTCTAGGAACTGCGCAGGAAGCCGGAGACTGAGTGTCTCGCAACTTCCGTGTAGACTGAATGCGGTGCCTCTTTCAACTACACTGGGCATCTGCATTCCAGCAATATATTAGGTCGACAGGGCGGAGTGGCCGTCGCGATAAAGCTTGAGCCGACTCCCGTTGATCATTGTAGGTAGTAATTCTCCATCAAGCTTTGCAAGCTGTAATGCGCCTCCGTCTGTTATTTTTATCACCTGAAAAGGGCCTAACCAATGTACACGAAACTTGCCCGGAAACTTGATGAATTTACTATCATAAAGGAGTACCAAGTCTCCTTCTTCAAATTGTTTATGCTTAATGTGCCTGTCATGCCAAGCTTTCTGCCTTGCCTTCTGTACCTGTTGATGGAATCCGGCTAAAAGTCGGTCTTCTTCTAAGGCAAGCAGTTGCGAAAGTCTTTCATTCATAGTATTAGGATCTGCCATCTCTGTGATTTGCGCGATTCTAAGACTGGGAACAATGTATTCCATGGGCATAACTGCTTCTTGTCCATACACCAAACTGAAAGGTGTGTGGCCTGTTAGTTTCTTGCAAGTGGTTCTGTAAGCCCATAATACAGCTGTGACTCTAAGGTCCCAATCATCTCTTTGTTGATTACAGATCTTCGTCAGGGCATTCTCAAGGATCTTATTGAATGCTTCGACCGTACCATTAGCTTGAGGATGGTAGGGTGTACTCTTATGGTGATTAAATTGAAATTCTTCAGTAAGGGCCTCTATAGTCTCATTGAGGAAATGTGTACCCTGATCGCTCATGAGAATCACTGGACATCCAAATCTAGTGATAATATTCTCGAAAATGAACTGCGCGGCCGTAGCAGCGTCGTAGTTCCTAACTGGCTTCGCCTCAGCCCATCTGGTGAGGTATTCAGTAGCTGTAATGATGTATCTTGTGCCAGTTCTTTTTCCTGGTGGGTTGATAGCTCCTACAAAGTCAATGACCCATTTATCAAAAGCACGCAGTGTGATCTGGGGTCTTAGTGGCATTTCATCTCTCCTTGAGGGTTTTCCTGTTCGTTGGCACACATCGCAACATTTACAGAATGCCTTAGTATCCTTGTGCAATGTCGGCCACCAAAGACCTGCGGCTAATATCTTTTGAGCAGTCGGCTTTCCTGCGAAATGGCCTCCTGCGGTACCTGAATGCGCTTCTGCGATGATAGAGCTCTTTTCATGTGGTAAGATACATCTGCGCAAAACTTCGTCAGGGCCCAACTTATAAAGCTGGCCTGCTATCAAAGTGAAGTCTGCGGCTCTGACAACAAGTTGCTTCTTCTGCTGGATTGTAAACTCAGCCGGCGCTTGCCCGGTAGTGAGAAACTCAAGAATATCAGAATAATATTCGTCTGCTGCTTGAATAGAAAACAACTGTGCGTCAGGAAGATTGTCCTCCAGACTTGTAGGTTCCTCTCCTGACTCTATCCTGGATAGATGGTCAGGCCCTGCATTCAATCTGCCTGGCTTTACAATAACCTCGAAATCATATTCTTGAAAGAGCAGTAGCCATCTGCAAATTCTTCCTCCTAAGACTGGTTTATTGACCAAATATTTCAAAGCAGAATGGTCAGTATACATTTTAAAATGAGCGCCTAATAGGTAGTGTTTGAATTTCTGTAGGGCATACACCATAGCTAATCCTTCCCTTTCTGTAGTGGTGTAGTTCTTCTCAGTTGTAGATAGCTTTCTGCTGGAGTAAGCAATCGGGTGGTCAATACTTCCTTCTCCAGACTATGTAAGCACAACCCCCAATGCTATGGAAGAAGCATCAACATGAACATGAAAAGGTTTTCGCCAGTCCGGGAAAACTAGAATAGGCGTTGTGATCATCTTTTCTTTAAGTGTGTCCAAGCTCTGTTGGCATTCTTCTGTCCATTGGAACTTCGAATCCTTTTTCAGCAATCTTTCCATAGGCGCTGTGATCCTTGCATATCCTTTGATGAATTTTCTGTAGTATCCTGTATGTCCCAATGTAGTGCGCAATTGCTTAACTGAGTTGGGCGCAGGTAAATTAGCAATGATGGCAACCTTCGCAGGATCCATCAGGAGTCCTTGTCTGCATACAATATGTCCCAACAAAATACCAAAGGGCGCACAAAATATACATTTTTTCAAGTTAAGGGAAATCTGATGCTGTCTACATTTTTCTAACATCATGCGCAGATTTTCAATATGGTTCTTTAATAGGCCAAATACAATCCAGTCATCAAAATAGACTTCTAAAAACTTGTGAATGAATTCCTTAAAAACAGCAACAACAACTCTAGAGAAGATAGCAGGTGCGTTTTTAAGACCAAAGGGCATTACCGTATACTGGAATGAGCCCCATTCAGTTGCAAAAGTAGTCTTGTGGCGGTCGTCCGGATGAATTCTGATCTGATGATATCCCGAAAAACCATCAGTGAAAGAGTAAGCCTCTTGTCCTCCAACATTATCAAGTACTTCATCTGTGAAAGGAGTGGGAAATGGATTGTGTGCTGATGCATCATTGAGTTTGCGCAAGTCGACGCAGATTCTTATTTCACCTTTCGTTTTCTTTTCTTGGACCACCATAGGACTAATCCAATCGATTTCCTCTACTGGCTCAATAATACCTGCTGCGAGCATTTTATCAATTTCTTCTTTGACTTTTTCTTTATAGCGCGGGTTCAACCTGTATGGGCGCTGCTTTACTGGCTTGGCGTCTGGTTTCAGAGGTATGCGCATCACTCCTAAGTCTCCTAGGATGCCTTTCATTTCTGTGAACCTGGTAGGAAAGATATCCTGGTAGTCACGCAATAATTCTGAAACATGTCCAACAGTTTCATCATCCCAATAATCTCCTATAGAAGCAAACTTTGGTTCAGCTTCTGTACCAATGTTAATCTTCTTGAGCTTGACGTGTTCTGTGATGGCAGGAATATCAAGCTCAGGACCTTTAATATTGCGCGTCCCTTCTGATTCTGGGATATTGATGTTGCGAGGATCGTCCTCCTCATCTTCAGCGGTGAAGTTATAAAATTCCAGGGCATGTTCTATCTGGACAACCCAATCTGGTTGGGAATATTCTGATAACGGGCATTGTTCAAATATCTTCTTTTTAATACACTTCAAAGCCTGATCGATGCTTGGATGTTCTGACTCAAAGCTGAAGGTAAGTTGAAAGCTTTCTATCGTAAGAGGCCAACTGATAGTGCCTTTGCGCAATTCTGTTTCAGTATACCAATTCCTTGGAACTGTATCCAATGTGTGGATGAATAGGTGAACCCATTCATCTTCCGGAATATCTGACCATTGCTGAATACATGCTTCAATGTGTGACCTGGGGTCACTCTGTCCCTCATATTTGCGTAGGGCTCCGGCTGTGGTGTCCTGAAATCTGCGCAGTATCAATCTGCGACAGTCTTGCCATGTATGAATATTCTCCTTATGCGCAGCCCACCATCTTGCGGGTGTGGCGCGCAATGCTACATCCAATGCCTGTATGCGCTGCTGTTCTGGAAGCTTTTGTTCATATTCATGTATGAATTTAGTTACTTCAGTTAGACCATCAAAAATTGGAGTATCAGTTAATTCTGTGCCAATCCATCGAATGGATTTAGTTATCATGGCGCAACGTCTTGCAGAAACCTCATGTAACCGATTCTGCCAGTTTTCTAGTCCTGCATCTGAGTCTGATGTGCATGAGCTATCGCATCGCCAGCTGATATGGCCATCTGCTGTGGGGTTGACATAGTCACTGTGGTTAGTAGTCATTTGGTACAAACTTTCCATGTGGCGCGCTTCCTCTTCTGCGCGAATGGGTTCTATATACCTTGGTCCTTGAATAGGATCAAGTGGTGCGATGACCCTAATCTGGTCATCCTCAAAGGTCATCTGTCTTTTCTTCAAATTAATGACAGCCAAATTATCAAATGCCCAGTCTATTCCTAAAAGTGCTGGGTATGGTCTACTATCATCCAGGATTTTGATTACTTCAAAATCTGCAGAGCTTCTTACTCCTTCAATATCAATAGGTACATTGGGTAATCTGCCCAATGGAGAGACTCATTGCTGATTCGCGAGTCTTAGATGGATAGGGGATCTTGTAAGCTGAGGGCTTCCCATCTGTTCCCATGTCTGCATAGTGAGAACATTGGCTTCTGAGCCCAAATCTAACATGACTTCGTCCATTTCAAATGCTCCAATCTGCGCTGTGAGCCTCATCTCTTTTCCAGTTCTAATGTGACTCCTAATCTGGTGAACAGCACGCTGCGGTGTGTTCGTCGAAGCAGACTGTTGGCACTGATCCAACAGGTGTTGGAGTTCTAGAGTTGCCTTTTCATTGCGCAACAATTTTAAGCATTGTCGCAGGAACGCATGAACACTGCCTAGTGCATGCTCCTCGTCAGGCCTTCCAGCTGTAGTGGCCTGTTCTTGTACCAGGTTGTCTTGTCTCAGCACTTGCGATCTAATATTGTTCTGCGGAATTGCGGCAGAACTTGAAGCTCTCGGATCTGAGAAATACTCTTGAGCTTGCTTGAATGCTTCTTTTTGCTTCTGCAGGTTAAGTGGGGCTGGTTTAATATTAGCGCGGCGCACCCATTGCGTCGCTTGCTTTCCCATTCCCATCTCTTGCGCACCGGTGGTTGCTCCACTGCGTGTCACTATATTAACTGTAGGGTCTGGTTCTCTTTTTTCTGCTGCAATCAACTGAATATTCTGATTGACCTGTGGGGTCTTTGCTTGCATCTTAGCCTGTAACTGAGGGCATTCTTCAATGATATGGTCAGAAGATTTACAATACCTACAGAGGGTTGTAGGATTTTGGCAATCCCTGGCAAAATGACCTTGTGTTCCGCAATTATAACAAGTGATCTATCCTCTTCCGCGACCAAAATTTGTTGTGCGTCCACGTCCCCTGTAATTTCCTGCTTGGGCGTCGCGAGTTTGGTCATACGGTGGACCGGCTGTGGGTCCTTGTGTCTCTGCTTGTACCCTATTAACATCATGCTTTCTTTCTATCATAAGATCATATGCTCTACAATTGTTCTCATCATGACCTACTGATTTACAGAAATTACAATATAGATTCTTTGGAGTTTGTACATATTTCTGAAGTAAGTGGCATTCTTGTGGTCTATGACCTCTAGTTCTACAGATTTCACACCAAGGCCCCTGTGCCTGTGGTAGAGGGTTAGGTGCTCCAGTTGCAATATAGTCTATGAAAACGGGGCAATGGTCCTTTGAATGACCTTGGGCTTTACATTTTGTACACCAAATTTCTTCCTTAATCTCCTTGCCTTTCTTAATATCATGCACTTGCAAGGTTAAGTTTGCTAATTGGTTCTGCAACTGCGCAACATCGTTGCTTGTTCCCGCAATGGGCGAAGCTTCTAGTTTCATAGCCATCTCCAGAGCTTGTTCCTGAGTATTGAGATTCTGTTGCATAAGAGGAAGTCTAATGTGTGGGAGCAGCGCAGCAATGAACCATTCTTTATGCTGCTGTGGTGCAAACTCGAAGCTTACTTGATCTATCAAGGCTTTGAATTTCTGGTCAAAGTCCCATACTGATTCTGTAGGTAACTGTTTGATGTCTTTGAGCTCTGTTATACACTGTGATTCTGATTTAGGTTTCTTGAATTCTCGAATCATGGCATTTCTTACATCAGCAAGCGTTCTATTCTGTGCTACTGAGTATTTCATGAACCAAGTTAAGGCTCTTTCTCTTAGTGTGGTTGCTAACTGAACCAGTTTAACAGCATCATCATTAATTTGCTTAATTGTCCAAATGGCTTCACATAAGAACCAGTGCTGCTCAGGGTCTTCTATCCCTGTTCCTCTAAAAGTTGGTAGCTTCATGTCATCACCCATCCTTCTTGTGCTAGGTTGAGGTGAGGGTGCTGTAGCAGTGCTTCTGGGCTGGTTAAATAAAGGTGGTGCAGAGGTACTAGAAGTACCGTGTGGGCTGCTAGAAGATGTTACTGCGGGGTTATACTGAGCTCCGTCTGGTTTTTGCGGTGTGAAGGGGTGATAAGGGATATGAGCACTCCCTTGTCTTTCTATATGGCTTAGTCCAGGGATTTGGCTATCGTCTGGGCTAGACTCACAAGAATATTGGTCAAGGCCTACTTTATATCGTTTTCCACTACGAGTGCACCCAATAAGTTCAGGATCACTATCAGAATCTACGGACATTACTTGTCTATGCTATTCATCAGAAGCAATACATAGCTTTCCTTTTTCATACAGAAGCATTTTAATCCATAAGTTCAGAGAATTTAAGAACTTACCTCTGTGTACTTGGAAGAAATTCCTCTCAGCTTCACTGAAACTCTTTCTTGTATCTACTACAAACTCGGTGATGAAACCTTTCAGTAGACTATTCAACCAAAAGTCTACTGCGCGGGACACCGGATTGTCTATCCGCTTCACAATACTGACTAGCTCAGGCGTCCAAGCGACGGGTCGATCAATATGCACAGTAGGTCTAGAGTCTGCTAACTTGGCTATCCAAGCGTGCAACTCCAGTGCGAATGTAACAAAGAAAATTTCGTGAAGGTCAGTATAAATATGCTTCTGCAACCAGTCTTCCGTTTCGAGCGTAGAACTTCTATTTTCTTGTTCAGCGAACTCTTTAGCCTTTAAGTCAAACCAGTCTCCAATTTCTTTAGCTGTAGGATTCCAGTAACACATTTGTTAACTGAGCAAGCTCGCACGTCACTGGAATAAGGAGTCTCATTCACGCGGCAACGGAACCATTTGTTGGATCAACAACAGGGTTCAAAGCAACGGAAGTGACGTGATCGAAAAGTCATAAGGCAACGGAACCATTTGTTGTCCTCGATCTCGCGCGTCGCCTAAATAACAAGTCTCACAACAGCAAGTCGCAAGGCAACGGAACCATTTGTTGTCCTCGATCTCGTGCGTCTCCTAAATAACAAGTCTCACAACAGCAAGTCGCAAGGCAACGGAACCATTTGTTGTCCTCGATCTCGCGCATCGCCTAAATAACAAGTCTCACAACAGCAGGTCGCAAGGCAACGGAACCATTTGTTGGCTGCTTTCTTGGGCAGACCCGGGTTTTAATGAAGCGCAGCAACAAACCCCTTGGCGCACTGGCCCTCTCGGCAACGAGCTGCGCGGCAGCTCGAGGTCTCACCCGAAGTGGCTATGGGGGGGTTAAGGAATCAGATTTCCTTAACCGTGGTGACGCGGAGATTGTTCTTCCTCTTCCGGTTCCTCAGATATCGGCGATCCGACTCTCCCGCAGGCCCCTCGGTGCAACTGCGAGGTTTCCTTCCTCAGCAGGCCCGCTGCGCAGTTTCTCCTCTCTGGCGCAGAAGGTAAGTATTCCTTGCGCCGATGCGTTAAGTACCTCTTCGCCCTGCGCGCCCAGCGCAGTATCACATTCCTCGGTCGCTGCCGCGACAGTGCTCCACCATGTCTTCAGTACTTAACACTTCATAGCTATCAAGGGACCTTCCCAAACTCACTACACAGTCGCAAAGGTAATGCAAGAGTCTGGTATACACAGGTAATGAACTTAAGCTGTTAAATCATTCACGCAATCATTATAACAAGAAGAAATATGTGAAGCTCGTCTCCTCGAGGAAAACCACGTCCACGGGAGTTTATATTAACCAGAAAATGATAGAGTTATACAATATGCTGCGCACACAGCTGCAGCCTTAGATCTTTTCAGGAAACTCCACGCACACAGCTGGGATCCCTTCTCTCAATCTAGTCTCTTCTCTACAGAGATTACAAAGGCACAGACGTCAACTCAGACTGTCTGGCAACTCAGGGATTATCTCCTCGGCTATCCGACTCTTACTCTAGTTCTACACACTCGGTAGAAAACATAGCAAAGGATAATCAACACATGATCTATCCTCGAGACTGACTATCGAACAGTCTAACCATCTAAATATCCCAAGAATATCTAACCTCTTCTTCTTTATTATGTATACATATATATAGGTGGCCATGACGGTCACACCTTTACAAAACTGTGGGCCTTTCCCAACAGTGATTCCCAAAAACCCTAACCACGCACATGGCTAGGTGTACTGTAGGCGCCGCTTGCAGTCACGTCGCCGCTTCCTGCAGGCTCCTTGACTTTCGGTGCAGATTGTGGGTATGGGCGCTTGTCCTTCGCCTTCAATGCTCTGGTCCGTTGCTCCTCCTTGATCCGAGCAACCATAACTTCTGTACTAAGCCTTTAAATGAGGGTAGCTGAGCCCTCTACTCCATCGCCTTATTTATTATGGTAGCTGAGCCACCTTCATTCTTAAATGACGTGCGCGCGAACTCCGTGATTTCCAGTCCGTGGTCTTCGCTGAGCTTGTCCATCTGGCACCGTACTGCGCACCGTCTCCTTCTTGCCCAAAACTTAGTGCTTGTCCCAAAATTAGCACTTTCCTTCCATACTTGTGCTTTTTTCCCAAAATTCGCAGCTTTACCGTAGCTACGGCCTTGGCTCCAACAAGTAGTATAGTTCTTTTCTGTTGTTGAGAGTTTTCTGCTTGAAAATTCAATAGGGTGGTCAATACCTCCTTCCCCTGGCTGAGCTACCACGATTCCCAAGGAAATGCATGATGCGTCAACATGGACATGAAATGGCTTCATCTAGTCTGGAAAGACTAGAATCGGCGCAATCACCATCTTTTCTTTTAGTGTATCAAAACCATGTTCGCATTCCGCATTCCAAATGAACGGTGCATCTTTCTTTAGCATCTTTTCCATTGTTGCGGTTATCTGCGCGTAGCCCTTTATAAATTTCCTGTAGTATCTAGTATGGCCTAAGGTAGAGTGCAACATCTTGACTGAATTTGGTGTTGGCAAGTTCACAATAATGGCAATCTTCACAGGGTCCACCATCAGTCCTTGCTTACAAACAATGTGCCCAAGTAAAATCCCATAAGGAACACAAAAAATACACTTCTTTAGATTTAAAGAGATCTTATGCTGTTGACACTTCTCAAGCATCATTCTGAGTTTCGCACAATGGTTCTTCAATAGACCAAACACAGTCCAATCATCAAAATAGGATTCGATAAACTTATGCATAAACTCTTTGAATGCCGCGACGACCACTCTGGAAAATATGGCAGGTGTGTTCTTCAGGCCAAAAGGCATTACTGTGTACTGGAACGACCCCCATTTTGTAGCAAAAGTCGTCTTATGCCTGTCTGCGGGTTCAATCCTTATCTGATGATACCCTGAAAAATCATCAGTAAAAGAATAGGCCTCATTCCCTCCAACATTATCAAGCACTTCGTCCGTGAATGGAGTATGGAATGGGTCGTGCATGGAAGCATCATTCAGTTTTCTTAGATCAACACAAATCTTGATCTCACCCTTCGCTTTCTTGTCTTGAACGACCATGGGACTAATCCATTCTGATTCCTCGACAGGTTCAATGATTCCTGCTTCAAGCATCTTATCCAGCTCTGCGCGTACTCTTTCTTTGTAGCGCGGTTTTAGTCTGTATGGTCTCTGCTTTATAGGATTTGCGCCTAGCTTCAAAGGTATTTTCATGACTCCTATGTCTCCCAGAATTCCTTTCATTTGTGTAAATTTTGTCGGAAACAGCTCCTGATACTCATGCAGGGTGTCTGCGATCTCTGCAACAGTCTGATTGTCCCAATAGTCTCTGATTGCTTTGAACTTCGGTTCTTCTTTTGTGCCAATATTCACCGTCTGTGTTTTTACTGGTCCGCTCATATCTGGGATTTCTAACGAAGGTCCTTCTACATCACGCGCACCCGCCGATTCTGGTATGTTTATGTTGCACAAATCATCATCATCGACTTCATTTCTATCATCGATGTCTTCAGCTAGGTTGTAACGCTCGATAAGTTGTTCTTCATGTTCCTTCCATTCCAACTGTAGGTGTCCAGGAACGCTATTGCCCCGAAGAATTCCTCCAATGTCATATTTCTGTGAGGACAGTCTTCCCTGAATATGCGTTCCTTAATTATTTGCAATGTGTCATGGATCAACGGGTTCTCATCCTCGAAGATGAAGTCCCTCTGGAAGTTTGTAGTCAGCATTTACCAATAATTGGTTTCTCTGCGCAACTCCAGGTCTAGGTACCATTTCTTTGGAATGTCATCATCCAGCGTGTGTACAAATAGATGCACCCTTTCTTTATGTGGCCTTTCTAGCCATGCCTGCAAACAGACTTCAAGGTGCTGACTATGATATGTCTATCCATTAAACTTCTCAAAGGGTAAAGTAACCCTATCGGCAAACCGAATCTGCATCTTAATCCTGCATTGGTCCCAAGTGATCAATGTCTTCTTGTGCGCAATCCACCATCAGGAAGATGTGTCACACAGTGCCATATCCAATGCTGGTAATATGTGCTCATCTGCAATAGTTGCATTGTATTCTTGGATGAAAGTATAAACATTAGCAGAACCATCATATGTGGGAATAGGACTTACCTCCTTCCCGATCCATCGCAGTGATTTCATAACCTGCACGCATCTTCTTGCTGATACTTCATGCATCTGGCTTTGCTAATTTTCCAGCCCTACCTCCGAGTCAGAGATGCAGGAGTTGTCACATCTCCAGCTAAGTGTACCATCTGTAGTAGGATTAATGTAATCTTCCTGGTTCACTTTGAGCTAGTATAGTCTGTCCAAGTCTTGAGCCTTGGATTCCTCCTGAATCAGCTCGCTGTATCTGTCAGCATCTGCAGGATCCAATGGTGCGATGACCCTAAGATGATTCCCTTCAAATATCATCTTCTTTGTTTTTAGATTTATGATAGCCAAGTTATCAATAGCCCAGTCAATTCCTAGTAGTGCAGGAAAAGGCTGACTATCATCCACAATCTCAATAACTTCAAAGTTTGCATGACTTTGGACTCCATCGATGTCGACTATCACGTCAGCTAACCGGACAAAAGGTATGACTTTCTCTTGGTTAGCCATTCTCAACTGGATAGGTGACCATGACAACTTTGGTCGACCCATCTGCTGCCATGTCTACTTAGTTAAGACATTTACTTTGGATCCCAGATCAAGGATGACTTCATCCATTTCAAAATCTCCTATTTGTGCGGCAAGCCTCATTTCTCGGCCTATTCTTTTATGCTTCCATATGTGATGTATTGCACTATCAGAAGTCTTTGTTCCGGTCTATGGTTCATATTGGTTTATGAGCTTCTGCAGCTCTACTATGGCATTTTCACTTTTGAGTAGCTTCATGCAGCTTCACAAAAACTGGACAACGGAAGTGCTGACATCCGTTGCAGTGCTTGTTTTATCATAAGCCACTGGCATGTATTCAACATGCAATGCTTCACTGCGCAACGAGATCCTGTGTGACTTTGTTGCTGGTTCTCTGAAGGTATCCCGCACGTCGACAAAGACTTCATTGTTCTTTCGTAGGTCGAGAGCAGGTATTTTTCCCAGAGCTTCCCTTATCCATACTGTCTCAAGAGGAGACTGCTTTGTATGAGCCTCCCCTGACGTGGAAGCTTCTGCTCCCCTATCGCGGCCTGTCTGAGCACCACTGCGCGTGACCACATTGATGCTTGGGTCTACTGGTCTATTCTTTGCTGCGATCCACTGGACTTTCATGTTTGGTGCATCCGTCCATCTTCTTTTCTGCATTTCCACCTCTAGCACTGGAAAATCTTCAATAACATGCTCGAATGATTCACAATAATTGCATGTAATGCATGGGTTAACACAATCTCTAGATACGTGACCTAGTTGGCCACAATTATAACAAATAACCTGGCCGCGGCCTCTTCCCTGTGCCAGGCCAGCATTTCTTCCTCTGCCACGGTATCCAGCACCCCGACCTATGTATCCTCCTTGGTCATATTGTGCATTCTCTTGTTTCGGCTGGTTATCTTCTTGTACGCGGTACAAGCCAGCGCCTCTCATTGAGTCCATATCTCGTTTTCTTTCATTCATTAGCTCATATGCGTGGCAGTTGGATTCATCATGTCCAACTGATTTACAGAAAATGCAATATAAATTTGTAGGTGTTTTCACATAATTTTGTATAAGATAGAAGTCTTTAGGTCTGTGTCCTGTGGTTCTACAAATTTCACACCATGGGGCCTGATTCTGATTTAATGGGTTGGGCGCACCACTATTAAGATAGTCACGAAATAACAGGAAATGCTCCCGGTCATGGCATTCTCCTTTACAACTTGTACACCATACCTCATGTCTAGGTTCATACCTTTCTTCTTTTCCATTCTTCATGCTTTGCAGCTCTAGTGTCAGGGTGGTCAGCTAGTTCTGGATCTGAGACATTCCAGAACTAGTCTCACCAATCAGCGAAGCTTCTAGCTTCATTGCGATCTCCAAGTCCTCTTCCTGCGACGTAACCTTATGCTACATCAATGGTAATCGAATATGGGGCAACAGCGCAGCAATGAACCATTCCTTGTGTTGTTCCGGGGCTATAACAAAGCTTACTTGGTCCAATAGGGTCTTGAATTTCTGATCAAACTCCCAAACCGTTTCAGTTGGTTTCTGCTTTATTTCTTTCAACTCAGTTATACATTGAGATTCAGATTTGTGTTTCTTAAACTCTGCCACAAGCGCAGCTTTAATTTTTGCGAGGGTTCTCGGCTGTGTGTTAGAGTACTTCATGAACCAATGTAAAGCTCTGTCCCTGAAAGTGGTGATGAGTTGTGCTCTCTTCACTGCATCATCTTGGATTTGTCTTACACTCCATACGGCTTCACAAAGAAACCAATGTTGGTCAGGGTCTTCTAGGCTAGTTCCTTTGAATATCAGTAGCTTCATATCTATGTTTGCCATTGTTATATTAGGTGGTGGAGCGCCCGAATTAGTGCGCGGCTACTGTGAAGGGCTCTACGTAGTGAAAACAAATTGGCTTATCAGGATAGATGTACTAGGATGAGTATTCTACGGCGTGGGCTGCGTAGCAGGTGGGTTTTGAGATAATGGTGGTGCGGTCTCTGTAGCCGGTGGGTTCTCAGGGGTAAATGGTGGTGCGGCTTCGTTGTCAATGTTACACGAAATCTCAGTATCAATATCGAGTCCAGATCCTCCAAGATTCTTATTAAATTTATACATATTTCCACTTCTAAGATTATGGGTATCTTCATCAGAATCACTATATATATTGTTTACCATGACAGACTTAAGAATATTAATGCATTCTTAAAACACCTTTCTCAGCTAACAACATCTTAATATATAGACTGAGATTGTTCAACAACTTACCTTGGAATCCTTCGAAAAAGTATGCTTCTACTTGGCTGTAGGATTTGAGTGTGTCTACAGTAAATTCTGTTACGAAACTTTCTAGCATATGATCGACCAAAAAATAAATTGTGCATGTCAACATGCTGTCTATTTCTTTGAGCTACACTATGAGCTCTGGAGTCCACTCTGCAGGAACTCCTCCTTGAAAACAGGTTTTCCTTTTTGCGAGCCGCGAGATCCACGCGTGCAGATCGTTTGGAAATGATGCCCAATAAATCTTGTGAATATATTCCCACAGATATCTATCCGGCCACTGTGTATCAGATAGACACGAATGTCTATTCTCTTTCCTTGCAAAGTCCCTTCTGGTCTTATCCCACCAAACATGGATTTCTATCTTTTCAGGATGCCAGTTGTCAAAGCCTTCCAAAAAATGGTATTCTTCATCACACATCACGGTTGCAACTCATCACGGATTCTAGAATGGCAACGGAACCATTTGTTGGCTATCACTAACCCATAGGTTTTCTATAAGACCCAGGTTCTTCGCGGTTTCCCTTTGACCAACAAAACCCCTTCGCACCGGCCCTTTCAGTAACAGCCTGCAAGCAAGTTGAAGTCTCACCGGAGGTGTATCTATGGGGTACTGCGGAATCAGGTTTCCATAGTAAGTGACGAGTTGCTTGGACAGATGTACTGCACGGCACAACAGGGGGTATGCTCTACGAACGGGGAACTGCGCAGCGATGGGAAACATTGTGATCCGCACCACTATGTTCTTCTACCACGGGACTTCTCCTGAAGCTATGAACAATGCAGTTTTACTCTATACTTGGATTATCTTGAAAACACTTAAGGTACTGAAATGAATATCACTCATCCACTCGCTTAGGCACTTAACTGACTATTCTTCTAACATTCATTCGTTAAGTTGGAATGTTGCGATTTGAACATATATGACTATACAATCCAACTATTATGCATTCTTTTACTGTGTATAAGAAAGTGTTTAACTAAATGATGGATTCACTGTTCTTCAAACACAACACTAAATGTTCATCATTCATCTTTTCATACAGAACTTAACATATCATTTCCATACTTATTCTAAAGGCAAATGCATATCAAAGTTCTTTCATAATAGCATGCAAGGAAACATCTAGACATTCATTTACAGAAAACAAAAATAATCATTCACTCATAAAACACAATCGCACAATGCAATATTTAACGTGGTTCACTCCCCCGGGTGGGAAGCTACATCCACAAGAACGGTTGGTAATATATATCTATAAAAAGGGATGGGGACAATCGTTCTTAGTCTGGGCACTCAACTACAGACCCTCCTTCCTCTCAGATAGGTCTCTGCGCACACAGCTGCAGATCCTTTACAATCTTCCTAACTCAGAGAGATTTTACAATATAATATCCAAAACCCAAAAATGTAACAACAAAGAGTAATAACTCTGATCTTAGAACCTCTAACTTCTAACCCCATCCCATACAAAATTGTCTTCTTAAATAGACCATGCCCGAAGGTCATGTCTTTACAATGCCGAAGACCTAAACCCAAAAACCCTTAGGGTCTACAAAACTGGGTCGGTTTCTCTAAACCAGCTTGTTGGCATCTAGTAGCGTCTGCTTCATCGTGGCGGTTCTCCACATCTTCACTCTTTCGCTATCGGCCTTCCTGTCACATGCGTACCAATAGGTCTCTTTCACTGAATCATTCATCTCTAATGGTTTCTCCCACCAGGCCTGCCAAGCCGTTGCTTTCCCTGAGCTGTCCTTTCCTTAACAAACTTATGCATTGGCCGCCTTCCTGATTTGCTCGTGCCTGCCGCTCGGCACTCCTGGAGCATCTTTCCAAACTTAGACCACTACTGGTCCATCCGGTACCTGCACCTGATCCTTGTCCAGCACTCCGCTTTGCTGGCTCCACTTGGCCTGCCTACTTCGCAGCACTACTTCCTCCCAGCGCTGGTCTTCGCGGTGCTTCCAAAATTTGGATGCTACGCACAACTTCGCAACATGGTCAAAACTTAGATGCTACGCACAACTTCACAGCACCCTCAACACTTAAACAAAAGTGCTCCTGCTTATCAAAAGTGTTACCAAAACTTTGTCCCAACTTGGGCCCAACACCCACTAATAGCAGAGCTTTCGGTAGCAAATCCAAATAGAAATGAGCCAGGATTGTAGCAGTAGAGCGAGCAGTTCCAGATGTGGTAGATTATTAAGTTTCAGTTTACCTAGAAGTGGTTGACCCAATTCTATCAGTTGATCTAGTAGAAGCAAAGACAGGTGCAGTTTCACCAGCAGCTGACCATAATCGAATCCAGGGGTTTCCACAGGGTTTCGTGGTGAAGAGTCCAGGGGTTTCCACGGGGTTTTGTGGTTTGGAGCTAAACCGATCAATTATTTTCAGTCTTTTTTATCATCAAGGAATCTGTTTATTTCTCTTGGTGGATGTATACTTGTTCTTATTTTTGATGTTATCATTTGCATCATGGGGGTTATTCGAATGCCTTTATTGGCTCTGAACATACCAACTTTCATTTTGATGTGAATGCTGAATATTTTGAAGGGGCATTGGATAGGTGACATACGTTTTTCCCTATTTGGTTATGGGAAAATGGGTTTTAACTTTTTTATGTTACTTTAATTAGCACGTGATGCTTTGGAAACAAACGTTTTATATCTCCTTCATTGGACAACTTTGTTCTGAAACAGATTTGCTCAATTTTTCATATTTCCCTTGATGTCACCTGATGCCACATTGAGGGAAATCAATGCAGTTGATTCTGGTATGAATATTCATAGATGCTTACTTCTTAGTATCTTTCTTAATAACATTTTTGTAATTTTTCATGCTTAAGTAGACCAAGGCAGAATATTTCAAGATGTCTATATATTGTTTGTCAGAAAACAAGAAAATATTATAGTGGATGCATGGAGATTGGATCAGGTATGAAGAGTAAATTTTGGGTTTTAATCAAACTAGAAATGCATGTTCTATGACATAATTTTGTGTTTACTTTTGCATAATTCTTCTTGTGAAGAGGAAGAAAATTTCATATTTTCTTACCAATTTGTACCCACTTGTATTGGATATATGTCTCCTGATTCATGCTATCTGCATCTAAAACTTTTCTTTATGATTGTTTACAGGGACCAGTATATTCTCTAATATACCATCTCAACTTACAAATAATCCATTTCTAATACAATCGTTAAATGAGCGAATAGAATACCAAAAACTCATGAGAGTGCCTCATAAGACATCTTTGTAGTTGTTCTTTCTTTATCTTAGACCTAAAATATTTCAAACATGTCTTTAGGAATGCATTGAGGGGAAGTTCCTCATTGAGAAGTCATCTAAATTTGTGCTAATGGGAAAATTACCTGGGTTTTTTGTGTTCTTACAGTTGGAAAAACATACAAGTTCCAATGATCATCCATTTCATAAATTCAACACATGTAAGTAGTGCTTGACAGCCGTACAGATTCACTCATAGCTGAAGTATGACTAGTCTTCCATTACTTAAGAAGAAGGCATAAAATAATATGTGCATTATATTTCTGTAGCAATCAAAATTGAAAATCATGGCACATACCGTTTATGGATTTTGTTGTAATGGATAAACTGTTCATTTGAAATTATTTTGACATGTTTTTCCAAAGATGCATAGACTATGTGGGTGCTTTACACTTATTGGCGATACATCTGATTGTAAACAATTACTTTTAGTAACAAACACTTTTATTTGATGAATGACCAAAATCAAGGAACCATATGTATGTAAAAATTTCTGACGTGGTTACCGTCGATATGTGCACAATGCAACATCTCTTCTAGGGGAATGGTTAAGGATCAAGTTTTCTGACTTGAATAATAAACGTCATGTAACAAGGATCCCAGATATCACTTTAATACTTCCAGTTATGGAAATTCCCCCATTAATTCAATTTACACTCTTATTCTCTACATTAGAGTAGACCCAATGCTGAATATTCTTTAGGGAGACATTTAGACCAAAGGTGATCACCAAATATATAACTGTGGTCCTGTTATCACTTGAAACTGGAAGGGATCAAATGAAATTAGTTAAGGAAAGTGCCAATGTCACCTCATACAATCCTTTTCACTTTGGGGTAGTGCTTGCTAGCTACAGGGGGGAATCCCTATTGATCTGAGTCAAACATTATTCAACTCTACCACACAAAGTACTTCAAACCTACGAGATATACTTTCTAAAATCTCCAAAAACAACTCAGATTTCTACAATTAAATGCTTGATAACAGGAAGTGCAAATCAGATTTACATTTAGGAATGTATAGCTAAAGTTAGTCCAATGTAAATCTGCAATAATGCACTTAATATATTTGCATATCTACAAGTATAGTACTCAAAATTAGTGAGTTTTTTAATTAATTTCCATTTAAAGAAATCCTCACTGCATGGGTTAAAGACCACACACAACATCCCTTTCTATCTCTAATGACCACTTTGAATGGTCTCTCTCACACACATGCACCAAGGCATCAACCATATTTGATCATTGACCCATCAGGCCTCTTTCAAAGAATGGCCCATCAAGCCCTTTCAAAGGAATGCCTGGATGGTAGAGCAAAGGTATCAAGCCCTTTGAAATAAACACCCCAATGGTGAAGGTAATGCCATTGGATATTTTCAAAAAAAGTGCCTTGATGGCAAACCATCAATCCCTCTCAAAAGAAATACATTGATGGTAAGAAAAACCATTGGGCCCACTTTAAAGATAAACCCGATCTTCGAAAGATGAAGGCTATTGAGCCTCTTCAAAATATGCTCATCGACTCTCCTTTGAATATGTTCTCAAATTGAAGGTTAAGACATCAGGCCTCTTTGAAAGACAAGTATGAACCTTATTGGTCCACTTTAAAAAACCTGGCATAATGTTCATCACCTCTTCTGAAGATATGACCTAATATCACTGGGTCAGTTCGAAAGACAGCCTAACTTTGAAGGCAAAGACATCGAGACTTCTTCAAAGTTGCCAATGTTACACCTATTTTTTTCCCTTTGGCTCATTTGAGTTAGTTTTTTTCATTAACATTTACCAAATCAATGAATTGCATGATCCTTGGAACAATTTCACTTTCTATACCTTAAGTTTGTGGTCTATAATGATGCAACTTGCATGCACATCTTGATGTGTCATATATATAAAAGTGCACTTTGCACATACCATGATAATTGCTAGTGAGTATGACATGCATGAATGGTAAAATGGCCCAAAAAACATGCAAGTGCAAGTCTTTAGCATGAATTTTCAAGGCCATACACTTATAGGGAAATGATCTCTCTCACCAACTAGCATGAATCACTTATAAGCCTGTAAACAACCGGTTCTTGGTGAGATAGAGACAAGCTTAGGTTTATAGATCACACCCTTATGCTAGAGAAATTGGGTTCAACCTTTGCCAATATCTTCATGTTCTTTGTCTTCTTCTTGAGAGAGCCTTCTGGATTTTCCAACTTTATATTATATTTGAGTGATTATGTCAAACCATTAGTGATTATGTAATAGACAAAGCTCTTGTGGTCAAGGAGGAGTTGCATCAAATGAAATTAGTTAAGGAAAGTGACAATGCCACCTCATACAATCCTTTTCACTTTGGGCTAGTGCTTGCTAGCTACAGGGGGGAGTCCCTATTGATCTGAGTAAAAAATTATTCAACTCTACCATGCAAAGTACTTCAAACCTGCAAGATATACTTTTTGAAATCTCCAAAAACAACTCAGATTTCTGCAATTGAATGCTTGATAACAGAAAGTGCAAATCAGATTTACATTTAGGAATGTATAACTAAAGTTAGTCCAATGTAAATATGCAATAATGCACTTAAGATATTTGCATATCTACAAGTACAATACTCAAAAGTAGTGAATAAACTTGTTACTTGTTACTTTTTTTATTGTACCTTAAATCCACTTGCCATGGAGTGAAGGAAATCAAAGAGAAAATCGATTGGGCATGCAACATATATGAGGGCAATCAATTCAGAAAATTCCACATCAATCAATCAAAATCATCCATAAACAAGAATTGGACACCAAAAGAGTGTAACCTTTACTTCAAAGTTACAATTTGAAACTATGAAGATATCAATGTCATGCCATAAACACATCAGGGGACAAACTATCACTTCTCAAGTTCTTTACTCACATCATGCTCAGGGACACAATCACATGAACACCATGAGAGTGACCTCCAATATTTACTCTCAAATTCACTTAATTAGTCTGACATGAAATTAGTCAAAAGTATCAAAATGGAAGAATTATTGGACTTAAGAAATAATTGATGTTGATGCAGCGTTTATCGACAGGGGTTCACTTCGCACTGTCTCCAACAAATACCAACCCAAACTCCCTTACACACTAGCCCGGAAAGGTTTATCCCTTTCCAGAAACACTCGCAAAGCAAGTGAGGTCTCACCCGAGATGGATAAGGGGGCTGCAAGAACCAAGTTTCCGCAGTGGAGTTGAGGACATGCATCAAACACACATTACCCTTGCAGAAACCAGAGATTTTATCCTTCCCATTATACTAACAATTCATCATTCTCACATTGAACTATTAGCATATTTAATAGATAATGGACATCCACAACAACATATTCAACCTACTCATTCGCATAAACAGTAATCATTTAAACCAAAGAATATTAGACATGCTGTAAACATTCACATTGATCATCGCATAGAGATAAAGACAGAAATAGAACCATAATCAAACATCCTCATGCATTCATTAAAACCTGCGGAATGAACTTCACAGAAACAGTCAATACACCATGTCACGGATACCAAACAGATCAAAATGATGGAAAAATGGATAAAATTATGCTTATCATTGGATTCCCTTAGGCTTACAATTAAACTTATATTTATATGCTACTATGTGGTTACAAAACAGTCCACATGAGCAATTCTAACTAACTCTAACTTTTCTTGTGCTTCCTCATTCTCCGCGATTGGTCCTTCTTTCACGGATTGTCCCTTTCGCAGCTATCGGCTTCCGCACTTCATGCGGACTCATCCCATGCCAACAATTGATCATTTTCTCATTCAACTCTGCATCTCTTATAGACTTTGAATGGTTGTGTAGAAAGGAATTGACCAATATTAGAATCCCTAAAAGTATGTTAAATTGAGACCAAGGAGGGCACCCTCTTCCCACCAAGTATAGAATGAGTAAGGAGAAAAGAATCTGCTAGAAAAACATTGTATTGTTGTATAAAGCTTGAGAAGGAGAGCACACTAGTCAACTACCAATTAGGGATATCTTCCAAAAATAATTAGAAACTTCCAATGATAATAATCTCCTTAAGTAGGGTGCATCAAGTGGACTAGACAAAGGAAAAAAGCACTGGAATCTGTGTCATGAATATTTTCTAAGGATGGCTCACTATTTAGCCAATAATAGATGATGAATGCTACCCACAATAGCCTCAACTAGGGTGCCATCTTCCAACCAAGAATAATTGAATGCAAGATGGAATGGACATGATTTATGATCTCTAAGAAATTGTCCAAGTAGGGTGCACTCCTATAATAAACCAATCTCGCATGAGACACAAGGAATCACCTACTTTTCTTGATGTACAAATCATAGATTGATAAGTCAAACAAGAAAATAAGTCTCACTTGTGGAGGGATGATATCTTGCTTATAATAGAATGGAGTTGATACTAATAGACCATAGGCAGGGTGCCCTCTTTCTAGAATTGATAAGGTTTGCTTTTCCTAAAATTGAATTCTCTTGAAGTACAAGTCAATTTGGAACAAAATATTATTCAAGGTACAAGTCAAAGATAGTTTAACATGTGTGGTACACATCTCATTGAATAGATGACATGTGACACTTGTTTGAAGTGCAAGCAACCTACAAGGCTCTCATAAGTAGGGAACACCTCTCCCGGATCAAAATAGACAACCCACTTGGAGTGCAAGTTAACCTTTTGGTACACCCTTTTTCCTCGTCATTTCAATATATTCTCCAACCTTGATCCCAAATCCATGTTCACCCATACAACCAACCTCTATAACATTGACTTGAGGAAGTGTTGGTTGACCCTTCCACAAATACCCTGTGACGTGAATACCAACTTGAGTATGGGTCAGTCAATACTTTTTCATGTTCCCTCTCTATCAAAATACCATTTAGGATGAAGGGTCGACCAACCGTTCCTCAGTATCCCCTTTATGTAAAATATTTTCTTGAGGAAGGGATAACTCTATCACTAGATACCCTAGGATGTGAACACCATCTTTGAGGAAGTGTTAGTTGAGCCTTATTTGTGTGTTAATCCCTGTTCCTTGCTAACAAAAAATGGACCTGTTACCACCCAATTTGTACGTAAGTGGAAAATATCCCAAACCACTAGCACAACCTATGTGGCAAAAAATGTCACTCGTCACTACCACCTCAACTCACAACCTCTCACTTCAATCTTTGTCGTTAAAACTAAGCCTAGGGTGGTATCCCTATAGTCAATTGGCTACAACACTGATATATCCACTTATTTAGGTATGTTTACCAACTCACTTGCATTCCAAAGACATTTTCTTGGTGCTATAATCATGTAAGTCATCACCATTTATTATTTAATGTACTGGTAGAAATTCAACCCCTTTTAAGGCTGTTGTTTTTGGTTATTGAAGACTGTCCAATTTTATTGTGACTTGCACACACTTGAAATTCTATATGGTAATGGTGTGAAATAATTGGTAAACATATGTATGATAAGAAAATGATGCATGAGACTCATATGAAACGAAACCCAAGCATTCAACACTTATTTTCTCTACCAAATAAATTTGCATGCTCTAGTATAGTAAAGTCAACAAATCATCCATTCAAACCAGTAGTATAGTCAAGTCATAAATTCATGGGGACACAGTAAACAAATCATCCCTTCAAACCAGTAGTATAGTCAAGTCAAAAATCTTAGATTCTCATGTAAAACCAGCAGTACATATGTGATGTCTAACCCGGATTTTTCTGGTATACAAATTAACATTAAGAGTTATTATTTGACTTGGAAATACAATCATATTTAATGTACCATGTCAGCAGTAAACAAGTAATATCAAACTCAGATTTAGTATGTTAAACTAGAAATTACTTAACAACAGTTAACAATCATTAAATTCAAAACTTTTTTTAGTATAATTCAACATTGGTAAATATGCTAAACCCATAAAAAATTCACCAAAAAATTTAATGATTATGAGCATCATTTGAAGGGAGAGTTTCTATGTTTTTTCATCTCTTGTTTTGATCACCTTTTGATCTTCTGCAGGTACGTTGAAGTTGAGTCTTCAGTTTGGGGAGGGCTATTTGAATAAATCCACTAACAATACATTTTTTTTCAAGGTGTTTCATCCCGATAGTAATATTTCTTCATCCTTTTTGTAGATTTGAATTGAAAGTGCATACCTTGCTTCCTAGCTCTTTGTTTTATTAATGAACTAATATGCATGTGTAAATTTGAATTACTTTTTTTTCATTTATTTATGGATGCACTCGCCTCATTTCATAGCCATATTATATCCAAACTTTTGAAAAAATGGTTATAATTTTATTCATTTCTTAACCAACTAAAAGGTACACATGGATGGAAATGCAGATGGATCCAAGTGATGTTGTAGACTTTGCAATTTTTATTGGTGAAGAGAATTGTGTCCTTGGCACAGTTCAGTGTCAAAAAGGTTGTACATATGCTGATATCTGTTGTGAAATTGTGGATGATGAAATCATCAAATATCCTTTTGATTTTATTGGCCCAATTGGACATCCTTTAAATACAAATAAAGAGAAAAAAGGAAACCTACAACAACAAATATAGGAATTAATAGGAAAGTAGACACAATGGTTTTTGAATCATTGCAATCACGGGTAATGGAAGGAACACCAATAGCTGAAAACATTGAAGGGAATGTGGACGAACCTATGCATAAAAAACCAAGAGTTGATCATGTGTCTGAGTCAGTAGAACAAGTTGTAGTGGTTGATCGTAATGTATTGGCATCTTGGGAACAGAAAGTGAATAGTTTAATGGAATATTTTGTCAAGGAGAAGCTAACACTCAAGGTATATTCAAAAAATGGAAATCCCAATATAAAGATCCATTGTGAAATTTGTGGCATTGATTATGGAACGGGGGAAGTATCCTTTGCAGCGCGAACGTTTCATAACTTCAAAAACAATCATATGAAAACAAGATCACATCAACGTCACATTTCAATGTTGGGAATTAATGAAATTCCTTCATGTAATAGAGCAAAGAAGACAACAGTGTGTAGAGATCAACTTGAGATTGATCAAGCAATCAAACTTCTAAATGATTTCAACCAAACGCAAGAGCCTAATTTGTTCAAGGTGGTGGAAGCAACACTTGCAAACTATGAGGACAAGAAAAAAGTAAGAGTGGAATGTAAACGATGCAATAGATGGTTCTCTTTGGTGCCGACAAGTGGTAATATTGTCAGTTCTCTAAATGAACACATGAAATCAAAGAAGCACACTACTACTATAGATGAGGCTTCACATGATACAGTTGTGTTGAGGAGTGGAACAGTTGGGAGACCGAAGAAGCCTACCAATGTTAAGTCCCAACAAAGTTTGACTAAGTTATTGATCCCATCACTACCATCACCATTACATGGGGTTTCTACAAGTTCACATGCTTCTACTTCAAGTGTCACATACCCAAAATCTGAACATTTTATGTTGTGAGAAAAACATTATGTTATAAGCTATTGTAAAGCTTTTCTGAATTATTGACCAAGTGGGGTCAAGGATGAATGTAATTAATTACTCTAATATTTTTATTATTAATAAATAAAAGAGGAGACAAATATCCAAAGGATACTCTTGAAAGAGTGTTCACTAACCCACTAGGAGGAATGGACTGGGGTGGAGAGTAAACTGACACTTGGCAGCATCATCAATCACTTATAGTTGTTGCAAGGGGCAACTTCCCTATTTTTATGGTCATGTTACCTAAGAAAGTGGAACTGAGCAAGTGGCTCAATAACTAAGAAACTGACCAAATACCTAGGCATGCTATATCACCCATCGAATTGAACAGGAGGCTCATCAAGTTTTCCTTGTGATAATTTCTGAACAGATAAAAATAAGAGTACACAAGAGATTCGATGAGGAGAAGGCTATGAAGTGATTGAGGGAGTTAAGTCTGCATTTCTGAACTAGTACTGCTTAATGCTGAGTTCAATATTCCTAAAGGCATAAGTATTACTATTGAGTACAATAAGTACTACTGCTGAGTTGCAGTGGACTATATACATGTCTCCACACATCATCTTCGTCCTGGTGGTTCAGTGAAAAAGCTCGGGTGTCCTAAGGAAAGTGATTTGGTTGTCTTCATGAGAAGGTTGGGTGGAACGGGCTCCTTTGAGTGTTTCTCACCCTCTATAGTTAACAGGTTTTTATTGTGTTATCTTATTTACTTACTGTTGATTTATTTATGAATGACAGTGTGTAAATGTTGTTTTGAGTTTTCCATTATTCCTTAGGTATCTGTTCGCTGATCTAAACTGTTATCTATCTCTGGAAAATATCTTATTTATCTGTTTAGGTAGAAATATTGAAATGATACTTATTTCTGAATGAACGCTAAAAAGATTGAATAGAAATCCTTTCTGTATTTTTCCACTCATAATAATGTGACGTATTCTAGTACAAAAAGATGAATTTAAGAGAATAGATTTGAATTATCTTTTAGTGATAGAATGAATGATTCTGAATCGATTTATTATCTTCTTTTCTGAAATAAGTTATAGATATGAATGTAAAACAAATACTGAAAAATACTCAGAATATACAATTTATGTGATTCTATTAGAAAGTTCATATTGATTTCAGAACTATAGTATTTAAAATGTTAACATATAATCCCAATATTACACAGTCAATGTTAGTACTAAGTATAGGTTCATAGAACGAGTAATATATATTTAATAGTCTTTTTTCTTAACAGGATAATTACTGTATAAGAAGATAGGTAAATATATATATATAACAAATCAATTACAATCTCTATTATAAACCAAAACAGAGCTCTTATCTCCTCTATCGAAACATTTAGAAGTATAGAATTTAAACATATCTCTCAACATCTTTATCTAAACAAATGCATAAATAATATTCTCTTTAAGGTTGTTCTCAGGAAAACCATTCGAAAAACATACATAGCTAAGGTTAATATAGTATAAAATAAATAGGTCTTAAATACATTCTGGAAACCATAATAAGTTACTTAATATCCAAACTCTGTTGAAAACATTATAATCGTGCTTGTATAGAATCAAAATCAATTTTGTATATCTATTCTACATTTCAAATAAATTATTATAAAAACAAGCTATTAAATCTATGCATAATTTTTATATAAAGAATTCAGTACCTTAATAAAAAAGTAAGCTTTTGTCCTTAGGGAAGTCTCAAGATCGAAACCCACTGGGTTCTGCCTAATCTACCAAGATTGTGCAAACCTTCTTAACATGCACAAAGTCCAACCTAGAAGTTTAGGGTTAGGAACAGAGTTTAACTTTGTACATTTAATTTTAAATTAGAGAGCTACTTACAAAATCAAAACTAAGTCGTAAAACAAGCTATAGAATCCAGTCTCATAAAGATTCCCCGGTATCATTACAATGTTCATTAACAACCCTTAACATAACCTTTCATCGCATAAGAATTTCATCACAAGCCCAGCTTGGCAATTCAGTAATAATTGTTAAAAGTCTATTTGAATATAAGTCAAGTTTTCAATAAGGCCATAATGGCTTAATAACGCTTTTTATCTAAAATAGAAATAACCGAAGGGTCTCTACCCAGATTCATTACATTTAAAAATGCAGAGTTCACAAATGGCTTATTTACATGCCCATAACTCAAAACTATTAATACACAGTAGTAGACTTTTAACGCAGGGAACACCCAAATACAAATTACTATTATTAAGTCATTCTTATGCTTACAGTCGAGAATTATAGAGCTTCCAAGCTCGGTGTAAACTATTTTTATCAAACATTATCAATATCAAATTAAAGATGAAACTACACATTAATTCGAGAGCACAAGCTTTTTGAGGACCGACATTGTGCCCAGGAAACCAAAACTTACGCACATATTGGAAACAAGGTTCAACCTTGAAAGGCTTCTAAATACATACATTTACAAGAATTTAACAAAACAAAACTTGTTTCCATTAACAAATATCTTTCCAATTAAAATTTACAGGAGCAGTATCTCATGGGTACAATACCCTACTTTCTTTTACAGATTTGTCAAATAGCTCATAGTCACCTAAATAAAACAATATAACCAAGTTTAAGTCGAAACCGTATCTCAACGAAGTTCATACAAACTGGCATCAATGCCCTAGCTTCACCATTCATTTCTAGAATCATGACTTAGGGTGTCCAAGAACCACCAAGGCTTACCAGGCCATTCTATGCATTGTCACCATCAACAAGCAAGCGCCTACCGCTCACAGAGGTAAGCTTTGCCAAGAAACATACCTGTCACTCTAGCATGAATTTAGGGGTTAGCAATGGGGTAATGTATTTTTAAAATCAGACAAACTAATACATAATTGTTGGGAATATTTACCTTCGTTGTGTAACAGCAAGCCAAGCCCACGAAGCTACCATCGAAACCCTGAGGATGCATGAAGCTTTCAAACCCTACACTCTCGGAAGACTGTTGGCCTTCACTACTAGCAATGCCAAATGGACAAAATGAATTAAGTGTAAGTGTGTTGAAGACTTTCAAAGCACATTAGAGTTTTGGCCAAACCATATGCCCATCACGTGGGTTATGTTGCGATGGCATGCCACCGCATTTCCCACTATTGAAGTCATTAAAATGCATTTAAGACACACTCTGTCAATGTTCAATACATCTTCCAGCAATACATTCCACCATAGATTAAATATGATGCTCGTGCCTATAGTCAAGAACCGGTGTTAGTTTCCAAACTTATATACATGAAATCGATATCAAAAGCTTTGGATTATAGTTGTTTGTAACATTGTTATGGTAGGTATTTTTTTAACCCACACATTATAAAGTACTTTGACATAATACATAAAAAAAAATATGTCACCATTTATATCCTATGATATGGTATCAAAGCTTCACAAATACATTTTTAATGTGCACCTACTCTAACATAAAAGAGGAGATAATAATGTCTTGTGAATCGAAATTTTTTCTCATTTAAATGGGTCATAGTTACAATATGACTTATCATAGCACGTCTAGGATATGCTTCTAAGCCTTAAGACAATAACTTCTTATGCATGCCAATGGCGTAGAATTCAACATAATAACTTTAAGACAGATTAACGTACATCATGTAAATCTTCGGTCGCCAGCTCTTAATTACTGAAATAGCATAATTCTTACCTGCAGTACTGTAAAAGAATAGTAATTGCGTTAGCTGTAACTTCCCCACCCATCTATCCAATTCTAGGAAGGGAACATGATGACAATCTATGGGCCTTTTTAGACAAACTCATCCCATTCATTAGATTCATACAATTTAAAAACCCATGTGTGCAGATGTAAATTCAACAAACATGCACAACAGAGATAAACTCATCCACACACATAATTTCATATGCATTCAATATATCAATAATAGTCATTTAATTTAAACACTGCAGAGGAAAAACACATAGATAGAAAACACTTATCTTTGTTGTGCAATTGTCCCACACAACTAGCTATGTCGCTGCAACATTCCACCCAATTATAGGTCTTTGTCCATCCTGTACTATTTCGGCACTCAGAGACCACCCCTGAGCTGGGCATGATCTCTACAAGGAAAAAGGGGATTTCAAGCTCATACACAGCCAAATAATCATTTGCATTTAAGCCAAGCCAATCCACAGCTGGGTTTATCAAGCTAAATCTAAACCCTCTTCATTTATGGATGCTCCCACTCAAGCTCAAGCCAAAACAATGGAAACCCAATTCAACCCCAACAATCTCCTACACACAGAAAACTCATAAACTGGGCATGGATACACATAACAGCAAAATTACAAGTGTTGGGCATGTACAAAAACGTTTTTACAGTGGGATGCCCAAAATGGGGTTTCTACCAATTTCAGAAGATCGTGGGCAACCAAAAACGAAGTGAGAAATGGGGAAAACAACCTTGGAAAGGCAATTTCATTTTCAAAAAACATCCACGGGCATTCAAAGAGCCGCCATGGTCTCTACAAACCCCCAAATCGTGCTCTCTCCTTCCCAACAGGTATGTAATACAAAAACAAGTTCCCAGCAATGCCAAAAGGGAGGAAAACAGTGGAAATCAATGGGGGAAAATTCCCAGGTAGTTCCCAACAGGTCTGCAACACAAAAACGCCCTCTTCCCAGCTAGAAGACCCAAAGAAACCAGAAAAACGTGGCTGAAAAATGCCCAGGCAGTCCAAAAAAGTGAGAGAGGAAAAACTACTTGATGGGTTATGGCTTGGGAGGAAAATTCATGGCTCTTTTCTTTCCAAGGAATCCAAAGACGTTTCCATGCAAGGTGGTTAGCCATACTCGAATTTGGACAGCCATACCTCCCCAATCCCCAAGGCATTAACTACTTCACCCAACTCTTGGGAGAAATGAATGATTGGGAACCAAATTCAACATGGGTAGTTGATGGTTGATGGGTCCTCTCATTGACACTTGGATTGACTTCATTGGCTCAAGGGTTTGATTATTTTCCCTCCCAATTCCTTGTAAAATCATGCCCCCTTCTCTTGTTGCATTGCATAGCTAGTTGTGGGCATCTTATTAAAATGCATATTTACAATTCCCATGGTTCACTAGCACATGGGTAGCGTAATTTAAAATACTTGCCTCTTCAAGATCAAGCATTCACTAGCGGGGCCTTGACCTTGAGCTCCACGCTAGGAATCGTACATAATATGAATACAATATTTACATTATAGCCCAGAATATTACAAGGGTCAAAATGGGGACATTACATTCCCCTCCCCTTGGAATAACACCGTCCTCAGTGTTCCAATACCTAGGAATACATACACACTCAACATATGCCTCAAAATTCACAAGGTGTGATAGGTTTGCCCTACGTTCATCTCTTTACTTGGAACTTTCAGGATCAAGTCCTTTGGCTTGCACAAGCTGCTCTTGCTAGCTTTGATCTTCTAGCTATGCAGATGGTCGTTGCTTCATAGCAATCCCTTCCCTTTATTTTCCTTCCAGCTTATCTACAAGTATGGAACTTCATGGCTGCCATCCTTCTTGTTGTCCTGGCAACTATTTGAGTAAGATTTTCAGCCAAAACCAATGGCTTGCACTATCTCACCTGGGAGATTCATCATGGAAATTCCTGTCAGGACAAGCATAACACAATATTAAAATTAGTCAATTAATTGCTCAATTGACATGGAACGTCTATGCTTTACCCATGATACTTCCACACGTTTCATGCTTTCCCAACATACACATGAACTCATTCATGTTTCATCCTTTCACAAGGAAATAACTATTTCAGCATTCACAATTCATTTCAATCAATAAACACAATCAACTTCCAGTCACAACATGCATTCAAAAATCCTTTGTTTCTGAAATTCAATCAATCAAAAATGAAAGAGAAGAGTAAGAGTTTCCCCCTCTTAGTCTTGTTCCAATCTGGAGCCACACCATCACTGTGGTTTCATGCTCCTTAGCCTCTTTCACTTCAATGTGAATGCTTGACTTACCCATTCTTGGCTATGACACTTAGTGTCTAAGGTCTGTTTAAGGATTTTCAACGTGGGAGTCTTTCCCATTGTTTCCTACAGGACCTTTGGCTGCTAGGACACACACATATCCACTAGCACCATCTTTCATTACTGCTCATACTGAGCTCTTTAGGACAGTCACATGTCCACATGCATCCTCCAGATGCTTTCATTGTCCTTGCTTCCAACAATACCTACACTCAAACATTGATTCAATCCATATGTTGAGTTTATTTCCATAGGGTTTGTCTCCAAACAAGAGTTCAAGAAATCATAAACAAATCATATACGCACATATTTCATAAGCAAGAAGTTGTAATGTAACCAAATACTTATCTGCATTGGATGTCTTCACTTTATTCCACAGGCTCCTTCTTCGATTTATAAGCCTTGGATTTCCCGTGGATGCAATAATGAATGTTGGGCCAGCACGTAGGCTACTCCACAACCATTCAAATAGGCAATGCCCAACTAGTATGCCGACTGGGTCTCATCAATCATCTCATTTAGCAATATGCTAGGCCAGTGCTCCCACTGGTTTTATTAATTAACTAAAGAATGTTTGGCCAGCACACCGGCTGCTCCACAACATCAAGTGGTTAATGCCCCCACCAACTATTCTCTGAATTTATCTAGCATCAATTACTCTCTGGATTTACCAAGAATTTATAGTTCTTTCAGGGTCCGTGCTTCCTGCAATGACCAAGGTTTCCAACAAATAAACCACAGTGTATTATCTTAGCTATTAGAAAACTTATACCTGAAATATTCATTATTACAAGCAAGCAATAAATGAAAATGAATACTTATCTGTATTGTACATTTCCTCGCTACTCCACAGGTTTCCTTCTCTTCTTTACAAGCCTTGGATCACCTATGGGGTGGATGCTTGGCCAACACACATGTTGTTCCACACATCATTCGAATAGGCAATGCCAAGCCAGTACGCCGATTGGGTTTATCAGGCATCCCAAAAATCAGTATACTAAGCCAGTACGCCGACTGGGTTTATCAAGCATACAATGATCATTTCCAAGCCAGTTCTTCGACTGGGTTTGTTAGGAAATAACACCACTCACCAATACCTCCACAACATGCAAACAACCAATGCCAAGCCAATACACCAACTAGGTTTATCAAGCATGCAACAACCATTGCCAAGCCAGTACACCTTTTGGGTTTATCAGGCAATAAGAACCACAAATTTGATTACGTGGATCCTTCTCTTATGCAAACCAGTGGTTCCCTCCAGGAACTCCATAGGTGACTTACTTGACTATAGGATAGCATGGCCCCACAATACCCTACTCACACTACACAAGGATGATGCCCCTTTTCCTGTTACACAGCTCCTCGGGCCCATCCATCTCTTCTAGTGTCCTTCATTGTGAGCGTAGAAAGGTTACCACTGCCCATACAGTCCTCTCAAGCACCCTTCTTAACTTTGCCTCTTACATGCAACACTAGAGTGCATCTTTGTAAGTTGATAGCACAAGAAGGATAAGCAGACTCATCAGTACTGTTGCTCAGCAGTCTGCAATGATATAAACAAGATAGATCATACTCTGCATATTAACCCTAATAATTTAGACATGCATGTTCTTGTCTAGGGTCACAGAATACTCATTCATTTTGTAGATCTATCTCACTTGCCTTCTGGGCATAGCTTTACCATATCACTCTCATGATTTACCGACATGCGGTTTGGCTGAGATATTATCCATGGCGTTATATCCGAAACCCATTTCCAAAGCATGTGGTCTTTCCCATCTAGTTTGGATTTTGCAGGCCATCACTCCTGGTCTTCCTGCAATGTGTCTTCCTGGCACATTTATCAAATAGCCAAATAGTTAGCAGCATTTAACAATAAAATTCAAATCTGATTTCTCTAATCAGTCAATGGCATTGATAATTAAATTCAAGTATGAATTGCTATTTCGTCCTCTACATAAATTTATTCGCTTAGCCATGAGTCTGTTCTCATATCGTTTGGCTCTCGTAAGTGGTATCACTATGTCCATTATGGTTCACCCTTGCACCATACATGAACATCCATCTACAACATGTCCTCCTGACACAATTTTTATATACACCAAACAGTGATTAGCAATTATAAGCAATTCTCAAATCTGAAATTTGTAAATCTGTTTTCCTACAGAAATTAGATTTACCACCATGGGATTATTCTCACAAATTTATAAACCATAAAATTTTCAGATTTGTTTCATGCATAAGTTACACCCATGAGAATCTTCTCATAACCTTTGGCTTCTGCACATGGTAGATCCCGGTCTCTACTATGGAGTTATCCTCATTGCCATATGTAAGACTTTTGTACCTGGAATCTGAAACTTCAATCAACCAAACACGTTGTGAGTATTTTATGCATATAATCCTTTCATTGCCACAACAGTCACTGAAGTGATCTCAAAATTATAACACTCAATAACTCAAACACCTTCAACTGTTAACATTTTAAATGCAATGAAATATATACATTCCTATATATGCATCATTGTCACAATAAAATTGCAAGACACAACCACATTATCCATGCAATTTAAATAAACTGTAAATACTCATTACTTCACAATCCATGCAATTATGTCCTTCCAACAGAGCACTCTGGTATCCCATCACATGTCTACCTTCTTCATGCAATTAAGCACAATTAACCATTACCTGCACGGTTGTTATTAACATCGCTTGATGTTACCTGATCAGTTGGCCTCTTACCAAGGCTACTCGGTCCTTTTGCCAACATCATGATCACAGATTTGTTGCACCATCCTTTCTTCATAAGGTCGTTGGTCACGTGCAACAACGTCATCAACTTCTTTAGCCATAATTTAGTTTCCTTTGGTCCTATAACCAATGCGAACACAACTGATTATTAGCAACCACAATCATTATCTTAAGTGGCTCATTGCATATGTGAAACCTCACTATTTTACCAATATGCAATGTCTTATTCATGCATAAACATTTCACATGCACTGTGCAATGTTTCTTAATATGCCTACTAGTGCATAGTCATATCATCTATCTAATCTCTTACATTTCAGCATTCTTATGCCATAATTTATATGCACGACAATTTCATAATTATAAATATGATAGCAAAATAGGGGTTACATGATTCTCCCTTTCAAATCCCTCATTGTAGCATGGAATTTCCTCTTCCACATCATAGCTGATCCAATTTCATGGGGTCTCTACCATGCACACAAGCAATTATTAGCTATGATCTTCTCACAAAGTAGAAATTCCATATATCTATTCACATGTATAACATTCATTCAAGATATTTTCCAAGCATACAATTATTATGTTATAAACATAAATGGTTTAGGGTGAGGAATTTCCCTCTTATCAGCTTTGCCTTACTGCTCTCATTGCTTTTCCCCTGTTTGGCGCAAATATTAAGGGTAAAATGGCCGTCGGTGTCGTAGATCTTATCGTTATTTTTGATGCCAGTGTCGCGAATATTTAGCTTAAAAAGCGTCACCCATGTCGCGGAATTTTAAGCTAAAATTTGCCGCCCTTGTCGCGGATCTTAAGATTATTTTTTATGCCATTGTCGCGGATTTTATCCTTAAAATTGCCACGGGTGGCGCGGCTCCTACCGCTAAGTTTCCGTTGTGTGTGTCGCAGATATTAACGCCAATTCTGTCGTCGCGCACGCAGAAGTTAACGCTAATTCTATCGCCGCGCACCGTGCACATCGCAGATTTTATCCTCAACTTCGCCGCAGGCGTCACAAAATTAACTTTAACTTTTCCGCGGTCGTCGCAAAATTTAACATAATTTTCGCCGCCATGCGCTGCAGAAATTAGTGTAACTTCCGCCGCTGCGTCGCAGATATTTATCATAACTTTGTCGCCGCACCGCAGAGTTAACACTAAACCCGTGCGGATCTTAACGTTAAAATTGCCGCCGGTCGCAAAAGTTAATGCTAAACCCACCAACTGCGTCACATAAATTAACATTAATTTCCCTGCTACAGCCTCAGGCAAAATTTGAAAACACTTAGAAATTTTTGAGACTTTCTCTTCTTTTTGGCGCATAATTACCAACTTCTCCGTCGACTGTGTCACAAAAGATAACCTTAACTTCTGCACCCGCAAGCCTTCGTCGCTGCGACCACGTCGTAGGTTTTAAGGCTAAAATGGCTACCGCGCGCAAGCCTCCATCGCAACTTTTAAGCCTAAAATTGCCGCCGTGCGCAAATTTTAAGCTTAGATCCGCCGCCAGTGTCGTAGAATTTAACATTAATTTTGCCGCACGCACCGCAGATTTTAAAGTTAAAATTGTCGCCGCTGCGCACAAAACTTATCGTTAATTCCGCCGACGCAGCCTTAGCAGCAGACACTTAGAAAATTTTCAGATTTTCAAAAACAGTTAGAAAATTTTAAAATTTTTCCTTCTTTTTTCTGTGATGATCATTGCTCAACAAGAAGCATAATTAGAGATCATACTTCGCATATAACAGAACAATAAAAAGATGTAATAAATTGCATCTTTTCATGTCAAAATAAAACAACAAAATAATATACATATAGCAGAGGTTGTGCCTCCTTCCTCTCCTCCATGGAGGCAAACAGACAAATACAAAACTGAATGCTACTACATTGGAAACAATTTAAAGCAAGCATTCAACCTGAAAAGGGATTTTCTCCCTCCTTCCTCACTTTCATAGCATGAAATCAATGCAAGCAATTTTGCAAGAATCCCCAAAACAGTCATGAAAATGATTTCCCATCTTAATCAAATAGGAGTTATGAGATCTTCAGGTTTCTCTAATTCATTTTAACTTCAAATACTACTAAATATATATGCACGCAATGATTTATATCTTTATGAAGAGCCCAACAGCTGAAGTGTTGAACTATAAGCTCTGATACCAACTGTAACATCCCCACCCATCTATCCAATTCTAGGAAGGGAACATGATGACAATCTATGTGCCTTTTTAGACAAACTCGTCCCATTCATTAGATTCATACAATTTAAAAACCCATGTGTGCAGATGTAAATTCAAAAAACATGCACAACAGATATAAACTCATCCACACACATAATTTCATATGCATTCAATATATCAATAATAGTCATTTAATTTAAACACTGCAGAGGAAAAACACATAGATAGAAAACACTTATCTTTGTTGTGCAATTGTCCCACACAACTAGCTATGTCGCTGCAACATTCCACCCAATTGTAGGTCTTTGTCTAGCCTGTACTATTTTGGCACTCAAAGACCACCCCCGAGCTGGGCATGATCTCTACAAGGAAAAAGGGGATTTCAAGCTCATACACAGCCAAATAATCATTTGCATTTAATCCAAGCCAATCCATAGCTGGGTTTATCAAGCTAAATCTAAACCCTCTTCATTTATGGATGCTCCCACTCAAGCTCAAGCCAAAACAATGGAAACCCAATTCAACCCAAACAATCTCCTACACACAAAAAACTCATAAACTGGGCATGGATACACATAACAGCAAAATTACAAGTGTTGGGCATGTACAAAAACGTTTTTACAGTGGGATGCCCAAAATGGGGTTTCTACCAATTTCAGAAGATCGTGGGCAACCAAAAACAAAGTGAGAAATGGGGAAAACAACCCTAGAAAGGCAATTTCATTTTCAGAAAACGTCCATGGGCATTCAAAGAGCCGCCATGGTCTCTACAAACCCCAAAATCAAGCTCTCTCCTTCCCAACAGGTATGTAATACAAAAACGAGTTCCCAGCAATGCCAAAAGGGAGGAAAACACTGGAAATCAGTGGGGAAAAATGCCCAAGCAGTTCCCAATAGGTTTGCAACACAAAAATGCCCTCTTCCCAGCTAGAAGACCTAGAGAAACCAGAAAAACGTGGCTGGAAAATGCCCAGGCAGTCCAAAACTGTGAGAGAGGCAAAACTACTTGATGGGTTATGGCTTGGGAGGCAAATTCATGGCTCTTTGCTTGCCAAGGAAGCCAAACATGTTTTTCCATGCAGGGTGGTTTCCCATACTCGAATTTGGACAACCATACCTCCCCAATCCCCAAGGCATTAACTACTTCACCCGCCTCTTGGGAGAAATGAATGATTGGGCACCAAAGTCAACATGGGTAGTTGATGGTTGATGGGTCCTCTCATTGACACTTGGCTTGACTTCATTGGCTCAAGGGTTTGATTATTCTCCCTCCCAATTCCTTGTAAAATCATGCCCCCTTCTCTTGTTGCATTGCATAGCTAGTTGTGGGCATCTTATTAAAATGAATATTTACAATTCCCATGGTTCACTAGCACATGGGTAGCATAATTTCAAATACTTGCCTCTTCAAGATCGAGCATTCACTAGCGAGGCCTTGGCCTTGAGCTCCACGCTAGGAATCGTACATATTATGCATACAATATTTAAATTATAGCCCAGAATATTACAAGGGTCAAAATGGGGACATTACATTAGCTAGATAATAGCTAAGTAAGCCATGGGGTGTCTTTAGGACCCCTTCAATCAAGAAAGAAAAGAGCTAGAAATCATATTCATAAATACAACTGAAGAATCTCATCATTTTAGTTCACGACATTTAAATAATAAATGTTTTGTTTAAACAAACATTCAGACAATAAAGATAGGTGCATAAAACTAAAAGGAGTTACTACATAACGAAATATTACAGTATTTCGACATTACGACACTTTAAACAAACTGATGAGTGTTGGCGACTAAGTATGTGTTATCATATGCATAACTGAAGTGTTATTGAAAAGAGTAAATTATCATTATCATACTTTCCGCATAACAAATACTAGCATTAATTACTGCATACAAAATTTTAATTTTTTGGTCAATTTTGGGGATGTTACATCAGGTGTGTTAATTACCCAAGTTTTAATTTAATTTGAATTTGAATTTTCACATTAATTTATTTGTTATTACTTGTTAGTAGAAGTTAGTAGATCATTTTCTAATGTGTTTTTTCATCTTATTCTAGGACAATTGCCTCCCCCGATATTACTATGTTGGGGGTATTGGGATCCCTATATTGATAGAAGAGGGGAGAGATTGGACACAAAGGTTCTAATGGATGACCAACGTGGTGTAAAATTATGGGCCATAGAGAAACATACCAGGATAGCACTATGTTATTATTTTACTGAATGCCATATTAACGATACATACAGACATATTCATTGCAAGAGGGTTTCTAAAACAGGAATCCCTTTTGATTCATTGACAAGCAATTTTTGTAAGTTGATACCTAATTGTGATGACTTTTGAATGTGTTTATATCGTGAATAAAGGAGCAACATCAAAAGAGATGGGAGAGATACAAGGAAAGGGAGAAGGTTGGACCATTTGACTCAAACTGAACTCAAAATTGTTGCAAGAGATGTAAATTCTAAACATAGATTAACAATGCGATCTCTTTGGTGGGAGAGGACAAAGGTTGCTACACTGTCTATTAGAACAAGGTCTCTAAGGGAAAATTTGTTCGAATTTGCAGGAAGGAAGGATGTGTTCAGGTTTTGCAAAGATGTGTGTAAGGCTCATAAGCAAGGAAAATTATAAGGTAAAGATGCAATTTGGGAATTTTTTCAAGATATATTTCACAAACTAGTTTGTTCAAAGTCAAGGAGAAGATATAATTCATCCACTAAATCCATTTATGAGATGATTAAGTTATGGGGAGGTCCTAGATTACATAGCTTTATTAGCTTGAATCTAGATGGCCCTTCGATATCTAGGACTTTAAGGCAAGTTAGAAAATCATTGACATATATCATAGGGGAGCAAGAGTACATTTTTGAGGCAATCGAAAACTTTTATGCTTCTTATAAAGCCAAACATGGTATAGAGGGCCCAATTCCCATATGCCTTGCTGAAGATGAAACTGTTGTGAAAAAATATGTCAAGTGGGTAGCAAAAAGTGATACATTGGTGGGTTTTTGTGGTAAGAAAGAAGAACATAAGTGTCAATCACATTTCTTGGTGACAGTTGGTGAGGGCGCTACAAGCTATGAGATTATTACAAATGCCTTCAAGAATTGTGTGATTGTCCATTATGCACATTTTATTATTGAAAACCATTTACATGAGAAGCTTCCTCATTTAGTTGTGGTTTCTCATCCAACGTGCAACATATTTGATGCAAATTTTGTCCATCAACAATGGAAAAAAATATAATACCTATGGAAGAAACATGTGGAACATTTTTTAGGACCTATTATTGGTAATTCCTCGGATGGGGATAGTAGGAGAAGAATGATTATGTTGAAGGATTATTACTCAACGACATGCATGAGATATCAAATTCCCTGGGAAGGGTGGAGGCTAACTGGTTGTATGATGGATTTAAAGTAACAAGACTTCATGACCAGGATTACATCCACAATGGAAAAAATCTAGTGAATCCTTTGTTTAGTGGTCGACGAGATTTGATTGTTGGAGAAGAGTTGATTAGTTTTAACCATGTAAGAATGGTTTAAAAAACTTTTAAATTGGATGACCACAAGATTAAAATTGAGGATATAGAGAGGATTGATCGCCAAAACTGGGGTTCATCACAACGCATTGCTTCAAGGCATGTCCAGAGGTGCTTGAAGGAAATGGGAAGTACAGGTGGCAGGACAGAGAGGACATCAGGTACAGATACCTATCTAGCAATTGTTGCTGATTATATTGATTTTTTTTGTCTCCTAGTTTGACTCTTTGGGAAAGAGTGCGAAATTCTTCAAGAGTCCATCATTTGTTCACATTATGGATATGTTGGGTCAGAGAACAATCAAATACTAATGTCAACATTAATTTCATTAGCAGAGAGGCATATCAAGATGTGAAAATTTCTTTCCACTTTGCGGTTTTTTTTATGAGGTTATTTCGTGATCAATATTGTAACTTGTTGTGTGCATTGCACCTGACTGGGTCAAATGTATGTGAGAAATTATTTAGCAAAGTCAGTGGCATGGTTGGAGTAGAGAGGGAATATGATTTCACTGACTTACTTCATGCTATTGGAACCCTTAATAGAGTTGTTGAAGAAGAATCGAATCCCAAGGGCTTCGTTTCAATAAATATCACAAAAAACAAATGAGTATCTGGAATAAATTGCATCAAGAAAAAGTAGAGGAAGCTGAGGTCTTGTCACAAGATGATTCAATATCCATGGATAATAAAATTATAGAATCTCTCAAGATAGGATTGGAGGATGGACAGGGAATTTTACTAGGTCTTGGCATGCAACCAAAAAGACCCACAAAATATTCTTGGTGGTTTAAACCATGGATAGAGGATCACAATGTTCCAACATTCGAAGTTGTGGATGAAGTAGTTGATAATTCTCCATTGGTTCATTCCACATCCATATTCCAATCTTCGTCTTTTATGGTACTCAATGATAGTGAATTGCAAACGATGGAAAGTGAGTGGAGGCACGAGTTGGATAGAATTTTAGATTCCGTTGATGAAAATGTAAACATAACTACCAAACCAGTGGTGGATCTCAATGGAAAGGATATGTACAAATCTTGTTTGGTTAGTCAATTGAATGGAAATTCGACATTATCGAAAGATAGATTGACTAAAGTGAGGAATGGACTATACTTCAGGATAGATGAGAGGGCCCCCAAAAAGGGTGTTGCAATTGGTTTTGGAATTGGATCAGATTGTGCGGTGTTGTTTGAGAGCGATTCTATAGCTGTAGATTAACGTACTACAAGAAAAGGTGTATCTCAAAGTACAAAGCACGACATTTCTTGCAGGACTTGGTACATTAGAAGATTTCAAAGAATAAGAAAGAAGGATTGTAATAGGGTGTTTGATTACCATAATGGCATTGATATTTTGGATAGGCCTGAAGGTGTTGAGCTTCAATGTTGTTGGTAAAATAGAATAAAGGGGCAACGCATGTACAAGTATGATTCGACAAATCATCTATTCATACAACTTGAATCTATTATAGAAATGGAAAACCTATCATACAATATCAAGAATGACACATACAAGTTAAAAGAAAGCAACCACATAATTTTTTAGGATTTCATTAAAAATTTAAATAGGGTGAGGTTTTCAAACCATTCTAATTTCTCTTATCCTTTGTACTACTATCCTATAGCTTATTTATAAAGTATTATTGTTTGTATTATCGTTGTTTCATTTGTATAAATTTCATACTCATTTTATACGGATTTTAATTTCTCTTATCTTCAGGTGCGGTGAATGGTTCGGATGCCGAACGGTTGGGATAACTCAATGTGAAGTTATCGATTGTCAAATATTCTTTATGCATTCTTGAAGCATGGTTCTTGAGGGTTATTGAACTGTTGGCTATTTCAACAATTATGTTTAATATTACTTTTAAAAGGATGAAATAAGTTTTTGTTTGTCAAATTTTGGTGCCTATGCCCATCTTAGAGTTTTCATATACTTTCTTTTGCTACTTCAATACTTAAATGGAATATTACTTCATGTGTGTTTCTTGAAATGTGTTTTCTAAATGTTTCTTGAATGGAATATCAATAGTAGTAAATAACATATGTACATATAAATAACAGCAGTAGTAACAGAAGTAGTAAATATCAGCAATAGTAAATATCAACAAGGATTGATGATCATCAGGCTTGAAAAATGGATCGTCCTCAAGGCCAATTTACTTTTCCTCAACAGCCAACAACTACTCAGGTCTGGTTTAACAAGTATTCACTTGATGGCATGTTTCGTTTTTCCAAAAATTCTACAAGCAATGTCATTAATTCTTTTGTTTTCCTGTTTTTGTAGGAAGTCTATGCTACACTTTCATTGCAAGAGAATTAAAGAATACATGATCTCATTCTAACAAGATTTATAGAAAAGTTAATTTCAAAACTTTTGCAGGCCTCTCAATGAAAGTGTTTGTTATTGCTTTCCAAGTTACATCTTATTGTTCACACGAAAGGTCACATGCCATAACTGTGACACAGTTTTCCACCTCTTAATAAGTGTTGGATGTTTGGCAGTCAAAGTGTTAGAAAGCATGTTTCAATACTTCCATCATTATATGAATTGTCTATGGGTCTATGTGCTAAATTTGAATTTGTATTAAAATTGGTTAGGGTTGTGTGCTTTCATTGGTATTAAATGGGTTTGTGTGGATTTTGCTTGAATTAGGTTCCTATCAAATTGATTAGGGTTGTGTGCTTTGTTGATTTCAATCTACAACTATATCAAATATGTTTTGGTTTTCATTTGATTTTAAGTTAGCATGGATCCAGAACTTGGATGATGTGGCTGACACTATAGTGATCGGATTCTCTGATAGGGTTCACTATTAAATTGCCATATTCCAATAATCTTATGTTGACCGTTATTCTTCTTTCTTGCTTCTCTTCCATTTTCTTTGTTTTTTGTGTGTAATATGTTTTTTTTAATTCTATTGAAAAGAAAAATATTAGTACATGTAGCAAAAAATGGACAACGGATTGACTGTCACAGATTCAAAGACAGAAAACGCAACAGTAAAAAAATCTCAACATGAAACCCAAGATATCATCCCACTTATGCAAGGGGAGGAAGCCGAATTCATTATAAGCTAAAACAAGTATGTTCTTGCAAAAGTAGGACCGGTAGTAAGACAAAAAGTCTCTGCCTCCCTCTTACAATATAGAAAATAGATGCTGAATAGAATATCAATAAGCTAAGACAAGCTCAGATCTAGTGGTCATAATCAAGGAAAAGTGCTAGATCATCCTCTGAATTAGAAAAGAACATAAGTTTGCAAAAAATTGGAAATCAAGAAACCAATATAATTTCCACAAACATATGTACCAGATACTGTAACAATGCACTAATATATCACTGTCCAAGTTAGAGTATAAGAACTGATCTTTTTTCAAGGCTACAACAGAGTTACAAATCTTCAAGAAAGTTGAGAGTCCAGAAGGCAGATCTGAGACCACTGTTACAATCCTAAAGAGGGTTGACTTGGTTACCTCCAAACAATATTTAAAATTGTATTTATGAGTTATAAAAGGAAAGAAAACAAGTGTAGCAGGTCTGTTATGGTTTACACACTCTTTTACTCAGGTTTTATGACTATCCAAATAGGGGCCTATTTGGTGAAATGACAATCTTAACCTACAAATCAGAGAAAGCCGAATTAAAATTGGTATGACAATTTAACGAGGGTCGAATGGGCTCACACAATCAGTCAATCATGAAGCCGAGATGATCTTTTTTTATATAAGCTTCACTGTTGATATCTGTCCACAAGAGAGGGTTATGATAGTGCCAGTAAAATGTCAATACCCTGTATCATAATGAGGGCTGAATAGGCTCCAAAATTTCTTCTATTTGATGTTATGAATCTGGCCAATCTAGAAGGTCGTTAGGGCTAGTGTGACAATATTCCCTTCCCATTGAGAAGCTTTGTCCCCAAAGGTTGAGGACCAAAGAGGGGCTCAACTATGTGTCTTCTTCTTTCTGCGTTGCTTTCATCCTTTACTATATAAAACATTTGCATGCACTTAAATGTATAGAAGCTTGGAGAAGAGGTTTTTTTATGAGCTTGAATTAAATGTCTCACTTTTCAGTGCGAATCTGAAGCTAATATTGTGTGTGCAATTAGATCTGAAATTCTATGCCAAATAGAAAAAAAAATCATTTGATTCTCTTGGCCTAATTGAATGTTGCTTCATGAAATCCCTTACAACATCCCTTGTTTTAAATCCTTATGAATCTACTTCCTAACAAAAGAAGTGATAGCTCAATTTGAGCTTCTTAGACTAGTTTCCAACAAGAAAAAGATCATCTCAATTTGACTTTACAATAGAAATGTATAGCTTCTACAATTGACATTTTTCTACCAAATAGATTTAAAACCTGCTCTGATAGCTCCTTCAATGTCCCTGTAACCAAAATGGACACTACCACAACTGCAAATATTGATAGTAACATAAACAAAGAGGAAAAATCAAAGTGTTGGGGATAGCTGCACCTAAGCTAGGATGCACATGCAATTCCTGAAATATTGATGAAAAGATGGAGGAAGACATCTCCAAAATGGTACTCAACTGATTAACGACATCAATTCATGATAGAATTATATCATGAAATATATTACATTCATTTTAAACAGTTTTTTTTCACATAGATAATGGACACATGATTCAGTCAATATTCCCACGCGAGGACATGTTCTATATGGTTTTGGAAATGTAGCCCTAGTTACGAATCTTTTTTGTCATCTCACAACTTTAGCTGAATCATTATTCTAAGAAGAGTTCTGCAAATTTCTAGCACTGTCGGGTGAAGGGATTTAATTCTAGAAAATGAAAATGCTTTATTGTGTAGCTTCAAAGATTTTTAACATCTGATCAAAATATGTATATTGTTGGTTGTAGTAGCTTGATTGTAACTTTTGGGTCATCCCATTAAGATCTGTTGTGTTCTGTGTACACATTATAGTATTATTTTTCTGTATTACATATTTTATTGCAAACTCCAATTCTTCTCAAAATAATTTGTCTCTATTTGGTCCAATTCAACTGCTGGTATCAGGGGCTGAGTGTTGTTTATTTCTCGGTTACGGGCCTTCACTTTTGGTTTTATAATGCATTGATTTATATAAATTAAAATTATGTAGCTATAAATCTATTTATAATGTAGGGCAAGTGAACTATGGATTTATATTGTTTATGTGGGATTTATTGAGCACAAATCCAAAGAATGTTTGAACTAAGGATACTTGTTTCTGCTTTTGCAACTATGATGTACTAGGTCTCGAAGGACTTGTTTATTTGGCTCAACTTTCTATAACTAATGAATCTTATACAGTGATGACAAAAATATATAAAACAATGTACGTTGAGAGTGAGAAAAGATTATTTCCCTTGTTGGTCCTATAAAGGAGTTTCTTGTCCACCTTATATAGTTCACCTTGACCTTGTGGGTTTGTGGTTTGTTTTGTTGTGGCCCCCTTGGTTGACTCACGATCCTTTATATTAATTGGTCCATAGGTTATGTTTATTAATGTTTTGATACCCTATCTTAAGGAATATCTAGATTATAAATTAAATTTTTAATTTAACATGAGAGACGGATCCAGTTTGTGGTTTGCTGCTCCAGCGTGACTGAGCTCTCTCCCTTTGTGTGATCTTTTGTTGAACCACCCACATGTCTGGGATTTCCTTGTTACACCTTCCACGTGGTCACTTTGCACCAGCGTGACCGTGATTCTGTTGGATTGTGGCACGATTGTGGGTCCTTCCCCAACATGACCATGGCCTATTTCTTGGGTGGACTGTGGGTTCTTCCACAGTGTAACCGTGAGTCTGTTTCTTGGTGGATTGTGGGTCCTTCACCAGCATGACCGTAATTTGCTTCTTGGCACTTTCTTGGTGGAATGTGGTTCCTTCACCAACATGACCATGATTTGTCTTCTTGAGTGGACTGTGTATCCTTCCCGACTGTGACCGTGATTTTTTTTCTTGGTGGACTATGGGTCCTTCTCCAACATGACTGTGATTTGTTTTCGTGGGTGAAATGTAGTTCCTTCACCAACATGACCGTGATCTGTTTCTTGGTGGACTGTGGGTCCTTCACCAACATGACTATGATATGTTTTCTTGAGTGGACTGTGGGTCCTTCCCTAGCGTGACCATGATCTATTTTCTTGGTGGCCTGTGTGTCCTTCTCCAGCAGGACCATGATTTGTTTTCTCGAGTGGAATGTGGGTCCTTCCCTAGTGTGACCATGAGACTATTTTCTTTTTTGTACTGTGGGGTCTTCCCCAGCGTGACGGTGAGTTTCACTTTATGGGTGGACTGTGTTTTTTCAAGCATGACTGTGCAAAGTATGCCTGTGTGTCTCTACAGTATGTGACTGCATCCTTACCCAACATGACTGTGTGTCCTTTGTCAGCATGATTGTATTGGGTATGAATGTGCTTGTTGACTAAGAATTCTGGGTCAGTATGTGGTCAGTATGCTGCTGCTTTAACCCTCTCTAGATCTCTCTCAAGGTACGTAAATTGTTTGTCTAGATTGACTTGTCCCTTCGGTGACAAGATCAAATCTGAAAATTTTGAGTATATGGTTTATTCAAATATTGGTTATGATTATTTACTGTTGATATCTATTGTACATTATTTTATCATGTTGTTACTGTACATGGCATTTGATTATTCTTGAGGACCAACTTTAACACAATGAATGAGCGTTAAGTTGAAAGAGATGAAAATTATGTTTGTTTATTACAGTTCAAATTTTATTAGAGTAGTACTGTTCTGAATCTGATTTGATATGTCCATGCATTAAATTTTTCTATTTAAATTAAAAACTCCTCTAACCCTTAAAATTCAACATCAAGTACTTTGGAGACATGTACATGGCATATTCCATGCTTGGTTTTTACAGTTTTTGTTATTTGGATTTCCCTTTTATCCTTGTTTAGTTTTATTGAAAAGTATTGGTTTTCTTGAAAAGTATAGGAAGCTTACTTTATAATTTTCTCTTTGCCTTTAATGACACATCTAATTCTCATGTCCCTGATCTAAGAATTAGTGCTATTTTTCCTTTTACGTCAGATATTACTTGTTTACCATATGGCACTTATGTAGGTTTTGAGTTGTAGTTACCAAAACACAAATAGGATATGGATGAGAATACATATTCCAGTTTTTAGATTTCGTTTTGGATATGATACATCTGGATATGGCCGGGAGGTGTAGTTATTAGTCATGAAGAAAGACGGTGGTTGCATATGCACGTTATTCAAGATATTGTCTCAGCATGCAGGCATAATTTCAAGGGCTCTGTTCACTATGCATGGACATATGTTCCACAATATCCATGGTATGTGATCTCCAGACTCTGTTGAATAAAGAAGTGAATTAAAGATGAGGCTTGGATTGTTGAGAATCCATTTTTTTAAGACTGTCACTAGAATACTGTTTCATGTGGATGGTCACACAACTAATATTGCAATCAAATATGTTTGTGGAGTTTAAATGTCTTGTTGAATGTATTTATTACTATTATATTTTCAGATAACAGCTTTATTAATGCCTTTTCTTATAATGTGATATTTAGCGGGGCAATTGGTTTTGTTATTTGCTCAACTGGAGGACCGGCAGTACATTTGAGAAATCCCGTCAATCCCATTGAAGAGAATAAGGTTGCAACTAAGTACTATAACTCAGAGGTAATATTCCTAGAGTCTTTAGAATGTATCCTATTTATGATGATTTTCTTTTGGAAGTAATAGAAAAACTGGACTTAATTAATGTCATTGCTCAGTCAAAGTATTATGGGTCCTCAGTTAATAGTGTAATAAGAAATAGTGTAATTTTTTTTGTTATCAATTTTGAAGGTTTTAATGTGGAATTCCTATTATTATCAGTAGAAGGATAACATAGTCTATTGTCTTTAGATAGTCCTATTTGTGATGATTGATGAAGGATATATATTTTAGAATTAACATGCATGCTTTTGATATAAAATAAACATCTTAGATTTGTTTGAGTATGTTTCTCTCCCAAAGATTTTGAGGAATTGTCTAATATATGTAAACTGGGACATTGATTCAACTTGGACAAACCAAAATCCTTGCAAGTGGATCTTGTTCCTCTGTGACATGTTATCTTTAGCATGTTGTGGGTAGCCACTTTTCTTTATTAATATGATGAGGCTGAAGGGAGAATGAATTGAGAGAGTGAGGAGTAGTCTCATAGTCTCAGTTGTACAAATGGGGACACTTTGATCCTTGCTCCATACTCAACTTTGAGAGATAACCTGTAAAGTACCTGCCTCCACACTCGATAGGTTTGTTTTGCTAGTGTTTCAGAGTAGCAGGAGTTAGCTTGCACCTGAAACAAGAGGGCTTCTAGCTTGTGATAAATCTAGTGAATGAATAAGATAAGGAGGGCACAATGTGCCAATCCACTAGGCAATTCAAGAGAAAAGATACCAAACAAGACATTTCTGATCAATAAGACACATCAAGAATACCCTCAGATTAGAGAAGCATTGAAATGGAGGTGTGAGGAAAAATGCCAGTTACAAGGGCATTTTTCCTGTACTACCCATTTGAAACCCCTTGAGATTTATTAAGGGGAAATTATGAACTAATAATCTTCTTCCTTGTCACTATCCTCACTGTAAGCAATTTTCCTGTGCTACTATATAAGTTTTTCCATATTGGTGCTTTATTGCTTTTATCAGTTTCTCTTTTCCTCAAATATTCCTTTGTGAATTCACTAATTGTAGGATCTTATACTATTATCATGTAAATGAAAACTAGTATCCTTTCCATTGATTTTATTGTCTTTCACAGCATTTTGATCATGTATGCATCTCTAACCTACCAAAAAATGAGGGTTCAAAATTGTTTGTATTAAGTTTTTCACGTGTATATTTTTCTAGAAAGGTCATTTTAATTAATAATATTAACACTCTTGTAAAAATCACTATTCCGTGGAAGTTATTTTTTACCAAGGAAAATAGTTACTGCTTAGATAAATATTAAATGTCCTGCACCTGTTTCTTGACCTAATTATTTACCTTCATTTATAGTTGCTAAAAAGACCACCATTAATGTAGGCTTCAACTATCTACATAGCATCCAAAAATCTAGTCTAGGTGGGATAAAAAGATCACCATTACTTGTTCTATTATTGTGTCTTGTTGACAGTTCTACTATCCACTGTCCAATTCCATTGACCTACTTTGGTCACTCATGGACATCAATAAAATTATCTAATATTGTCTGATCAATTTTACCCACATTTACCCGGTATAAATATAGTACTATGTATTCCATTAATGAATAACAGCTTCAATTGCATCGCTATACACATTTCATTCATTGTTTACAGTCAATGCATCAGAGAAAACATCATAAGAAGACAATCTTGTGATAGTTTTTGTTCATCAATTAAAATGATACATTTCAGTCCATATGTTTCACAATTAGGTGTTGAATTATGAAGGATGGCATATATTTTACTCTCAAAACAAGGAGAGAAATCAAGCAATTACTTTCAGTCATAAACAACCATGAAGTTTTCTGGTGATTGTATCAGATTTATCCCTTTTTCCTATAGTACAACATGTTACTTGGATCTTACAAATCAAGTGGAGGAAGTCAATTTTTAAATGCTACATTGCTTGACGAAAGTCATTTTGTAAGATCTTGGGGGCTTGGATACCCATCCACTAGTGCCTATTACAGACCTTGGGAGGATTAGTCATCCTCCTAGTGCTTGCTACAGGCCCTGGGGGCTTGTATAACCATCCCACAAGAGGCTTAGTCGGCAATTGGGGGCCTGCAACATTGAATCTAAATTTTTTACTATGTGCATTGGCTCTAGTGACATACAAGAAGTGATCTCCCATCTATTCATTAGACCATTAGATGCCGCAAATCATAATGTTATGTTTTGAGTAATTGCATTGTGGGTGAAGTAATGTGCATCCACAATATACATCAAAGGAAGCAAGGTGCATTGTAGAATGCATGTGAGGTCATAAGAGGGGTATCATGCCAATATACTATGTAGATATATAAAGGGGTATAAAAAATCTAAATGAAAAAATGGATACATACAATATATAGGGAAAATAAGGGTTCTTTTAAATTGGGAAGGCATATTGGTTAAAAAAACGATTTTGTGAGGTATTTTCCAATATTTACTGAAATTAGGGGTATTGTTTCATATGCCACGAATGAACATGCTATGCTAGAGATTCATTGAGTGAATCCCCCATGGGATTTTTGAACTTAGCCTCATTAAATAGAATTTTGAACTCAACATTAAAAGAGTAATTGAAGATATAATTAAATTTGAATTCCACAATAAGCATCCATGTTCATGAAAGAGATGGGCCATAAGTTGATTGCTTATGGATCTATTATTGTCTTAAAAAGATGAAATTTCTAAAGAAATATTGCATTGCTTTTATATAAAGAAGGTTTTCATGTTGTTTATATTTTCCATGTGAAATACTCACTAGGTTCAAGTCATCAAATGATAACAAAATGTTATTGTTAAGGAAAAGACTTGAGGAAATCCAAATAAGGAAGAAAACATCTTGACCCACACAAGGATATCTTTATTTATAGCTGATGTTGCACTTTCAACAATGTTAGTATCACTAAGAATGAAAAAATGAAAAAACTACTATCTTATATTTTATGTCATATTTCTTGAGTACTGACAATATATAGGTGTGAGGGATATCTGAGAAGCTAGTTAAATGAAAATTTAGGATATTATAATGTTCTATTTAATATAATTCACTAGTAGTTGATCAAACTCAAAAGTTAAGGGCTAGAAAATAGGGCATGGAAGTAGAACATATAAGTGGCAAAAATCACATGGATGTTAACATAATAGGATTTGCGTTTCCATGGATATTCGTGTTTATAGTTAGATATTCATTTAAAATTTTCAACTAGCATCAATTTACAAACAAAATCATTTCAATTCAATTCCCTTCTCATATTGGGTAAATATGACATAGTGAGTACATCTAGTAAGACCCACCTCTTTTTTCTAGTTAACAAGGAATACATTACTATTGGAATGGATACCTTTAACAATGTTCCTTCTAATTATCTTGACCTCTACAGTCATAATTGGGGCTTTCAAGTAGAACTTCATGCAAAGAAAGGATGTAATGCTTATCTTGCTTCATCCATTCAATACAACTTGATTTTCATCTATTCCTTGCAACAATCCCAACCTATAGAAACATATAATTTATGTTTCTAGATAGATCCACATGTAAAGAAAGGCTATAATGACTTGCTCCACCCATTCTAAACAACTTTTAATTCATATATGGTTTCAATATATAGGAAAACAACTACAGGGCTTTCACAACAATGATTAAAACCCCAACACAGAAAAACAAAATTTTAGCCTCAAAAACTTGTAGTATTCACAATTTCCATTAGTAGTTCAATATACCTAATCAGTAAAAAACATAGATTATGGATCAAACAAAATAATATGGTTTACCTAGAGTGAAACGCATCCTCAAAGAACTACAAGTATTTTTTTCTATATAAGTATGTGTATAGTCTACACAAAGAAACAATACAAATACTATACTCCATTGTCATAAGGAGAACGCCTAATGGTGCCCACTAAGCCAAAACCACATGTTAAATATGTTAAATATGCATATATTCCCACTAAGTAGATTGAAGTTCTAGGGTTTTCCCATAGACACTTAATAGAGACACTTTCAACTAGCTCAAAGATACCTCTAGTCTACCTTCAATCTACTTAGCCTACCTTTCCATATGCCATATAAAAATTGGGACATCCAGTTGGTACCAATGTTATGGCATATCCTATCTAATTGACTTATGGTAAAACATTTTCTTATGTGTTTACATAACATTAGGAGGTCAGAGGTGTTACTCTATAATGGCTCACATATTCTCAATATTGTCTCAATAGCTTAGGAAGCATCACGATGTGGTTATAAGTGTATGAACTCTTGTGTGAGGTGTGCCTTTAGGGATTTAAGTAAGCACAACCCTTTTTATCCTTGTTTGGTTTTATTGAAAAGTATTGGTTTTCTTAAAAAGTATAGGAAGCTTAATTTATAATTTTCTCTTTGCCTTCGTTTTCTTGAAAACTATTGGTTTTATTGAAAAGTATTGGTTTTACTTGAAAAGTATTGGTTTTCTTGAAAAGTATTGGTTCTCTTGAAAAGTATGACTGCGTGTATGGCTCTTATTCATCTACATCCTTCCAAGCAATCCTCCCTGAAACTCAACAGGAGTTAGCTTCTCTCTCAATCTATCACAGAGGTATTCATTCAGTGGCACAGAATGCAACTCAAGGGTGCTACAAGGGAACCACTCCTTCAGATTTCACATCAATTTCCAAATCTAAATCTTTGAGGACAAAGATTTTTCTAAGGGAGAGGGGATGTTAGGAACCCGTGTCAACCCTTCTCTTTACTTTGTTAGTATATTGTTGTTGGACGCATATGATTTGTAAGTCGTCCCGTAGTATTTGTTGATCCATAGTTTGTATTAGCCCATGGTATTGACCCATAGTATTGGACGCATATGCTTTGTAAGTCGTCCCGTAGAATTATATGTTCCATGGTATTGACCCATAGTATTGGGCATATACTTAGTATATAAATGTGTGTTGAGGCCAATGAAGGAACTATGAAGTTATTTGTATTGAGCCTGTTCAAAGGAGGTTTCCCCCTCGAAGTGGCCCGCGATCAATAAAATATTTCATGATCTAATATATCGTGCATTTTATCAATTAATTGTTGCAGGTTCCTCATAGCCACACATGCACGGGAGCCTTCGGATCGTAAATGACCCCCTTGAGCAATATTGGAATGGCCTTCACTGAGCAAAACTTGAGTTACTGAGATGGCACAATAGAACCGTTTATGAGACTTTGAGGCACCGTGTGGGGGGTCCCCTAGCTCAAACTAAGCATTCTGAATCCATCAGAATCAACGGATTCATGATCGGAGTCACGGTTTTGCTGCTACGGGCATTTTGGTTAGGCACCCCGGGGCCATTCAGGGACACTTTGAGGAATTGCTCCAGGGGCACGGAACCCAAACCGACGAGCGGACTTGGGTTCCGTCAGCTCTCGCACATGCACGTGGCCATTGTGGACATGTTCACAATGGCCATGCATGCCCGGGAGACTTCGAATGATAAATAACCCCCTTGATCAAGATTGGCATGGCCTTCACTAAGCAAAACCCTAGTTACTGAGATGGCACAATAACACCATTTTCAAGACTTTGTGGCATGGTATGGGGGTCTCCTAGCTAAAACCCAGTGTTTTGGATCCATCAAAATCGACAGATTCACAATCGAAGTCATGGTTTTGGCTACGAGCATTTTGTTCAAGCACCCCGTGGCCATTTAGAGACACTTTGAGGAATTGCTCTGGGGTCACGGAACCCAAACCGACGAGCAGACTTGGGTTCCATCAGCTTTTGTACGTGCATGTTTTCATTGTGGACATGTTCACGATGTCCATGCACACCCAAGAGCCTTCAGATCGTAAATGACCCCCTTGAGCAATATTGGATTGGCCTTCATGTTCCTTGTGGACTGTGCAATATTGGATTGGCACAACAACACTCTTTCTGAGACTTCAAGGCATGGTGTGGGGGGGGGATATCTAAAAACCGTTGTCCCGGATCCATAGGAATCAACAGATTCACGATCGGAGTCACGGTTTTGGTGCTACGGGAATTTTGTTAAGGAACCCCGTGGCCATTGAGGGACACTTCGAGGATTTTCTTCGGGGTCACAGAACCCAAACCGAAAAGCAGACTTGGGTTCTGTCAGCTCCCGCATGTGCACGTGGCCATTGTGAAAGTTTTCACGATGGCCATGCATGCTTGGGAGCCTTCGGATCGTAAATGACCCCCTTGAGCAATATTGGCATGTCCTTCACTAAGCAAAACCCTCGATCCGGAGATGGCACAATAACACTGTTTTCGAGACTTTGAGGCACAGTGTGGGGGTTCCCCTAGCTTAAACCCAATGTTTCGGATCCATAGGAATCAACGGATTCATGATCAGAGTCATGGAAATTGGGTGAAGTGGGTAGTGAAATGACATATGAAAAATGGCTATGTAAATGTTGCTAATGAGATTAAATGAGTCCATACTTGCTTGAGTCTTTTGACATTAATCTGTGCTTACCATCCACATATAATATATCAAAAAAAGTATTTTTTTGTTTTGTTTTAAAATGAAATCTACTAACCCTAAAGAATAATGTTAGTTGGAATTCTTAGTTATTCTATATCTACTTGACATATGAGATTCTTCCATCTTGATCCACCCCTTTTTGTATTTACTATTAGTCTATTTGGAATTTTCCAATGCCCAGTGGCATTCCGACATTTCTGTAATACATTTTGATTTTGATGACTTAATGAGAAATATGGTTCCAACATCTTGAGATATTTCCCCATGCCTATCAATTTTTAGTGCATCTATGTGTCTCATTGTGATTTGTGAAGGACAAATGTGTACTCATCAATGTGTATTGATTCTAATTTCTATTGAATATTATGAAATGTTATAATATAAGATGAGTTTTCAATCTTGTTTATGAATGTGAATTTTTCCTAAAGGGATGGAAACTTAAATTGTAGTGGTTGGTGTAAAACATCAATGTATTGTAATAGCAACTTAATGATAACTCAAACATCAAATAAACGATATCAGATAACGATATCAAATAAACTATCTAACATTCATAACAGTAGACATGCATGAATAAACAATCACATGACTATACTATGTACCTCAATCAATTAGTCCTTCTGGATCCTCTCGGTTTTTTATTGTCTCAAACAACCTCTCGTGCTCTGCATGAGCTAGTAAGTAGCGTACCTTGTTTGATGATTTCGTTGACATTTTTGTAGTTGGATGTTTGTACCAACGATCAAGTGCGTAAAGTGATACACCCGTGAACCTGCTCTATAATCTGTCTATGTGTAGCCTGTTGAATATTGTAACTTCTAAGAATATTATATTTGTACATTATTTATTCCGGAGATGTTCCATCCCTCCGAGGTGATTCTATTATGTATCCGGAGATGTTTATTCCTCCTAGGAGTTGTGGCAACTAGGGTTATTAGACCCACCATGTGGGGGTCATCCCAGTCAGTTATAATAGGGTATTTAACCTAATGGTTAAATACGAGACTACATGTACTTGTGTAAAATATATGTCAGAGTATTGTATAAATAGAGGAGGTGTGTTCCTCATTTGATACACTCACACACTTGAAAAGAGGAGCAATTGTCTGGGAGATTTGCTAAGGAGGATTAGAAGGAGGGAGAACATCTTGTATTTTGGTTTATCATCTTATTGAGGAAAGCTTTGCTGGGTTTTCTACCCCATGAGGGTTTCCCAGGATAAATCTGTGTCTCTTGTGTTTATGCTATGCTTGTTGTTTCTTCAGTGATCCTATATATGCTATTATTGTGAAATGGAATGTAATGCTGCTATTTTCTGTCTTGGCATATTGAATTTTAACATGGTATCAGAGCTAACCTGAAGGAAGGCAATGTATGGCACTTACGACACTTGCTTCTCTTGCGACAATTTGAAGGTTAGGGTTTTATATAGCAAAAATCAGTCATCGTGGAACTTTCGCTATAAATCCATTTATGCGAAGTTTCAAGATCTGAAACGTTTACAGGTCGTAGATAACATCCCCAGGTACCTTGTGTCCAAAGGGAACCCTCAGATTCGTTGTACTTTATGAGTTATGATCAGTACAAGTTAGGGTTTCTGCCTCTTCCAGATCTCAGTCAAAATCAGGTGACCTTGGAAAAAAGGTCATAACTTGGGCTAGGAAGCTCCAAATGAAATTTCGTAAAAAGTGACAGGTAGTACACAGACTGTACTATCTCAGGAAATGTTTTCAGAGGCCGAAGGTGAACCAGAAACACATGGCACGTCGTACAAGTTTGCTCTCCTATTTTATCCCATAAACAGGTCACGTTGCAACACTTGGTATAACTCTCTCTCAGAGAGTCCAATTGAGGTCAGACCTATCAGGATGGAAATATAACAGGGCGAGCTATCTCAGTAAAAGTTTTCAAAGGCCAAAGTTCAAACAGTGACACGTGGCACGCCATACAAGTTCGCTCTCCGGTTTTATCCCATAAACAGGTCACATTGCGACACTTGGCATAACTCTCTCTCAGAAAATCCAATTGAGGTCAGACCTGTCAGGATGGAAAGATGACAGGTCAGGCTACTGCAGAAAAGGTTTTCAGACCCTTTGGAGCAGAAATTGCAGAGTTATAGCAGAAACAATCAGGTGCATATTTCTGTCAAAACAGAATTATTTTTGGAGCACCTTTATTCATGGCTTCCGGAATTTAGGGTTTCGGAGAAAGTTAGAATTTTTGGAATTGGAGTCCATGGTTGGAAGCTCCTCAGAAAAATAAGAGTTTAGAGCCTTGGATCAAACCTTTTGATTGGACAGAAGGGTGGGCTTCATCAAACCCTAGTTCGGGTTCCTATCCAGAAGATCCAGAAGTTTCAAAGGCAATTTTGAGGGGTCAAATTTTGGAGATTTCAAAATTGAAGAATGCTAGGTTGATCAGCTCAACAAGACACATTCTTTCATCCATTCAGAAGTGTGAAAGTCAAAGATTGAATTTTTAGGGTTTCTCTAGCAAACCCTAATCAAGCTCCAGATCAAGTTTCAGGGGGAGTTGAGGCTAAGGCCTTACATAAGAAGACTACAAAAAGTCTCGACAGGTATGACTTAAGGAGGTTCAGGTATGTCTTGAAATCTGATTCTTGATTAAGTTCATAATGTGTTTATCTTCATGTTATTTATTAGTACAATCTTGATTAATGTTATTAATTGTCTTATCACCCTAGTAACAATATGAATGCATGTGAATGATCGAAGACATTCATTGAATAGGGCTATATGATTGTACTTATGCATTATGGTGTTGTGTGAGGTTGATGTTGTCTGCTAACAAGACACAGGTACATTACAAAAGACAAATCAAGTTCCATGACCATGACAACATGAAGACAAAGATGCACGAGGTATGTATGACTTTGTTATATTATGTTTAACCTACGAGACATGCAGGTTCTAGCTCAGGATCTCTAAATCATTGTTTAGGTATGTTGTACATAACTAAGCAGGTATACTAATCCAGGTATGTTTTCCTATGTCATGTTAGAATCTTACCTTGTGTAAGTATACTTGGTATGATTGGTTAGTAATCAAGGGTTTATGCATATTATATCTCTTATCTTGGTTGATGATTTAACTAACTAGATCAAACAAGAATATGCATGAGTAAAAGAAGACTTCCTTGAAACCCTGAATACTAATGATCACGACTGTACATATTCAAGATTATTTAGAATTAGAATGTTTTGATAATATTGAGAATATACTAATGAATGTATGTTTGTGTATGAGATCATGAGGATGACACTAGTGTACACTTGAGCATGCACAGTGGTAGAGAATGAATAGAAGTTCAGAAGACATATAGAAGATCAAGTGGGAGGCAACCACACAAACATAAAAGATAAGTATTTGAGTTGTTATTAGAAATAGTAAATGATATTGCTTGTATGCATATTTGTATTCCTAGAATATATCATGCTGAGTGTAAACATTCATAAAGCATTGAACAATATACTACTAATATGCATATGATTGGTAAGTTGGACAAACATTCCATTGTTGCTTGTCTAGAATGAAACCTCTTTACTGACATGCTGAGAGCTGTGCACACTCTCGATAGTATGTTCTGGTAGAGATGGAAGGCATCTAGATAGCCACTGTATGCATACAGGATATGGGAAAGTGTTGTGCCAAAGTATTGGTCAAAATAGTTGCATAACTATGTAAATGATATCTGTATGCATAATAGGTTATCATGTCAATATGATTTGATGATTATGAAGTATTACAAATCATGTACTTAATTTTGATTTGTAGGAAAGATCATGATGAATGATGAACTCTGAACAAGCGATGGATGTTCAACAAAAGATTTACAAATCAAACACACTATAGAAAGCTTGTGGTTAAGAGATTCTCTTAGAAAGAGGAAGAGAATCATGATGATATGTTTTTCTCCAAGGGACTAGATAAGACCATTCTCTTAATAATGTAATCAGGTTCTGTATGGGTTCCCAGGATCGGTAGTCAATTGATGAGCTTAATGATCATCATGAGTGATGTGGATCTCAACCTTTGCTACAAGGTTGAATATGGGTTCTATACACATATGACATGGATGCAAGAAGGAATTCACCACAGAGTTCGAATGATTTTGAGGCTCATATTAGTAGACCCATCTGACGAGAGATGGCACAAATAGATATGCAGAAGATCACTCAATGCTGAGTGTGAATAATGGACAATTGACAGCTTCATGACAAAGCTTGGGCTTTACCAGAAGTAAAGTTGTTCCTAACCTTTACCTTAAGGTTGTGGATGATGAACCTATCATACCATTATTGTATGTCGATGATATCTTTCTGACAAGGAATGAGAAACAGGTCATGAAAATGGCTGCAGAAATGAAAATGAAAGATCTCGGATTAATGCACTACTTCTTAGGTCTAGAAGTATGGCAAGATCCAAAAGGAATATTTTAATTCAAGGTAAGTATGCTGTGAAGTTTCTAAAAAGATTTGATATGTTGGAGTATAAAGCCATGACCACTCCCATGGACTCCAACTTGAAGTTGTTAGTTAATGACTCATCGTATTTAGTGGACCTAACCCTATATAGACAAATCATTGGGTCATTGATGTATTTAACAAATACTAGGCCAGATATATGCTTTGCTGCAAATACCCTAAGTCAGTATCTAGTAGAACCTAGAAAGGTTCACTTAATAACTACAAAGCATGTAGTGAGGTACCTAAAAGGTACATTAGATTTTGGTCTATATTATCTTGGAGGTCATGAACTCCGTTTACATGGTTACTCAGATTCTGATTGGGCAAGAAGTGCCTCAGACAGAAAGAGTACATCAGGTGGATGTTATAGTCTTGAATCTGCCATGATCTCATGGTTCAGCAAGGAACAATCTAGTGTGGCTCTCAGTACTGCTAAAGCGGAATATATATATAGATGTCTGCTCTGCCAGCTGTGAAGCAGTGTGGCTTCAGAAGCTATTATATGGAGTGTTTGACTTAGAAATGAATTCCACTATGATTATGTGTGACATTCAAAACTACATCAAGATAGAAAATCTTGTATTCCACAATAAGTCAAAAACACATAGAGATCCGATACTTCTATATACGAGATATGGTGCAGAGAGGAGCTATCAAGCTCGAGTATATAAGCACTGAGGATCAGATTGCTAATATCTTGACTAGACCTCTATCTTGAATAAAGTTCCGAGACAAGCTTGGTATAGTCCAGAAGGACCCTCCTCGAAAGGGGGAGTAGCATAGTATCTGATAACAAGTCTGTCTCATCAATGATGAGGTTACCTATTTACTGCACCTAGTTACTTAGAATTATTTAGATTTAGGAATCTTATATTTTTTCTTTTGATGATAGATGTATACATGCTTTTGATGATAGATGTATATATGCTTTTGATGATAGATGTTATGCATGTTTTGATGATGAGGATACATGTTTTGTTATACATGTTTTGATGATGAGGATACATGTTTTGTTATACATGTTTTGATGATGAGGATACATGTTTTGTTATACATGTTTTGATGATGACGATACATGATTGACACATGTTTTGATGAATTTCTTGGTAAACATGTGAGGGGATTGGATCATCCCTGGAGTTCAATCCGAAAGAAGAGTCGTAGACATATGTCTTCGAGAATGAAGTCCTTGGTGGACTTGAGGGGATTGGATCATCCCTGCACTTCAGTCCTAAATAGAGCCGTAGACGTATGTCTTCGAGAATGAAGTCCTTGGTGGACTTGAGGGGATTGGATCATCCCTGAACTTTAGTCCTAAAGAGAGCCGTAGACGTATGTCTTCGAGAATGAAGTCCTTGGTGGACTTGAGGGGATTGGATCATCCCTGGACTTCAGTCCTTAAGAGAGCCGTAGACGTATGTCTTCGAGAATGAAGTCCTTGGTGGACTTGAGGGGATTGGATCATCCCTGGACTTCAGTCCGAAAGAAGAGTCGTAGACGTATGTCTTCGAGAATGAAGTTCTTGGTGAACATGTGAGGGGATTGGATCATCCCTGGACTTCAGTCCGAAAGAAGAGCCGTAGACATATGTCTTCGAGAATGAAGTCCTTGGTGGACTTGAGGGGATTGGATCATCCCTGGACTTCAGTCCTAAAGAGAGCTGTAGACGTATGTCTTCGAGAGTGAAGTCCTTAGTGGACTTGAGGGGATTGGATCATCCCTGGACTTCAGTCCTAAAGAGCGTCGTAGACATGATGTCTCCGAGAACAAAATATTGAATGAACAGGTAAGGGGATTGGATCATCCTCGGACTTTGGTCCTGTGAATTGAACCGTAGACATGAGGTCTCCGAGAATTGAATAGGACTGGATTGTCCCTGAGCTTCGGTTCAAAAGGTACATGATAGGACTGGATCGTCCCTGAGCTTCGGTTCAAAAGGTACATGATAGGACTAGATCGTCCCTGGACCTTGGTTCAAAATGTACATGACAAATCCTAGAATTGTTCTAGGTTACATCCAGCATGAAACAGGGTTGTCTCTGTAGATATGATACATCCAGCATGAAACAGGGTTGGCTCTGTAGATGTGATACATCCAGCATGAAACAGGGCTGGCTCTGTAGATATGATACATCCAACATGAAACAGGGATGGCTCTGTAGATGTGATACATCCAGCATGAAACAGGGATGGCTCTGTAGATATGATACATCCAGCATGAAACAGGGCTGGCTCTGTAGATATGATACATCCAGCATGAAACAGGGCTGGCTCTGTATATGTGATACATCCAGCATGAAACAGGGCTGGCTCTGTAGATATGATACATCCAGCATGAAACAGGGCTAGCTCTGTAGATATGATACATCCAACATGAAACAGGGTTGGCTCTGTAGATGTGATACATCCAACATGAAACAGGGCTGGCTCTGTAGATGTGATACATCCAGCATGAAACAGGGCTGGCTCTGTAGATGTGATACATCCAGCATGAAACAGGGCTGGCTCTATAGATGTGATACATCCAGCATGAAACAGGGCTGGCTCTGTAGATGTGATACATCCAGCATGAAACAGGGCTGGCTCTATAGATGTGACACATCCAGTATGAAAAAGGACTGGCTCTGTGGCGGTAAATCCTAGATCTGATCTAGGTCACATCCAGTATGAAAAAGGACTGGAACTGTGGTTGGGATTGGATCGTCCCTAGACATGAGACTTGTCTTAAAGAGATAAGGATTGATCATCCTGGAACTTGATCTGGATTGCATCATCCATGGACCTATGTCGTAAAGAGAGCAGGATTGATCATCCTGTAATATGATCGTGTGATGACGATGCTGCCGATCATGTGATGACGATGCTGATCGTGTGATGACAATGCTGTCGATTATGTGATGACGATGTTGATCGTATGATGACGATGTTGTTGATCGTGTGATGACGATGTTGATCGTATGATGACGATGTTGATCGTATGATGACGATGTTGCTGATCGTGTGGGGACGATGCTGATGATCGTGTGATGACGATGCTGATGATCATGTGATGACGATGCTGATGATCGTGTGATGACGATGCTGATGATCGTGTGATGACGATGCTGATGATTGTGTGATCGTGTGATGACGATGATGATGACGATGCTGATGATCGAGTAATATCAACTCTGATGATGTTGATGTTCCAGTAACTAGTTGAGTTACTGATGATGATGAATTGAAGAAAGCTTCCGATGATATATAGATGATGTAGTCAATGACTCCTTGCTCTTGCAGATGTTGTTATAATATCCTTCTCGTTAAGGGGGAGTGTTGAATATTGTAACTTCTAAGAATATTATATTTGTACATTATTTATTCCGGAGATGTTCCATCCCTCCGAGGTGATTCTATTATGTATCCGGAGATGTTTATTCCTCCGAGGAGTTGTGGCAACTAGGGTTATTAGACCCACCATGTGGGGGTCGGCCCAGTCAGTTATAATAGGGTATTTAACCTAATGGTTAAATACGATCCTACATGTACTTGTGTAAAATATATGTCAGAGTATTGTATAAATAGAGGAGGTGTGTTCCTCATTTGATACACTCACACACTTGAAAAGAGGAGCACTTGTCTGGGAGATTTGCTAAGGAGGATTAGAAGGAGGGAGCACATCTTTTATTTTGGTTTATCATCTTATTGAGGAAAGCTTTGCTGGGTTTTCTACCCCATGAGGGTTTCCCAGGATAAATCTGTGTCTCTTGTGTTTATGTTATGCTTATTGTTTCTTCAGTGATCCTGTATATGCTATTATTGTGAAATGGAATGTAATGCTGCTATTTTTTGTCTTAGCATATTGAATTTTAACATAGCCATTTCTCTTTGGTCCCTTTCCATCTACTGTAAGATATTCCCCCTAATCAACCATCTAGCCATTTGGAAAGGTAATGCTTTCACTATCAGTTAATGATTCGAGGAGGGATTGCTTCCCCTAGATGCATCGTGCCAACCAATAATTCATCCCAATTGCACTATATGTGTAGATGTGTCCTGCAAAAATGCATTTTACAGTCATATTCCAACAAGTAGTGGTTTGATAATTTGGATAATAACAAAAACAAGGAGGGAACCGGGATATGCATGCATAAATGTTTACCTGGTTGTACAAGGTCATATATATGATCATATTCATTCGAAATAGAGGAATGGCCTTCCTCTAACTGGATTGTTTCAACAAATGCATGTGGGTCCACTGCAAGTGATACATGATCCCATGCATCAACCCAGTCCATTGATTCACACACATCCCACTCACAACTGTTGCAAGGCCCACAAAAGCAAGCAAGTTTCCACATCCATATTTCAAATAAGGGGTTGTTTGATCTTCGAACCGAATGAGATGCACGAGTTCCTTGTACAACACTACAACTATAAGAACACGATCGATCTATATCAACCACATGCCACAAATTTATTACAACATATCCTCTACATGTTGGTCTTTGCTGCTCCCTAGTTCGATCTGAAATTTTTTCAGAGCAACATTGAACTATGGATTTTGCATCATGAATATGAGGGTTTGTCATGCACCTCATATCCTCCCTTTGTAGGTTAGTTTTGAGACATGTTCCAGCCCCTTCATGCTCTCCCTTTCCATTCCCGATCTCAAAATAGTTCCATAAATGAAGCACATCATAAGTCTTATGCAAAATAATCAACCACTGGAATACACGTGCATTTTTGAATTGGCCTACACAACCATCTGACCATATCCAATGCTGATCCATCTATATACATATCTCCGTAAACTGCTCATAAAAAATTATGAAGCAATGTTGCACAAAATTCAAGTCGTGGCACCTGTCGTCACTAATGTAGAAGTTGGTCTCTTTCAATATTATCCTCATGTCATTGCTGCTCTCCGATGCGTGCATGTACGTGATATGGATGATTATGCTAACTTGTTCTTGTTATCGGAAAATCCACTCAAGTGGACACGAGCCAGATCTCCCTAGCTCAATGTGAGTCTAGAACAAATAGAATAGACTACAAGTGCATTTCCTAGATCTACTTAAGGACCAAGTACTAGGTGTCTTACCTTTTTACTACGCAATCCTTTCTCCCGAATGTTGATCCACGTCCTACAGTCGTCAGATCCAAGCTGCAAGACCTGTCAAGACAAAGAAACAAGAGAAAATAGTAAAAGACATCTATATAATAAGCGATCTAAGTAAACAGTTAAGCAGGTAAACTACTCAATATCATTGCACACATGAACAATATTGGTGGAAAGCATTTGCATTACTGTAAATAGAGGAGTACATGATAGAGATATATAACTACAACCAAGACTTAATGTAGTAGCCCTTCTCCGACCAAGCCAATTTCCACGTTATTCCAAGTATGAGTTCTCCAATAGGTGAATGGAGGTGTTCTAAGAGAGATTTCACCAGCATGCAGATACCATAGGCTTCCTCCCTTTGGGATGGGAGTGAGCTTCACTTATATAGGACTAAGTGGATAGGATATGGATAGGATAGGTTGAGAGATGATAGGAGAGAGATATGGTATCCTCCCAAAGAGTTAGGGGTCGAGTACCAGCTCCCCTAGAGGTCAGGGATAAGCCCCTAAATGAGCAAGTTTCGAGAAGGATCTCGAATAAGCTATTTTTTCCCATTAACAGACCTCGTTGCACCCTGCAGTAGAGCAAGTTGCGACGTCGCATGTTGCTAGTGTGCAACCTCCGATGACCTCTCAAAATTTTATACAACTGAGTACAAATCCTCCCAGATGAAAATACTTAGTCCAGGTGACTTTAGGGATGTATATACTGAATCTGATGATGAGTAGATTTTGGGTGTAACAGAATGCCCCCCAAAGCATGAAGCTATTAAGGATGTACAAGTGAAGTGCTTTGAAAGAAGTAATGGCAATAGACTCGTCGGACGAAGGACACTACTGCAGTATAATTGACAATCTCACATGAAGTACAACATGGATTCCAACCAATACATTGCAGATCCATGGTAGTAATGACCGACTGAACACAATCATGGCTACTAGACACAAGCGTAGATCCATGATGAGATGATAACACAACCACGACCAATACAAAAGTGGATCCGTGTAATATGACTTAATACAACCTCCATCGCAACCTGGGTAAACATGACTCCCCAAGGTCTTTAAGCTGAACCCGCAATGATACGAATCTATCCATGTGATTACAAATGTCTTGACGTCGAACATGGTAGAAACCACTTGATTACCGGTCATTGATGTAAATCGTTAACAAGTGCGAGGGAGATCACCATTGATTTCAATGATTCCCAAGGTATCACAGCACATATCATCGAGCATGAATAAATGAGTTGAATTCGAACGCAAGATGAAATATTTCAATCAAGAGTCAATGATGTAAACTCATGATGAAAGCAAGGTAACCTGCCATTGAGGCATGTAGGGCCAAGGTACTTGGTTGGATTCTAGATTCGATCCTCGGATGACGTGTTGAAGTCGACAAGGATGAATCTGTCGAAGGAGGGCCATGATGAATCCCCCATCAATCGACACGAAACACGACAAAAGTTGTGTAGAGTGGATCGGATGGTACAGTAACATGTAAGGCTGACTCAAAATAACAACGGCATGGCGACATGTGTATTGAATGTAGATGATAGATGATAGACGTGTTCTTGAACATGGGCATGGCATGACTTGGCAGTATTGACACAATGAGAATGACGCAAACTTCTAATGCAACTGATGATGGAAATTTTCTCCGAATGAATCAGAGGAGTAATAGGACTCAGAAAGTAAGTGGGGACTCGTAGAAAAAAAGATGACCCAAGTATTGTATGCGAATGCAAATGAGTTCCATGTTCAAGAACGACTATATACTGCCACTAAGGTATGTAACACAAACACTTCCCTTTTTCCCCATCATGAACGATGAGTGCCTCATGTGTTTTTTACGAGCTTGATGAGGGTAACCAGATGCTCGATATAGCTCATCTCATAGATGATTCCAATCTAAAATATTTTCCGAACCTAGGATAGGAGGGGTTCATCCCATGACGGGCCCTTCAATGTGAAAATTTTAACGAGTCCATAGAAGGTAAACTCGATCGTCATTTCATGTTTAGAGAGTCTGAAAAGAGCTAAAGAAGACTCCAACGGTCCTTTTTTGTAAAGTTAGTCTCATTGCCCGAAAAAAGGGTAAAACAACGTGGGAGAGGACTCTTCCAGTCATGATTGGCGAGAGTATTCCTTTTTCGTAATTAGTGCCTCCTGGTCCGAAAAAGGGGTAAAATATCACCAAGAAGACGACCATTCAAATGATTTAACAAGCGTGAACGTGACAAGTTCGCTTGGCAATCTTTTCATTTTTCGAGAGCCTGAAAAGAGCTTAACGATAGACTCTGGGGGGTGTCCTTTTCCATGGATAGTCTAGCGAGGCCGGATAAAGTGATAAACCTATACTCGTTAGACATACCTTTTTACTCAAAATTTTAACGAGCACGATAATGATCAGAAGCACTCAGAATCTTTTTCATATTTGAACCAGAGCACGAAAAATTAAAAAGTAAGCTCAAACCACTTTTTGTGTTTCAACCAGAGCACGAAAAAGTGAAAAAGTAAGCTCAAATGCTATCTTACTGTTTTTAACGAGATCGAAGATAGGTTGGAAGAATGCTCATGATGTCTGCTTCATTTTTTAACAAGGTTGTATCAGAAAATGAACTATGCTCAGGATAATTTTCATGGTTTAATGAGATTGAAACCTAAAAAAGGAAAGTATGCTCGAAAATGTTCCCAATGGTGAACTTTTACCCAACATGGAATCTAAAGGTTGGTGTGTGCCCCTAGCATGATTGCTAGAATTAAGTGACTTAGCTCCAATGTGGTATGGAGAGGCGATCAAGTTGACTTCAACGTAACTTCCAGAAGTTGAAGACATGCCCCCAAGCTTCATTTCATCTGCCTAACTATGCTCGCTGAGACTCGAACTGAAGGGAGGGAGATCTATTTCATTTTTACCCAAGCTTGAAATAGACAATAACTATGCTTGAGGGGGCCCATCTTATTTTTTAACGAGCTTGAAATGGAATAAAACTATGCTCGAGGGGATGGTTATTTTTTTATGCAAGCTTGAAACCAAAGGTAAACTTTGCTTAGAGGGGTCTATCTCATTTTTTAACAAGCTTGAAATAGAATAAAACTATGCTCCAATGGATTGGTTTCATTTTTATGCAAGATTGAAACCAAAGGGAAACTATGCTAGGGTGGTTGGTTTCATTTTTTAATGAGCTTGAAACATAACATAAACCGTGCTCATAACCCCCATCCTCAGGGGGAAGAAACCACTAAAACATGTGGAACATTCAAGGAAGTCTGATGACTAGGATTCATATGATGAGTGGGTGTCATGATGGAAAGTTGGTCAATGGTCACAATATTCCCATGATGAGGAAAATACATCACTCGAAAGAGCGTGGACACTACAGCTTTCATAGCATAGACATAATCACGTCCAAGGAGCATATTGAAGTCTAAAGGACCTTGGACAACCATGACATCAACATAAACAGTTTTACCTCTCAACATGATAGGTAACTGCGGGGGAATCCCTAAAGGTCCGGTAGGCCTCCTATTAAAATCCAAAATCTAGTCAGTTACTGGCACAAGCTAAGGGGAACCTATAGATTTCCAAGCAGTTGAGGACAAAATACTAACAGAAGATCCCTCATCAACTATCGTACGAAAGATTTCTTTATCGGAAACTCCTACAAATATTTGAAAAGGAATACTCGAAGGAAGACGAGATTCTGTTAGACCATTCCAATCAAAGGAAATGACCTCACTACTTGGGGGGGGTCCTGTAGGAATGTACAGGGTTTCCCCTTGCCTAGGACATTCTGAACTGACTAGGAAAACATCAGCGGTTTCCAATTCACTCTCACTTGGAAGATAATAATGAGATGAAGATTGTGTCACGGTGACTGCTTCAGTCTGGACTTTCTCCAATGAAAGAGCGGGATCGAGTGGAGATGAGATGGACTCGATCACTTCACTCTCTGAAGGATGAGTGGGATTGATTACAGATGAAACTGAATTGATCACTTGGTCAGCCAGCGGGGGGTTGAGGGGCAACTTACTATCACTTGTTGGAAGCACTTGTTGAGAACTAGTAATATCTTCCAACCACCGTGAAGCTTCATCCATGCTTGGACAAAGGAAAGTACGATGCATACCCTTACATATCAAACAGGGGTACAGGACTTTACTCTTTCAACCCTTCACCAATGGGTCACTGGTCGAGGGAGTTTCATCAACATGATGGTCATAGGTTGACAATACAAGTAGTTTGGGGTTTTTAGACCACACTTCTAATACGTGGGAAAGACTGAGACAATTATTGAGAAGGTGATCACCCTTGCAAAGTTTGCAAGGGAACTTGGGCTCACGAGGTGTTCTCATAGAATGAGTGCCATCAAAGGCAGATGGTTGACGCTTGGTCTCTTTCTTATCCTTCTTCTTCTTAATCTTCCTTTTCTTCTTCTTCTTCTCCACCTGATTACTAACACTAGAGTTTTCAGTAGGAGAAGAGGAAGAGATGGAAGCCAATTCAACTTTCGATGTAGAAGGAGAAGGGTCACCATGAGATTGATGCTCATGTGGTGAAGGGCCTAGGTTCGACACAATTGGTGCACTTGGTGTAACTGTATTAGAGAATAACCATACTGGTAATCCTATCGTCAATCCAGGAAGACTCAACGTAGCCATAAAGGGAGGACCAACAGTCCCACAAGCGGGAATAACAAATGGCATACCCAGGAAAGGGGCCTCTTGGTTGGTAGTCCCAGAAGAATCTTCCATATCTAAACTTCCTAAGAGTTTCTAAAGTACCACACAAGTCAAACACTACTCAAGTCTAAAAGAAACAAGCAAACTATGTGAATAAGAGTGGATTCAAAGTCAGGATCCTCACGGGATTATCAAGGCATCGCAAACCACTATATACTGCAGGGTCCAACAATATGATGCGACAAGGAGTATTGGGACCGTACCCTTGCCTGCATACCCGATTACCTAGACAGTACGTGTGTGCTAATCCCCCCGAATGATGTTCTCGGTGTATTGCTTTTCCAAGATGGCCAAATGGTTAACTTAGATGGTTTCAGGATTCCTATGGGTGTCTCCCGATATATGCAAGGTACGTGGGAGCTCAAATCCGTAGTGGTGTTGTCTAATGCACAACCGTTTGACAAGAGACCTTCCGATATACTACCGAGTACGTGATACACCGTTCGATATACGCCAAGTACGGATTATGGTACTTGGTGGGTACATGAAGGAGCTCGATATACTGATAAGTATGTGGAATACTACAATACCCCCGGGATACAGTGCTAGCAAATAATGACAACTGCCACGCTTAAAGACGCTGGAACACGTCTCTAACTTACAAACAGTTACTAAATGATTTTAACCTAAGCTAGAGTTAATTTTATCTTGTATGGTTAGGTGGATGCATGAGGTGAGTACATAAATGTAAACATAATGCAATCCTCAACTACATGATAATGCACATTTTCCTTTCCTTTTCAATGAAAACTACTTAAGGTAAGGAGAGATATTTTTTCTTTCAAACCAAAAGTACTTAAGTAGTAGCGAAAAGAAGAATTCCTTCCTAGAGTGCAATAAATCTAACTTTCTGCAATAATCAGCTAAAAAGCGCAAAGAAAATGAAATATGTAGCTAATCTTAACCATGTATAAGACAAAAATGATGAAGCACTTTCAATTTTCAAATGCATGTATCAAAAATGGAACTTGATAACTGAACGCTTTTCATACAAAAAGTGAGAGAATATCTACAACACTCTAATCATTTGGAAATTCCCAAAGAAAAATAGCAAGCACCCAAACAATTGAAGGGAATCAAGAAAGGCTCAAAATCTACCAAATGCAATAATTATAACTCATTTCCTATCTTTTTACACTTGAAAAAGACACATCTAAGCTACGGAAAGAAGGATTCCACAAAGATTTCCAATCAAATGCAAGACAAAGAAAAGCACTTAACAATCTTATCTAACTCAAATGCATACAAATCAAAGATGAGATCTTTGGTTGGATCTTGCAGCACAGAGGGAGTTCACACATCAGACCAAGGTTCAAACTGTCAAATGAGGGAAGGGATGCCTGTATGCCAACTTTTGACAGATCGGCGCACTGTGTCCTTTTACACAGTGCGACGTCGCAGTTTGCCTTCACGGGAGGTGCGATGATGTCACAGTATACCAATGTAAAGGATGCAACGGGTGACTAACAAGTGAAGAATAGAGACTCATAAAGACATAGTGTCGGTCTGTTTCCACTACCTAGGTGCGACAGGTGAGGTCTAGGTTAAAAAATGAAGCATATCTCTTAACCATGAACCAAAAACAAGCTTGAAAATGAGTTGTATAAACTCAGAGGAAGCAAATTAGAATCTTCAACGTGAAGATTTGATAGTGAAATCAATCCTAAGAAGTAAATGGAAAAAATGCTAAAAGAGGCTTGTGTCAAGTAATCAACTGAAAATGACTCTCAAATTAATGACCACTAAACAAGACAAACACTACTCCCCAGTATGGTCGCCAAATTTGGTATCGGACAATCCACTCGAGCGGACGTGAGACGGATCTCCCTAGCTCAATGTGAGTCTAGAACAAATAGAACAAACTACAAGTGCATTTCCTAGATCTACTTAAGGACCAAGTACTAGATGTCTTACCTTTTTACTACACAATCCTTTCTCCCGAATGTTGATCCACGTCCTACGGTTTTCAGATCCAAGCTGCAAGACCTGTCAAGACAAAGAAACAAGAGAAACTAGTAAAAGACATCTATACAATAAGCGATCTAAGTAAATAGTTAAGCAGGCAAACTACTCAATATGATTGCACACATGAACAATATTGGTGGAAATCATTTGCATTACTGTAAATAGAGGAGTACATGATAGAGATATAGAACTACAACCAAGACTTAACGTAGTAGCCCTTCTCCGACCAAGCCAATTGCCACATTCTTCCAAGGAAGTATGAATTCTCCAATAGGTGAATGGAGGTGTTCTAAGAGAGATTTCACCAGCATGTAGATACCATAGGCTTCCTCCCTTTGGGATGGGAATGAGCTTCACTTATATAGGAATAAGTGGATAGGATATGGATAGGATAGGTTGAGAGATGATAGGAGAGAAATAGGGGATCCTCCCAAAGAGTTATGGGTCGATTACTAGCTCCCCTAGAGGTCAGGGATAAGCCCCTAAATGAGCAAGTTTCGAGAAGGATCTCAAATAAGTTATTTTTTCCCATTAGTAGACCTCGTCACACCCTACAGTAAAGCAATCTACGACGTCGCATGTTGCTAGTGTGCAACCTGTGACAACCCCTCAAAAGTTTGTACAACTGAGTACAAATCCTCCCAGATGAAAATACTTAGTCCAAGTGACTTTAGGTATGTATACACTGAATCTGATGATGAGTAGATTTTGGGTGTAACAATTATGAATGGTAGTATTGACTTTGAATCTCATTCTATGGCTGCAGGGTGTAGTTTTCGGCAAAGTCCACAACCGACAATATTGTGCCATTGGGAAAGGTGTCCTTGAAATTTCTGTACTGTTCATCCTGCCATCGTGCTACATGGACATGTTATACATATTGCTCGGTCTTCTTGTAGAATTCCTTCATGAAATCACAAATTTGTACCTGGTGCCACAAAACCAAGGTCATTAATACAATGTGACATTTTCAATCTGAATATATATGTATAAATTCAACATGTACAGTATGAAAGTATGCAAACTTAGATTACCTATGACTTCACCAATGCATTTGTTTTGCTTTCCTTCGCACTATCTACTTGATATGTAATGTACTTGAAGTTCTGCATTTCTACTGACATCCTCCCAAATTTGTGCTCCTCAATTTCATGGATGCAGCATCTCATAAATGCAAATCCACTGCACCTGGAACATGTTCCATATAAACATGATATTTAATAATATTTTTGTCCTTCAGGCCTTGGACACATTATTCTATGTATAAATTCTCTGGATGCATTCGGGGGTTGTAATGATGGGAAGTCCTGCACAATGTTAGTATGCAAACCACAAAATATATGTCTATATGTATCATAATAGTACTCAAATTCTACATGGTATCTACAACAACATGTGTTGCGATCAATGCAAATTCTAACATGCCAGGGTTTTCATTTTTCAAAGGACCTTTGGCCCAAGTTCAATTGTGTATGCTCATTCTTGAACCTCTCATAGAGTTTCGTTTGTGTCATGTTAAGGAAGTTCTTGACATGGGGTTCACACCCCTTAACACATTTTCTCAACTTTAACACATCTCTTTGATTCAATGAAGGTCTACTTGTGATAATCTGTAGTAGGATCTGACAGTTGTAACAAGCCTCACACAAAACTCACTCAAGAAGTGCAAAGAAGAAGAGAAGAATGTAGTCAATAATCACTCATGAACACAGAAAATGGAGAATAGAGTATAATCATACATCAGTTGTGAGTTGGCACTGTGAAAACTAAATACAATACAATAACAGTCAATAGAATTCGAATTAACCAAGAGTTCATTCGAATCATCCTTGGTGTCTAGCTTGGATAACATTGGAGACATCATCCAGTCAGTAGTATCAGTCATAAATGGTTAATAGTCAGTCAAATGAGTCTAACTAAGTCTAACATAACCATATAGGCATGAATCAGGGGATGGAAACTCCAAGGAGGGCGCATCAGGCTATCAGAAGGTCAAGTGGCACTGCAGAACTAGCTAACCAGGAGCTACAGGAAGTTAGGATGAGCAATCAGTGGAAGAATTGCTCAATCAATGCTCTAACTGACTGTCAGACACCTGGTAGGTGAGATAAGGCGCTCTAACTGAATGATAACTCCTGGTAGGTGAGAAAAGGCACACATGTCATGCAGTATAGTCAAATAGGGTGCATCAGATAGGTAGGAGGGCTACTGGGGGCTGAAGACAGGCTCCAGGGAGCTGAAATTAGGCTCTAGGTGCTGGGAGGACCACCAAAATGATGACTGGATGCATGCAGGCATGCAAAACTGAAAAATGATGGAGAAAATATTCCAACACCCTCCCTCAAGCTATACTATGACGTAGTACTGAAGAACTAAATAGTAGGGACCTGGTAACTGAGACCAAAGGTCACCCTGTACAACAATCTAATAAAATAAATGAGGAAAGAGGGGAAACCCAGTGGGAAGAAATCCCTCCCTCAAAATAGACTGAAGGATGCTAATGTAGCATGTCATCACTCACCTCGAGAAGGGAGTGGAGGTAAGTGAATCTCTTCACTGTAAATGACTTAGTGAAGATGTTTGCAATCTTCTCTTCTGTAGGGAAGTAGAGTAGTTCCAATGGTACTGTCATGCACCAATCCTCGAATGTAGTGCATGTGAATCTCTATGTGTTTGGTTCTCTGTCTCAGAAACGAATTTGTGGAGATTATGATGGCACTCTAATTGTCACAATAGATGATAGGTGGAGTACTGAATTGAATCCCAAACTCTAGTAATATGCCTCTCAGCCAAATGCACTGTGTGGTTGCATTTACTGCACCTCTATACTCGACCTCTGCTACAGAAAGAGCTAAAGCAATCTACTTTTTGCTCGACCAACATATAGGTCAAGATCCAATCATGAAGAAAAAAATAGATGTAGACTTCCAATCTAAGCTATCTCCAGCCCAATCAAAGTCAGTATATCCAACCAGGTTCAAAGGAAACCAAGATGAATAGTGAAGACCATGAATCTTGGTACCTTGCACATAGTGCAAGATTCTCTTTGTTTCCTTCCAGTGAAGCTCATGAGGCTTCTGCATGTATCTGGAGACAGCACTAACTGCATAGGAAAGATTAGGACGAGTGTGTTTAAGAAACAATAGGCTACCAATCAACTGTTGATACAAAGTACTGTCTACCAAAGGTGTAGAAGATACATCCTCAAGGCTGATCCCTGAAAGAAAGGGGAATGCAACTGGTTTTCATTCACTCATATGGAACCTATCAAGCAGATCTGAATCATACTTGGATTGACCAACTTTGATTCCTGAATCACTCTGAGTGACTTCAAGACCAAGAAATTGCTTCACCAATCCCAGATCTGACATGGAGAAGGAGTTGTGCAAAGCAATTTTTATAGATCTAATACATGAAAAATTGCTTCCTGTAATCAACAAATCATCAACATAAAGTACAATGAGAAGTAAGGAGTTACCATCATGTATCATGTAGACATTCGAATATGATTTGCACCTCTGAAAATCTTGTGAGAGCAAGAAGGAATCCATGTTGGCATACCAAGCTCGGGGAGCTTGCTTAAGCCCATACAAGAACTTCCTCAATCTGCAAACAAGTGAAGGATCATCAATATACCCCTCAGGTTGCTTCATGTAGATCTCCTCCTCTAGATATCCATGAAGGAAAGCACTCTTGACATCCATATGATGCACTTCCCAGTGCTTGTATGTAGCAAGAGCAAGAACAAGACGGATGGAATCCATCTTATCAATAGGAGCGAATGTCTCAGAATAGTCAATCCCATGAACTTGGGAAAAAAATCTTGCAACCAATCTAGCCTTGTACTTGTTGGAGACTCCATCTGAATCCATCTTAGTTCTATAGATCCACTTGCATTGAACAAGTTTCCTTCCAGGTGGGAGAGAAACAAGCTCCCAAGTCTCATTTCTTTGAAGAGAATGATACTCTTCTTACATAGAAGCTACCCATCTCGGATCTTGGGAGGCTTCAAAGTATGTCTTTGGATCAGATCCAATCATAAGAAAGCATTTATGAACTAGAAATGGATCCGAGGGAGAGAGTGCAATTCTTGTATCATGAAGATCAGATCTAACTTTGACAAGATCAATGGTGGAGATAGGAGTAGTGGTAGCTATTGGGCATTTCCCAAGTGGGGAATTTTGAGTAAGAAGGATTTTTGGAACTGCGGAGCTGAGCGTAGTTCAGTTGAAGTATTTTTTGTATAATTTTTGGGATGCTGCGAAGTTGTGCGTAGCGCAGCGTCGGAAGAGCTGCGAAGGTTAGTGTTGCGAGGAGACAGCTCTGCGATGTGTCCAGTCTACGTGGATCTAGAAAAGCAGAGTGTTGGACGGAAGATGGCACAAATGCCGGTTAGACCAGTGGTGGTCTATTTTTGGTAAAGATGCTCCAGGAGTACCAAGTAGCGGGTAGGAGCAAAGAGGAAAGAAAGCGACTAGTCGCACATGCGAAAGAACCACTACCTGAGCCAGTCACACAAGACCGTTAGAGAAGAATGGCTCGGCCGAAAGCGACCTATTGTCATGCATGCGATAGGAAGGCCGATAGCGACGTAAGGCATGCGTTGAAGGAAACCACGATGGAATATTCGCTACCGAGAGCCAGCACATCCAGTTAAGGAAAAACAATGATGGTTTTGTAAACCTAAGGGTTTTGGCCTTCGAATTGTAAAGACATGACCTACGGGCGTGATCTATAAGTAAGGAATTTTTGTATGGGAAAGGGTTACTCTTCATTTTGTGTTGTTCTCGTATTGAGTTGATAAATCTCTATTAAGGAACATTTTGTAAAGGCTCTGCAAGCTATGTGCGCGAAAGCCTATTGAGAGAGAAGAGAGTCTGCAAGCTGAGTGCGCAGACAAATAACTGTTGTACCCTTCCCAAAAGACTAATATAACAACATTTCTTGTGGAAGTAGCCTCCATCTAGGGGGTGAACCACGTTAAATACTGTGTAGTGTGATTGTTTGTGTGTTTGCATTTGCTTATTTGCTTACATTGGATGCTTGGATTCTCATTTACCAGTTGGTGTGTTAATGTTTTTATATGTATGATCCGAATTTTAGGGGGCATATGCTCTAAATTCGGATGTATAAGCCATAAAACCATTAAATGGAGAGGCCACCCTCTCCCATTTAATCATAGAAGCATTAAATGGAGAGGCCACCCTCTCCCATCCATGGTATTTGGTAGCACATAGTTTTGGCCCATGGTATGGCCTCAAGACGCATTGTAATAATTCTATATAAATGCCTAGAAAGCCTTCTCATAATAACAAGTTACTCATTTTGGTTTCTCTCCTATTTTCTATTGTTCATTGTGAGATTAATTAGATCTGGGTGACTTATTGGTAATTAGTTTCAGAGTTGGGTCTCCTCTTTGAGCCTCACCTCCCATTCACTTCATATGTTTTTGTTCATGCTTATTCTCATGCAAGATTAGTGTTTTTCATGTGAATTTTATGATAGATTTGCATGCTTAATCTCCTCCTCTCTCGGCATTCAAGCCTTCCGGTTCTCAGCTCCCAAGATCCGGATCAGTGGTATTAGAGCAGGTACGCTCTCCATTGGAACAAGGGTTTCAAGCATTCTACAGGTTTCAAATATTTGCAACAATCACCAACTTCCTTTTGGTATGATCGGAATCCATTTGTTGGGCCATAGATGGATCTGGATCTACTACATCCATACAGGGATATGGATTCACTACGTCCATACATGGATCTGGATCTACTACATCCATACATGGATCCACTACATCCATTTATTTGCAACATTTTCAACAAACTTTAAAGAGACTTTCTGGACTCCATAGGGTCTATCATAGTTCATGTCAAAGAATTTTCTGTCATGGGTATTTTACGGATTTTCATTTCGTTTCTCGGTTTGAGAAATATGCTTGTTTGAAGTAGCACATGTTTTTATACATTGCAGCCGCACGTACAATAAAATTTGAACAAGTGCCACAGACTCTACAATATGTTTCATAAGGTGTACCATAGTTCATTGGAAATCTATTTATGTCAGCTAAAATGGGTATTTCACAGAATCTCATTTCGTTGTCTGGTTTATGAGATATCGTTGTTTGAAGCAGCACATGTCTGTAACCAACGTGGTTGCACATCCTTCAAATTCAGCCTACTTATTCTCACTCCATGAACCACCTAAGAACATGTACCATATACTGACGGAAAGATATATTCAGTAGCTCAAATGGGTCTTCAACGGAATTGGATTTCATCACCTGTAGCAGAAGTTATGAATAAATTTGCGGAAGGATGTTCAAAACCCCCAAAGTCATGATTATTCCATTTTTTTTTGCTTTTCTTAAAATAAAATAAAAACATTAATGTAAACGGTCATGGGTCAACCACAAACCCATGACTATGGGTCAACCACACAAAACCTTTCTCTTCATTGGCAACTAGCACATTGTAAACATGGGTCTCTTTTTAGCATGAAACGATGGGGACCATCATTTTCTAAGCGGGGAGGAATGATCCAAATTTTAGGGGACATATGGTCTAAATTTGGATGTATAAGCCATAAAAGCATTAAATGGAGAGGCCACCCTCTCCCATCCATGGTATTTGGTAGCAAATAGTTTTGGCCCATGGTATGGCCTCAAGACACATTGTAATAATGCTATATAAAGGCCTCGCAAGCCTTCTCATAATAACAAGTTACTCATTTGGTTTCTATCCTACATTTCTCTTATTTTATTGAGTTATTGGTTCTAAGTGTTTTTCTTAGTATAGTTTGAGAAGTGAGGCTCAAAGAATCCTCTTTGAGCCTCACCCCTCCATGTGACATATTTATTCTATGTTTGTCCATCTATGCTATTCATAGCCCAGATCTCACTAATTTGTCTTTCTCACAACTGGTTCATTGTTTGCTTCAGTTTTGAAGCTATCTTTTCTCCTCCTCTCTCGGCATTCAAGTCTTCCAGGTCTCAGCCCCCAAGATCTGGATCAATGTATTCACCATAGAAGAAATATGGGAATAATATGTTAAGTATTGCGGGAATGAATGAATGTTGAATGTTCAGTAGTCCAAGTCTGTGAAAGTATCAGTTCATTGAATAATCACATGTGTATGTAACATTCAGATTGTATAACTCTTCGATGCACAACACCGGGTGTGCGTAGTATTGTATGTTCTCCTGCTTGTACTTGTTATAAAGAGAAATAATCTAAGGCAGTAGATGACTGATTAAGTGTTAAAGTAAAATATCCGAAATGGTTAAGTTTGGAAGAGGAAGCGTATAAGTCAGTTGCGTTGTCTTGTAATTTGTATCCTACCCGAACCGCGCAACCCTTGCGTGCGTTGGTTGCGCAAGCGGTTAGTTCATAGAAGTGCATATCGCTACGCAATCTATCATCGTGCAGTCCTCTACTTGCAGTGCAAGTCTAATTATGCGTTGCACAATTGTCCTATCTGAACAACTTATCACAGCACTGTGGAAACTTGATTCCGCAATGCCCCCATAGCTACACCTTTGGTGAGACCTTAGCCTATTCGCAGGTTGTTTCCGAAAGGGCCAGTGAGAAGGGTTTTTGTTGGTTCCTTGAAACCGCGAAGAACCTGGGTCTACATTGGAAACCTCTAGATCAGTACTTAAGCCAACAAATGGTTTCGTTTCCGCGCTAAGAATCTGTGATGAGTTGAAGTCGTGATGTGCGAAGTAGAAGAAGTTGAGTTGGGCGTTGACTTTTGGTATCCAAACAAGAAAGAAATCTGGGCTTGGTGTGACAAGACAGAGAGACACTTCGCAAGGAAAGAAAATAGACACCCACATATCTCTGACATTCAGTGGTTGAATAAATACTTGTGTAAAGACGTTCACGAAGTTTTCTGGGCGTCTTTTGGAAACAAGCTACACGGGTGGTTGTCAAGGCTTGTAGAACGCATAAACTTTATCCTGCGAAGCATATCAACCGAGTAGACACCGGAGCTCATTGAGAGGCTCAAAGCACCAGATACTCCATTCGTACCAGCAGTCGACTTCTGGGTCGACAGTACATTGCAAAGTTTTGTGACAGAGTTCACTGTGGACATGCTAAAGTCCTACAGCACAACCAAAAGAGAGTTTTTCAAGGGATTTAGTGGTAAGTATCTCAACAACCTCAGCCTATACATTAAAATGCTTTTAGCTGAGAAAGGTGTTTTTAGAATGTAGTAAACGTTTTGCATCTATCATAGTCAATAGAATTTATAGTGAGTCTGATGAAGAGACACATAATCTAAGAAGTGGGAAAAGGTATAAATATACACCTAAGAAGACTACTAGTGGACATGTACTCCGCTTAGACATTGATTCAGATGACGAAGCTGATAATCAAGCCGCACCTCTATCTTCCACCTATCAGCCTATTACTCCGCAGAATCCACCGGGTGGGAACACTGCGCCTTCCATTGCACAAACTCAGCTAGTCCAGAACCCCCCTATTGCAAATATCCCTAGAACTCGGACCATTCCATTTATCGTTTTTGCTCAGCAACCTACGCAGAATCCTCCACCACCTAGAAGAAGCATTATCGAGGATATTAAGCTGTCGATATTCAAAGGCATAGGTCTAGAAGACCCTGATCAACACTAGTTTCTATGTGAAGCCGTTTGGAGTGTTAAACAAGTACAGGACGATGTCGTTAAGCAGGCACAGCTCGTCACCACCTTTAGAGACAGAGCCTTGCATTGGTTCATGAAATACTCGCAGGGATAGCCGAGAACCCTGATAGAAATCAAGGCTGCGCTCTTAGCATAATTTAAGAAGCCGAAGTCAGAGTCACAGTGCATCACAGAGTTGAAAGAGATCAAACAGAAACCTAATGAAATGGTCTGGGAATTTGACCAGAAGTTTAAGACACTGTTAGGCCAAGTTAGCTTCGTCATAGCACCACAACAGCACAAGGAGTGGTTTATAGCCACACTATTGCCCCATATCAGACATCCTTTGATGCATTAGAAAGTGGCTTCATAGGAAGAAGCCTTGGAGATCGCGATGAAGCTGGAAGCTTCACCCATGGGAGAAACTAGCACTGACATGTTCTAGATTTGGAACCAATTAGCTACCCTGACACTACAGCTACAAGATATCAAGAAGGGAATGCAGGTGTGAGTATTTTGATCTACAGCAAGATCTAGGAGCCTTAGAGAACCTCACAAAATTGAATTACATGCAAAAACCAGTAAAAAATCTTGAAAGAAGACAAATTTACACACACAATGTGAATTGAAACTTGATATTATCAGACTGTCTAACATGTGAATATGTTTAGAACATGTTTATATTACATTTCAATAAATTCGTGAGGCTTAGGAATCCCAAAATGAGTGTACCATGCTAATTGGCCTCAATCCCCCCTAGGTGGGTCCAACTCAATCCAACTCAGCCCAAATGGTCACGCATTTTCGTGTGAACATGGATTAGGCATGTTGGGTCATAAATGAGTCATAGGCATGTGTGGGTGAGCAAAATAAGGTGAGTGTGAGGTCCAAGGAGGCATTAAATGCTCTAAATCATGCCAAAAATGGGCTAAATCCACCCAAGCGCTCCGAGTCAACAGCCATTCCCCATTTCAAGGAAGGAGAGCACTCTTGCATTTAATGAGGGTGCACTTGTGGAAAAAAATGGAGTTTGACTTAGTTGGGTTGCTCAAAATAGGTGTGAACACTCTTCATAAGTGGTTATTTGCCCAATTAAAACTACCTAAGTCCAAACCACAGTGTAATAATGTATACAAGGCAATAAAACTGACTAAGGCTATGAACCAACGTATTAAGTGTTGGATTACTGTTCTAACACCCCCCCTTAACCAAAACTTAGTACATCTCATGATATTAAAGTGGGAGGCCTTGGCAACAAAGGCTCAAGTCACCTCATACAAAACATAAATTTTATTTGTCCATGCAAATTGAGGATAAGAAGAAAAACCTCATGGGATAAAACCTTCCCTCTAAAATGGACATGGGGCTGAACCTGCAATAAAATTGCAGCAATCACCATCCATCACTCACTCCAATAAAATCTCTCAAGTGAGTGAAGGTCTTCTCAGTAAAACACTTGGTGAAAATATGAGCAGTTTGCTCGGCGAATGGGCAATACTTCAAGAAAATCACCCTGTCATGCACCAAGCCCCGGATGTAGTGCATATGGATATCTATGTGCTTTTTTCTCTGCCTCCGAACTGGATCCGTAGATATCTTGATGGCACTTTTATTGTCCACACAAATGTTGGTTGTAGAATCAATAGCAACACCAAATTCCCGAAGAATACCTTGCAACCAAACACACTGTGTAGCTGCATTCACTGCTGCCCTGTATTCGGCCTCTACTGATGAAAGTGAAATAGTATGTCATTTCTTACTTGACCAGAAAATGGGACCTTCATCAAACATGAAAACAAAACCTGAAGTGGACTTTCTATCAATGGGATCTCCAGCTCAATCCGAATCAGAAAATCCAACTAGTTGTAGTGAAGAACTAGCTGCATAGTGTACCCCAAAATTCTTTGTTCCTTGGACATAGTGGAGGATATTTTTGGATTCCTTCCAATGGATCTCATGTGGTTGCTTCATATATATTTCTATAGCACTTACAGCATAATACAAATCAGTTCTTGTATGTGTAAGGTACAACAAACTACCAACTAGCTTCCTATAGAGTGTGCAATCCACCAATGGAGAGTCACCAAATTCACCTAGTTTTATGCCTGAAAGGAATCGGAACTTGGATGCCTTACATTCAGCCATTTTAAACTTCAATAACAGGTATAAATCATATTTTGGTTGACTCAGCATGATTCCTCTTTCAAATTGCTCAATTTCCAAACCCAAAAATTGCCTTAGCAATCCTAGGTCATTGATGGCAAATTCACTGTGTAGAGATGCCTTAATTTAGCCGATTTGTTTGTTGCAGCTCCCTGTAATTAAAAGATAATCAACATACAGTACAATGACCTGCAAAATATCATCACATTGCTTCAAATACACATTTGGATCAGACTTGCATTGAATGAAACCAATTGAGAGCAAAAAAGCATCCATTTTAGCATACCAAGCCCTGGGGCTTGCTTGAGTCCATAGAGTGATTTCTTCAACCTGCAAACAAGTGAGGGATCATCTTGGAAACCTTCAGGTTGCTGCATATATATCTCTTCATGTGGCTGACCATGTAATAATGCACTTTTAACATCCATATGGTGCACTTGCCAACCCTTAGTAGCTGCCATGGCTAGAGCTAGTCTAATTGAGTCCATATTTGCAACCGGTGAAAAGGTCTCGGTATAATACACACCTTGGATTTGTGAGTAGACCTTAGCCACTAACCTAGCCTTATCCTTCATATCAGAACCATCAGCAGCAAGTTTGGTTCAAAAAATCCACTTACATTGCACAAGCTTCCTCTTGGGAGAAAGGGGGACCAAATCCCATGTTTCATTCTCTTGAAGAGAATTGAATTCTTCTTCCATTGCTGATCTCCACCTTGGATCATGATAAGCTTCCTGATATTATTTTGGATCAGATCCAATCATCATGTAACAGTGATCAGCAAGGGCACTTTCATTTGCAAAGGAAGCATTGTTTGTTTGAGATCTAGTCTTCCTAGGTTCTTGGGGATTTCCTGTCAATTCACCTGCAGCCTATATGATTTTTTCAGCTCACTTGGGCCTTGATGGTGACTCATCTACAGCAATGTCATATTAAGCCATGTCATTATCAGAATTATCAGAAAATACATAGTTTGAATCATTACTTACTTCATCAAGGTGTGGAGGAGAAGAGCATCCCCCCAGTGCAAGCTCAAAATCTGGTATTGGTTCCTCTTCGAATTGCACACTTCTCTCAATGAAAGTTTTAAGTGTCGACGTGTCAAAGATATTATAACCCTTTGTGTATTCACCATAACCAACCATGATATATTCTCTGCTCTGTGGTTGTAAAGCCTTCCTCTTTTTCTGATGGAATTCGAGCCCATGCTCTAGATCCAAAAATCCTGAAATTTGAGACATTTGGTTTTTGGCAAAACCATGCCTCGTAGGGAGTTTTACCTTCGACTGAATTGTGGAATTCCCCATTCTGAATATGTGCAGCACAATTGATGGATTCATCCCATAGATTAGGGCTTAAATCCCTTGCTTCAATCATGCATGTTACCATCTCTTTGAGAGATCTATTTTTCCTCTCTGCCACTCCATTTTGTTGTGGTGTGTAGGGGATTGAATGTTGCATTTGGATGCCACATTCCTCACAAAGATGCTGCATATTTTTGTTCACATACTTGTTCCCATTATCAGTCCTAAGTATTTTTATCTTATGCCCACTATGATTCTCCACTAAGACCTTCCAAATCTTCAATTGCTCAAACACTTCAGATTTCAATTTTAGGAAGTAAACCCAGCAGAATCAAGAGTCGTCATCAATGAATGTAAGTACATACGTTGATCCAACATATGATGGAGTGGGTAGAGGACCAATGAGATCTGAATGTACCAATCCAAGTGGTTGAGTGGCTCTCCTTGCCATTCCCTTCTCATGGCTGCGTTCTGGATGTTTCCCAATCACACAACCAATGCAAGCTCCATTTGAAGATTTGATTTCAGGAAGCCCTTCCACCATCTCATCTTTATGCAATGCTTGGAGATACTTGTACTTCATGTGGCCAAATATTTCATGCCATAGCTTGGAGGTTTCATTGGAATGAGAGTGGAGTTCTTGGTCACTAGAACCAGGGAGGAAATTCTAGAACTCGTAGATCTTTTCTTGGTGGTCTGCATACCCAACTGCCACAACTTGGTTTGAAGAAATTTCTAAAATCTCTACCAAATCAGGAGTAAATGTTACTCTCCTGGCTTCTTCTGTATGGTTCATTTGATACACTGATAACAAATTTGCAGCCAACGAAGGCACATAGAGCACATCACTGAAATAACCATGCTCCAAATCGATCCTACCAATCCCTTTGGTCTGGATCTCAGAGTCATCTCCCATTTGAACTATTGGGCCACTAGTCGAATGTATAGAGGAGAAGAGTTCTCTAGATGAAACCATGTGCCTAGAAGCCCTTGAATCAATAATGAAGGATTAGGAATTAGAAGTACCTACTACCAAAGCATGACATTTCTCCTTATTGTCAGGATTTCAGGTGCCATCTTTCTTCTTTGCACCATCAGGGACAGGGATATTGTTTTTATCCAGCAGTTGCGCCAATGTGTCAATGGTTTTCTTCATGCAGGAGCTCTCTGGATGCCATCCCTTGTGGAAATAGGTGCATTTGGTCTTCTCTTTTCCCTTCTTGTCCTTCTCCTTGGAATGATTCGAACCCCCATCAACAGATTTGGGTTTGTCAAATTTCCTCTTCTCTGGCTACTTCGAATTCTTTGCCTTCTACTTTCCTTTGGAGGCATTCAAAACACCCATGACCAAGGATTGATATTTCGATTTGATGGTGCCCATTTGAACTAGCTTGTCTTGCTCCTAAGTAAGACACTCCATGAAGGTTGCTAGTGATGGCATTTGCCAATTTCGAAGGGTCATTTTGGAAGAATGGAACGTGCTTACAAACACTAAAAATTCTGGTTCTAGCTTCAAAAGGATGGACAGTATCAATTGTTCTTCTTTCTTAACAATTCCACATTGTTGCAGCTGAAGCACTAGAGAATTGAACTTAGTGAAGAACTCCTGGATAGTTTAAAAATGCATTGGGCTCAAGCTAATGAGCTCGTTTTCAAGTTGGTGGCCTCTCAGTTCATCAGTTTTCCCAAAGAGTGATTCTAGCTTAGCCCAGACTTCATTTGGGGTTGTCAAACTATCTGTATGAAACAAGAGTTCCCTCGAAATGCTCAGGCATAACAATCCATATGCTTCATCAAGTTGATTGTAGTACTTTTCTTTCTCCATAGCAGAGTTTGGATCCACTTCTGTGCCCATGGTTACTATATAGAGGCCCTTAGATCTCAGTTTGATGACCATTTCAGCCTTCCAATCGAAGAAATTGAAGGGAGTAAGCAACATTTGGTTTGGTTCCATTTCTGCTTGCGTTGATGGTGAGAAAACTGTTTGAAAGTCCTGCAAAAAAAACTCATTTTTTATCTGGAAATTCTCTCAAGAATGCAACTCAAACGCTCAATATTGATCTACAACTCACTAAAATCCACTTGGCTCTGATACCATGTGAGTATTTTTATCTACAATAAGATATGTGAGCCTTAGAGAACCTCACAAAATCGAATTACATGCAAAAACCAGTAGAAAAGCTTGAAAGAAGACAAATTTACACACACAATGTGAACTAAAACTTGGTATTATCAGACTGTCTAACATGTGAATATGTTTAGAACAGTTTTATATTACATTTGGAGAAATTCGCGAGGCTTAGGAATCTCAAAATGAGTGTACCATGCTAATTGGCCAAATTGGCCTCAATCCCCCCTAGGTGGGTCCAACTCAATCCAACTCAGCCCAAATGGTCACGAATTTTGGTGTGAACATGGTTGAGGCATGCTAGGTCATAAATGAGTCATAGGCATGCGTGGGTGAGCAAAATAAGGTGAGTGGGAGGTCTAAGGAGGCATTAAATGCTCCAAATAATGCCAAAAATGGGCCAAATCCACCCAAGCGCTCCAAGTCAACAGCCATTCCCCATTTCAAGGAAGGAGAGCGCTACTGCATTTAATGAGGGTGCACTTGTGGAAAAAATTGGAGTTTGACTGAGCTGGGTTGCTCAAAATAGGTGTGAACACTCCTCATAAGTGGTTATTTTCCCAATTAAAGCTACCTAAGTCCAAACCATAGTGTAATAATGCATACAAGGAAATAAAATTGACTAAGGCTATGAACCAAGGTACTAAGTGTTGGATTACTGTTCTAATAGCAGGAAAGATGGGAAGTCTAGTGTACAGGCTGTAAGAGAGAATGACACACTAAGGATAATTGTCCTTTATTCCAAGACTTCCTTAGCATGGGTGGACCAAACCCATTAAATCCACACCCAGGGCCATGGTGTGAAATTTGCAGAACTAGAGGAAATCGACCAGAAGACTGCCTCTTGATATAGAAATACGTAAGAACACCTAAGAACCTATATTGTAATTTTTGTAAGTCAGTTGGGCATGATGAATCCAATTTCCACGCATATGAGCTCATGCTAGAGAGAAACAAAGATATTGAGCATATGTATGGAGGAATGTACAGAGTTCAACGAGAGACTCCGCAGAAACAATAAAATGCACCGTAAGATCAGGGAGCATACAAAGGCTGTAGAGGATACTGCGGGAGGGGAAGGAATAACGGCCCGGCACATGGATGAGGCTGAGGTCAAGTAATCTGTTATAACTGTGGACAAGCAGGCCATGTATCTAGGGACTGTACCAACCCATGCACTACATGCAGTTATTGTCAATCATTTGATCATGTTATTGAAGACTGCCTAGTGTTGGAGGCAGAAATGCAAAAAAGGAAGCAGCTAGAGGTGCCAAACCTAAATATCCAGTTGATCGCAACAAAGAGGAGACCTACGTTTCCAAGTATCAACGTAGTGACGCGAAGTGGCACTACGATAGGGAGAGATAGAGGAGTAGAATATTCGACGTCTGTAGACTTTAATACTAAGCAGACTCCTCTTGAAATGATATGGATAAGGAAAGCTATTGGGAAATAACCTGCTTTCGATTTGAAGAAAAACAGAGAAGTCTTTGAAGAAGCGCGGGATATCTTCAAAGAATCAACACCTAGATCGCCGAGAATCCTGCTGTGCAGTGAAATACTGCATTTGGAAGACATGCCGACTGCTTATAACAGAACAAACACTGCAGCAGAGACATGCACCTTTGTTGCGCAGTTCCTCAAGATATGCATGAAGCTGCTGAAGAGTCCAAATGCTATAGCAGATTTGCAGAAGTTGATAGACCAATATGAACCGCGCAACGAAAATGAAACTACTAATAGCGCAGTTCATCACATTGGGAAACATAAAAGAACTAGCAGAGAAATGAGACTTAGTGCACAGATAGGAGATTATGAAATGGATGAGATCATTCTTGATCTGGGATCAAAAGTAAATGTCTTAACCAAGCAGACATGGCAGTAGATGGGGAGACCAAAGTTGTTATGGTCACCTATCCAGTTGAGAATGGCCAATCAGTAGAAAGTAATACCCTTTGGACGATTAGCCAATGTGGTTATTGACATTGATGGAGTACAGAGTCATGCAGATTTCGAGGTTATCAAGATTGTCGATGATAGTCATCCTTTTACTGCGTTGTTGGGAAATGACTGGGTTATCGATAACCTCTCCATCATAAACTTGAAGACAAGGAAGATGATCTTTGAAGGGAAGCATCTCAGGGTCATTGCACCACTGGACCCTGCGGATGGAGACAGATACAGTGAGCCGATTTAGGCAAAATCTAGAGCTCAATATTTGGACCAATGGTATAAGGTGACTACCAACCAAGACGACTATATTAATCCAACTGCAGATGAAACACTCAGCTAGAGATGCGACAGCTCTTGCATCTCAGACGCTGATGCAAGATTGGAAAATTGGCAAAGTCGCATGCACGAAATATCTGCGAGGAGATGCACGCAGGTTACAAATTCACTGCGTTGGATTGGAAAGGAGATAATCCCAATCCCAACTTATGATGTGTTAGCTAATGTTTACTCCTTTATCAAAGATTATACTGCAGCAATTGCAGATGAACATCGCTTACCAGCACTAGATATGGCACTATGCGAGACACCTTCCAGATGGTGGGCTATGCATAAGCAGACATTGACCGCATGGGATCAGTGCATAATTAAGATGCAGATCAGGTTTGCTGACAAAGTTACCCTACCCTTTAAGAAATACAATGGGCAGATGGATCCAAGACAACATATTGAGGCCTGTTCACAAGCATGGGAGGAAAGACCAAAGACAGAATGGGTGCATTTGTTTGTGCACACACTGGAGGAAGAAATTCCAAAGAAATGGTACTTAGATATGGAGTTGCGCAGGGAAACTACGGATTATCCTACTCTTACTGCGAACTTCCAGAAGAGGTTCAGTTTTAAGGATGAGAGTCCTACCATAAATGATGAGCTGCATATTATTAAGGAAAGAATATTCAGACAAGAATGTCCACATAAGAACATGACATTCTAGGAATTCTTTGGAGCTGACAGCGTACATGAATGCCTACAGACATAATGGAAGGAACAGGTAGAACCTACCATGGAATGTTATAACCTAGCTGAAGAGGCCGAAGAAAAAGAAGACAGTGATGAGGAGGACCCGTGCAACATTAAGATACCTGAGTCAGAAGGTGCACACGAGGTAGAGGGACCTCTGCTAGAAATCCTAGATATGAGTGGACCTATGAAAATGAGAAAAGTGAACCTTAGCACCAGGGAAGAGCCAAAGTTCGTGGCTAGTGGAGACTACTAGGGTGATTAGACCATGGGGAAGATCGCATACCTATTACATGAGTATCAGGAGTTCTTTCCAACAAAGTTTACATATATATTGAAGGGAATTTTGGGAGACTTAAGGGTTATGAAGATACCTCTTAAGCCAGGTGTAAAACCTGTTAAACAAAGACCCTATAGACTGAACCCGCGATACAAAGAACGAGTCAGGGAAGAAATTGATAAAATGCCCGACGCAGGGATAATCGAGCTAGTCAAAGAGTCTGAGTGGATAATCCCTATGGTTGTCCAGGATAAGAAGACAAAAGGTGAGATCAGGATTTGTGTGGATCTTAGAAAGTTGAACGACGCTTCAATGCATGACCCATTTCCTACTCCTTTCACTGATGAGGTGCTTGATAATGTTAGAGGAAATGAGGCCTATTCCTTTACTGATGGTTTTTCGGGATATCATCAGATAAGAATTGATCCTGCAGATAGACACAAGACCACTTTTGCCACCAAATGGGGGTCGTTCCAGTACACAGTGATGCCATTTGGCCTGAAGAACGCACCCGCCATCTTTTCTAGATTTGTGGTCGCAGAATTCAAATATTTCATGCATAAGTTTTTAGAAGCTTATTTAGATGATCATACAGTATTCGGGTTGCAAAAGGAACATTGCGCAAATATGAGGCTGATGCTAGAAAAGTGCAGACAACATCAGATGTTGCTCAACCTGAAGAAGTGTATTTTTGTGTACCCTATGGAATTTTGTTAGGACATATTGTGTGCAAACAAGTCTTGATGGTTGATCCTACGAAGATCACAGTCATTGTAAACCTACCCACACCAAATTCAGTCAAGCAATTACGCACCACATTGGGGCATACTGGTTACTATAGGAAATTTATAAAGGGGTATGCGCAGATAACCGCAGCAATGGAGAAGCTGCTGAAGAAAGATGCACCGTTCATTGGGAACGCAGAGTGTGAACAAGGTTTTGACACCTTGAAAGAGAAGATGGTCACTGTGCCGATCCTAGTTTTTCCAGACTAGGAGAAGCCATTCCATGTTCATGCTGATGCATCATGTATAGCATTGGGGGTTGTCTTAGCACAACCAGGAGAGGGAGGTATTGACCATCCCATCCCATTTTCGAGCAGGAAACTCTCATCTACAGAGAAGAATTATACCACCATTGAGAGAGAAGGCCTTGCTATGGTCTACGCATTGCAGAATTTCAGACACTATTTGCTTGGTGCGCACATCCTTATGTTCACTGACCATTCTGTTTTGAAATACCTGGTCAACAAGCCAGCGTTAGGGGGGCGAATCTGCAGATGGTTATTACTCTTTCAGGAGTATGATTTTGAGATCGTAGTTAGGCCAGGAAGATTGAACTTAGGACCTGATCATCTGTCAAGGATTGAGTCAGGAGAAGAGCCTACGAATCTTGAAGACAATCTTCCTGACACGCAGTTGTTTGCTATCCAGATAGATGATGATTATTACAAAGACATCATAGAATTTTTGACTACTGGGTTAGCACCCATAGAGTTCACTACACAGCAAAACAAGTAGCTGGTAGTAGGAGCAACAAACTTCACCATTATCGCAGTTCAGCTATATAAATTGGGACCAGATGAAGTACTGCGCAGGTGTGTGTTAGAGCACGAGAAACCATTTATATTAGCAGATGCACACTCAGGAGCAGCAGGAGATCACTACACAGGAAGAGCCACTGCACAGAAGATATTGCGGGCAGGTCTATGGTGGCCTACACTTCACAAAGACGCAAAGGAGCATTACCAGAGCTGCGATGTGTGTCAGAGGACGAGCAAACCATCACGAAGAGACGAGATGCCATTAAATCCACAGTTGACATTACAGACATTTGAGAAATGAGAAATTTATTTTGTGGGACCTATAAACCCACTAGGAAAGAGAACTGGTGCGAGGTACATTATTACTGCAACTGATTACCTCACCAAATGGGAAGAAGCGAAGCTAGTAAAGGACTGTAGCGCAGGTATGGCCACGCAGTTCATATTTAAAGACATCCTTACGAGGTTTGGATGTCCAAAGATTTTGATCAGCGGTCAGGGCACTCATTTTTTGAACCGAACCATTGAGGTGTTGACAGAAGAATTTTGTGTTCATAATCAATGAAGTACACCATATCATCCACAAGCGAATGGAACTGTTGAAGCATTCAATAAAATACTGGAGAATGCGTTGACCAAGGTATGCAACGTGAATCGGGATGATTAGGACCTGCGCATTCCAGTTGTTGTATGGGCATATAGAATGACTTGCAAGAAGTTGACTGGCCAAACACCATTCAGGTTGGCCTATGGATAGGAATCCATTATGCCTATGGAGTACATAGTTCCCAGCTTGATATTAGTTGCGTTTACAGGAATGGAAGATCGCGATGCACTAGAAGAAAGGATTTTACACTTGGTTGGTCTAGAGGAGGATTGCTTCATTGCAGGATTTCACCAACAAGTGCAGAAAGAAAGGGAAAAAGCATGGCATGATCGCCACATCAATAACAAGTCTTTATAGGTAGGTGATCTAGTCCTCCTGTATGATAGCAAGTTTATGAGCTTTCCTTGAAAGTTTAAAATGCATTAGCTTGTTCCATATACTGTTGTGCATGTTACTAATGGTGGCGTAGTTCAGTTAGCCACATCAGCAGGAGATAACTTGCCTAGGTTAATTAATGGAAGCAGACTCAAAACCTATCAGGATAGTCCTACTTCACAGAACTTGTGATGATCAGAAAGAGGGAAATTTCTAAGTGCCAAGTACAGTTGAAATTGGGCACTAGAAAGGGGAAATATTCTATACTCAATGTATGATGAGGAGCATGTATATACTGCGCAGTACTATTAGGATGTGCCGCTGCCAAAAAAAAAAGAAAAAAAGAAAAGAGGAACCACGCAGTTGCGAAGTCCAAAAGGCAATTGCAAAGATCAAGTGAACGAGGAAAGATGTTAAGTTCAAAGGCAAGAACCCAGGCACCGTGAAGTAACTGCGCAGGAACAATAATGACCTATCGCGCAGTTCGACTCAACACTCCAGAAAAAATAGTCGTTACACTCTCGGTCGAGAATATAGCCATTATACAGTACTTTGCGAGCGACTGCTTGGGCATTTAACGCACAACTAGCCGTTCTGAATGATTTTATGAAGGAAAGGACTGAAGAATCCGCTGGATTTGGCCAATGGATACCGCATTTAATGCTTATCTAGCCATTAAGGGGTGTGGAGGGGATCAGCTGCACCTATAAGTAATGTTGCATTCAGACTCGTGAGCATTACCGAACACTTAGAATTTTTTTGCGCACATTACTTTGCAAGTTGTTTTCAGTAAGTTGTCTGAAACTCTGTGGAAGTTGTCCAGTGGATGTCTAAGTGGTCCACCATAGAAGAAGAATTCATAATCCAGGAGACTGTGAAGGTATTTCAATACAGAGGGATTGAAGGGTTAATGAGAATCCCATCTAAGAAGGTTGTCTTAGAACCATGTCAAGCGTCTAGACGAACACCCATACACGGTCCAAAAATTCAAGACAAAGGAAAAGATACAGTCGGGCTGAGAATGAAGATACCAAAGATGGGTTTGACAGTGAAGAACCCGCCAATAGCCGATAAGGAGATACCATTGACAATGACCCCAGACTATATCTCACCGCATGCATAGGACGCACCGGTCTTCAGATTGGAAAACAATGCAAAGTACGACATCCCGTTATCACACATATCAAAGCACGTCTATGTTGATAAGAATTTGTTGGGTAAAATTCCAGAATGCAAGTGGGAAGACTATGATCTGCTTCAGATGCAGAAGGACGAGCCCACTGAACCTAAGTTCACACATTTCCACTCTGACCAGTACATGTGCTGGAAGAAGGATGTGAAGGGCGACCTCACCTTGGTCACGGAAAGCTGGTTATCGAGAGTAGTCAAGTCAGGGCTGCTTAATTTGCTCAGACTCCTGCATTTTGACAGATCACCATAGCTGAATGTGATGGTGCGAACACTGATGGCGCGCATTCACCAGAGATATTTTTGGCTTGACCGCAATGTTGACCTGACCATTGACATTATTCATCGCATTACTGGTGTTAACACCCAAAAAGTGCTCACTAGCTCATTCCCTTATTCACACGAACCATTTGTCCACTTTTTCCACCATTTGAGCCTCTGAAACCTTCAAAAGGTCACCAAAAAGACCATAATACACCTTTTCCCCCTCAAAATATGTATTTTTCCTCAAAAAACACAAAAAACCCTAAAAAAGGGTCCAAAATTCCCAAAAAACAATTAAAAGGGAATAATATTCAAAAAATATTTAAAAAAAAAAGAAAAAGAGGGAAAAAGAGACCTAAACCATCACTAGTACAAAATGAGAGATAAGTGACCAGGTGACCAAAAACTTTGGTCACCATAGTTTTTTCAAGGGATACATGACCAAAATTGAGAAATTTTAAGTGAGATAACTACAAATGACCAAGATAAATGACCAATCTGGTCACGGGATAAGAACTAAACTAAAAATGACCAAGATAAATGACCCATTTGGTCACGGTTAATAACTAAAGTAAAAATTACCACATCACAATTCGTCATTTATTTGGTCATTTTTAGTTGTCACTCCGACAATGGAAATTAATTATAGTTTTGATAATGAGTTTGTACAATTTACTAAATTTTAACACTGCGTATCTCTTAATCCTTATGTAGTGTTAAAATTTAGTAATTTGTAGACCCCGTCATGTGTCATAGCTTAGCAATTTAATTGACACCAAAATATCAGTGTTATGTCTGATTATTGTATATGGATTTAGAGACCTGAGTGACGTTAATTGTGTCACTCATAACTTACCTTGTTTCACTATTTTCGCTTATGTATGCCCCCTTTGCGACACATGTCAAGGATCGTATTAAAAAAATTGATCTAGTAGCTTTTGTTTATTCATCTCTAATTTAAATTTATAAAAATGTAAAAAACTGTTTGTACTATGTAATGTTTATTCATTTATTAATTCCATTTTTAATTTATAGAAATGGTAAATTTCATTTTATAGAAATAATGAGTCTCCATTACAAACATTTGGATGCGTGAAATTAATATCATCCCAATTGAATCATTTAAACTATTAAGAATAATCAATTTTATTATATATATATTTTATATATCAATAATGAAAATTTTTAACAAATTTATACATGTAAAATCTAAGATTATTCATAAAACTTCATTATTTAAAATATATTTAGTATCTACAATGACTAATATTTTTTTCAACCGAATCTACAATGACTAATATATAAAATCTATATTTATATAAAAAAAATTATAATACATAAAACAAAATTAAATTATTAATATATAAAGTTTATATTTATATAAAAAATAAAGTTATAATATAAAAAATTTAAACTTGAACCAAATTAAATAAAAATTTAAAACAATTAGGCTATTTTCTACCAAACTACACACAGATTGGGGGTTTTGGTAAGGAAACAGATCCTATTCTCTACCCCCAAATTGAGGGTTTTGGCGGAGAAACAAATCCTATTCTCTACCACAATACATAGATATTGGGGGTTTTATTGTAAATGCCTAACAGAAAGGGATTTCAATGTAGAGCAGACAAGGGCAAGTGGATCAACATGGCTTTTTTCTCTACAATGAAATTGTGCATGCCTCTTTTGCAGAGAAGACATCTCTGGTTAGGGAATCCATATGGTTGCAGTGGATGGTTGCCTTAAGGATGCTTAGAATAGCCAACGATTTTCTCAAAGATGTCGCATTAAACCCTCACAAGGGTTTTGCTTCAAATCCTCATCAACTGTACGACATGTAGATTTTACATATTAGGTATGCGGTTCAAATTCGCTGGTCTTTGATTTCTGAGGAGAACTCGGATCACCTATTTAGAATGCCATAGCTTAGGATTCAAGAATAAATCTACACGTCTTCAATAAGAAATAAAAGGATTCCCATGTGGTTTAAGGAATAATTATAATTATTATAGAAAAATGTCATTTTGAGTCAAATTTGTGAAGTGCACTCACAGAAGAGCCACTTCTACACGATACTCATTCGAATCCGTAGTGAATTTTCAGTGTTTTGTTATTTTTTAGTTTTTTGAATAGTTTGTTTTCAGAGGCAAGGCATTTGGTTTGGATGATTCCCTAGGGTTGGATGATTCCCTACAATTGAATTGGAAGGATTAAATAGAAATGCAGAACGTGGACATTCAATGCTGCTACAACTCCTCTAACTTCCCATATAAGGAACACAAGGTTCTACATAGCTTACAGCTAAAGATCTGTGAGTATTGAAACAACAGTTCACCCATCTTACCGCATGCACCCATTACCCCTTCGTGAAACAGTAGCAAAGAACCCATTATGAAACAATTCAATCGGAAGAAATAGACCTAGGGACCCTGTAACCCCACCCCATAAAAAACTGCATGGGGAACCCTACTTGACTTGGAAAAAAACCAGTAAGGCGTTGACAGATTTATTGAGAGATAGAAATAGTATTCCAGGAAGGGTTATATAAGGGATGGGATTTATGATTTATAACTGTTGAATCTTCTGTTGATTTTGGGACTTCTCTCGAAACTGCTGGGAATCATTATGTTGATTGGATTACTGCTGGTTGTTATGCTTGGCCTGCCCTATTGGATCAGCTGCTAGAAATGAACTCGGTTCTATTGATAATAATGCTTGTGTTGAGACTCATTTTGCTCCTGGGAATTATGCTAATTAAACTGCTCATTGAAATTATGCTTTGACTGTTGGGAGTAATGTTGCTAAGAATTATGCCTCAAATGGTGCCACTTTTCCCGGTTCTACTGGTGTTGATTATGATTTCTGAAGCGTATGCGCCATCCCTCTGCAGCAGATCTCGTTCGCTCTATCAAAATGTATTTAGTGCTATTACCCCTTTCATTAACATACATACATCACATTTGATTGATTATTAGATACATTACAGATGATACCATGGATAAATTAATGACATCATTTAGCTTAGAATTACTAGGTATTTCAAAATTTAGGATTTCCCAAGTTGCACCATTTATTAATTAAGAGGTAAGGGTTGCAAAATGCTGATTGAAATCAATCCCAATGCATGAAAAATAAAAAATAAAATATTAATCTATAGAAAATAATGTTTGACACCCATTATTTTTCAGAATCGTGTATTGGGTGTCTCTTGGTCTGGTTAGAGTCTAACATTAGCAAGCCCAAGATAAAAAACTAATAGGCCTCTCCTCACAAACCAGAATTTTAGAGTACTATCTGATTATAGCCTCTATATTATCAATTTTTTTAAGGCATAGCCACGAACTCCTAGTAAGGAAATGGAAAAGTAGGAGTCCTACCCACATTGGATCATAGAGGAAATAAGTTCTCTTGAGAAGCGGTTATGCCATCCATGAAAACCATCAAAGTTCTTGTGACTTGCCAGTTGGAAATTTGTCATGATTCTTGACGAATAACTTACTTGCAACTTGGGTATGATTCTACCAAATAAAGAACACCTTTCAGGAAGATTGTAGTAGAGAAAATGCTATGCTTATTACCATTGTCATCTAGTTTGATTTGAAGCTTAACTTGTATGATGATCTTACCTATATTGACATCTTTTTCATTACAAAATTATTACCAGAATAGATCCATCTTGATTCTAGATATATTATGAAATAATAGGGATAAAAAATAAATTGAGGTACAAACCTATCAATGCTTAAAACTTAAAAAATCTGAGTTAAGATAGATCTATGTTGGTTTAGTTTATTGTTCTATCATTTAATCTTATGGTCATTATATTTTCATTTTTAAAGACCTCAATTTTTTTCTTTTCAATTTTTGTATATTAGCATTATGGACATATATTCTTTACAAATCTCATCCATACTAAGCTCTAGAATTGTAGATACACCATACCACTCTTGGTGCAATAAGATAACTGCCTATAGACCTTTTTAGAGGGAGTAATTTTTAAGGCTACATCAACACCCTTTGTGATAGCCTTATACCCTCAAGGCCTTCCTATGAGGATCCTTTCAATAAGTGTAAAAGCTGTTACACTATTCACTTCATGTAAAATATACCAGGGATACCAAAATTGATCCTAGTTTTCAAATCTTAACGAAAACTAAGCAATTCCATTCACAATCTTCACTTTCTGTCTATGTTCATTAGAAACATAAATTTTATTTTATTTATCGCACTGCTGGGCCACCATTAACTCGCTCATTCCTTGGACTGTGATATGGCACTTCAACATCGATCAAAACAATGACGGATCTCCACCATCGAGCTTGTAAGCTCGTTATTCCAATTGTCTATGCCCTTGATATGCCTTCAATCACACAGTGATCGTTGATTGACTGTATAGTAACTATTCATATAGCTTCTGCACATCAAAACAAGAAATTCCTGACATTCTTGACAAAATATCAATTGATGTTCCCTATTCAATTAGCCATACAGTCAATGTGATCACAAAACATGATTCAAATGGAAAATTGCTTTCAAATTCAATCGTTAAACCTGGTTAAGCCATTGCCTTATGTGCAATTTAACATTAACTCTGCATACAATGAAGAAACTAGCTCTGTAAATTCAACAATTACAGAAACTTGAGCTTTATTTATAAAGACATTCCCTAAAACTTGAAAATAATAAATGGACTAAGTACAAACAAAGGTTTTCTGGCTCTGTGTATGCTCCAGGAACCAAGTTCCGAGCTCTTCTTTTTCTGATCTAGTCGAGCTACCAAAAAGATCCTCGAGCTACCTTAAGCCCCTTAACACAATAACTTAGTTGGCATTAAATTCAACTTCTGTTCAGTTCTCCAGATCCTACAAAGAAGGAATTTAGTTTTTATTGGACTCTAATAACCCCTATGAGTCACTAACAAACTACTAATTTCTCTCAACTAACTCATCCAAATTTCAGTTCTATCTATTACATGTGGAAGGATCGAAGATCCTTATCCATTTTATTCAACTTTTAACAAAACAAAACAAATTACATAAGAGAGACCCTAGGTCTCTTTGAAATTCCAAATAACATAGTGAAGTTATAAATGACTTCACATAGTCAGTATATGCCCCTGCATCACTTTGTACTGCAATAAGCAAGCAAATGAACTATAACATCGAGTTTTTCGGACTTTACTCCAGGTATATTGTAGTGATACACTTGTAAACATGCCACATTTATCATAATTACCATTCTTAAGAGTTAACCAAATGATACTTTTTGTACATTGGCTACTGAACTTGTTGGCTTGCATTTGAGTAAAATTGTCCTTCATCATAAAAGCTCTTAATGATCCAAATGAAAAGAAAACTTGGTTCGAGAGAAAGTGATGACATAATTAGTTTGAGAAGAAGTGATAACAGACTTGGTTTGAGAGAAATCTACAACACACTTCCCCAGCTTACTATGCCACCATAAACTCAAATCTTCAATGGTGGTTCTGGATGGGTTTGAGCTTGTTTAGCTGCTTGAAATGTTGTTAGTAATGAAACAAAACCTCCTTTTTCTTTTACTGTAGGAGGTCTCCAATATTTTGTTGGATATAAATGGAAACTCATTAATATCTATGTTTTCTCACATTTGTATCTTTGATATTTGCAAGCATTCCTAATGGAAGTAATACATTTACATTTCCAGAGTCCAGTTTCTTAGGATTGGTGCAATTTAAAATTGGCCCCATAGTTTATTAAAAGTTACCATAAAATACATTAAAATCTTTTGGCTTATGTTATTGTTTCATTTTTACTTTGACACTTGCAATTAGTCCATGTCACCTTGAGATCTCATGCACTCCTAGCTTATCTCATGACAAATATGCTTATCTATTCTTATGACTTTTGTAGTAGTAAGAATGCTTAGCAGGTTTTAGACTTGTGGCTTTTGTATGTTAATCTTGATCAAATTAACACATCCTTATGCAATTAGGATATAAGACTAAAGTTAAAGATATCATTACCGCAATCAAAATCTTCTCATTGTACATGTATTCCCATTTTGATTCTCTGTGTACATGTTTTCATAAGACAATGTAGCCACCTTGCAAGTCCCAAGCTTTGGAACACCTAGGTATGCTAATTCAAAAATCGACTACTTTAGCTGCAAGGTTGTGGATTAAGGTTATAGGTTTGTGAAATGGAGTTATTGGTTTTTACAGATCATGGATTTAATTAAAACAAGAAGAAATTGCATGTGAAAAAAACAATAAAAGATACATACTAATAACGAATTCACCAAGGTCTTTGATAATCAAATATCACTTAAACAATATCCCATAGGCTTACAATGAAAGCACATAGTTTTGGTTGCACGGGTACTTTAAAATAGAGGTGAAGAGAGAATACTCAAGCCTACCAACCCAATTGTCACTACAAAAGCCATGTAATAGCATATTTAATTTGCTTTTGGTTTTGCACCATTCTGGTACTCAAACCCTATTGAATGCCATACCATTGATGAAGAAGATAGAAGTGGTAGTGAAGCTAGTCCCTACAATAGTAGGGATAGTAAAGGGGGACCAAGCTGACCTCCACCTTTATGTTATCATCACAGATTATACAATTGTTTTCCTGAAGGTTGCTTTTACCCCTTATAAGTGTATCTTCAAAGTCTCTCAAAACTTCTTTGACTCAACCACACCCCCTCCCCCCTTTGCCATTACAAATCATAGTTTATATAGAAAATACAACATTTGTGAGTTGTTGCAAAATTTAAGCATTAATAAACTAAAAATGAAACAAGTATATGATTTGATGCAAGAAATTTGGAACTCATTTGAAAACTTCCTTTGGAAATGTGGATTTGGATGATAATTAGCTGCCTCAAAATCTAGAAATGATCTTTGATTGTTGATATTATGCCTTCAATATTGATACTAAAACAATTTGAATGCCAATTCTCTGTCAATATTGAATATGTTTCTCATCGAATGTTGGCTGATTTCCTGAAGATATGGATCTGATGCCTGGAAAAGAGGATCTAATGATTTAATGTTGATACTTTACCTTCAATCTGTGGCTACTTTTGACATGAATAAATTTGAAAACAAGAAGATTTTATGTCTATTATATCCCTTTTAATATCCTCATGTTTTCATTTACTAACAAATCTATTGTTTGACCAATATCCATTTTTCTTTGTGTGTTCTGCCACCTGTTACCTCAAAATATACTATGCCTCTTCATCTGTAAAATCATCTAACCACTCTTGTAAATAAACACTGATCTCATTCATGATAGAATCTTTTGATGCTCGAAGGACAGACTTGCACATAATTGTAGTAGTCTCATCTCTAAAATCAACATTCCTACTTACTTCACTTGCACCAAAAATCATTGTGCCTCAATAGTATGCACCCCAAGTGATTTGATCCTTCTTAGTGTTTTTTATATTAGAGATTAAGACAAATCTAGATTGGTTTTTAAATCGGGCACATAACACACCTACCGATGGCTTTATTTCCTTACCATAAGAATACATAATAATGCCCAGTCATTTCTCCCGTGGTATAGAAATCTCAATGCTCTTCCCAATCGGAAGAGACAAATTTGAAATCACAAAAACAACATCAATGCTATTATGATGATTTTTTTCAGGTCTTAAATCAACAATGATCCTCTTCATAGAGGATGATGCTGAAACATACATAGACATTTTATCCTTGCTTTCCTTCAATTTCATGCATGAATTAGCATCATGAGAACCAACAACAGAGATAGCTCACAAAATTGTAATGTTTTCAAGAAGCCATCTTTCCCCAATAGCATACTCCCCTGTTTGGAATTTTGGTCTAAATCTCACTCCTCCCTCTACAATATCTGCATAAAACTCTATCTAAATTGACTTTCCATGCTCTATTTCCATTTCCAAATCCTTTCCATTTTCCACATATAGGTCCCCATATGCTTCCATCTTACCACCCGAAGCAACCATCAGACTAAATGGGATTGTTCTGACTTCCCTAGTTGTCATACCCATTTCTTGCAATGCCAATATATGCCCCTCATATACATGAACATTGATGGTATCTAGTGGAGCAAGAAGACTAATGTATGAGCCACTTTCATCTATTATTGATTCTAATACATTGTATAAATTGTACCAAGTTCCCTTTGTAAAATAAGCATCCATAGTGCTTGCTCCTTGCTTTAAAACGAGGGAGAGAAAGACCTATTTACCCAATAGAAAATGGTTGTTGATTCCTAGTGTATTAGGATCCTTATGGAATGTGAAGAACAGAGGCCCCTCAAATGAAAATGTGTAGATGTATGGAATCAGTCTGTACCTCATACCTAATTCCTTCCTTGCAAACCTTGTGACTGATTCCCATAAGTAAATCTCTTGGTGAATTGTTCCCTTGTCAGAGTGAGCTCTAGAAAAAGGATAAAAGGAACCTAGTTGAATCCACCTATTGCAAATCTTTGCAGTTGTGTCTTTTGCAAAGACACAAATATCAGCACCTACCATTGGGAATCCAAACAATCCAAAACTCAGCATTGTAGGTATGGAGTACCAGAGATCATTCCATGTTGCAACATTGTCTTTTGTCCAATGCATAGCATGGTCCCCTGATCCAACAAAGGTAGACTGGTTAGTATGGATGACCTCTTCTTTATTGCCAATTTCAATGTTGTTTCAGTTTTTGTCATGACAGCCTCATATAACCCATATAGATTATGCGCATTATACTCCAAGACATCACCATAGTGAACTGTACTAGTAGCCATGGTTTTGTTACCAAATGGTCTGTGTATTCCAAAAGCATTGATTTTGTAAGGGTGATCATCCCATCTAGTGGTGTTTGCATTTCCCATCCGGTGGTGTTTGCATTGCTACAAATTAAGCAACAATCTGTCTGTGAATATTTCCATGGGAAATCCCCATCCTTTGGAAAGGAACATGAGATACTAGTACAGAAGTTGGAAACTTCATTCATATCAAGCCAAAGGCCATGAATTGCAATTGTATCATGAAACTCAGAAATTTCTTTTTTCCAAAATGACGGTGTATTGGGATTGAGAAAATCTGGAAAATATACTGGGTTAGGCCACACTTGTGCCAAATATGGCACACCAACTTGCTTAACAAATTTTTTGTCTTTTATCCGTCTCTGAAAAGTCTAGTATGTTTCATTTAAGCTTATTCCTGCACAATGAAGAAAATGATTTGTATGTTCAGAATATAATAATAAAGCTCAGCTCAGTCCTTATTCCTTTCTTGATGTTCTTTTTCTCCAATTAATGAAATTACCTTATCTTATATGCCTCAATATTACAATCATCCTTGTTACCTCCTAGGTTTGCACTTAAATGGGAAGTCCCAACTATTACCCTCCTTTTTGCATAAATTTCAGAGTGTAAATATTTGAGGCCATATTTTTAGGCCAGCAACAATATGATAAAGTTCTGGGGAGTCATGACAGTGAATAGGTGATTTTCATGAGGATTTTTAAGCATTTCTGGACAAGATCTGTGAGTTGAAGTATCCATAATATAGCTTGTGGGAACTAATGAGCAGTGAAGACTATTGTTTTGAAGTTTTGAAGAATCTAGTCATGTTTATGTGTCTTAATTCCAACATTTCAACCGAGACAGAGGAGAATTTTTGTTGCACAGGATCCATTACCAAAGATTCTTTTATAATGTTGATATCTCAAATCTCTATGTGTGAGCTTGAAACAAGTATATTCTGGTATTTCTGTTGAGAATCGTGAAGAAATTTATAGATAATTGGTATCTTCACACAGTTTTCATCTGACACCATTTCTAGTTTTGACTAGGCTGAAAAATTTTGATGCGACTTTGGTGCAAAGGTCAGTCCTTTTGACATATTTTCATGGAAGAAGGGATCAATGCTAGAGTAAAGATAGAAGACTCGGTGGATGAAGGAATAATACTACTGAGCATCAGATCTGCCATTAAACACAACAACAGACAGTTTTCAAGATTCAATGAGAATAAAGGACATACCAAAAAATAGAGAAAGTTGTCAGATACTGTTATTTCAGCCACCGTCAATGACAACACACCAATGTGAAGTGCCTAGAGACTGTTTTATCTTGGAATAAAAATTAGCTGTCTAATCAATTCAAATAAATCTATAAAAGGTTGGGTAATATTTTTTTTCCTAAACCTAAGGGTTAACTTAAATTGGTTAAACCATCTTCCCAAGGTGTGTTGTGATGGGGAGGCTATAGGTCACAGGTTCCAATCTGGTCAAGTTCCTCGAGGTTACCAGTTATGATTGTGACTGGTGGATCAGTCCTTAATCTAGATATTCTGAGAAAGAAAATATCCTGCAAGGTTTTCTTTGGCAAAAGATATCTCTTTGTTCCAATTCTAATTTATCACTTCAAAGAATATACCAGTTATGATTGTGACTGGTGGATCAGTCCTTAATCTAGATATTCTGAGAAAGAAAATATCCTGCAAAGGTTTTCTTTGGCAAAAGATATCTCTTTGTTCCAATTCTAATTTATCACTTCAAAGAATATACCTGTACATTGTAGGGTTCTTTTGAATGAAAGCGGTGTCATGGTTCAACGTGAGCTGGTCAAAATATTATTTAATATTACCATGCCTCTCATTGTGATTGTTTATGGTTAACTCTTTTCCTTGTTTCATAATGGGGATTTTAAGAAGTACAGAGAACACTTCTCAGAATGTCTTTGGATATTATAAATGTTGCTTTGAACATTATTTGTTTATTCTTTGTTTGCAGGGTGTTAAAAGTAATGTTCGAACAAGTTCTGGCATGTTCTTAGATTATGAGGAGAAAAAGTATCCGATGATTCAGGTAGTCTGCTATGATATTTGTTCATTAATTTGTTATTTGGTTTATATTTCTTGGAACCAAGCAAAAGACTCCTTCCTTTCTTTAGCTTTTGTTTTGAATAAGTTAGTGATCCTTTTAAATTATTTCATTATATTGGTTCTCGTATTATACCTTACTTTCTTTCTATGGTTATCCTACATGAGGAGACGTAGCATTCTACCCATTTTTTTGAAAAGCATGCATATTATATTCAGAATAAAAGCATATTGATTACAATAGGGAAATCATTAATTGACATGGTGGTAATCAAATTGGTCACTCTCCTAATGTAGGGGAGCAAATACCACTTGTCCGCTTTAGCACCAACCTCAATAGAATCTGCATGATATGTATGCCCATTCTAGCTGTCATTTCTGCAGCTAGACCATCTTTAAATGAAGTCAACTATCCAACAAAAACGAGGGCATATTCATCATTAATAGTTGCATATACAACTAACAAGGATACCTTCCGAAATAGGTGATCCCTATCTGTCAAATAGCACTCGATATCTCCCTACCATTGCAATTGTCATAAGCTAAAACATATTGTACTAAGATTCCTTAATAGCTTCTATAACTATGCAAGAGCATATGACTCAACAAAATTTTCACTTGGCCATATAGTGATACTACCACAGTTCAAAATAACCATTTGGCACATAACCATATAACTAATAAATTCTTGCCTTGGGACACAAATAAAAAGGCCGCACATTTTGGTAATCATAAATGAAGTTGCTAATAAGATGAGATGACCCACACACATCATGATGGGGATAATCTTTTTGTCCTTGGGAGTGGGCCCTCGACCATCACTGGCTTACTTAACATATAAAATAGTACTCTCCTAGCCATCATTTCTTTGCATAGCTACCTTAGTTTCCATTTCCATTTAGGAAATGGCATAGACAATTCACAGGCACTTGTCATTTTGGTGGAAGAGTTGCGAGCCAGTTGTGTTGGTGATCTTGCCTTTCATGAACACCTTGGCCATATTTTATGCTATGGCCCCTTATATAATATTTAAGATTGTATGAACTAGGAAGATTGTGTGGAAGAATTTATAGGTGCTATTTGGTCATAGTGCAAGGTGATCCCCCTATATTACAACAATTAACGGAGGTGTGCAGCACCATGTCCAACATGACCTTTTAGACACGTTGATACTAAATAAACCCTCCAAAATTTGTAAAAAGATAAATCCTTGGGAATGTATGAAGTCAACAATTAACTTGAAGGTCACATGCCTTTGGCCTTAAGAAGGTGAAATGCATCACTTGATGGTTGGAATTCCAAGGTAGTTTATAAAAATAAATGCTTGCTTGATGCAAAAACAACCAATGAGAGATGGAAAAAAATGCAACTTGGGAAGAATCCATATGAAGTAAATGCATGAAAGAAGCATCTAACCATATAAAAGACCATCAACCTGACCATCCACCATAAATAAATGACCATCCTCCACCAAAAATCTTCATCAAATATCCATCCTGAAGAAGAGAATAAGTTGCATGAAGATGTAGATACCTCAAGTCCATTAAGATGCTCCCAGCTACCAGCTGAAAACCCCAATGTGAAACCTCATACAACATGAGGTGTAAAGAGAACAATAAGAAAGGATTCTCACTCCTAAGATGTCACCTTCACTTGGTCACATCCCATATCCTGTAGCTATGGAGTATCTTCTGTGGCATTGACATTACCCTCCTTGCATCTCTCACCCTTGTTGGGATACTATTGGCACTAGTTTCCCAACAAGTAGTCATGGTTAGTGACATGTAATCATAAGTGTAGTAGAGAGAAAAAGGGGCTTGGCTTCAAACCAGACTCAAGCTATAATCACAATTAGATTAGTGAGTCTATTCTTTACTGAACATGTATCCACTTTTCACTCTATGAAAAGGGGTGTGGATCCTTTACTGCAATAAACTCTTGATTATAAGGCTGTAGATCCATAAGTAAAGGTTTGCTCCTTTTTTAGGCCTACTAACAATGTGGCTAACCTGGTTAACCTATGTAAAAGTGGTTAGATTAAAATAGACCTATGCACCTAAAAGACATACTCAAAATAAACGAGTCCCTTTGTGTAGTAACAACCTAAGGAGCTATAGAATTTACACTTTGGTTCTAAGTAAAGCTAGATCCGTTACTACAAAGTCAAAATATAATGATGGCTGGGGGTCTAATGATTAGCATTCTAGGACTTCTCCACATAGATATAAGAGCGAATTCCTGGGATAGTCTATTGCTACGCTACAATGCATGTGCACACAATTCATCCTTGATAAGCTCCATAATCCTAAATTGTTGAAGGTGGGGTGAAGCCACTGCACAATGTTTGCTTTCTCAAAACTATCCAGTCGGTGATGCTCTCCACCATATTCCATCTTAACACGTCGAGCAATAGGTTTAGCCACCCGAGACGTACTAAGTGCCCTTTCAAGGATATATAAAATAGAGCCTTTTAAAGGATGACCTGGAATTAAAGGTCAATACTCCATTTCCGATTGAAATATTTACTCTCTACTTGTAGTAACCACTGTAATTTAGCTGAAACTCCATCATGTGCACATACAGCTGCACACGTCGATGAGGTGCAAGGTGTGAAGCATACACACCAACAAGCTATTCACGCCTCCTAATAAAATAAATATTGTATACATATTAAGTATCAGATCAAGAACAATCTGAATCTTCTCCTTAGCATCTTCTTATCAATTGTAATTATAAAGGCCGACAATACCAAGACCAGATGTGTCCCAAATCGGATCATTTTTGGATGACCATGAGGCCTAGAGACATTGTTCCCATTTGGTGGATCAATCCATGCCCATAGCAAGTCCAAAAGATGTGGCAGATCCCATAAGGAGCTATCTTAATTTGTCAATGTTGCTCTTTGCTAACATACTGCCTCATGAACTAAATTCCCTGAATGAAGCTTATGAATTAGTGCGTTGAGATCACGAGCTTGTTTGTAAATGAATTTTTGTGGCCACATATCAGGTCTTAATAATCTTGGCATATTGGAATCACCTATTGGGTTGGGTCATTCCTATCCAATTTGGATTGCTGGATACTGCTTCAAATCCACTTGAATGTCAAGCCATGACTTAACCATAGCCCAACATGCTGACTCCCAATCCAAATAGGCAACAACCATTTCAAATTGCTACATTGAGCAGCAAAGAGAGATGCCTCATATCTTAAGCATCTTGTTCAACCATTTGTTCAGAAGCACAAAATTAAACCCATTTCCATAGCCTTAGTTGGTAACTCAACCCACTTGGAAGTGAAATGGCTTGTAATTGTATGTTTAGTGGATCATAATGCTTATACTGAAGGACAGGATAAAATCCCATATAAAGTACCTTCCTTCAAAGCCAAGCGAGCAGAACGAAAAAGCTCACATGCCTCTCTTAGCCTTCCTGCTCCGATGTTAGAAGAACCCAAACATCTTCCAATAAGGCTTGTTATTGTTTCTGGTATTCCGGATGAAGTCTAGTTTGTTCACATGTAAGAGCATAAAAGTCCAAGTGACAAACAAGCGTGTAATTGCTAACCCTTTTATTTCCTCAATAGTATTTATGTTTTGTTTGACGCCAACACCTTTCTTGTGGAGTTAATAACCATATACCATCCTTTTTCCTGCTTGTCTGAATCAATAGTTTTTGATGCAAGACTTGAAAGCAATTGGAGAATCTGAAGACATCCGTAATAACTTAATAAAAGCCTCCTGTTGTGAGGTTAATGGTGACAAAAGGATATATGTAATCAGCACCTTTTTTTTTTAAAATATACAAAATAAGTGACCATGTTGCAGTTTTATAAAAGCACATTGGAGCAGTCCGAGCATAAAATGATCTTAAATAACTCTATGCCTACCAGTAGCCTCCTTTCTAACAAGCTTCGAGACCCAAGTCTTTTAAAAATGCAACTTGAAATAAACTATTAGAAAGGGTATTAGGTATTGATGTTAGGAAGGTTCCATTATAGGAGGTATTATCTTATTTAGGATTAGGTAGGTTAGGCATGAGGTACTATGAGGTTAGGTTTTTAGGGAACAAGGAACAAGAATAAACTCTTAGATCATTCATAACGACTTCTAACACTTCTCTTAGACTTTACTTCTGCTTCTACTTTACAAATCAAACTATATTAGGATTAGTTATCTTATACTTGACTCCTTGAACTAGCTTATCATTCTAACTCAAACCACCTGTAGGAACTAAAAATAGAACTATATAACGATGGAATATATTACTAAGTATATAGACTCTGTTGTTTACTAAACTAGAACAACACTCTACTCCTCTATCATCATTATTAAACTCCTCACAATTAGGACATGAATATACTCTTTACTTATTATTAGTTAACTCCTAACACAAGTAATATATTACTCCATAAAGCTAGGTATAAACATAGAGCTTGAACTCTAACTAAATGGATCTTATACACCAAAACCCCACAAAAACGAACACAAAAACCATACCGAAGTACCAAACCCTTAGGATTCATTTACACAGGCATTCTTTATTTTAATTTTAGCAAAACACCTACCGTACTCTATAGATTTATATAAATACACTATATACCTACCAACAGATAAGATGGAATATACCATTGACTCATCATTAGTTCACTCATGACACAAAGGAATCCCTTCCTATTCCTTATTGAACCTCCATTCAAAGCGGCTACCCTAAAACCTTATGACGTCTTCTTCGACAGTCAGACATCACCTATTGGCTCCATTACTTTTACTATCACCTATAGCAAAGAAGAGTCTAAACCCTTTTTCCTTCTTGTGGTCTTTATACTATAGCTTTTCTTAGATAAGTCTTATATTTGGTACTCACATCTATTTCATAAGGCATCATGATTCTAATTTCTTTTTAATTGTTATCATTTTATTTGCAAATAAATTTACTACATGCGTATAAGACCAGTCTGCTTAGATTCACCTTATTTTTGTGTATAAAGAATCAAGATACATTATGTGTGACTAACTTGATGCATTATTTGTACAGATTGCGGTTCAATAGCTTGCACTCAACCATTGACTTCTAATCCTCCTGGTGCACCATGTGGCTATGTATATCTAATGCAGGGGGAGCTTGAGCTTGAGGTGGAACTTTATGCTTTTTTCCCATTGGTTTTAGTGCTGGATGCATAGATAGCAGCAGGAACTTTCTTGAAACAAATACAAGTAAGGATAATGTGAGCAAATGAAGATGCCCAATGTTAGGAAAAGACAATTGTGATTCTTAATTTGGTACCACTTGGAGAAAAAATTTGACAATACAACTGCATTCTTGATTTTTGAGAGATTGTCGCAAAAGAAGGTTATCATTAACATGACTCTTTTTTGTGACTATTGGGTAATCTTTGTTTCTTACCCAAATTAGAAATTTCAATCACAATCTGCGTGCTTTTGATTTAAACAAACAAAGAAAGTTTCCCAATTATTCATTGCAAATCCACTTTAAATTCTAATATAGAGCATTCTTTTTTTTAACCATGGGAACAACCTCCTAAGGGTATATCCAACAGCCCGCAAGCCAGATATACCATAAACTTGTGACCCATTAGGAATTCTATTTAAGGGTGCTAGCTCAATGGTAGAGCACCTGCCTTATAGGCAGGAGGTTGGTGGTTTGATTCCACCGTGCCCTATTTATGTTTTGAAACCACTAAAAAGAGATAAATGACTAAAAAATGACCAAAATTTGCATATAAACGACCACCAATACAACATGAGAGATAAGTGACAAAAAATGATCAAAATATGCATATAAATTACTACTTTTGAGTTGGCGATCGCTCGTAGCAAATTAGCGGTCATTTATCACGTGACAACAATGTGGTCATAAATTTGGTCATTAATTGCAAATTAGCGGTCATTTATCACGTGACAACAATGTGGTCATAAATTTGGTCATTAATTGTGACAATTAATGACCAAATATATTACCAAATTAATGACCAAATAAACGACCACAAGATAAGCTATAAATGACCAAGCTAAATATGACCACATTTTTGGTCACGTGATATATGACCGCTAATTTGCTACCAGTGGTTACCAACTCAAAAGTGGTCATTTATATGCGGATTTTGGTCGTTTTTTTGGTCACTTATGTCTCATTTTGTACTAGTGCATGTTGGTCAATACCATTGGTTTCCTTAAACCATAATGGTATTTCCCATCACCAAAAAACTATAAAAAGGTGATAGGGGCTCCTCATTATTCATCCACATTTCATCCTATCCTTATGCTGCCAAATTCCTTTTGAGAGCCATGGCCTCCCTTTTTGAGTTTGAAGATCCCCATTGAAGCATTGGAGAAGAAGAGACCATTGGACATTGGGGCACCTCGACCTTGGAGCTTCCCAAACTCACCATCCTCACCATTTGAGGTAATACAAAAGATCAAATTTTTTAATTTCTTGTTTTTCTCATAGATCTCATTGTTTATTGTTCTTAAATCTAGTTTTTTATTTCTTTGCACATGTTAATGTTAGATCAGATTTACTGTTATTTACATTAGTTTTTACTTTTACATTGAGACTGCTGCTACTAGTTAGCAGGTGCATCCTTGCACATTTGTGGTTGAAAAACCAAGCAACAATTTTTGGTGACTCCGTTGTTTTCGAACTTTAAAATCTTTGATTTAGATCTATATTTTAGTTGTCTTTTCCCTTTAAAGTTGTAGATCTGCCATACTAGTCAGCCTCTTCATTGTTGTTCTAGCCTTTGGCCTGTTCTACAGCTTAAAACAACCCAAAATTTCAATTTTTGGGTTCATTTTTCAGCGACTTTTTTCCATCCATACATCGCGGCTTTTAGACCCAAAGTCGCGCTGCACATCTCGCCCTCGCGCCTGTTTTCCGCGTAGCCTATCGCTACTGTTCGGCTTTTTTCCGCGCGGCCCATCACGGCTGTTCGGTTTTTTCCTGCGCAGTCCATCGCGGCTGTTCGGCCTTTTTCCGCATTGCACATCACGGCTTTTTCCCACCTCGCCGTTATTCACATCACGGCTTTTTCCCATATCGCCGCGATCCACATCGTGGCTTTTCGCCTCATAGTCGCGATATTTCCTGTTTCGTTCGGCCCATTTTTTCCCAATCGGCCCATTTTTTCCAGCCTTATTTTCTGCAATTTTTTGACATCATAAGTGTTTTATTATTACAGCATTATAAATTTATATTCTGTCATATGCTTTACTAATCTCTTTGAAAATTTTCAGTTAAGTGAAAGAAAGATTTATTAAGTATTTTTCAGGTTGTAAGTTTCATACTTTGCAAAGTTAGAATCATATTTTTGAATTGCTCAATATTTTGCCCAAGAAAGGCTTTAGAAATCCATTTATTTTTACATATGTTATTTGCTTTACCTTAAAAAAATTTTGACAAATCCATATTTTTTGTAACAAACATTTACATTTGAAAGCGTCTTTCATTTTTTGCAAATTGAAATCATTATTTTAGTTTCTAATTAAATCGCCCAAGCGAGGAAAATTATTTTGGTATACAACCACACCAACACACAATCTATCACAATAACTTCAAGTGAGCCTTAAAATTCTCTTAACTCAACCAACATTCTAACCCCATTTGGGGAACACAAAAAGAATATTGTAGTTAGGTAGTACTGAGGGGATAAGTATCCAAATAACACCCTTCACTCACTTACATGTTGAGACATAGTGGTTGACATTTAGGGTACCAAAATCCCTTATTATTTGTTGGCACGGTTTAAAACCAATTCGTCGAGAAGGACTCTCCCTTAGGAGGGTTGAAGTAGTTAGACTGGTTCCGGAGGTCGGAGTGGATTACCGCAATCTATTCAGTCACTGAAGGATACCTACTCGCTATTCTCGTTGTACCACCCTTGTGGGAGTACAACGGTGATAGAACAAGAGCTGCAGATTCACCCAACTAGATGTGTCATGAACGGGGTATCTTAGTGGCCCATTTTCTAGGATTGACTACTCGGTATCCCTCCCAGTAGGGGGATATCTAGCCTTTGGTTCTACAATTTATATTGTCTAACTTGGATTTCATCACCTTGCAGAGGATATATCTTGTTGAGTCACAATACTTTTTAGTTAGGTGTTTGCATGCTCCATTACCTCCATTTGGTCATTGAGTACACATTTTTTCTATTTTTAGGAGCCGTTTGCATGTTGGTTTTCTGACCACATTTTTTTATTACTCCACTTACTATAGCAGAGCTGTTATAGTAAGTGTTTTGAGGTTGGTTATTGGCCTGAGTGCCATTATTTTTTATGCTCCTCTCCTGCACACACTGTTGCATTAGGGTTTTTCGAGCTTCACACTCACCACCACCAGTTAATTTTAATAGATAACCATCACCATTGATTCCCTGAGACGTTCTCGGGGCTTCCGGGGAGACCCCCCACAGTACGGTTCCCTTGACTCCACACGTCATCGGCATAGAGCTCCATCATCTGATTCTGACGCGCCTCATTTCACATCTGACTCTGAGGCAGAATCTGAAAATCCCTCATACACCGCTTCCACTAGCCCCATGGTTAGTTCGCATTATGACAAATTTTTCACAGGGACTGTTGGTGGAACATCATCCACCCCCACCACCACAACGGCCACCACGGTAGCCACAACTACCACTCCTCCCTTAGGGATGCCCAACATGGGACCTACACCTACCATCACCACCACTACTCAGATCCCAGTAATTACTGGAACCATCCCAAACCCATCTGTAACTCACGTTGCACTTGGAGGCGCTGGCCCCTCTCACACATCTTTAGGTGGAGGGCACATCCCTTTTACAACTAATCTCCCCCTTGGGGGCAGTGGCCCAATTCATAATGCTACCACTAGCATTTATGCCCCACCAACCATGTCACACCCATCTGCCAGTTTTCCATTTATGGCCAGCCTTAACCTACCATACTTGGCAAGGCTAACAAATGATCCCATTAGACATAACCCTACTTGGCCCCTCATGTCCAAAAATCTCCCGTCAGACATCCTAAAGTTTGAAGGGAAGGCTGGGGAAGACCCCCAAAACCATATCATCTCGTTTCACCTATGGTGTTCCTCAAACTCCATAGTCGATGATTCTATTCGACTCCGACTTTTACAAAGAACTTTCACTAGCTCGACAGCCAAATGGTATATTGAGTAGCCACATGGGACGCACCCCACATTTACATCCCTCACCTCAACTTTCCTATAGTTCTTTCAACTACCCGTACGCTATGATGTAGGAGTAGAAATCCTACTGTCTTGTAGACAGAATACGACCACCCATATCACAGATCATATACATGAGTGGCATAAACATCGTAGTCTCTGTAAGACTAAGCTAGACGACTGTATCTTCCTGGATTGGTTCCTAAAATCACTCCTCCCTCTCATAGCCAAGGATGTAGCTTCTGAACGACCCCAGTCGGAAGAAGAAGCCATTTTAAAAGCTCAGCAATTTGACCTGATATATGGCCAGTTTGGATATTTATACACAATATTACCTGACGCCCTGCGCAACAATCCATCCCGGAATGACACACCGGGGGCATCCCATGCCGTCGACGGTATCATTGGCCAGGTTGTGGCACAAAACAAACCTTTCACCATGATGAGTACCATCAATGCCCCAGACCTTTCTAGGGCCACCTCTCATTCTGGAGCTACAACTTCGTATGCTACAGTGATACACACCCACCACACCCATGGACCCTCATGTCCACCACAATGTTATGGGAAAGCACCATTAGATTATGCACCACCTCCATATTATAACCAGCAGGCCAATCAGACTCTGGTTCACCCACAAGCCCAACCAGCTTATTACCCTCAATAGGCAGCACCTCCTACTCCAACACTTCCAATAGCTCAAGGTTACCAACAACCACAACAAGCACCAGGTCCACCTCAGAACCATCCTGTTTATTATCCACCGCAGCCTGCTCCAGCGCCTGCACAACCTCAAAACCCACCTACTTCCCAAGGGCATGTATACATACAGCAAAACCAACCTCAAAACCAGAACAATTAGCATAATCAAGGAGGTCAACAGAATCATAGAATAGGACACAACTGCAGAAATAACCAACAACAAAACCAAGGAGGACAGCCACCTAATCTTCCCAATAACAATAACGCTACTCCTGCAAATCAAAACCCTGATCGTCCACCAAAACAGGGCAAAAATCCTAACTTGAGAACAAACCACCAATGTTCCATATGCGTTGTATATGGACATTACATGCATAATTGCCCCCATATAGATCAAGCATGTCAACTCTTGACTGATGATTCCCAACGACAATGACACACTACACAGCCAGCCCCACCTTTTCAGCCGCAACCCATGATATTGCAAAATCCTCTACCCAACCAAGGAGTAGTAAACACCTGCCCAATGGATCCCCCACATGGATCCACTGCACCATAGCAACAAATTATCTATATGGCAACCGATTACCAGCATACAGATTCCAACACTCACCATTTTCTAATGATGCCATCAAATGATGTTAACCTTCAAACTCGCCGCAACCAATATGGCCCAACCCCTGAAACCACACCTACTGATCCATCATCAATCACCCTCCCAACTGATCAGCTACTATGCATACCTAATATGCCCATGGACGGGGGTCCAAAAGCACCTTGTTTCCCTTTAAGATGAATCAACAACAACCCTAATGCTCGTGCAGCTTCGAACTATAACATTGTAGAAGACTTAGCTCAGTCCCCTGCCATTATGTCCACTTTAGAAGTCCTAAAAACTTGTCCTACACAAAGAAAATTGTTGTTGTCCGCCATTGGTTCCATAGACCCTAATGACTCCAATATGATGGCTTTCGACTTAGACCAAGCTAAACCTCGTATGACTTCATCACTAGCTTTTCAAGTTTCTATGTCTATCTAAAACCTTGTCGTTCATTGATGCATCATCGATGAAGGTGCCTCCACCTGTGTTATGTCGACTTTTGTCTAGCAGAAACTTGGATCCCCAACACTACAACCATCCACTACTGCATTGCGAGCTTACGATGGTCGTGCAGCTCAACCGCCAGGTCTATTAATTAATGTGCTCGTACAGCTTGGGGGAAAACTGGTTCTCATAGATATAGAAGTCATTAATGCCCAACTTGATTACAATCTCCTTTTGGGACGAAGCTACATGTATAAAATGAAAGCTGTCGCTTCTTCCGTCTTCCACCTCATAATGTTTCCCCACAAAGGACGCGTAGTCAAAATTGACCAGATAACATACTATGATCCTAATGCCCCCGCAGCACCTGAAAATGTTCTCCCTATGATCGAACAACTCATTCAGAGTGCACCCACATCGTTCATCTCCTCATTCAGACCCGGGATATATTCGGATACTCCCATGACCTCCACTTTCCCATCTATCCCACCCCCTGTGCGGATAACTAAAATATCTGATTTGTGCACCCTCTCACACAACACACATCAACATACTCAACCTTCCAGGGTTAACATTAGGATTACCTGTATGGTAGCTACCTTCCCCAACCCCTCCACCGACACTGACCGTTGTTTTACAACCGGTACAACCCATCAATATTTCAAACCATCCACCACCTGACATACCAAACCCCCAAAACCATTCACCACCCGGTGTACCGAACCCCCAATAACGTCCACCACCTGGTGTACCGAACCCCCAAAACTGACCACCTCCAATAGGGGCCACTACATCAACATCTAGTTATGTCCCCCCTCAATCCCGCCACACTGGGGGCAGAGGTCCACACACCTACACCACTGGACCCACAACTCGCACCCCCCCAGTGACTCTCAAATTAGCAAAGAATCCCCCAACAGTCCGCATACCCCCCAAGTGCTCCTTGTGGGACGATATAAGCCATGCTACCCATCTATGTCCACAATTACCGGCACTTCAAGAACACATGAATATGTTGGATGACGACACGAACATTCCAATTGTTAAACTTCATCTACCCCCTCAGCCTCGCGATAAATCACTACGTACAAACCACCCTTGTGCGATCTGTGGCATCTATGGCCATTATTCACATCACTGTCCCGATCTCCCAGATTATAGAGTAGCACTATACGAACTGAATAATGTTGACCTAGGGATATCCCCCCACTCATTGAGGAAATATTCCCCCCAGAATATTCCCCTTTAGATGAAATCAATACCATTTATATGATTTCAACCACCTACAAGCCTGAACCAATTAATTTGATGACGCACTACTTTCGTAGCGATGAGGAAATCCTAGAAACACTTACTGCACTGGACTACCCTTAGGATGATATGCACCATCGATCATACTTAATCCATGAGGCATCTACCTCCACCACGGAAAACCAACTGTCTGTCGAATCCAAAGATTTATTACCAACCAAGGTCGACTGGTTCAAATATCCTATCCTAGCCCCAGATGCTTTTGAAGAAGGTAATATGGCCAACATTTCGCTGATCATAAAAATCGACATTTCCACCACCCCCATAAAACCTGAGCTTATCTCTTTAGGCGCATCATGCACTGAAAATGAAACCCAAGCCTATAAGAAACTCTTCCAAGAATTTCATGATGTCTTTGCCTGATCTTACACCGAGATGCCTGGTCTTGATCCTACCATTGTAGAACATCATATAGATACTTGGCCCAACATATCTCCAGTCCGCCAGAAACAATGCCCCATTCACCCATCCAAGCTTCCAGCCATGAAAGCCGAAATTGAGAAGCTTCGAGCAGTAGGTTTCATATACCCTATTGCTTATACTACCTGGCTTTCTAACCTAGTTCCAGTCAACAAGAAAGTAGGCACCATACATGTCTGTACTGATTTCCGAGACCTCAATTTAGCTTGTCCCAAAGACAACTTCCCAACACCATTTATCGATCAACTAATTGATGCATGTGCAGGGAATGAGATACTATCTTTCATGGACGGTTTCTCTGGATATAACCAAATCCACATCTGCAAGGAAGATCAATACAAGAACGCTTTCACTACCCCATGGGGCACCTTCGCCTATAGCGTCATGCCTTTTGGTCTCAAGAACGTTGGAGCCACTTTTTAGTGGGCTATGACTTATTGTTTTCATGAACTGATTAACATCATATTGGTTTATCTAGACGACCTCACAGCTCGGTCTAAGAAACAATCCCACCATTTAGACGACCTTCGATAAGTCTTCTTGCGCTATCGAAAATACCAAATCCGTTTGAACCCATTCAAGTGTGTCTTTTGCGTTCCAGCAGGCCATCTGTTGGGTTTCATCATTTCAGAAAAAGGGATCACCGTCGACCCTCTAAAGGTCTAAGCCATCATAGACCTACCATCACCTCGTACACTAAGACAATTACAAAGCCTTCAGGGCAGATCCAACTTCCTACATTGCTTTGTCCCAGATTACGCCACGACAGTACATGGCTTCCTCTATTTGCTACGCCTTCATACCTGTTTTGTATGGGACGACCAAGCAAAAAGAGATTTCACAGACCTAAAGAAAGCACTCACAAGTGACCCCTTGATTTCTCCTCTGGACTTCACAAGAGATTTTATCCTTTACATTTCGGCATCCGATTACGCCGTCTCTGGAGTATTCATCCAAGAAGACTCCACTCGTCAAGAGCATGTCATTTACTATGTGAGACAAACTTTATTAGGCCCACCACTACGTTACCCACATTAAGAGAAAATGGCCCTTGCTGTCGTCTTTTCAGTACAGAAGCTACGCCATTATATTCTCCTCAACCATACCACGGTTGTGGCAAATTCCAACCCAATGATCTATCTCTTGAATCGCTGCCTTCTACAAGGCCGTGTTGCCAAATGGGTGATTATCCAACAAGAATATGACCTGACTTTCAAAACCCCAAAGAGTACCAAAGCTCTAGCACTCGCTCAGCTCATTACGGACCTACCATCCTCGTCGTCATCACCAACTATCCATACTGATATAATTAACGAACATTTATTCATCATCTCGTCTGACGACCCTTGGTATGGTGACATTTAGGTATACCTCCGCACACAAAAGTTTCGACCAAATATCGACCGTGACGGACACCGTCACATTCGTCACCATGCCCCCCCTTATCTCCTCTTAGGTGATGTCCTCTATCGACGTGGCGTCAACACAATCCTACGACGATGCCTTTCCCAAGAAGAAGCAGAACAAGTCCTTAATGACTGTCATAGCGGTTCCTGCGGTAGCCATTTCTTTGGAATGGCCACTGCCCAAAAGGTAATCTGCGCAGGTTATTTTGGCCGTCATTATTCACTGATTGTATCACAACAATCAAACATTGCAAAAACTGCCAGCTCTTTGCCCCCAAGGAAAGAACCCCCACCCCCCTTCATCCAGTCGTCACCATTGGACCATTTTGCAAATGGGCCATCTATTTCATGGATTGCAATCCCGCATCAGCTGGTGGCCATAAACACATTATTGTGGCTGTCGATTACTTTACCAAATGGGCAGAAGCCATGCCTACTTACAATTGAAAAGCTGACACTGCAGCCCTTTTTTTCCTCAACCATGTTATTGCTCTTTTTGGAGTACCAAAGAAACTCGTCTCAGACCACGAATCTCACTTCGAGGACTCTGTTTGGAGAGAATTGTCAACACTCCTTAAGTTTGAACATCATTTCTCCTCCTCCTACTACCCCCAGGGGAACGACCAAGTTGAAGCTGTTAACAAAATTTTGAAGACCATCCTCCAATACATCGTCGACAGACATAAATCCAATTGGCATCATATGATTTTTCCCACATTATGGGCTTACCGCACGTCCACCAAAACCGCCACCGGCTTTACCCCTTTCCATTTGGTTCATGGCGTGGAATCTGTCATCCCGATTGAGTGCCAGATATAAACATTACAAATTTCCATAGAACTCCTCCTGGATACTTCACTAATTGAAGAACGCTTACTTCTTTTAGAGCAGGCCGACGAAGATCGCCGCACCGCTCTCCAAACAATCAAAGCCGCAAAGAATAGATCTAAACTCCATTATGATAAACATGTTCACCCACGAGCATTCAATGAAGGAGACCTTGTACTCGTTTATGACCAAGCCCATGATAAAACAGGAAAAGGAAAATTCGAATTCATGTGGCAAGGCCCATACATCATACACACTTGCCTTAGACATGGGGCATATATTTTAACCAACTCAGAAGGCAACCCCATGCGCAACCCCCTTAACGGGTTGTACCTCAAATGATTCTATCCATAAAAAAATCTCCTGGACACCACAATCCATGTTGTATAGTTTTTAATTCATTTTTTCACTGTAAACTTTCAAAACCTCACATTTTCATTTTTTCCTACATGAACACAGATGGATCCTGTTCCAATCTACCATATCGTCTTTGCCGACGGTGCAAGTCATTGGTCTCCAAATCTCACCTCTGTAGCTTGGGTTCTTTATTCCCTTTCACACGAGTTGATCCACCTCAATGGAGTGTGCATAGGTGCCGCCACAAATAATCAAGCTGAGTATGACGTCGTAACCAGTCTGCTGGCTGCTGCTCTCCAGATAGGCATAAGTCACCTTAGTGTTTTCCTGGACTCCCAGCTCCTTGTTTCCCAGCTCAACAACTGTTACCAGGTACACGATCCTTTTCTATTTAGAAAATTCCTGCACACTAAAAAAATGATTTGACACTTTGAATCCATTTCATTCACTCATGTCCCAAGAAATCTAAACAGTGTAGCAGACCAAATGGCTAACAACATTCTAGATTGGCACGTCAACCAAAACATGTAGGACATCACAACATGCATCACATAGGCATCAAAAAATCAAATAAACAAACTAAAATAAATCATCATAAAATTGCATCCACGTGCATAACATGTGCCTCCATGGGCAACAAGACATAAAAGCAATGACAAGATGTGCATCCACGTGCATACACGATTGTATAGTCAAAACGCATCAATATGCATAAATATATATATATATCATCATATACTCATAATGTCAAGAGTTCCCTCAGCACCCCAATATACAAAAAATACACCAGCCGTACAAAATGCGTATCAACAAAAAACGTCCCCATATGCTCATCAGCATTTGGGGGAAAATACAAGAGAACCTAATCATCATCATCACGGCCAGCCGCTTCCTCCGGCTCCTCCTCCTCCGGATCATACTAATCCCCAGCTCTCCTCTCAGCTGCCAACACAGCTACCCTCAGTAAAATCGATCTCCACTCACGCGGAGCATCAAAACAACGGTCCAATACACGCCGATCTAGGTCTCTCCATCCATCATCGGGTACATCACCCAACAAATCCTCAAAGGTATCACAAGCATCCTCTATGGCATCATCTCGGTGACGCACAACTCCTCGTACACGAGGCAGAGGTACCACTACTGGTGGAGGTACCACCACCACCATACGTCCCCTATGGCCCTGATGATCTGCTGAAGGCAGCAGACCCATGTCTGCATTAAACCATGCTAAAACATGTCAATATCATATATACATCTCTGGCTATCATCACAACCAAATATACAAAAAATATGATATGATAAGAAAAACAAAAACAAAGATGTACCGTCTAATCCCCAAGCCTGTCCCTGAGCTCGAGGCATCTCGATGTCTCCTCGGAAGTCCATACCCTGGTATGGATAGTCGTCACTCACGACTAGAATATGCTCCCACTGCTCGTACATGTCTATGGTGAAGAACCGCCGAATACCACCACCACCCCGGTGCATCATCTCCCCCCACCGCACCATCCACGGCTCACTCCTCAGTCCATCCTGAACTGGCACACGTGGACGCAAGGTAGGTACCCACTCGAAAAAGAAGCAACATAGGAAAGAGGCATAACTGAACTCGCCTCCCTCACACCTCACCTTGTTCAGCTCTTGCCGAACACAAGCAAGGAACATCTGACCCCAAGCAAAATAGGTCCCAGTCATAACATGATAACCATCATCATTTTTCCCCTCGACAAATGATGGGGGGCCTTTGCACCAAGCACCCGCAAAACACAAGCCGCCACTGCCTACATCTCCGGCTCTCGCAGATCCGAGACACTCAGTGCGCTATTCTGCGCATGGGCCCCTCGAACTAGAAATTTCCCCTAAAGGAGAACCAAATATTTCATTTGGTAATAGATGAGGGGAAGGTTGGAGGGGAGTTTTCGACGTTAGTTGCATAGGTACTGGAAAAGTGCAGAAATCATTGAGGGCTTGGCCCAAATTCATGTTCCATAATGATGAAGATGGATCAAAGAATTTTTCCATCCCTAAATCATCGGGGAAAGTTTTGGAATAGATCCAATCTGTGGGTCTAGATCGACCTACGAACAAAGTGCCATAGGTAGTATCATAGGATGTGGATTGGAGGGATCTGGAATCACAAGGATTTACCACTTGAGATGTGGATATTGGTGGGAATTTTGAGGTCAAATCCATTATTTTCGCAGCTTCATGTCTAAATTTGTCCAACGTCGCACATTGTTGGGAGAAACTAACAAGTTATGCTTGTATGGATGCCATGATTTCATGGCCCGAAGGGAGATCGAGAGAAGGAATTCTGAATGATATATTACTGGAAGATCAAACTTTGTATCTACGCATAACCGGAAAAGAATGTAGGATAGGTGCGGTTACCAACCGTAATAAAGGTTGGTTAACATTTGCAGCGAACTGGATCATCGTAGAGGGGAAAGGATCGGATTCCTTGATAACCTTGTATATCCTTCGAGGAGATCAATTTGTGATGGCATTACCAGAGCGATGCTAGTTTCTGGAGTGATGACAACTTCCGGCACAACGTCGGCTTGTGGTGAGACACTAAACTCAGGTGCTATAGTGGTTTCCAATGTCGTACTAACTTCTGGTACTGCACTGGTTTCTGGTACTGCACTAGTTTCTGGGACTGTGCTAGGAGTTTTGGGTATTGTAGAAACTGGTGGTGTCATACTGGTTGATTGTGGGATAGTCCCCCGACCAGATGGTTTGTTAGTAGGGGGAGTGGGTATGCATGAAGGTGGCGTGTGACTAGTTCTAGGAACGGGTTCAGGACTCTTCCCTTGTTGTCTTCATAATTTCCTTTGGTCCGCCATGGAACATGAGTAAATGATCTCGGGGAAGTCTTGTTTAAAAAAGAACTCAAAAATCCTCAAGAAACCAAGTGTGCAAAAGGGGATCTAGAAAAAGAAGAGGCACATAGGCCAAAAATCAAGCTCAAAAAACTACAGTGAGATCGATGTCCCAGTAAGCGAGCTACAACAAAAATGATAGAAATCCAACAAGAAGCACTAAATAATAAAATACTCTCTATAAGGTACAATATAAAGCAATCCTCCTATCTAAGGTCTGGATACCTCAATAGATCATATCATCCTCAAGGTGATGAAATCCAAGTCAAACGATACGAAGTGAGAGACCAAAAGATGAATGGATATCACTCTATTGAAAGGGATCCCAGGTAAAAGATCCCTATAAGGAAGGTCACTAGGATACCTCGTTCATGACACGACTGAGAAGGTTTACTAGAGATTCTACCTTTGAGCGTTGTACAACCAGTATGGAGGCCGTAAAATACAAGGAAGACAATGGATTGATGTCCTTAGGTGCTAAGTGGAGTGCGGTATTCCACAAAGTCCATCCGGAACCAGTCCTCGCTGCTTACCCCCGTGCAATGGTATGCCCTCCCAACAAATTGGTGTATAACCGTGTCAAAAAATACAAGAGGATTTGAGCACCCTAAAGGAAAACAAATATGTCTCAAATGTAAAGTGACAGAGGGAGAATTATTTGGATTCCTATCCCTGATGCCCTACCTAACTACACAATTCTTTTATATCCTCAAATGAGGTTAATATGTGTTTAGTTAGGGAATTAATTTTAAGGGCTTGTTTTTTTACTCAAAAGGTGACAGAAGTGCAACTTGATGGTGTTAAGACTTAACTCAAACCATGCATCTACGAATGAATCAATGCAACTCTTTCTTTCTATGAATACCTAGCGACGGGAAGGAGATTTACTTTCTTATTCCCAAATGAGAGAAACACACAATGCCAAAAAAGAAAAATGTTCACTTTTGTTTTTCTTTCAATTTTGTATGCCAAAGAAAAATATGGGATACTCTTCACACTGAATCTATCCAAAAACAAATTGAAAAGCAAACTTTTGTTTTCTTTTTACTTCAGATAAGCTTAAAGATGACAAGTAGATGAAAATGTTCTAAAATTTCAAAAATGTTTTACTAATTAATTGAAGAGGAAAAGCGATCTTGAAAAGTTTCTAAACAAATTTGATGAACAAAAATGCAAAGATTCTTTAACAAGCAATAATATTTTCCAAAATTTCTTCAAGAATGCAAAATGCTCTTGAATTTTAACAAAATGATAATTTTTTCAAAGTAAAACTAAAGATTTCAAGTAAAAAATTGTACTCTTGTCACTTCAATCTCAAGAAATCCAAACCATAAATAAATCAAACAAGAAAACCAAGCCGAGCTTCTAGACTTGCATATCAGGAGCATAGTGAATAATCAGATCGAATGCAGAGGTGAAAAAAGGTCATGATAATGGTGTAAGTGACTATGACAGTCCTCTAACTTGCGATTCACTAAGAACTTCACAAATTCACTCTATAATCCAAATAGGATCCTAAAAGCAAATCCAGGAAGTGCAGGGATCAAACTGAGATCACACAGGTCTAATAAAGATCAGAGATCTGAGGTCAAGCCAAAAATAAAAAATAAAAGCAAAAACCAAAATTTTGATGCAACATACAAGGAATTTTCGCTCCCTAAAAGACCACCCAAGCGCGAAATTTATGAATTTTTGCTCACTAGTATACTGTGGGGGCGCGAAAATATGGGTATTTTCGCTTTGTGGTGTATGGGAGGGGTGCAAAATTTATCTGTAATGGGACAAGGACAAAGGTCTGAGAAGAAATTTTGAAATTTCCAAAGGTTGGAGACCTAGAGAATTCAACTACTAGGATAATACTGATGAATAAAGGTCAAGGACTGATAAAACACATAGATAATAGATCAAATTGGTCAAAAATTAAGATTTGATAACCAAATGAAAACTGGGATATCCCAAGTGGAGTCCCCAGTGTTTGTTCTAGCAAATTTGTATTGCCTATAGTTAAACCTACTTGGAGATTAAACTAGATTTAAACAAGCTTAATCTAAGACAACAATGAAACAAATGGGATCTTAAGCTCCTAGATCTAACGCAATACATAAATTTCAAATTACTTAGAGAGAAGAGATGATAAAACTTACCTTCGATATGTCGGTTTTCCTAGCTCCAGTTTCGAACTTGATGCCCAATATCTGAACTTGTTTAAGCAATACAAGACACAATATCTCCAAGTAACAGATGTAATGATTAAGATCTAAATCATATGAAACATATTATGGATTAAAAATCAAGAAGCATAACATGGGAGAATAAGCCATGTTATATTAAAGGTATCTAAAGAAGATAAGTACAGAATTACCCTTGATGTCCAAGCAAAAATTACTCCTTCCAAGCCTTATTCCTTACTATCTCTGCAAAACCTCCAAGACAATAGGTTTGATGCCTCCAAAATTCCTCCCCTTAGCTCATGGATGGCATCCTTCTTATAGGATTTGGGAGCACAACTACTAAGAGAGGAAGGTGGATCTAGGTGAGTAAATGGTGGATCAAGGGGTTGAGTCAAGCTAAAGAGGGAGGATGAGGTAGGATTTGAGGGGAACCCCAATAACAAGAAAATATCCCCGAAGTTAATATCCACAATCCAAGCCAAGACTTTTTTGAGGGATTTTTGTGCCGCATGAACTGAGCATAGAGTGGAAATATTGTAATTTGTGTGCCCCTACAGGCATGCAGGGTGCGAAAATGATGTATTTGTGTGCCTTGCACCATGAGCAGGGCGTGAAAATAATGGTAAAGTGGGCTCAATGATATGGAATTTGGATCAATGAGGTGGCATTCGGTTGTCATGAGTTGGATTTGTCTCCAAGGAAGACCAAGGAGGGGACCAACAAGGTAGAAGTAAGTCTCAACACTTGTTAGGAGGTAGTATCATTAGGTTCTGCATGGTGATATGATATGAATACTTGAAATGGCGTTCAAATTGAGACTTTGAGGTATAACACTATTGTGATCTGTTTTGACCACAAATTTGTTGCCTACTAGATATTGCCAAAATTTGGCCAATGCATGCATAATGGGCAACATTTCTTTGTCATAAATAGATTACTAGCTCTCATGTGGATGCAACTTTATGCTTTCAAATCCAATAGGGTGTTGATTTTTCATTAGCACAGCTCTAATTCCTTCTCCAGAAGCATCACACTAAAGCACAAAAGGCTAAGTGAAATCTAGTAAAGCAAGGATCGAAAAACTACCCATCACTTCCTTCATTCTGTTAAAATATTTATCAGCTTCCTATGTCCAACAAAAATATCCCTTCTTCATGAGATCAATCAATGGGTCTGAAAAGTATGAGAACCCTTGACAAACCTCCTATAGTATGTCAAATTCCAATAAATCCCCTTAACTCTGTCACATTTTTGGGAGTTGTCCAATCAAGCATGGCTTGTATTTTCTCCATATGAACCTTAACTCCATATTTTCCATTCACATGAGCAAGATAGCTCATCGGATACATCCCACAATCACATTTGGACATCTTTTCATACAATGATTTTTCTGCCAAAATATTCACGACAACCTCCAAGTGATGCAATTGTTCCTCCCATGTCTTGCTATAAATTAGAATATCATCAAAAAATACTAACACAAAATTATGTAGCTACGTGTTGAAGATTATGTTCATGCAATATTGGATTGTAGTAGGTACATTAGTTAATCCAAAAGGAATGAATAGGAATTCAAAATGACCATAATGACAGCAAAAGGTTGTCTTTTGCACATCTTCTTCCCTCATTCAAATCAGAGTAGTGGAATCCAGAGCGGAGATCAATCTTGGAGAAGAACTTGGCCCCATGTAGCTCATCCATCAACTCATCAATATGAGGAATGGGGTATTGATTCTTGATATTATTCTTGTTCAATTCCATGTAGTCTATGCACATTCTCATTGTTCCATCCTTCTTCTTCACTAGGACCACTCAATATGCAAATGGATTGGTACTTGGCCTTATGAGTCCCAACTCAAGAAGTTCGTTTATGGCCCTTTGGATTTCATCTTTGAACCTATTGGGGTGTTTGTATAGTTGGGTGATGATGGTATGAGTTCCCACCTCCAATTCTATGGTGTGATCAACTCCTCTGCCTGGTGGAATACCAAGAGGAAGGTCTCCAAAAGCCTTCTCATGCTTTTGTAACAACTTCCTTATGTCTTCCAGATACTAAGAGGTGTCCATTGTAGGATTCTTAGCTATGACCAAACATCATGCTTCCCATTCTATATCTCCATTCCTCAATATATCCCTCATACTATTTTTTTAAACCATGTAATGTACCTAAACTGATTATAGTCACACTAACTCAATACTTGAAAAATTAAACACACAGTGGATGGACTTGATGCAAAAAGAACTAGCTAGTTTGACTAGAATTTCAAAGTAAAACCCCCAAAACCCCTAGAATCTCCAAATTTATCCCAATATGATTTACAGGACCTGCATAAATCACAATACAACCTACAACATCCTAAACAAACTCCCAACTTTGATAGGTTCCCTTTCGGGAGTATGTCATGCTTGGGTAGACTCCTTGGGATAAACCCAAGGCTTCAAGGTAATATCCCCGGGAATTATATGGAAAATACAATAATTATGGTGCATTATGGAAGTGGATGGCATGAAAACTACCCAAAAAAGCTATAAAAAACATTAAAGAGTCAATTAGGAACCACTAAACTTGATTTGGGAAGGCAGGAACATAAGACTAGTTTTTGGGTCGCTCAACTAGGGAAGTTTCAACTCAAATCGAATGGAATCTAAGTGTTTTGAAAATATGATATGAGGTCTTATGTGATTTCAGCAAGATGTATAATAATAACATCAATTCAAATAATTAAAATTGGACTCACAGAAGTCAGTCTACTGCAATTTCTGGAAAAACTAGACAATTTGGTATTAAAACGAGCATAGGCACAAAAATACATGAACATATAAAAATATATTTTGAAGAACTAATAATCACATCAAAACATATGAATATCATATATTATCCATTACATTACAGAGCATTATATGTATCAGCAATACCCATAGGGTCATCATCAACCTCGGAGAACAATAGCAAGATCAAATACTATAGAAGACGCTCTAATGGATGGAATCTTCAACACTGGACAAGATAGATCTTGGATGATACTGGAAGCGATCTGAAATTAAATTTAGTGATCAAGGTTGTATGCATTTTTACTCATTATTTTACGGAATCCACAAGTAGAATGAAGATCAACAAGGGCACATCGCCCAGATGTGACTAGGGGCACATCTCCCAAGTCCTGAGAAGCTTCAGAGCTCTCAATACAAATAAAAAATGGAAAAAATATGTGGATGGGTGTGTTCATCCTACTTTTATTAACCTATACTAGCTTTTATTCCTTATAGAGATTTCCATCTAGGAAATTAGAATTAGTGATGAGTGGAGGCTTCTTTGGCAAGTTGCTTTTGCATTTTGAACCCACTTGCCTCATCAATTTCGCCCTCACTAGATAAATTTGGCTCTTGTATCTTTTAATGATTCCTTTCTTGTTTTCTTGGTTGTTTCTAATCGTTCTTGATGGAACAAATCAAGAACTTATTTATTTATTTTCTTTTGATATGCTTTCCTTCTTTTGAGATGTCTTTCTGCTTTTAGTTGCTTTCTACTTTTAGGATGCTTTCCTTCTTTAGTCTCCTTTTCCTTGATTTTTTGGTGCCTTCCAAATTTTCCATCCTTTTTTCCTCCTATACACCCTCATGGGCCCTCCTATGCATTTACAACTCATCAATCAATTATTAAATAGTAATTAAATATTTACAATTTATGAAATACACCACCTCTCTTAATTTAATTAAATTAAATAACCATGGACCAATATTAATCCTAATTAATTTTATTTTATTCTTCATTAGGAACCATGGCAATCTAATTTCCTAGTGGTTTCTTCGTGGGGCTATCAAAAAAATGGGCACATTACAGTCCTCCCCTCCCAAAATTTGCTTGTCCTCAAGCAAGTGAAAATATGGTTGGTGAAGAACATGTACACTTTTTCCACAATAATTTTGCAAAGTTGCTTCAAAAACCATTTGAATTTCATCTCCATCATAGATGGCCCTGTTGACAAACTTTCATTGTTCATCCTCTCCATCAAGTCATGAATGAACCTTACTTCAAAACACTCCATGGAAAATTGAAATGTGATGTATGGATCAAATTTGATTGTGATACTCCCTTTCCATGCTTCAACTCATCTAGTAACTCCCATGTAACTCATTCTTGCTGCCATACATTGAGCTCCTTATGTGTCAAGATTGATCTTGAACCAATGTGGTCAATTTCAACTTCAAGCTTGTACCTTCTTATCATTGTTTTCTCTTAGCCAATACATGTATAATGGTTAACACCTTCATGAAATTGACTGAACAATGTATTTGATAGGTCTACAACTTCATGGGATGTCATTTTGGCACCATAACCATTCTTATGTCTTCTTTGGAAGCACCTCCCTTAAGTACACATATTGGAGTGCAACCTAGTGGGGTAATCTTAAAACATTGATGTAATATTTTCTTTATCCTTTTGAGAACTCTTTGAAGATTCTCATCCCCCGTAGGTGACTCCTTTCCTTACATGGGAAGCCACATGTGTTATGAAATGAAAGGTTCCTTTACATGGTGCACCATCCTTACCATTTTTAATCATAGGATCAAAATGCAATATCTCTATCCTTCCAATTTCATGTTCAAACAATTTGATATGCAATGATTTCTCGACCCAATTACATGACATAGCTTCCAAATCAAGAATGTAATTCTCCAACATCCTACCATGAACCAAAGTGTAATCAAGAAAACCAACACAAGCTTACAACAGTTCTTGATGTATGTTCTACTCATCTAGTAAGGTGAATTCATAGGTGCATCATCCAAATCAGTGCTCATGCATGAAAGTCCCAAGTAGGAACATTGGACACAAGGAAATGTATCTTGAAAAATTTCTCCATCCATACTAATATGATGATGGGGATTGAAGTGGAGATCAATTTTGGGAAGGTACTTGACCTTCTGCATCTCATTCCTTTGGAGAGGATTCTCTATCCCCCATAATATTATGTGAAATATACATCTGAAATAGTCGAGACCAAGAATGATTCCAGGGTCCCAATTGATTTTGAGAAATGTAGAGTGTCTAATACATCCACACCAAACAATACCAGGACTCGGCGGTCTGTGTTGCACTCCTGCATCCATCACTAAAATCTGAAACAATCTATCATTCCGAGGAATGCTAGGATCCCACAACCAAATTGAAATTTCAACACTTCGAATGCCTCTTAAAATATTTTCTATTATATCCAACAAAGTTTGGATATCCTCCCGTGCCATCTAATTTCTTGCATGCACTGTTGTCTTCAACAGGCCATAAGTGCAAACTAAACTTCTCTTACATGGTGATTCGAAATATGCAATGTAGTTTATCAACCAATACATGGATCCATGAAGAATGGAGATATATGATGGCTGCAAATTATGTCTTTGATGTTTATTACTTTCCAAAACAATGTCAGGCACAACAAATATTTCATTGCAGAAACAAGAGGAACATTTACCTCCCAAAGTATTCATCTCAATGGTGCATCTATCTACCCAATCAATGAATAAATGAACACATTTGCTGCTATGCATGATGTAGGCATCAAATGTTTACAGTATATTCCTCTATTGCTACTCATAAGATAGGAAAGTAAGAGAGGTGTCATTTAACTTTCTACTAGTGTAGACAAAAATATTACCTCCATGTGCATCCATATCTAATATGTATTTGTCCATCCAATATATGGATGGATCAACATCTTTGTTGGCTGGTTCAAGTGGAGTGAATATAACTACCTCCTCCAAATTCAAATATTGCTCCCATAAGGGCATCCCAAGATCCTTCTGATGCACATCTAGAACTCGACCAACTTCCTCCAAGACAGTCCTCTTACAAAGAACATGCATTTTGGATTGTCGTTCTTTGCTCACAAGATTTCCCAATGAATGAAGTGTTAAAGAATATCCTACCAAGGTGATAAATATCAGTGTACCCTTGGATCTCCATCTCTGTTATGTACTCATCCATCCAATCCTTGGATAAATAAGCACATCTTCTAGATGATCCAAATGTCTTGTCCTCAACTATATCTCCCATAGTTGAGTCCTTCTCATCATTCTTCAAGACAAGTGCTTGGCCAATGTCTTGAATATCATATCCCTTCACAAACACCTACAAATTAGAATTTTCCTCATGTTTATCCTCCACATGAGGTTCCTTGATCAAGCCCAAAGTGTCTTCTGCCATGTTCACATGATCATTTTCCATGTAGGATGGAGGTTGTGGCATGATCATCTCTCTATGAAATTGATCAATATGCAACCTTGAGTATTGAAGAGCTTCATGGGTGCTCTCCAATTCATGAGTGATATTTTCAATATCATCTTCATCTTCTAGTCATGCACTATGATACATCTTCACAATCGCATGAAGATGATCTCTATCGGAAAGCATCTGTAAAAATGCACATCTCATGTCTAATTTTTTAATCTTCTCCAAGTTTTTAATGGAAGATTTCTCCTCCATTATCCAACAACGGTGTGACATCAATGCATTAGTGCCATGTAGAGTGCTCATGACCTTCCTAATCTCACTTTCTCTCATCTTCAATGGTCCTGCAAGGAAGTGTGACTCTTGATGACAAACATCCTCTTCTTCTTCTAGTTGATCAGCCTCACCATGAAGCTCAAGTGGTGACTGGAAATCAGATTTATGTTTTTCTTTTGGATTTGATCCAAAAGATGTCTCACCACCATCAATAGAATCAATATCCTTTATAGTGATATTGAAATCACCGACAAAGAAGCTGGAAGTGAATTCACCTCCCACATTTCCGACAACCCGATGATGGGTTGTTGGGTCTTCAGCTATGCATGGTGCCTCTTCATCTTCTTCTTGAAGCATATTGGTGCAAGCATACACTTCCTGGTAACTTGAGGCTTCTCCATATTGAGTGTTTCTAGGATCGCCACTTTTGGAGACTCTACTTGAGGAAAACCCAAAGAGCCTCCTCATGCTAGAAGAAAATGGCTTCGATGAAGCTTAACATTCGATTCCTTTTACTTCTTATTTTCTCGGAGGAGTGGAACAAATTGGTTCCTCTCTGGATGGTTTGTTTCCTTTCAAAAAATTCTCATCCAAACCCTGGGGCCAAAATATATACTGGACATAAAAATAATCTTTGAAAGAAATAGATGCACAAATTTCCTTACCTAGAGCTAGATATTTTTTATAATGGTAAGGCATATTTTTCTCTACTGATATCCTCTTTGCTAATTCATCCTCAAGGCTCTCCCTTGGTGAATTGGTTGTTGTGTCATCTCTGTATGACATGTCACAAGAATATTCATCCTGCTCTTGTGGCATATGCAAGCCTCCATCAATGTATATTAAATCCTCTTCTTCATATTGCTCAAAGTCTTCTTCAACCACTGGTGTTGTTCAGGATTTCTACCTTATAGTCAGGAGAGACACTACCAACTTGGGAGGGGTTGACAGGTAAATACATTAATTGCATTACAATTAGTTCCTACAAATCAAAGGGATCAAGATATAGAAAGATGCACCTTTAATCGACGGCAGGTCCTAGCTTTCGCTTGGTCTTTCGCTTGATCTTCCGCTTGATGAACCTGCAACACAAAGGAAACCGTCCTCAGCATATCTTGACTATTTCAATATGATGAAATTATAAAGCAATTTAACATCAAATATAATAAGATATTAAGCCAAATGAACATACAATCCAATAGACATTCGATTTGGGACAGGAAGGGTATTTCCACCTTTTTATTGTCAAAGAAGCATGAAATTAGTACAAGTATACCTGACGTGTCAAGATGCTTTTGCAACCAATTCCTGGGCTCCTACTCTTCACAATGACTTGGGACTTTCCTCCAATGTAACAATGCTTAAAGCCTTTCTTCTAGGTCCCTCTCTCATGCATCCTCCTTGTATTTATGGGACAAGGTAGGCAGTTTGGATTGAGAGGTGGTTGGATTGGGAGGTGGTTGGATTGGGAGGTTGGGGAAGTTGCAAACCAACTTCAACTAATCCCAATTCGTCAACTTAATATATTTGTTGATTTCATATTAAGATGTGCACAAGTTTCCTCAAGGCATAGTAGCGCACCGTATGAAACTTCAGTGTTTAACAACAAGCATTTGAAACTTTTATGAGATGTGTGCTAGTTTCACTTGAGTAAAGTAGGGCATACTAGAATATGTGTTCTGGTTTACTGCCCAAAGAGTAGCGCACATGTCAAAATGTTAGTGAAAACAGGATTTTTCTCAGCTGAAGAGGGTAGTTCCAGTTCATGCATCATCTAGGTCAACATATCTCTTCAATCCATGTTGTCCTTTTGTGTGATCAACAGCGTAATGTGATCAAGGACAGAAAAGTGCATATTTGACCTATAATAGATGCCCCCTAATGTGTGAGGTCAGAGGGAAATGATGGTCGAAATACATTATAAATCCAAGTAAAAGGAGGAGCAAGAAACCGTAGATTCAAGTCAGAGAAACACCTGAAGCAATGATCAAGGTCAGCGAGCAATTACAATCTTGACATCATATAGATGTGTAACATGATCTTTGATACATAACTAGGAGATGTATGTATAGAGCATGGCCACTGACATACAAGTGTGGATCCATGTCAAAAAGAGAGATCATAGCCATAACAACAAGTTGGATCTATGTCTCATGAAGAGCCAAAATGAGTGAGGCTCAGTCTTGCACAACTTGGGTGATAACATAAATAGGGTGACGTTATTAAAATCCCAAGGTCTTCATCCAAACAACCCAAGGCACAAACCCTAACCATGCGAATAAATGAGTTGAAGTCGAACATGGGGGGTATCGTTTGATTACTGGTCATTGATGTATACCATTAACAAATGTGAGGGTTTCCATCGATAATGATAATGGGGCCCAAGGTACCTAGTATGATCCAACAAGTGTGAATAAGAGGACATGAAGTCGAACACTTGAGGAACCTGTCGAACAAGATACATTGATGTATTCTCATTATTCAACAACGAGGGAAACTGCCACTGATGACTGCAATCCCCAAGGTACTAACCGAAACTCTAAACTTCATTCCCAGAGCAAAATGAGCTGAAGTCGATGGGAAGAAGTCCGTTGGAAGAGAGGCCTTAATGCATCCTCCATCATCCAACACGAGGAACACTCACAGGTATGAGCTGATGTGGAGTAGGAGAAGTAACAAGATGAAACAAACTGACACCAGGATGGCCGACACATGAAGTCAAGGTAAACTGCGGAATGGTCGACACAGGCTGTATCCTTGAATAGTGAGCAAGACACAAAGTGACTTAGGAATTTTTCAACATGAAGGGAAAATAATATAATCCTACAATGTAGGGGACATTGACAAACCCTCCATATGGTTGGAAGAATAACCAACCGGGAAGTAAAAACTCAGAGATCAGGTTCACCCTAAGGTCAAAAACTAATACCCAACTGAAATGATAGACTTAAGTAGGTGCTGTGTTCAAGGACATGACTGACATAACTGTCTTTGAAACTGAAAAAGATGTGATATACCCTTCTTATCCCTTATTCTTTTTGGTAAAAGAATGTCCTTCTGGTTGTTTTAATGAGTCCAAAAAAGAAATAAAACTCAATAAGTCCAACCATGTAAAATTTTTAATGAGCCCATGGGAGGAAGACTTAGGACCTTCTTCATTATTTACAGAGTTCGAAGAAGAGATAGAAGAATACTCTATGGTACTGATCTCTGGATTTTAATATCGAGCTGAGATCTGTTCTTGCTCGCCGATGTTTTCAATTTTAAGGAGTCTGAAAAACTTAAACAATAACTGTTATAGGTCAAATCTTCACTTCTTCATCCGTGATCACATTAAGCTGTCGATCACACAAAAGGACAACATGGATTGAAGAGCAAGATTGCCCTAGATGATGCATGGACTTGGTTTACCCTTCAGTAGCTGACAAAAACCTGTTTTAACCTACATTTTCACATGTACGCTACTCTACAGGCATGATAGTAGCGCATTTCTTGAAGTGTGCCCTACTCTACAGGAATAATACTAGCACACAACTGCTAGTATGCCCTACTCTACTTAAGCAAACTAGCGCACACCTCAAAAAATAGTTGCAAACGCTGGTTGTAAAGCACTGAAGTTGCATATTGTGCGCTACTCTACTATGAAAAATTTGCGCACATCTTAAAATGTAATAAAAAAATATATTAATTTGCGAATTGGGATTAGTTGAAGTTGGTTTGCAACTTCCCCAACTTCCCAATCAAACTACCTCTCGATCCAAATGGCCTACCTTGTCCCATAAATACAAGGGGGATAGATGAGAGAAGAGAGGAGAAACTATGCATTAAGGGTTGTTATGCTGGAGGAATTCCAAAGTTAGTGTGAAGAGCAGGAGCCCAGGATCTAGTTGCACAAGCACTCTGAATGATCAAGTATAATTGTACTGATTATTTGCTTTTGACAATAAAGGTTGAAATACCCTTTCCGTCCCAATCAAATGTCTAATGGATTGCATATTTGTTTGGATTAAATTCTTGATTGTATTTGATGTTTAAATTGCATTTCAATTTCAACATTGTTATATCAGTCACGAGACGCTGAGGAAGGTATCTTTTGTATTGCAGGTTTTCCAAACGGAAGGTCAAGTGGAGGATCGATCGAAGGAGCAAGCGAAAGCTAGGATCGAACGTCATTAATAAGGTATGCCTTAAAGAACCTTGATCTCTTTCCTTTTGTAGAAGCCTATGTGATATGATCAATGTATTTACCTGTTACCCCAGAATTTGGTAGTGTCCCTCTCCTCGCTGTAGGATAGAAATCCCGAACAACAGACTGGCGACTCCGCTGGAGACCGGTTGTTTTCTGCTTTAGGAGACATAGTTAGTTTTCCTTCCAGTACTTTTTGGTCTTTTTGATCCTCTGAGACGCCCTGTAGGTCACTATTACTTGTTTCTACTTGCTTGACTCATCTCAGTCTGACATTGCAAAGCTTTTTTTTACCTCCTCTGACATGTGTGCTAGTCTACCTTATACACAGTAGCGCATACCCAATGATGAGCGTTGCTTTCACTACTGTACATTAGGGCACATCTCCTAGTTTGCACTGGTTTATGCACTACACAGTAGGGCATAACCCTGTAACTCTCTGTTTGTTGTGGGGATTTGTCTTCTTAACTGATCCTTGAGGTCTTTATTACCTTGTTGAGTCTTGTTTGCCTCTCCTAAGTCCCTTAGGTCATCTTTTGCTTGCTTGAGTACTTTTGAGGTGTCTTGTTTGTTTGTGACTCTTTTTGAAGACCACTTACAGTTCCTTGTTGGACATAGCCACACTTTGGTACCCTAGATGCTTGTTGCGGGTATACAAACCTATGTTTTGTAACATTTGTTTTTTGTGGCAACACTAAGCACACTTTGACGGTGTCTTGTCCTTTGATTTAGGGTTTGACCCCGAGTTATAGTCCTTAGGGTGTTTTCAAAAACATTTTGAGTCTAGACACTTCCTGATTGCTTTGTCGGTTTCAGTTCAAGTAAGTTGAAGTCTTTTAGTTTGCTTCCTTTCGAGTCTTTGTGATTGTAAGGCCATCTTTGGTTCACTTGCCTACCTTTTGCTTGGCTTAGTGCTTTCTTAGGGTTCTTGGTGCTTTGGAGAAACCTTTGAGGTTTGCTTTTCCATTTTAAGCGTCTCTTATCCCTCTATTTCTTTTCACTTTGTTTTCCAAGCCCAAAGTTGTTTCTTTTAAAAAAAAAATTAGGACAAGTCTTTGTCAAGTCATTGAGTTGATTGTTGTGAGCCTTAGAGTTGCTTTTCTTTACTTACATTGCTCTTTTAGGTCTTACTTGCTTCCATTTTTGAGTTCTTTTTCTTTTACATATATCAAAAAAAGCAAAAAATGAGTTTGGTAGTTTAAAGTAGTAAGACTTATCATCATTTCGAAGTAGTGTAGTTTACTTTGTTTTGAATTTGAAAAGAAAAGAAAGAAGAAACTTGTTTTTGGTTTGCTTAGTTTTCATTTTGGAAAGAGCATAAACAGAAAAAGAAAAAGAGTCTTTTGTTGCTTTGAAAGTTATTCCTTTTGCACTTTACTGTCTCAAACCATTCCACATAATGCACTACCCCGTTGAGTAAAAAGTAGCCTTAAAAAGACATTTTAATAAAATCAATTAGAAACATTTTTCTTTTTAGGTATACACGACATCAACTAGCTTAAGCTAGAGTTTCAAGCTTAAATTACCTTCAACTGCCCGGAACTGGCTTCATTATGCAGCAATCATAGTACGACTTTCATTTAGGTAAATCCATCTCTGTCAAATAGTCCTGGGAAACTCTACTTAAATGAGAGTTAAGCACGAGGCCGTGGAAGATTGGAACTGCTGAGGATATCCACTCACTTTCCCTTCGACCATAAACCAAAGTTGACTCACGTATGGGGATCCTTACGACTTTCGGGCTTTGCTACCCTACCCATGCGTTTCGACTATGCTGATGACTATCCCCCCAGGTTATTTTGCATTGATGGTATCCTTAGTATCAGACATTTAGGATTCTACACAGGTAGAGTGGGCGATTATTCCCACTTTACCTTAGACAGACATGGAAGGTAACCCTTTGGCAGTAATGCCAGGAAAGCGGTTTGGTGATTCAAGCACTTGCACCCAGTGGACCTCCGGTGGACGCCACAAAACTGACCATCGATACTCTGTTAGTCTGTTCTGGGCCCTAATCATCCCAGACTTGCTTCCAAGAGTATTTTTCTATCCGTTTGATTGGTTTGATGACTTAGGATGTTTTAGTGGTATGTTGTTTGCCCCTTAGTCTTAGTGGCCACTAGGTTTTTATTTAGTTTATTTTTATATAATTGTGGAAGACCAACAACTTCGTAGGTCTCGAAGGTTGAAAAACTTTCCCCCACTCATTGTGGATCCACTACCGCCACCACGATTACGGAGGATAGACTCCATTGGTATTTTTGAACTTACTGGTGAAATAGAGGTTCCTGGTGAACCACAACCCAGAACTCCGGATTGACAAGTTCTTAATACTGTCGAGGTTGAGGATATTACTTCTAGTGAGTTTAACACTCCTTTCAACCCTCCTCTTACCGGACCTAACGATCCGCTTCTGGTACCTGTAGGTTTCCAACAACCTGAGTATAGTGGATATCTTTTCACACCTGGTCATATTATGACTAACCTAGGAGATGAGCAGGGAGTCCCACAAACTCCCACAATGGGTATGAATACAAGGATTGTGAATCCTTCTTCCACTGCTACACCGAGTTTGTCGCAGACAACTTCTGCTTCAACTCCGTCCTTTAGTTTTAACGCTGGTACGTTAGGCATGCCAAGCTCAGCAACTTTGACATCTGCCTCGGTTTCCATCCCTAATTTTGGACTCAATAATGCAGTGAATTTCACTCAATCTCCTATGACTCAACAGTCATACCATATACCTAGTACTTGGATTTCCACACCCAATGTTGGGCCAAATCCCTCTGCAACTATGCCTGTCATGAGTACCATGACTACACTGTCCACCTCGACTACCCCTAGTTTTAACACCTTTGCAAGTCACAATATGAATCAAAGTAATATACCTGCAGGAAATATCCCCTTTTCTTTGTTTTCTGGAGGGGGTAATATCTTTAACCAACAATATGGCGGGGATAACACCCAGCCATAGTCGAAAAACAAACAGGGTACCAACTCACTTTCATTTGGGTGGGGGAATTTCAACAACACTTTCACACAACAATAGATGGCTAGGGACAACCCCTACTAGCAGATGGATGGGGGAAACCCCTACCTGCAGATGGCTGGGGGAAACCCCTACTAGCCAATGGTTGTGGGCAACCCTAACTAGCAGTTTATGGGTCAAACTATGGGAGGTTCCCCCTTCATGACTCCATCTTATCAAATGCCATCTTGTAGACCTCGTTTACCATTTCTAGCAACTCTAAATTTGCCAGATATTTCCAAGTTAACAAACGATCCGGTGTGCCATAATGTTACATGGCCACTAGTTCCCACTAAGCTACCTTCAAACATTCCAAAAATTAAAGGTAAAACTGGTGAGGATCTTGGTGATCATGTTACCACTTTTCATCTCTGGTGTTCTTCGAACTTGTTGAACGAAGATTCTGTTAGGTTGAGACTTTTTCAAAGAACCTTGATTGGTGCTGAAGCCAAATGGTACATTGAGTTACCTACAGCCACCTTTTTTAATTTTTGGGATCTCGCCATAGTCTTCTTGAACCACTTCCAGCTTCCTGTTCGGTACGATGTCGGGACAGATCTTTTGTCTACCTTTAGACAAAACAAAGCCACCCATTTATCTAATCATATTCAGGAGTGGCGAAGACAGAAGAGGCTCATTAAGGCCAATATTCCCCCAAAGTTCTTATTAGAGTGGTATCTGAAATCACTCATTCCTTACGTTTCTAAGGAAGTAGCTACTTCTGGGGTGTCATCAGAAGAAGAAGCCATTTTAAGGACCCAGCAACTAGACTTGGTTTATGCTCAGTTTGGACTCCTTTATGAGATTATACCTGATGCACCACGATCAAACATTGATCTAGGTAGACCGAAACCTGGACCACATGCTGATGGCATTGTAGGTTCAGTTGATTCTGTAGCTTTCAAAGCATTGACTAAACAGGTTCATGCCTTATCGGTCAAACAATCGACTGCGGAAGTGTCTCTCGTCACAACCTCTCCTTCTACTACTGAATCTATATAGCAGGCTCAGGCTTATCAAAAGGGTCCTCGGCAGCCCAACAACAAAAAGAAGGGCAAGAAAGGAGAGGGGAACCAACAAAAGCCCAAAAACAAAGAAAATGTCGAGGAGGGTAACAATGAGAAGAAGAAGGTTAAGTTCCCTTGCAAGCTTTGCAAGCAGGACCACCTCGCTCACCAATGCCCTCTAATCGAAGAAGTCCAGAAGCTGCTTCAAGAAAAGAAACCTGTCGTCCTTAAAGATCCATTTCCCAAAGGGCAGGGCTCAGCTTCTGGCACCACCCATGCTTTAGTTGATCAAACTTTTATTAATATGGTTAACTCGGACGCTCTTTTACAAACATGGGCAAGAAATTATACCCTGGATTCATAGAATAAGGATAAAGATATTCCTGAATCTTCCACTCCTCTCCACATACCTGTGGATTCACTGCCCAAGATCCCGAAAGGTGTCTTGAAATGGGCTTCACACAATCCCAATGCATGGGATGCTGCCAACTATAATGTGGTTGAATATCTAACCTAGACTCCTTGTGCCATGTCCACCTTAGAAGTTTTGCAAAGTTGTCCATTACAATGAAATGCACTTCTGGCAGCAATTGGAAGTATGGAATCATCCAACATGACTACGCGTTTTGATATGTCTGATATCAAATACCGATTGTCGTATCACGTTGCTCTTTAGATAGAGGTAGTTCATGGTCCTATGACCATTGGACGAGCTATCGTAGATGAGGGCGTATCTACGTGCGTAATGTCAATTTCTTGTTGGAAAGCCTTAAGTTCTCCCGAGTTAGCCCCCTCTAACACACTGCTTACTGCATTTGATGGCAGAACCTTCCATCCACATGGAGTCTTGCCATCATTTGATGTCACACTTGTCGGTAAGACAATTGCTATAGAGGTTGAAGTTCTGGACGCTTCGCTTGATTACAATATGTTGTTAGGCAGGAGCTGGACATATGCCATGAGAGCTATTCCATCGACAATTTTTTGAGTTGTAATGTTCCCTCACGAAGGAAAGATCGTCACGATTGATCAACTTTCGTTATCTCAGCGAAACCACCAAAATTCATCAGAATCCACAATTCTTTTAGTTGATCAATCTACCCCAGCAAGCGAGAGTTTAGAAGTAGGGATTTATGGGTCATTAATGGGCACTTTTGACCTACCCACTCCCATTCTTTTCATGCATTCTGATGAAGGTAAATCTACTGAAACTGTTAAATTTTGAGCATTAATTCACAATACTCTTGGATCTTTACTAAGAGAATAACATATACAGTATATCAATGCATAACAATCACAATAAGCATGACAAGCATCACAAGAATCAAAAGCATGAGAGACAAGAGACACAAAGTTTCTGTGGGGAAAACCCTAAGGTGAAAAACCCCATAACTTCCTTAGAGATAGAGAGAGAAATGGCTCAACCAAAGTACAACCAAAATACACTTGAGATAGTCTCCTAGTAGCAGATGATCCTCCTCCTCACTAGTGCGCCACTTTTCGAGTGAGAGAAGTGTGACTTTCTGAGTGATAGAAAATAGAGTACTCCCGATCTCTATTTATACTAGTTTGTTTTCCCAGTTACACTATGGGGCCAACTTGTCTAGATAGGTACATCCACAATATAATATATATTTCAGGGCCGACCCCAAACATGGTGGTCTAATAACCCGTTGCCAAGTACACACACTTGCGACACTTGTCAATACACATGACGACACTTCCTTATAGAGGAATAACACATCTCTTATAAGGGTACAATAAATATATATGAAATACATTTCGAAGTTACATATACATCAACACTCCCTCTTAACTAGGAAGGTATTTCTCGACACAGTTCTGCTAGACAAGTCTTCTTCTCAGGATCATCGTCATCGATGCATCGTCATCATCATCGTCACTACTGCTGCTATCTCAACCAATCTCTGACTCTACTCATCATATGAAGTTCTACAGAGCCAGTCCTTTTTCATACTGAATGTAGGCCCACCACCTGCAGGTCTTCATCATCAATGGCCATACTGTGGAATCCTCAGGACTTATTACGTGCGTCACAAAACCTGGCTGCAGCATCCCAGGATATTACGAGCACTTAGCTCTACCTGTCGGATCTCCCAGGAGCACATTACATTTGACCCATCACAAAATCTGGCTGAAGCATCCCAGGTTGTTACGAGCACACATCTCTACCTGTCGGATCTCCCAAAAAGCACATTACATGTGATCTCACCACAAAAACTGGCTGAAGCATCTGAGGCCTTTTTCATCCTGTCCAGATCTCCCAGGAGCAAATTACATGTGGTCCACCACAAAACCTGGCTGAACCATCTGAGGCCTTTTTCATCCTGTCCAGATCTCCCAGTAGCAAATTACATGTGGTCATGGCAAAACCTGGCTGAAGCATCTGAGGCCTTTTTCATCCTGTCCAAATCTCCCAGGAGCAAATTACATGCCATAGGAAAAAACCTCGCAAGAGCATCTCAGGATGTTATAGGTACACAACTCTGACCTGAAATCTCCCAGGGCACAAATTACATGTCCTCCCAGAGTAATTTCTCGAAAGAGCATCCCAGGCTGTTACGGGTACACAACTCCGACCTATAGGATCTCCCAGACATGCTCATCTGCACAACCCGATCCACGGCCACAAAGTATCATCCTGATACTCACCATATATCATCCTGATGTACACATGATCATCCTGATCATCATCACTACAACATCCTGCTGCATGTCATCTGGAGAAGCTCGTCATCCACGATCATCCTGATCATACAATGCATCTACTTGATGCATACCAAGTATCTACCTGATACATATCATCATACACAGTGTATTCACCTGATACATAGATACATGATCCACACAATGTATCCATCAACATACATGATCTACCTGATCATACCTAATACATATCAACATACATGATCTACCTGATCATACCTGATACATATCAACATACATGATCTACCTGATCATACAATGTATCCACGTAATACATATACATATACATGGTCCAAGAATCCAACATGATGCATATACAAAATACATGCAAATGATCCAACCGATCATATCCAGCATCCAATGTAATGTCCCTTATTAGGAATTTTATTAAAATTGCAATTTTTCACTTTTTTCCCTAGTTTGACCTTTGACTAGTTTGGATCTCTAGGTCCCAAATTTGACCCAAATGATCCCAAATATTCTGAGAAGGTATATGAATGATATTAGAACATAAATATGTGTTTCAAGGATGCCTTTGGACCTTTAAAATACTTCTGCAAATCCTCTTTCAATTCTGATCAATGTAGGTAACTTTACTAGTGATTTCCCTTTGACTAGTATTGGTCTCTAGGTCTCAAATTGACTCCAAATGCCTTCAAATCTTCAAGGAAGGTGTATGAATGATATTATAACTTGAATATGATGTTTATGGATGAAATATGGCCACCAAAATACCTCTGCAAACTATGTTAAGATTCTGGACCAATTATGCAATTTTACTAGTAATTTGGGGTTCAAATCCCCATGGGGTAAGTACTGAAAATGGCTTCCCAAATGCCTCCAAACCCACTCAAATTTATGAAAAGAGGTATGTAATGTGTTAATTATTCTATTAAATTCTCATATGCACCATTAATAGATTATTACAACTGTTCTCACCCTCTCCCATTCAACTGCAAAAATCCCCAATTTGACCCTTGGGGAAATGGCACTATTTCACCTCCCAATACAACTAAACTGAGTAAAAATGATTCAAATGCTCAAGTACAGTACATAAAAATTGTATAAGACATCCATGGCAGTATATTGATTACAAATATATCAGAGAATCATCCATTCATTCGAAATCATCATCAATACATTGGCTCACAACAAGGTAGTGGGGAAATGGCATTGTTCTTCCATTAAAAATGAGATTTATACATTTCTACTTGGAATTTCGACCTGAAACTTTTTGGAGATGAAGAAAAGAGTATTTAATTCATATTAGAAAATAAATGGGGCATTAAAATCATCCCCAAAGAGTACAATAGCTCACCAAAAACGCCCTCCCTCAAGGATCAAGAATATGCCATCAAAACTGGAAATGGTTGAAGGAGTGAGCTGCAATAGAAGAAACCATGAGCTGCCCTATAGCTTACACCTACAAATAAAGACTCCATTAAATCTCCAAATGAAATGACTGAATGGCCTTTCCAATTACCAACTTGGATGGGAATCTTTCACCCTCGAAATTGGCTAAGGCAAGAAACTAGTCATCCACTAGCTCTCCCTCTCCACAAATGCAATTGCAAATTCTACAAATGATCAAAAGCCATTCTCATACTTCATTTCTACATTTTATAACCAACATTATCCTTCCAAGGGTCGAAATCCTCTCAATAGATTCAATAGATTTCCATTTAGGAAATATTCCACATTTGCCATTTGTCTCCTAGTTCCAACCTTCCATCTTCTCCCAAATTCGATTTTGAGTCTCTTTGGCTTCTCCAACTCCCAAATTCTCCTTCCTTGGGCCTATTTTTGGGGCTGACATGTCATAGTGGTCAGATGTCAGATTTCAGGTTTGCAATTTGTCATAGTTGTCATAGATGCTCCATCATTGGTGTCATAGGGGCTAGGGAATCTAGCCCAAGTGTCCACAAACTTCCACTTTGACTCTTTATCTTCCATGGAGGTTACCAATCCTTCCCAATTCGACCTAAGATGCTCAATGAAATGTGTTATGACTTACCAACTCACCCAAGAGTGTTCACATTCCCATTAATTCGAATTTTCAAAAGAGAGATACCATGTATTATGAAAAATCAAGCTAGTGTGGGTCCCACATCCTCCATATGTCTCCAAAACCATTTGTCACCTAAGATTTATATTGAATTTCTTTATTCACTCTATTTATTAAATAATTGAACCCTTCTAATGTCTAAACGTCATTTATTATCCCCCTTATTCCAAATCCCAAAGCTTCCACCGCAAACTTAGGAAACTAGTAATTTTCCTCCTTGGCAATTATTTGACCCTTAACATCAATTTTACAAACTCTAATGAATATGGATAATGTGATTAGGCCATTGTGACCCAATTCCAAATTTGGTACATGACATCCAACATGATTCATACATACATATAAATGATCCAACTGATCATATCCAGCATCCAACATGATGCGTACATACATATAAATGATCCAACTAATCATATCTAGCATCCAACATGATGTGTACATACATATACATATAAATGATCCAACTGATCATACAAAGCAGGAACTAGAACATCATCCTGATGTTCATCATCCAACGCTTACATCCACAGCCATGTGAAGGATCCTCCTTCCAACATGCTTGGAATGGCTGTAGCAAATGTTTCCATCACTTCTTCATCGAAGTGTCATCAATCTGAAGAATGCCAAGCCTCTCCCTAAAGTACTCGAACTTCACCTTGGCTAGTGGCTTCATTAGCACATCTGAAATTTGCTCGTCCGTCGCAACATATAGGAGCTTCACAGCTCCTCTCTGCACCATATCCCTGATATAGTGATATTTGATCTCTATGTGTTTCGACCTGTCATGAAACACTGGATTCTCAAACAACTTCACACAACTCTGGTTATCATTTAAGATACTAGTAGCATCCAATGGGAGATCAAATAACTTAGACAGTAGCTTCCGTAGCCATACTGCCTCACAACTAGCTGAACAGGATGCAACATATTCTGCCTCAGTTGTACTCAGTGCTACGCAGGACTGCTTCCTGCTAAAGCAAGAGATCACACCTGATCTCATACTGAAGCAGCACCCAGATGTGCTCTTCCTATATGTAGCAATGCCAGCCCAATCTGAATCAACATAACCCTACAGGTTAAACTTTTGATTCGCTTCATACTTGAGCCCATAATCCACTGTACCCTTCAGGTACCTCAGAACATGCTTTACAGCAACCAAGTGAACCCTCCTCGGATCTGTCAGGAACTGACTCAATGTGTTCACAGCAAAGCAAATATCCGGTCTCGTGTCCGTCAGGTACATCAAGGACCCAATCATCTGATGATACATAGAGATATCAACTGCCTCATATGAAGCATCACATAGAAGCTTCAGATTAGATGCCATGGGTGTGGCCATGGCCTTGCAATCCATCATCTCGAATCTCTTCAGAATATCTACTATGTACTTCCCTTGACCAAGGAAGATCCCACCTACATTCTACCACACCTCCATACCTAGAAAATAATGCATCATTCCCAAATCTTTCATATTGAACTCAATAGCAAGCTTCCTCTTAGTATCTGCAATCAATCTGTCATATCCTGTTACAAATAAGTCATCCACATACAGGAGTAGAATCATAAGATTCCCTTCCTCAACCTTGTAGTAAAGGTTGGAATCCGCTTTACTCTTGGTAAAGCCCAAACTAGATAGGAAACTGTCCATCCTACTATTCCAAGTTCTGGGAGCTTGCTTCAAGCCATACAGGGCGTTTTCCAATCTGCACACATATGACTCCTTGTCATGTATTTCAAAACCGAGTGGTTGCTCCACATATACTTCCTCTTCAACCACACGATTCAAGAAAGTAGTCTTGACATCCATCTGGTGTATTTTCCATTTCATCGTTGTAGCCAGGGCAAGTACTGTTCTGATGGAAGTATACCTGGCTACAGGTGCAAAATTTTCCTCATAATCTATTCCCTCTTTCTGAGAGAAGCCACGAGCTACGAATCTTGCTTTGTATTTCTTTACACTACCATCTACAACATGCTTGATTTTGTAGATCCATTTAGAAGTCACAACAGACTTCTCTTTAGGTCTTGGTACAACATCCCAAACATAATTCTTCACTATAGATTGGTATTCCTCAACCATGGCATCCTTCCATTCTTTCTTTTCCACTGCTTCTTCATAACTGGAAGGTTCTTTATTCATGATGTCACAGAGTAAAGCAGCATAGCTGGTATGTGATTTGGTTCTCTTCTTTTCTCTATGTTCTTCTTCTGGAATGCCAAATCTTTCTGCATCTTGAATGAGCTCTCTAGCCCATGCAGGTTTCCTCTTGTGAGAGTTATCTTCATGGGGTGGATCTACAGGTTCTTGTGGATCTTCAAACTCACGAACAACTTCTGGAACTGCTTCAGTCATGGAAGTGTCTTGAAATCTAGTTTCCTTAGGTTCTTCATAAACTTCGATAGGTGCCTTCCTTGATTTGATGAATGCTGAGTTTTCATAAAATGTTACATCCCTGCTGACATCAATCTTCTTGAACCCTGGAAAATATATTCTGTAAGCCTTCGAGCTTTCACTATAACCCACAAAGATACCCTTCTTTCCTGAAGGATCTAGTTTGGTCCTCTTTTCCTTTGGGACATGAGTGAATACTGGACAACCAAATATTCTGAGATGTCTGACTTTAGGTTTCTTACCAGAAAAGACTTCTTCTGGTGTCTTGTTGTCCAATATCTTGTGGGGTGTTCTATTCTGCACATATATAGTTGTTCTAGCTACTTCAGCCCATAGATGCATAGGTAGATCCTGGTCATGCAACATTGCCCTTGCTGCTTCCATGATTGTTCTGTTCTTCCTTTCTGCAACTCCATTCTATTGAGGATTATAAGGAGCAGTCAACTCCCTCTTAATCCCTGAATCAATGCAAATATTTTTGAAGTCACCTTAGGTGAATTCTCCACCATTGTCGGATCTGAATGTTTTAATCTTCTTGTCAGTTTGATTCTCCATCAAGGTTTTGAATTCCTTGAACTTATCAAACACCTCATCTTTGTTCTTCAAGAAGTATAACCAAGTCTTCCTGGAGAAGTCATCGATAAATGAGACATAGTAAACATACCCACTCAGAGAACTGGATGACATAGGACCACATACATCTGAGTGGATGATTTCCAGGATATCATTTTCCTTGCTTTCACTGCTTGGGAAGGCCTTCTTAATGTTCTTACCTTTTGCACATCCTTTGCAAACACCTTCATGTTTGGTCTTGATTTTAGGAAGACTCTCTAAAGCCTTGCTTACAATTGGAAGTGCCCTATAATGCATATGAGCAAGTCTTCTATGCCAAAGTTCACTTGGCTCCATGGAGTCATGTACCATGGCATGTTCAGGTTGACCTTTCAATTTATACAAACCTCCCTCTTGCTCTTCAATCACTACTGCATCATCGATTGTTTTACCCTTTGGCCACATTAGGACTTGGCCATCTACAAATGCAACCCTCATGCCTTTTGCATCCAATGCAGAGATGGAGAGAAGATTCTTCTTGAGCCCAAGTACATAAAGGACTTCTTTCATCTTCAAATATTTTCCAGAATCTAGGTTGTAGGATGCTTCACCACTTCCTTTGATTGGGTATTGATAATCATCCCCAAGTTTCACTTTATGGGGTGATTCATGTTCAGATAGGTTCACAAAAGATTCCTTAAACCCAGCCATGTGTTTGGAAGCCCCACTGTCAATTAACCAATCATTACAACCATGGGAGATAGTACCTGTGAGAGCAGAGATTAGAACACACTCTTCTTCACTTGATGAGTCATCATTACTATCATCACTTTCTGCCCTAGCCTTCTTCTTGGGTGGTTCATCATCCTCGGCAGCATGAACATGAAACCTTCTTCTGCTGCCCTTCTTCTTCTTGTTGAAGTTGTTGTTGTCCTTCTTGTTCTTGGGACAATTTATGGCAATATGTCCTTTTTCATTACAGGTGAAGCATATTCTTTTTTCTTTATAGTGATGTGAAGATTTCTTGGAATGAGATGGCTTTCTTTTGGACTTCCTTTTCTTGGTGTGAGCTGTGAGAGCTTGATCTTCATTCCCCATCTTTTCTTCTCGTGCCACAAGCCTTGATTCTTCTTGTGAGCATTCTTCTCGTAGTCTGCTGAAGGATACCAACTTCTTTCTTGCACAGATTCCTTGAATGAAGGAGTCCCATGACCTAGGTAGGCCATTCTGAGTGGTCATGACAACTTCACCATTCTCCACCATTTCATCCATTGCTTCTATTTGTTCCTTGATCTGGGAGACCCTTGAAAAATAAGATTGAATGGTTTCTCCATTCTGAAACTTTACTCCTTTTAATTGGTTCTGCAGGGTCATCTTCTGATTTATGTTCTTCCCTTCAAATAGCTTGGTCAAAGAGTCAAACATCTCCTTGGGTGTCTTTAGAGAAGACACATGGGGTATGAGATGGTCTTTGATAGAATCAACAATGATTCTCTTTTCCTTGACCAAGTTCTTCTTATGCAATACTTTAGGCTCTTCATCCTCTGGGATAGGGATGTCTTCTTTTATATATGAGTCTAACTCATTCTCTTCCAAGATTAACCCAATCCTATACTTCCAAGTTCGGAAGTTATCATCCCCTTCAAGCTTATCCTCAAGCTTGGTGTGGAGAGACATCTTAAAGAGTACTTCAAATGGAAATAGAAAATATTTAGGTCTTACCACTTTAAATGCTGAAAATTGGATCTGGTCTCGGATTAGGGTTTGTCGAAAAAACCCTAAAAATTCAAAACGTGAATTTAAACTTTCTGAAAGGATAGAAAGATGCGCCTTGATGAGCTAATCAGCCTAGTGTATTTAGAATTTGAGATCAGCAAAGCTTTACCCTTCAGATTTGTATTTTTGTCCTCCCGGGTTCACTGGGAAGAGCCCTGAATTAGGGTTTGAGTTTCCCAGAGATCTACCCAGCCAAAAATTCCTATTTCTGTGGAAACCCTAATTTTTAGGGCCAAATCGAAAAATGCTCAGAATTGAATTCTGATTAGACAGATAGATTCTCCTTGATGAGTAGAGTCAATCTACTATACGGCTTTTCCAAAATCTGTGGAGAGAAACCCAATAAACAAGAAACTCAAGTTTCCGTCACTGCAAAATGTCTTCTTCTCAGGTTAGCTCTGATACCATGTTAAATTTTGAGCATTAATTCACAATACTCTTGGATCTTTACTGAGAGAATAACATATACAGTATATCAATGCATAACAATCACAATAAGCATGACAAGCATCACAAGAATGAAAAGCATTTGAGACAAGAGACACAGAGTTTCCGTGGGGAAAACCCTAAGGTGAAAAACCCCATAACTTCCTCAGAGATAGAGAGAGCAATGGCTCAACCAAAGTACAATGAAAATACACTTGATATAGTCTCCTAGTAGCAGATGATCCTCCTCCTCACTAGTGCACCACTTTCTGAGTGAGAGAAGTGTGACTTTCCGTGTGATAGAAAATAGAGATCCCGATCTCTATTTATACTAGTCTGTTTTCTCAGTTACACTATGGGGTCGACTTTTCTAGCTAGGTACATCCACAATATAATATATATTTCAGGGCCGACCCCACACATGGTGGTCTAATAACCCGTCGCCTAGTACACACACTTGCGACACTTGTCAATACACATGACGACACTTCCTTATAGAGGAATAACACATCTCTTATAAGGGTACAATAAATATATATGAAATACATAGATGAAATACATTCTGAAGTTACATATACATCAACATAAACTTTCACGGTCGGTTTAAGAATTGATCTGTGGATCCTTCCTACTGAACCAGAACCAAGTGTGCCTCAACCTGTTGCAGAAGTAACCCACTGTCATTTTAATTTATACAAACCTCCCTCTTGCTCTCCAATCACAAATGCATCATCTATGGTCTTTCCCTTTGGCGACATTAGGACTTGGCCATCCAGAAATGCAACCCTCATACCTTTTGCATCCAATGCAGAGATGGAGAGTAAGTTCTTCTTGAGCCCAGATACATAAAGGACTTCTTTCATCTTCAAAGATTTTCCAGAATCTAGGTTGTAGGAGGCTTCACCACTTCCTTTGATGGGATATTGATAATCATCCCCAAATTTCACTTTATGGGGTGATTCATGTTCAGACAGATTTACAAATGATTCTTTAAACCTGGTCATGTGTTTGTAAGCCCCACTGTCAATCAACCAATCATTACAACCATGGGAGATAGTACCTGTGAGAGCAAAAATTAGAACATACTCTTCTTCACTTGATGAGTCATCATCACTATCACTTTTTTCCCTAGCCTTCTTCTTTGGGGGTTCATCATCTTCGGCAGCATGAGCATGATATCTTCTTTTGTTATTCTTCTTCTTCTTATTGAAGTTGTTGTTGTTGTTTTTCTTCTTCTTGGGACAATCTGAAGCAAAGTGTCCATTTTCATTGCAATTGAAGCATCTAAGATCTTTCTTATCTTTATGATAATGGTGGTGTGAGAATATTCTGTTATGAGATGATTCCTTCTTGGACTTGCCTTTCCTGGCATGTGCTGTGAGAGCTTGATCTTCATTTACCATCTTTTCTTCTCGGGCCACAAGCCTAGCTTCTTCTTGAGAGCATTCTTCCCGCAATCTGTTGAAGGAGATCAACTTCTTCCTTGCACAGATTCCTTGAATAAAGGAATCCCATGACCTGGGTAGGCCATTTAGAGTGGTCATCACCACTTCACCATTCTCCACCATTTCATCCACTTCTTCTATTTATTCCTTGATCTCGGAGACCCTTGAAAAATAAGATTGAATGGTTTCTCCATTCTGAAACTTTACTCCTTTCAATTGGTTCTGTAGGGTCATCTTCCGATTTATGTTCTTCCCTTCAAATAGCTTGGTCAAAGAGTCAAACATCTCCTTGGGTGTCTTTAGAGAAGACACATGGGGTATGAGATGGTCTTTGATAGAATCAGCAATGATTCTCTTTGCCTTGACCAAGTTTTTCTTATGCAATACCTTAGCCTCTTCATCCTCTGGGATAGGGATGTCTTCTTTTACATATGAGTCTAACTCATTCTCTTCCAGGATTAACCCAATCCTATACTTCCAAGCTCAGAAGTTATCAGCTCCTTCAAGCTTATCCTCAAGCTTGGTGTGGTGAGACATATTAAAGAGTACTTCAAATGGAAATAGAAAAGATTTAGGTCTTACCACTTGAAATGCTGAAAACTGGATCTGGTCCCGGATTAGGGTTTGTCGAAAAAACCCTAAAAATTCAAAATGTGAATTTTAATTTTCTGAAAGGATAGAAAGATGTGCCTTGATGAGCTGATCATCCTGGTGTATTTAGAATTTGAGATCAGCAAAGCTTTACCCTTCAGATTTTCCTTTTTGTCCTCCCAGGTTCACTAGGGAGAGCCCTGAATTAGGGTTTGAGTTTCCCGGAGATCTACCCAGCCAAAAATCTCGATCCAAAGCTCTAAACTTCGATTTTTGCAAGGAGCTTCCAGCTATGTCTTCAGATTTCAGAAATTCCTATTTTTGTGGAAACCCTAATTTTTAGGGCCAAATCTGAAAATGCTCAGAATTGAATTCTGATTGGACAGATAGATTCTCCTTGATGAGTAGAGCCAATCTACTATACTGCTTTTCCAAAAACTACGGAGAGAAACCCAATAAACAAGAAACTCAAGTTTTTGTCACTGCAAAATGTCTTCTTCTCAGGTTAGCTCTGATACCATGTTAAATTTTGAGCATTAATTCACAATACTCTAGGATCTTCACTGAGAGAATAACATATACAATATATCAATGCATAACAATCACAATAAGCATGGCAAGCATCACAAGAATGAAAAGCATGAGAGACAAGAGACACAGAGTTTCCGTGGGGAAAACCCTAAGGTGAAAAACCCCACAACTTCCTTAGAGATAGAGAGAGCAATGGCTCAACCAAAGTACAACCAAAATACACTTAAGATAGTCTCCTAGAAGCAGATGATCCTCCTCCTCACTAGTGCGCCACTTTCTGAGTGAGAGAGAGATGACTTTCTGAATGATCTAAATAGAGATCTCCTGATCTCTATTTATACTAACCTGTTTTCCCAGTGACCTTATGGGGCCGACTTGTCTAGCTAGGTACATCCATAATATAATATATAATTCAGGGCCGACCCCACACATGGTGGTCTAATAACCCATCAGCAAGTACACACACTTGCGACACTTGTCAATCCACATGACGACACTTCCATTTAGAGGAATAACACATCTCTAATAAGGATACAATAAATATATATGAAATACATAGATGAAATACATTCCGAAGTTACATATACATCAACATGTTTTCAATTTTAAGGAGTATGAAAAACTTAAACAATAACTCTATACACCTACTCGTGGATTTTAATATCGAGCCTAAGTAGTTTAATGCTCGCTAGTGTTTTCATGTTTAAAGAGTCTGAAAAACTTAAACAATCCTCTATTTACCCTCTCGTGGATTTCACATCGAGCCCGAGTAGGTGAATGCTCGCTTGGTGTTTTCATGTCTCGAGAGCTTGAAAACCCTAAAGAAGGCTCCAAAAGGTCATTTTTTGTAAAGTTAGTCTCCTCCCCCGAAAAAGTGTAAAACAATGGAAGAAGAACTCTTGTAGCCACGGATGACTAGAGTAATCCTTTTTCGTAAATAATCCGCAAAAGTCCAGAAAAGGGTTAAACTTATACTTAAGCAGATGTCATTTCAAATCCTTTAATGACTCTGAAATGACAACTATACTCGACAATATTGTCATATTTAAAGAGTCCAATAAGAGCTTAGAGAGAAATCCATAAGAATCTTTTTTGTAAAATTTTAACGAGCACAAAAAATTAAACTCGTGACCTCCTTACTGTTTTTAACGAGCTCAAAGGAGAGATGGAAGAATGCTCATAACTTCCTTACTATTTTTAATGAGATCGAAGTGAAGGTGGAAGAATGCTCGAAGACTCCTTCAAGTAGGGTCGATGCCTAGAATCTCCTCATGAGACCAGGCAATGACGTCACGAAATTCGTTAAAAAGATTGGTATACAGAATGATATCTTCCAGATAACAGTCTGCTCCAATGAAGATGTTTTTGGTGACCCCAGGTTCAGTGGAAATGTTAATCAGGATGTTTCTCATTGTAGTCATCCTATTCCCTTCAGGAAAAACAACTTGTGAAGTGGAAGGGACAGAGGACCAATCAACATTCTCACTAGGTCTCGAAAAAAACTCACCTGTCTCAATCAAGTCTAGAACAAGAAGTAGATAGGTCCTGGGGTGTAAATGTTCCCAAGGATGTCTCAGGCCTATCATAGCTTCAAAAATTGTTTCGTTAGAAGGAAAAACCATGTCTAAACTATCAGGAGAGAGGGTAGAGTCCGTTGACCGTGCGGGAGCAGGGTCCATATCCGACTCGGCAGAGACCAACGGAAGGAAGGATCCACGGATCAATTCTGCAACAGGTTGAGGCACACTTGGTTCTAGTTCAGTAGGAAGGATCCACAGATCAATTCTTAAACCGACCGTGAAAGTTTCTGTTGATGTATATGTAATTTCGGAATGTATTTCATCTATGTATTTCATATATATTTATTGTACCCTTATAAGAGATGTGTTATTCCTCTATAAGGAAGTGTCGTCATGTGTATTGACAAGTGCCGCAAGTGTGTGTACTTGGTGACGGGTTATTAGACCACCATGTGTGGGCTTGACCCTGAACTATATATTATATTGTGGATGTACCTAGCTAGACAAGTCGGCCCCATAGTGTAACTGGGAAAACAGACTAGTATAAATAGAGATCGGGAGATCTCTATTTTCTATCACTCAGAAAGTCACATTTCTCTCACTCAGAAAGTGGCGCACTAGTGAGGAGGAGGATCATATGCTACTAGGAGACTATCTGAAGTGTATTTTGGTTGTACTTTGGTTGAGCCATTGCTCTCTCTATCTCTGAGGAAGTTATGGGGTTTTTCACCTTAGGGTTTTCCCCACAGAAACTCTATGTCTCTTGTCTCTCATGCTTTTGATTCTTGTGATGATTGTCATACTTATTGTGATTATTATGCATTGATATACCGTATATGTTATTCTCTCAGTAAATATCCAAGAGTATTGTGAATTAATGCTCAAAATTTAACATGGTATCAGAGCTAGCCTGAGAAGAAGACATTTTGCAGTGACAGAAACTTGAGTTTCTTGTTTATTGGGTTTCTCTCCACAGATTTTGGAAAATCCGTATAGCATATTGACTCTACTCATCAAGGAGAATCTATCTGTCCAATCAAAATTCAATTGTGATCATCTTCAGACTTGGCCCTAAAAATTAGGGTTTCCACAAAAATATGAATTTTTAAATCGGAAGACATAGCTAGAAGCTCCTCGCAAAAATCGAAGTTAAGAGCTTTGGATCGAGATTTTTGGTTGGGTAGATCTCTGGGAAACTCAAACCCTAATTTAGGGCTCTTCCCAATGAACCCGGGAGGACAAAAAGACAATTCCGAAGGGTAAAGATTTGTTGATCTCAAATTCTAAATACACTAGGCTGATCAGCTCATCAAGGTGCATCTTTCTATCCTTTCAGAAAGTTGAAATTCACATTTTGAATTTTTAGGGTTTTTCTGACAAACCCTAATCCGAGACCAAATCCAGTTTTCAGCATTTCAAGTGGTAAGACCTAAATCTTTTCTATTTCCATTTGAAGTACTCTTTAAGATGTCTCTCCACACCAAGCTTGAGGATAAGCTTGAAGGGGCCGGTAACTTCCGAGCTTGGAAGTATAGGATTAGGTTAATCTTGGAAGAGAATGAGTTGGACTCATACATAAAAGAAGACATCCCTATCCCAGAGGATGAAGAGGCTAAAGTATTGCATAAGAAGAACTTGGTCAAGGCAAAGAGAATCATTGCTGATTCTATCAAAGACCATCTCATACCCCATGTGTCTTCTCTAAAGACACCCAAGGAGATGTTTGACTCTTTGACCAAGCTATTTGAAGGGAAGAACATAAATCAGAAGATGACCCTGCGGAACCAATTAAAAGGAGTAAAGTTTCAGAATGGAGAAACCATTCAATCTTATTTTTCAAGGGTCTCCCAGATCAAGGAAAAACTAGAAGAAGTGGATGAAATGGTGGAGAATGGTGAAGTTTTCATGACCACTCTGAATGGCCTATCTAGGTCATGGGACTCCTTCATTCAAGGAATCTGTGCAAGAAAGAAGTTGGTATCCTTCAACAGACTACGGGAAGAATGCTCACAAGAAGAAGCAAGGCTTGTGGCACGAGAAGAAAAGATGGGGAATGAATATCAATCTCTCACAGCTCATACCAAGAAAGGAAAGTCCAAAAGAGAGCCATCTCACTCTAAGAAATCTTCACATCACTATAAAGAAAGAAGAATATGCTTCACCTATAATGAAAAAGGACATATTGCCATAAATTGTCCCAAGAACAAGAAGGAAAACAACAACTTCAACAAGAAGAAGAAGGGCAACAAAAGAAGGTTTCATGCTCATGCTGCCGAGGATGATGAACCACCCAAGAAAAAGGCTAGGGCAGAAAGTGATGATAGTAATGATGACTCATCAAGTGAAGAAGAGTATGTTCTAATCTCTGCTCTCACAGGTACTATCTCCCATGGTTGTAATGATTGGTTAAATGACAGTGGGGCTTCCAAACACATGACTGGGTTTAAGGAATCTTTTGTGAACCTATCTGAACATGAAACACCCCATAAAGTGAAACTTGGGGATGATTATCAATACCCAATCAAAGGAAGTGGTGAAGCCTCCTACAACCTAGATTCTGGAAAATCTTTGAAGATGAAAGAAGTCCTTTATGTACCTTGGCTCAAGAAGAATCTCCTCTCCATCTCTGCATTGGATGCAAAATGCATGAGGGTTGCATTTGTAGATGGCCAAGTCCTAATGTAGCAAAAGGGTAAAACAATCGATGATGCAGTAGTGATTGGAAAGCAAGAGGGAGGTTTGTATAAATTAAAAGGACAGCCTGAACATGCCATGGTACATGAATCCATGGAGCCAAGTGAACTTTGGCATAGAAGACTTGCTCATATGCATTATAGGGCACTTCCAATTGCAAGCAAGGCTGTAGAGGGTCTTCCTGAAATCAAGACCAAACATGAAGGTGTTTGGAAAGGATGTGCAAAAGGAAAGAACATTAACAAGGCATTTCCAAGCAGTGAAAGCAAGGCAAAAGGTATCCTGGAAATCAACCACTCAGATGTATGTGGTCCTATGTCATCCAGTTCTCTGAGTGGGTATGCTTACTATGTCTCATTTATTGATGACTTCTCCAGGAAGACTTGGGTATACTTCTTGAAAAACAAAGATGAGGTGTTTGATAAGTTCAAGGAATTCAAAACCTTGATGGAGAATCAAACTGACAAGAAGATCAAAACATTCAGATCCGATAATGGTGGAGAATTCACCTCAGGTGACTTCAAGAAGCTTTGTAGTGATTCAGGGATTAAGAGGGAGTTGACTGCTCCTTATAATCCTCAACAGAATGGAGTTGCAAAAAGGAAGAATAGAACAATCATGGAAGCAGCAAGGGCAATGCTGCATGACCAGGATCTACCTATGCATCTATGGGCAGAAGCAGCTAAAACAGCTGTATATGTGCAGAACAGAACACCCCACAATATATTGGACAACAAGACACCAGAAGAGGTCTTTTATGGTAAGAAACCTGAAGTCAGCCATCTCAGAATATTTACTTGTCCAGTATACACTCATGTCCCAAAGGAAAAGAGGACTAAACTAGATCCTTCAGGAAAGAAGGGTATCTTTGTGGGTTACAGTGAAAGCTCGAAGGCTTACAGAATATACTTTCCAGCGTTCAAGAAGATTGATGTCAGCAAGGATGTAACATTTGATGAAAACTCAGCATTCATCAAATCAAGGAAGGCACCTATCGAAGTTTATGAAGAACCTAAGGAAACTAGATTTCAAGACACTACCATGATTGAAGCAGTTCCAGAAGTTGTTTGTGAGTTTGAAGATCCGCAAGAACCTGTAGATCCACCCCGTAAGGATAACGCTCACAAGAGGAAACCTGCATGGGCTAGAGAGCTCATTCAAGATGCAGAAAGATTTGGCATTCCAGAAGAAGAACATAGAGCAAAGAAGAGAACCAGATCACATACCAGCTATGTTGCTTTACTCTGTGATATTATGAACAAAGAACCTTCCAGTTATGAAGAAGCAGTGGAAAAGAAAGAATGGAAGGATGCCATGGTTGAGGAATACCAATCAATAATGAAGAATGATGTTTGGGATGTTGTACCAAGACCTAAAGAGAAGTCTGTTGTAACTTCTAAATGGATCTACAAAATCAAGCATGCTGCAGATGGCAGTGTAGAGAAATACAAGGCAAGATTCGTAGCTCATGGCTTCTCTCAGAAAGAGGGAATAGATTATGAAGAAACTTTTGCACATGTAGCCAGGTATACTTCCATCAGAACAGTACTTGCCCTGGCTGCAGCAATGAAATGGAAAATACACCAAATGGATGTCAAGACTGCTTTCTTGAATGGTGTAGTTGAAGAGGAAGTATATCTGGAGCAGCCACTTGGTTTCAAAATACATGACAGGGAGTCATATGTGTGCAGATTGAAGAAAGCCTTGTATGGCTTGAAACAAGCTCCCAGAACTTGGTATGGTAGGATGGACAGTTTCCTATCTAGTTTGGGCTTTACCAAGAGTAAAGCGGATTCCAACCTTTATTACAAGGTTGAGGAAGGGAATCCTGTGATTCTACTCCTGTATGTGGATGACTTATTTGTAACAAGAGATGACAGATTGATTGCAGATACTAAGAGAAAGATTGTTTCCGAGTTCGATATGAAAGATTTGGGAATGATGCATTATTTCCTAGGTATGGAGGTGTGGCAGAGTGTAGGTGGGATCTTCCTTGGTCAAGGGAAGTACGCAGTAGATATCCTGAAGAGATTCGGGATGATGGATTGCAAGGCCATGGCCACACCTATGGCATCGAATCTGAAGCTTCTATGTGATGCTTCATCTGAGTCGGTTGATGTCTCTATGTATCATTAGATGATTGGGTCCTTGATGTACCTGACAAACATGAGACCATATATTTTCTTTGCAGTGAACACATTGAGTCAGTCCTGACAGATCCGAGGAGTGTTCATCTGATTGCTGTAAAGAATGTTCTGAGGTACCTGAAGAATACAGTGGATTATGGGCTCAAGTATGAGGCGAATCAAAAGATTAACCTGCAGGGTTATGTTGATTCAGATTGGGCTGGCAGTGCTATAGATAGGAAGAGCACATCTGGGTGTTGCTTCAGTATGGGATCAGGTGTGATCTCTTGGTTTAGTAGGAAGCAGTCCTACATAGCACTGAGTATAGCTGAGGCAGAGGATGTTGCAGCCTGTTCAGCTAGTTGTGAGGAAGTATGGCTACGGAAGCTACTGTCTTAGTTATTTGATCTCCCGTTGGATGCTACTAGTATCTTTTGTGATAACCAGAGTTGTGTGAAGCTGTCCGAGAACCCAGTGTCTCATGGCAGGTCGAAACACATAGAGATCAAATATCACTATATCAGGGATATGGTGCAGAGAGGAGCTGTGAAGCTCCTGTACATTGCGACGGACGAGCAGATTGCAGATGTGTTGACGAAGCCACTAGCAAGGGTGAAGTTCGAGTACTTCAGAGAGAGGCTTGGTGTTCTTCGGATTGATGACACTTCGAGGAAGAAGTGATGGAAACATTTGCTAAATCCATTCCAAGCATGTTGGAAGGAGAATCCTTCACATGGCTGTGGATGTAAGCGTTGGATGATGAGCATCAGGATGATGTTCTGGTTTCTGCTTTGTATGATCAGTGGGATCATTTTTATATATGTATGTATGCATCATGTTGGATGCTCGATATGATCAGTTGGATCATTTATATGTATATGTATGTACGCATTATGTTGGATGCTGGATATGATCAGTTGGATCATTTATATGTATGTACGCATCATGTTGGATGCTGGATATGATCGGTTGGATCATGTGTATGTATTTTGTATAAGCATCATGTTGGATGCTTGGACCATGTATCTGTATATGTATCAGGTGGATACATTGTAGGATCAGGTAGATCATGTATGTTGATATGTATCATGTATTTATATTTGTATCAAGTGGATACACTGTGCGATCAGGTGGATCATGTATGATGATATGTATCAGGTAGATACTTGGTATGCATCAGGTAGATGCATTGTATGATCAGGATGATCATGGATGATGAGCTTCAGGATGTTGCTCCAGATGACATGCAGCAGGATGTTGCAGTGATGATGATCAGAATGATCATGTGTACATCAGGATGATGTATGGTGAGTAGCAGGTTGATACTCTGTGGCCGTGGAACAGGTTGTGCAGATAAGCATGTAATTTGTGCCCTGGGAGATTTGTAGATAGTCTTTCAAGGTTTTTTCTACGACATGTAATTTGTACCCTGGGATATCTGGTAAATGCTCTTTCGAGGTTTTTCTTGGGAGGACATATAATTTGTGCCCTGGGAGATCTGCAAATAGTCTTCGAGGTTTTTCCTATGGCATGTAATTTGTGCCCTGGGATATCTGGCAGATGCTCTTTCGAGGTTTTGTCCTATGGCATGTAATTTGTGCCTTAGGAGATCCGATAGGTTGAGCCGTGTGCTCGTAATCAATCCTGGGATGCTCTTTCGAGGTTTTGCATGACCACATGTAATTTGTGCCCTGGGAGATCCGATAGGTTGAGCCTTGTGCTCGTAATCAGTCCTGGGATGCTCTTTCAAGGTTTTGTGGTGACCACATGTAATTTGTGCCCTATGAGATCCGATAGGTTGAGCCTTGTGCTCGTAATCAGTCCTGGGATTCTCTTTCGAGGTTTTGTGGTGGGGTCACATGTAATAAGTCCTGGAGATCTAGACAGGATGAAAAAGGCCTCAGATGCTCTTTAGGGTTCTTTCTAGTCAAGAGACTCTTTTAAGGTTTTGTGACGCATGTAATAAGTCCTGAGATTTCCACAGTATGGCCAATGATGATGAAGACCTACAGGTGGTGGGCCTACATCCAGTATGAAAAAGGACTGGCTCTGTAGAACTTCCTATGATGAGTAGAGTCATATATTGGTTGAGATAGCAGCATCAGTGACGATGATGATGACGATGCATTGATGATGATGATCCTGAGAAGAAGACTTGTCTAGCAGATCTATGTCGAGAAATACCTTCCTAGTTAAGAGGGAGTGTTGATGTATATGTAACTTCAGAATGTATTTCATATATATTTATTGTATCCTTATTAGAGATGTGTTATTCCTCTATAAGGAAGTGTCGTCATGTGGATTGACAAGTGTCGCAAGTGTGTGTACTTGCCGATGGGTTATTAGACCACCATGTGTGGGGTTGGCCCTGAATTATATATTATATTGTGGATGTACCTAGCTAGACAAGTCAGACCCATAAGGTCACTGGGAAAATAGGTTAGTATAAATAGAGATCAGGAGATCTCTATTTAGATCATTCAGAAAGTCATCTCTCTCTCACTCAGAATGTGGCGCACTAGTGAGGAGGAGGATCATCTGCTTCTAGGAGACTATATCAAGTGTATTTTGGTTGTACTTTGGTTGAGCCATTGCTCTCTCTATCTCTGAGGAAGTTGTGGGGTTTTTCACCTTAGGGTTTTCCCCACGGAAACTCTGTGTCTCTTGTCTCTCATGCTTTTAATTCGTGTGATGCTTGTCATGCTTATTATGATTGTTATGCATTGATATACTGTATATGTTATTCTCTCAGTGAAGATCCTAGAGTATTGTGAATTAATGCTCAAAATTTAACAAAACACCGGTGAGCAAGAATAGATCTCGGCTCGATATTAAAATCCAGAGATCAGTATTATAGAGTATTCTTCTATCTCTTCTTCGAACTCTGTAAACAATGAAGAAGGTCCTGAGTCTTCCTCCCATGGGCTAGTTAAACTCTTTACATGGTTGTATCTACTGAGTTTTCAGTCTTTCTTGGACTCATTAAAACAACAAGAAAGGCATTCTTTTATCTAAAAAGAGTAAGGGATAAGAAGGGTATATCACACCTTGCAGTTTCAAAGGAAGTTCATTCAGTCCTATCCTTGAACACAACACCTATTTGAGTCTATCATTTTAGTTGGGTTTAGTTTTTGACCTTAGGGTGAACTCGATCTCCGAGTTGTCTACTCCCCCAGTTTGTTATTCTTCCAACCATATGGAGAGTCTTCTAATGTATCCTACATTGCAGGCTTATATCACTTCCCCATCATGTTGAAAACTGCCTAAGTCACTTTGTACCATGCTCATTGTTCAAGGATACAGCCTGTGTCAACCATTCTGCCGTGTATCTTGACCTCATGTGTCAGCCATCCTAGTGTCAGTCTTGTTACTTGTACTATTCCACATTAGCTCATACCTTTGAGTGTTCCTCATGTTGGATGATGGAGGATTCCTTAAGGCCTCCCTTCCAACGGACTTCTTCCCATCGACATCAACTCATTTTTCTCCGGGGATGAAGTTTAGAGTTTTGGTTAGTACCTTGGGGATTGCAGTCATTAGTGGCAGTTTCCCTTGTCGTCGAATAATGAGAATACATCAATGTCTTTTATTCGACGGGTTCCTTAGGTGTTCGAATTCAATTCCACTTATTCACACTTGTCGAATCGTACTAGGTACCTTGGGCCCCATTATCATTATCGATGGAAGCCCTCACATTTGTTAATGGTATACATCAATGACCAGTAATCAAATGATTCCCCCCATGTTCAACTTCAGCTCATTTATTCACATGGTTAGGGTTTGTACCATGGGTTGTTTGGATGAAGACCTTGGGATTTTGATAGTGTTACCTCATTATGTTATCACCCAAGCTGCGCAAGACTGAGCCTCACTCATTTTGGCTCTCCATGAGACATAGATCCAATTTGTTATTATGGCTATGATCTCTCATTCTGACATGGATCCACGCTTGTATTTCAGTGGCCATGCTATATATACATCTCGGAGTTATGTATCGAAGATCTTATTGTATCATGCTACACATCTATATGATGTCAAGATTGTAATTTCTCGCTGACCTTGATCTTTATTTTAGGTACTTTTGTAACTTGGTTCTGTGATTTCTTGCTCCTCCGCTGACTTGGAATTTTAATGTATTTCATCCATCGTTTCCCTCTGACCTCACACATTAGGGGGCATCTGTTATAGGTCAAATATTCACTTCTCCATCTGTGATCACATTAAGTTGTCGATCACATAAAAGGACAACATGGATTGAAGAGCAAGATTTCCCTAGATGATGCATGGACTTCGTTTACCCCTTAGCAGTTGACAAAACCCTGTTTTAACCTACATTTTCCCATGTGCACTACTCTACAGGCATGATAGTAGTGCATTTCTTGAAGTGTGCCCTACTCTACAAGCATAATAGTAGTGCACACCTGCTAGTATGCCCTACTCTACTTAAGCAAACTAGCACACACCTCAAAAAATAGTTGCAAACGCTGGTTGTAAAGCACTGAAGTTGCATATTGTGCGCTACTCTACTATGAAAAACTCGTGCACATTTTAAAATGTAATAAAAAATATATTAATTTGATGAATTGGGATTAGTTGAAGTTGGTTTGCAACTTCCCCAACTTCCCAATCAAACTACCTCTTGATCCAAACTGCCTACCTTGTCCCATAAATACGAGGGTAGATGAGAGAAGAGAGGAGAAACTATGCATTAAGGGTTGTTATGTTGGAGAAATTCCAAAGTTAATGTGAAGAGCAGGATCCCAAGATCTAGTTGCACAAGCACTCTGAATGATCAGGTATAATTGTACTGATTATTTTCTTTTGACAATAAAGGTTGAAATACCCTTCCCGTCCCAATCAAATGTCTAATGGATTGCATATTTGTTTGGATTAAATGCTTGATTGTATTTGATGTTTAAATTGCATTTCAATTTCATCATTGTTATATCAGTCAAGATACACTGAGGAAGGTATCTTTCGTATTGCAGGTTTTCCAAACGGAAGGTCAAGTGGAGGATCGATCGAAGGAGCAAGCGAAAGCTAGGATCGAACATCGTTAATAAGGTATGCCTTCAAGAACCTTGATCTCTTTCCTTTTGTAGAAGCCTATGTGATATGATCAATGTATTTACCTGTCACCCCAGAAGTTGGTAGTGTCCCTCTCCTCGTTATAGGGTAGAAATCCTGAATAAAAATAACTCCATACACCTACCCATGGATTTTAATATCGAGCCCGGGTTGGTATATGCTTGTCGGTGTTTTCCTATTTATAGAGTCTGAAAAAATTAAAAAATCCTCTATATACCCTCTTGTGGATTTCACATCGATCCCGAGTAGGTGAGTGCTCTCTTGGTGTTTTCATGTTTCGAGAGCCTGAAAACCCTAAAGAAGGCTCCAAAAGTCCTTTTTCGTATAGTTAGTCTCCTCCCTTGAAAATTTTTAAAACAATGAGAGAAAAACTCTTCTAGCCACGTATGACTAGAGTATTCCTTTTTCGTAAGTAATCCGCAAAAGTCCGGAAAAGAGTTAAACTTATACTTAAGCAGATGTCGCTTCAAATCCTTTAATGAGTCTGAAAGGACAACTATACTCGACAATCTTGTCATATTTAAAGAGTCAAACAAGAGCATGAAAGTTCTCTATAAAGATCTTTTTCGTAAAGTTTTAACGAGCCCGAAAAAGTAAACTCGTGACCTCCTTACTGTTTTTAACGAGCTCAAAGGAGAGATGGAAGAGTGCTCGTATCCTCCTTACTATTTTTAACGAGCTCGAAGTGAAGGTAGAAGAATGCTCGTAGCCTCCTTACTGTTTTTAACAAGCTCGAAGAAAATGTGGAAGAATGCTCGTAGGTGGATCAATGTCCAAATGAATGGAAGACTGCATTATAGACTCTAGGAAAACTTCATCAGAGGGAAGTATATTATCACAGATGGAACACATATCTAAACATTCAGATGGAGTCATCACCTGGTCAATTGTCGAGACCCAATCCCTAGAAGGTAAGCATGAATTCATAGGCTTCTTCTCAGTAGAAATTGGACTCAAGGAACAATATGCCACATTATTAGATTGTGACATGGTAGTGCCTACTTACAAGGGACATACTTGGTCTATAGTTGGTTAATAAGAGGGATCAACAAATGTAAGGTGATCGATAGTGACAATGTTTTTGTTGTGAGGAAAATGCATCACACGAAAGAGTGTAGACACCACATCCTGCATAGCATATATGTAATCATTCCCGAGGATCATATCAAAATCCATAGGGTCCTTTAAAACCATAAAATCAACTAAGACTGTTTTTCCACTCAAAGTAATAGGTACCTGAGGGAGGAATCCCAATGGTTCACTAGGTCTTTTATCCAAGGTCAACGACCAATTAATAGTTGGAACAAGGTTAGGAAAACCTAAATCTCTCCAACCATAAGGGGATAAGATACTAACAGAGGCTCCCTCATCTATAATACATCGGTGAACCACATGGTTGCCGATATCAACCTTTATTTGGAAAGGTGAAGAAGAAGGAAGGTGAGGCCCAGTTAGACTATTCCAATTAAAGGAAATGATCCTAGAGCTTGGTATGGGTTCACTCGGCACAGATGAAGTGCCCCCATTTTCAGAAACATCCGAACTGGTAATGCAGAAGACTTCAGGAATAGGTGTATCAGTCTCCGAAGGATTGATGGGATCAGTCAAAGATTGCATCGATTTGATCACTTCATTCTTCGAAGTAAGAGTGGGGTTGACCAAAGATTGTATTGGTTCAACCACTTCATCAAACAAAGGTTGATCAGGCTGTTGGGAATCTATAGACAATTCAGGAGTAGAGTATCCTTCAAACATGGACCACACTCTCCGCACCTCTTGAATAGCAGGGCACAGGTGAGTAAGGTGATCGCCCTTACAAAGTTTACAAGGGAACTTTGGCTTGCGTCCTATAAGCTTAGACTCCTTTACAACAATAGTACTCTTAGCATGACTAGCATTGGCTGACAGCTTGCCCCCAGCATGAATCACAGTGGCTGGTTGCTCAGAAGCAGAAGACTTTTAAACTATGGACCACACTCTTTGCACTTCTGGAAGTACAAGGCACAAATAGGTCAGGTGGTCTCCCTCACAAAAATTACAAGGGAACTTAAGCTTATGTTTATTAGGTTTGTTAAATTTTAAGAATTTACTTCAATCTGATCTAGAATCTTAACTAAGAGAACAACATGTACAACAAATCTACAACATATCAATCATGGACACAATAATGCAAGCACACACGAGACACAGAGTTTACTTGGGGAAAACCATAAAGGTGAAAAACCACAATAACTTCCTCAGAGATAGATAGAGCAATGATACAACCATAATACAAGAGACAGTCTTCTCCTACCAGCAGAGCCTCCTCCTCACAAGTGCGCCACTTTCCGAATGAGAGAAGTGTGTGAATGAATGATCAAATAGAGATCTCCCGACCTTTATTTATACTTGTTCTGTCATGCCCAATAAACTAATGGGGCCTACATGTCTAGCTTAACCCATGGTTAACTTAATCCGGGCCGACCCCACACTTGGTGGTCTAATAACCCTTTGACCCACATGGCCGACCCCCAATAGGGTGTTCTAATAACCCTTCAACCCACATGACTTATACAGGGTCGACCCCAACAAGGTGGTCTAATAACCCATCAAGTATAAGTTATGGCACTTACAATATAAATGACAACACTTCCGTATGGAGGAATAATAACATATCTATAGGAATACAAACACTTTCGTATAGAGGAATAATACCATCTCTATAGGAGTACAATATACAAGTGTGCTCCTTTGCTTTCTTGTAGGAACAACTAGAGTGTGCTCCCTCTTGATCTTTGCTTCCTGGATTACCTTTCCTTGAACTTATATCCATCCTTAATCACTATGCATGCTTATTAGTATCATCATTGTGTTATCCTTGAGGTCTCATACATAATCACACATTTATTAGTATAATATTAATACTATCAAAACACAATAATCTTAAACATGTATAGTCATGATCATTCACATATAATAAACATTAGTATTCAAGGTTTTAGGGAAGTCTTCTTTTACTCATGCATATTCTTATTTGATCATAGGACGCTTCTGATTAGTTAAATCATCAAAGCATAAACTCGTGATTACTCAAACCTATACCTTCATGATTCTTCTGGTTAGTCGTATCATCAATTATGGTAAGAAACATAATATGCATACAACCATGACTATTCAAACCTATGACTTCATGAATAATCATTATCAACAACACAACAGTATAAGATCCTAACACAAGGTAGGATTCTAGCTTGATATAGGAAAAACATACCTGGATTAGCATGCTAGCTAGTTATGTCTAACATACCTGCATAATGTCTTATGGTTCTCTTCAGTGACTTGTGCTAGTAACCTACATGTCTCATAAGTTAACCATTGTAGAACCAAGTTATACATACCTCGTAAGTAGATATTCTATGTGATCTATGACAATGGATGAATCTTTGTCTTCATGTCACCATGATCATATGTTCTTGAAGTAGAACATGATTTGTCTTTCTTGGTGTACCTTTTATGTTAGCGAACAACATAAATCTCATACAACATCACAATGCATTAGTACAATCATAAGTGTCAAAACCTTAATCAATGAATATCTTCTATTAAGGTGATACGACAAGTCTAGTAATTAATCAAGATTGTACTGTAATGATATGAAGACAAACATATCATAAAATTAACCATGAACAAATCTCGAGACATACCTGGATGAGTCATACCTGTCGAGATTGCTTGTAATATTCTTATGTAAGGCCTTAGCCTCATATCCCTTTGAAATAAGAACTTCTTCACTTATGCAGGTGACTAGCCCATCCTCTTCTAGGATTAAATCAATCCACTTGATTTGCAGGAGCTGGATCTGGTGCTGTATTAGGGTTTGTCAGAGAAACCCCAAAAATTCAAACTTTGAATTGCAAACATCCAAAAGGATAGAAATATGCGCCTTGATGAGCTGATCAAGCTGGTATATTCAGAATTTGAAAACTGCAAAGTTTCACTCCTCAATTTTGCCTTTGAAACTTCTGGATTCACTAGACATGACCCCGAACTGGGGTTTGATGAAGCCCACTCTTCTTCCCAGTCAAAAGGTTTGATCCAAATCTCTAAACTTCTATTTTTCTGAGGATCTTCCAGCCATGGTCACAGATTTCAAAAATTCCCAATTTTGCAGAAGCCCTAATTTTCCACTTTTCCAATCAAAGTCCCGAACTAGGGTCTGATCAAGCCTGGTCTCCTGCCCAACCAAAAATTCTGATCTTGGTCTCTAAATTTCTATTTTGATGAGTATCCTTCAGCCATAGTCTCTGATTACAAAAATTCCAACTTTCTTTGAAACCCTAAATTCTGAAAGCCATGAATGAAGGTGCTCAAAAATAATTCTGTTTTGACAAAAATATGTACCTGATTTTTTCTAGTGTAACTCCGCACTTTTCGATCCACAGGGTCTAAAAAAATTTTCTGTGGTAGCTTGACCTATCATCTTTCCATCCCGATAGGTCTGACCTCAATTGGATTCTCTGAGAGAGATTTATTCTAAGTGCTGCAACGTGACCTGTTTATGGGATAAAACATGAGAGCGAACTTGTACGGCGTGCCACGTGTTACTGGTTCAACTTCGACCTCTGAAAACATTTCTTGATATATTACAGTCTGTGTACTACTTTTCACTTGTTACGAAATTTCATTTGGAGCTTCCTAGCCCAAGTAATGACCTTGTTTCCAAGGTCACCTGTTTATGACTGAGATCTGGAAGAGGAAGAAACCCTATATTGTACAGATCATAAATCACAAAGTACAATGAATTAGAGGTTTTCCTTTGGACACAAGGTACATGGGGATCTTAGCTTCGACTTGTAACAATTTCAGATCCAAATTTTTTTCCAAAATCGATTTATAGTGAAAGTTCTACGAAGATTGGTTTTTTCTATATCAAGCCCCAACATCGTAAGTGCAACAAGTGTCATATATACCATATCATGCCTTCTTTCAAGCTAGCCCTAATACCATGTTAAATTTTCAGAATTTACTTCAATCTGATATAGAATCTTAATTGAGAGAACAACATGTACAACAAATCTACAGCATATCAATCATGGACACAATAATGCAAGCACACAAGAGACACAGAGTTTACTTGGGGAAAATCGTAAAGGTGAAAAACCCCAATAACTTCCTCAGAGATAGATAGAGCAATGATACAACCAGAATACAAGAGATAGTCTTCTCCTAGCAGCAGATCCTCCTCCTCACAAGTGCACCACTTTCCGAATGAATGAATGATCAATAGAGATCTCCCGATCTCTATTTGGACTTGTTCTGTCCTGCCCAATAAACTAATGGGGCCTACATGTCTAGCTTAACCCATGGTTAACTTAATCTGGGCCAACCTCACACTTGGTGGTCTAATAACCCTTTGACCCACATGGTCGACCCCCAATAGGGTGGTCTAATAACCCTTCGACCCACATGACTTAGATAGGGCCGACCCCAACAAGGTGGTCTAATAACCCATCAAGTATAAGTTATGACACTTACAATATAAATGACAACACTTTCGTATAGAGCAATAATAACATCTCTATAGGAATACAAACACTTTCGTATAGAGGAATAATACCATCTCTATAGAAGTAAAATATACATATGTGAAATACATGGGTGAAATACATTCCGAAGTTACATATACATCAACAAGGTTTGTCAACAATGTCAACGTTCTCAGCATGACTTGTAGTGGTCGATTCAGTGTCTCCAGTATGACTCATAGTAACTAGTGACTTGTCATTAATATGACCAGCAGTGATCAATGATGTGTCCTCAACATGAGCAATAGTGGTTGAAGACATGCTTTCAGTATGATTTGCATTGACTAAAATTTTGCTCCCAGCATGACCTCCAGAGGCTGGGTAGGTTCTGTTGAAATATTGTAACTTCTAAGAATGTTATATTTGTACTTTATTATTTCGGATATGTTTCATTCCTCCGTGAAGACCTTAATGTATATCCAGAGATGTTTTATTCCTCCATGGAGAATGTGATAACTTGGGTTATTAGACTTCCCTAGTGGGGGTCGGCCCTGTATGAGTCATGTGGGTTAAAGGGTTATTAGACCACCCTAGTGGGGTCGGCCCTGCCACATTATATTAAGTAGTTAAGTTGGGGCCGACCTAGTTAGTGTAAAAGTCAAGTCAGAGTTGTGTATAAATAGAGGAGGTGTGTTCCTCATTTAACACACACTACACTCACTTGTGATTGGCACATAGGTGAGGGAGACATCTGCTATGGAGGAGAAGGAGCTCATGTCTAGGGTTTACATCTTTGTATTTGCTGGTCATCTATATTGAGGAAGCTTTGCTGGGTTTTCTATCCCATGAGGGTTTCCCAGGATAAATCTGTGTCTTTTGTGTTTATGTTGTGCTTGTTGTTCTTTCAGTGATCCTGTATATGCTATTGTTGTGAAATGGAATGTAATGCTGATATTTTTTGTCTTAGCATATTGATTCTTTACAGGTTCCCCCGTAAGACTTCTAGAGGCTAGGTCGCTGCCCCCAGCATGACTTCCAGAGGCTGGGTGGGTGAGTTCAGAATGATTTACGGTGACTAAGCGAGTTCTCCCAACATAACCACCAGAGGTTGGGTAGGTGCCCCCAGCATGACCTTCAGAGGCTGGGTGGTGAGGTTCAGTATGATTTCCAGTGACTGAGAGATTTCTCCCAACATGACCACCAGAGGTTGGGTAGGTGCCCCCAGCATGACCTCCAGAGGTTGGTTGCATAGGTTCAGTATGATTTACAGTGACTGAAAATTTCCCCCCAACATGACCTCCAGAGGTTGGGTGGGTGCCCCCAGCATGACTTCCAGAGGCTGGGTGACTACCCCTTTGCTTTGTCATCTTCTTCCTATTCTTCCTCCGTCTATTCCTTTTAGACTGTTGGTTACTAGTATTACTACTTTCACCACATGAGGTAGAAGGAGGAGGAGAAGATTCTACTGGCGAAGTGGGCATAGGGTTCTGATGCTCTTGATGTGATGTGCTTACTTGAGAAGCATCAGGAGCATGCAAGGCATTCAGAGTGGAAAACAACCAAATCGGTAGCCCTATAGTGAATCCCGAAAGATTAAAGGTAGCCATTAAGGGAGTACCAATGTTCCCAATGAATAGAAAAGCACAAGGAGCCCCTTCAACAGGGATCCTTTGATTGGTGCTCACCGGTATTTTATCCATAGTTTCCGACTCAACGGGCCAGAAATATCTAAGGCCAACTAAAAACAAGCAGCATAAAGAGCACACCACTAAAAATTTTCTAAGTAATCAAACCAGGCAAACAATGGAAAATATTCTCGGAAGCAAGTCTAGGATTATTAGGGCCCAGAACAGACTAACAGAGTAATGACGTTCAGTTACGTGGCGTCCTCCGGAGGTCCACTGGGTGCAAGTGTTTGAATCACCAAACTACCCTCCCGGGATTACTGCCAAAGGGTTACCTTCCACGTCTGTCCGAGATGAAGTGGGAATAACCACCCACTCTACCTGTGTAGAGCCCTAAAGGTCTAATACTAAGGCTACCATCAATACGAAATAACCTGGGGGGACAGTCGTCATCCTAATCGAAACGCATGGGCAGGGTAGCAAAGCCTGAAGTCCGAAAGGACCCCCGTATGTGAATCAACTCTGGTTTATGGTTAAGAGGAAAGTGAGGGGATATCCTCAACAGTTCCAATCTCCCACAGCCTCGTGCTTAAATCTGGTTTGAGTAGAGCATCCCAGGACTATTTGATAGAGATGGATTTACCTAATAGAAATTCATACTACGATTGTTGAGTAATGAAGCCAGTTTCGGATCGTTTAGGGTGATTTAAGTCCGAAACTCTAGCCTAAGCTAGTTGATGATGTGTATACCTAAAAAGAAAAATGTTGCTAATAAATTTTATTAATATTTCCTTTTTAAGGGCTACTTGTTACTCAAGGGTTGTAGTGCGATGTGTGGAATGGTTTGTATGAAAGTAAAGTGCATGTAAAGCAAAGCTTTCAAATTCACAAAAACTTTTTCTCTTTTCCGTTTATATTCTTTCAAAAATCGAAACCTAGGAAATCCCAAATAAAATTCTTTTTGTATTTTTCTTTTAAATTTCAAAGTAAACTATGCTACTTCAAAACAAAGGTAGATCTTACTACTAAGCTACTTAAAACATTTTTCTGTCTTTTCTGATAATTGTAAAAGAAAAAGAACTTGTATAAGAGCAAGTAAGACCTAAAAGTAAAGTGTGAGTAAGACAAACACCTAAATGGCTCAAAAAAAACAAATCAAACGATTTGAGGAAGACTTGACCTACCAAGTTTTTGCAAAAGAAAAACTTGAGACTTGGAAACAAAGTGTAAAAGAGATAAGGAAAAGAAATGCTCGTAATGGAAAGGTAGACCTAACAGGTTGCTCCTAAGCATCAAACCCTAAGAAAACATTAAGCCAAGTAAAGGAGTAAGCAAGTGAACCAAAAGTGACCTTACCAAACACACGGAATTGAAAGAAGGCTTTGACTTACTTGGACTAAACTGAAAATCCAATCAGAAAGTAACTAAACCAAGCAACCTTTCGAAAGAAACCCTAAGGACTCAAACTTGAAGGTCAAACCCTGAAGGAAAGGATGAGACAAAGTGAAAACGTGCTATTTTTGCTACAAACAACTAACGTTAAGAACGGAGGCCTGTATGACTGCAACAAGCAACTAGGGCCAAAGTGTGTAGCTATGTCCAAAAGATAATAGTGCACAAACTTCAAAAATGGCTAGAAAGAAGTGAAGACACATAAACAAGTACTCAAGCAAGCATAAACAAACTAAAGAACTTCGAAGAGGTAAACAAGACTCAAAAGAGACATAGAAGTCTCAGGGGTCAGTCAAGGAGGCGAAGCAAAAGGATGGAAGTGAAACCAAATACTGGAAATAAAACCCTAACAATGAACTGAAAGTTATAGGAAAATGCACTACTGTGCAGTGCAGAAACCAACTCACACTAGGAAAGATGTGCTACTGTTTGGTGTACAAACCAGCGCTCATCAGGTGGTATGCGCTACTATTAGTAGGGAAGACCAACGCACATGTCTCAGAAGGGAAGAAACAGGATTTGCAGCAAAACAATGAGATGAATCAAGCAGTAAGGAATAGGTAACAAAGACCTATAAGACCTCTCAAAGAATCAAAAATTGAAAAAGGGATTGGAAGAAAAAACTAACTAGATCTCCTAGAGCAAAAAAAACTACTGGTTACTCCCCAGTGGAGTCGCCAGTCTGTTGTTCAAGATTTATACCTTATAGTTAGGAGAGACACTACCAACTTGGGTGGGGTTGACAGGTAAATACATTCATTGCATTACAATTAGTTCCTACAAATCAAAGGGATCAAGATATAGAAATATGCGCCTTTAATCGACGGTTGGTCCTAGCTTTCGCTTGGTCTTTCGCTTGATCTGCCACTTGATGAACCTGCAACACAAAGGAAACCTTCCTCAGCGTATCTTGACTATATCAATATGATGAAATTATAAAGCAATTTAACATCAAATACAATCAGATATTAAGCCACATGAACATACAATCCAATAGACATTCGATTTGGGACAGGAAGGGTATTTCCACCTTTTTATTTTCAAAGAAGCATGAAATCAGTACAAGTATACCTGACGTGTCAAGATGCTTCTGCAACCGAGTCATGGGATCCTACTCTTCACAATGACTTGGGACTTTCCTCCAGCGTAACAATGCTTAAACCCTTTCTTCTAGGTCCCTCTCTCATGCATCCTCCTTGTATTTATGGGACAAGGTAGGCAGTTTGGATCGAGAGGTGGTTGGATTGGGAGGCTGGGGAAGTTGCAAACCAACTTCAACTAATCCCAATTTGTCAACTTAATATATTTTTTGATTTCATCTTAAGATGTGCGCAAGTTTCCTCAAGGCATAGTAGCGCACAGTATGCAAATTCAGTGTTTACCAATAAGCGTTTGCAACTTTTCTGAGGTGTGCGCTAGTTTCACTTGAGTAAAGTAGGGCATACTAGCAATGTGTGTTGGTTTACTGCCCAAAGAGTAGCGCACATGTCAAAATGTTAGTGAAAACAAGATTTTTCTCAGCTGAAGAGGGTAGTTCCAGTCCATGCATCATCTAGGTCAACCTAGCTCTTCAATCCATGTTTTTCTTTTGTGTGATCAACAACGTAATGTGATCACGGATGAAGAAGTGCAGATTTGACCTATAACAATTGGTATAAGCCTCATAGCTACAAAATTGAAGATGTGATTTGCAATATTTATTCATTGAGAGTATATGGAGCTTGGTATTGATGGTCACAGTTGTAGACTACCATGCTCTAATACCACTGTAATGTACCCAAATTGATTATGTGCACACTAACTCAATACTTGAAAAATTAAACACACAGTGGATGGACTTGATGCAAAAAGAACTAGCTAGTTTGACTATAATTTCAAAGTAAAACCCTAAACACCCTCAGAATCTCCCAATTTCTCAAAATATGAGTTACAGGAACTGCATAAATCTCAATACAACCTATATCAGCCTAAAAAGACTCCCAACTTTGACAGTTGCACTTTCGGGAGTACGTCACTCCTAGGTAGACTCCTTGGGCTAAACCCAAGGCTTCAAGGAAATAGCCCCAAGACTTCTGTGTAAAATTCATTGATTCTGGTGTAGGCTATAAGTTTATGTCCTGAAAAATACTCGAACCAGCTATAAAAACCCTTAAAGAGTCAATTAGAAACCACTAAACTCAATTTGGAAAGGAAAGAACATAAGACTAGTTTTTGGACTACTCAACTAGGGAAGTTTCAACTCAAATCAAATGGCCTCTAAGGGTTTCAAAAATATAATATGAGGTCTGATTTGATTTCATAAATATTTCTACTAACAACATCAATTCATAGAATGAAAATTGGACTCACATAAGTCAGTCTACTGCAATTTCTGGAAAAAACTAGATAATTTGGTATTGTAATGAGGATAGGCACAAAAATACATGAACATATAAAAAGATATTTTGTAGAAATGATAATCACATCAAAACATATGAAATTCAGAGATTATCCATTACATTACAAAGCATTATATGTATCAAAAATTTCCATAAGGTCACCATCAACCTCATAGAACATAATCAAGATCAAATATTGTAGAAGGCGCTCCAATGGATGGCATCTTCAGCACTGACAAGATAGATCTTGGATGACACTGGAAGGGATATGCAATTAAATTTAGTGAGAAGGGTTGTATTCATTACTCCTCATGATTTGACTGAATCCATAAGTAGAATGAATATCAGCAGGGGCACATCTCCCAAGTCCTCAGAAGCTCTAGAGCTCTGAATGCAAATAAAAAATGGCCAAAATATGTGAATGGGTTTGTTCAACCTCATTTTATTAACCTCTTCCAAATTTTCATCCTTCCTTCTAGAGATTATCATCTAGTAAATTCGAATTAGTGATGAGTGAAGGCTTCTTTGGCAAGTTGCTTTTGCATTTTGGACCCACTTGCCTCATCAATTTTGTCCTCACTAGATAAATTTGGATCTTGTATATTTTAATCATGCTTTTCTTGCTTTCATGACTATTTCTAATCCTTCTTGGTGGAACGAATCAAGAAAAATCTTTCTTTTTTGTTTTTGATCTGCTTTCTTGCTTTTGAGTTGTCTTTCTACTTTTAGGATGCTTCCCTTCTTTAGTATGATTTTCCTTGATTTTATGGTGCCTTTGGAATTTTCCATCTTTTTTCCTCCTATGCACCCTCATGGACCCTCCTATGCATTTACAACTCATCAAGCAATTATAAATAATAATTAAATATTTACAATTTATGAAATACACCACCTCTCTTAATTAATTTAATTAAATAACCATGGACCAATATTAATCCTAACTATTTTTATTTTATTCTTCACTGGGACCCATGGTGATCTAATGGCCTAATGGTTTCTCCTTGTGGATATCAAAAAATGGGGGCATTACAAACCACCTTATTGAGATAAGTGTCCATACCCCTTAAGGTCACTTGCTTCTCATCATAACCCCTAAAGCTCATTTCCAAAACCCAATAGTTCATGGTATGTTCTCCAATGGAAAACAACCATTGTAATACCAAGACTAAGTTTGTATCAGCTACATCCACCACTTCAAAAATATATGTCATCGTGTAGTTACCTATAGTGATTTGAAGTTTAGGAATCCACTTACAACAATCCATAGAATTGTTACCTGGGATGATCACAATGAATCCATCAAATGTTTTAGTAGTTAGGTTCCTTCTATCCAACCATTTAGCATTGATAAAGTTGTTAGAATATCCTACATCAACCAAAACTTTTACTCTTTGACCTTGCACCACTCCTTTGAATATGAGGGTGTGAAATCAAGGAACTCCACCAAATAGTACAACAATGACAATTTTTCCATACTCGGGTTGGGGTTTCTCTTCTGTTGTATCATACCCATCTTCACATACTGGTTCATGTTCCTCACCATATTGGTCCTCCTTGCTATCATAGAATACTTATATGTAGTAGGTCTTCCCTTTTTCACACTAGTGGCATGGAACCAGAGGCTCTTGGCATGTGAAACACAACTTCTTCCTCCTTAGTTCATAACAGATATTGCTATCCTTCTTGTTTTTCTTGGTCGAATCTTTTTGGAAAGGCTTCGTATCCTTGAAATTGGTTGGAAAGTTTGTTTTTGGAGTAAATTTGGTTTTTGGAATTGCATCCTAAATATCTCAACTACAACTAATGGCATCCTATAGTGTGGTGGGTTTGTAAGCCTTCACCAATTCTATTAATGGATCTTCTAATCCTTCTGTAAACAACAGTACTAAGCGAGCCTCAGCGATGCATGTGACCATAAACGCAGTCCTTTGAAAATCTGAAATATAGGCCTCCGTTGTTCCTCTCTGCTTCAATTGGGCCAGCTCTCTGAATGGCATCTCTATATCTTTTCTATCAAATCCATTTATGAGCCTCCTTATAAAATATTCATATGTTGTGATATTGGCATGACCCAAGGTCCTCATACCATGGTACCACCAGTCATTTTCATCTCCTTCCAGATGTATGATATCCATTTTAGGGGCATCTACTTCTGCCATGGGATTTAGCTGGAAGTATGTGTCAAGTTTCTTCACCCATGATCTAGTAGTGCATTTGGAAGACCCATTGAATTTGGAAGAGTAACCTTTCCAAGGGTGCATTGCAACTCAAAATTTTGAACATCCATTCTATTGAATCCTTTTGGTCATCTTTGATATTTGAAGTTGAAGTACTCATAGAAATACATGTCTTCATTGAAGTCAACAGTAATAACTCTATATTCCCAAAAATAATCTTTTCAAGGACTCATCTTGTTCATTCTACACTACTGCTCCCATTGTATGTGGATCTAGGAATTTTGGCATTGTGGGTCTGGGAGGATATTTGTATTCATGAGGGAAGTTGTGTGAACTAGTTCATGATACATTCACTTATCCATGATATTTCAGGGTGTTTTTGTCTCCATCATGAGAACCACTGCTACTTCCATCACAATTGCTTCTGAAAGCATAAGCTACCTATTTTCCCATAAAATCCCTTGTCTCATCTTGAATTTTCCTAGAATCCTCTTGTCCCTCAGGAAACCTATATAAGTTTTCCAGTTGGCCTCTCATGAAAAATCCCTTCTTCTTCTCAGTAGTGACTTTGCCGGAAATAGTCTCCCTACTCTTATATGTCCTTGGTTCTTCTCGAATTACATCTTCAAAAGAATTTAGTTCCTCTTCCAACCGAATAGCATATCTTATTTTATGCCTACTAGAGGTGATATTTTGAATATCCTGGTGACTCATTTATCTTCTTCAGATTTTTAAAATATCAAGAATCATGCTATGATACCATTTTAATGTACCCAACTCAAATATAGGGAAACTAGTTTGAATTTGGGCAAATGAAACCCCCCTAGATTTCGAGCTTTTCCAAACACCTACTAATCAACTTGAATTTTACCAAACAACTCCAACTCAACTAAAACACACCCAAACATAGCTAAATATCTCACTAACAGACTTCAGGGAATGCTTATGAAAGTTTTACACATAAAAACATATGATTCTACAACCATAATTGCAAATCTACACATAGATCAACTGGTAGCTCGAATATTGGACACAATTTGAGGATAATACTATGGATTTTTATTATGAAAGGGTCAATATCAATGAGTACATAGATGGATGCTACGAAAGCTACAAAATCGCATAGAAACCTACTACAAAAAGAGGAGATATGGTTGTCCAAAACCAACAAAGAAAGAAGGGGAAAATGTTGCTCTAAATGATAGATATGTTCCACTAGTGATCCCTCCACGGGAAACTTTCAACCCCAAATTGCATATCTACCTCAAATAGTGTCTCATCCATCATATATTTGTGAGATACAACCATTAGAACATCCCTCTTGATATCTACACAACCTCTGGTGCACCCTCCTCAACCAAGAACTACCACAACACAATTTGCAATCCTGAAAAGCACCAACAAACTTTCATTGCTACAAACTGAGACTCTAACACACCAACATGAAATCAAACCAGAAAATGAACATGGAATCTAGGGTTGAATTGATTTCCTCCTCTCATACCATCTAGGGTGGAATATTTCACCATAGAAACCAGTTTATAGTTGCAAGCTGGGGCACATGTACAAATCCTAAAAATTACTATGGCTCTCCAATTCGAAATTACAAATGACCAAAATACCTATCACGGGGTACCTACATCCTTTTTATAAGCTTGATTTAGGTATTTCCCCCCCATTCTAGAATTCTCTCTCAGAAATAATAATAAAATATGAATTATTGGAGAGAATACTTTTTCATGACACATCAACTCCCTCTCTAATGTTATTTTTGACCAAATATAACTTTTATCCTTCCTTGAATATTAAAATTAGAGATGCTTTCCTTGATTTGGGGCAGTTACAACTACCTTGTGGACACACTTCCCCCTGATGCACCCTCCTTAACTAGTTTTAGGATATGGTTATTGTCATAGATTCCTTGGGGGTTACACTTCACTAATGCACCCTCGGAAATTTTTAGCATGATGCTTCTTCATGAGATTCCTTGGGAGTTACTCTTCCCCTAGTGTGCCCTTCCTTGACTATTTTTATCCCTAGGATTTACAACTCATGAGATGCCTTTGTGATAGGATTCCTTCCACCTTGGATGGGAGTTACACCTCATATGGGGCCCATTCATCCTAATATGTGCCTTCCTTGGATGATTAGACCATTTCCACCTCATTTATGAATATTTGACCATTATTACTACAAAAGTATGACCCACATCACCCCTTCTTGATTTAAATTTTAATGTGCATAGTGACTATAGGCCAAATAATTCCCTAGTTAATGTGCATAGTGACTATAGGTTAGTGGAATGACCCATGGTGTAATCATGGAGGGTGTTAGTTCGAGATATTTCATCTGATTTTTCTTTATCCTTTTCCTGTTCAGTCACTCTTTGAGTATTATTTAGACCTAGTTAAGTTACCTAGTTTTGGAATATTTCTTGTTTTAAATTACATTACATTTCAAATTTAAATGTTAGTCTTTAGCCTAGTTTTTATATTTTATAATATTTCTTGAACATCTATATGTCTTAAGTAGCCATGAAGGCTTAAAATCAGCCCAAGGAGCGAGTTTTAAATTATTAAAAGGACAACTCAATGTTTTGGGCATTCTCGCAGCGCGAATCATCATTCTTCTTTATATGTGTGCTGTCGGAAAAGAGAATGATGATCAAAACGAATTTCAAGTAATGATTGCGTAGGAAGGATTTGGAAAATGGTTTGATAATTTGAAAAATTGCCCTGTATTGTGTATTAATGTTTTGTTATGGAGTATCTGTTCATTCCATTTCAATTCATTATAGCTCTGTTATACACTAACCCTTGGTTGGCTGTCATATTTTTGGTCACACCGGACATGCATGTATCATGTTTTGGGTTTAAATTTTTATCAGAAGGATAATCCCTATTGAAGGTAGCTTGGATTTACATCATATTATCCAGCGTCTTCAGTGTGTTCCTACATAGATGAAAAGGGCGAGCAAAACAAGCGAAAAATTGCTCATATTAGAACCAAAAGACATGGAATGGACTAAAACAATCCCACATTGTGCTCAGGATATAAAGGAGGCGGGTTGGTTTTCCATGTGTGAGAGAATACAGGGTCACAATGTTCAATTCACGGAGCATTTTGCTCTAAACTTTAAAGGTTCGGTGGTTTATTTTGGCGGTTTTGAATTTCAAGTGACTGAGGATTCAATATCAGCTGCAATTGGTGTAATCCTACAAAGCGAGAGGTGGTTTAAAAAATAACAATCCAATGCAGACTATAATCAATTATTGCTTCCTCAACATAAAAACCCCAATTGGAGCAAGGGGATACACAGAACCTTTCTACAGGGAGAATGGAGCGACATCTCAGGAATTATTCAACGTTATGTGACCTATGAGGGTAGATTTGATACAGTATTTATGTATCATTTAAGATTCCTAGTTCATATTGCAGGTATTAAGAAGTTGAACTTACCCTATTATATGCTAAAAAGTATTTCCAAGATGTCTACTAGGGTTCAAATCACCCTAAACATACAAGCCATAGTGTTTTTCATCATGGCTTGGTAAAGTTACTTGTTCTAGAGGAATTAAAGAAGCATAAAAGGTCATGGTCGCACTTCTTGTTTTGGTTCGGCTTTAAGCTTGAACAAGAAGAATCTGGTGGTAATGAAGATAATGAAAATAACAAAAAGAGAAAACAACCTGAAAATTCAAGGAAACAGTCTCTCAGAGGAAACATGGATGAAAAAACCACACAAAAGGAGGTCTCAGAGCACAAAGAGCAATGTTATGTTGAGATAGAGCCTATAGTGGAGAAATTAAATTCGCAAATGCTAGTTGAAACTCATAAGGGGCAAGAGATTTTAGAAGTCAAATCATTGGAATTTGTTCAGGGTCGAGAGGTTTCTGCTTCTTAATATGGTTTTCAAATTATAAAGAAAAGAGAAGAGGTCATTGACACCACTCACATGGTTGAAAAAATTGAGAAACAATGTATGTCTGAGCAGTATATCTCTGATTAAGAAATGTTTGATAGTTATATTCTGAAGCCAAAAACCATTAAATGGAGGCCAAAAACCCAAGCCACCAATAAGCTAAGATTTAACATGAGATCCCTTCTAGATCCTAAATTAAAGAAAGAGGTTGTAATCAACATTGAAGAATCTTCATATGAGGAAGATTGTAAATCTAAGAAAGTAGAAGAAATGTTGATTGGGTTTTTATAAAATATTGATGAAGGCCTTAGAAAATTCCCAAAATTTTTAGAAGGAAAATATACAGTTAAAAGGAATGTTGTGATGTAGGGTTCAGAGGATGAAGCAGAATCTGACCCTATATATTTTGAAAGCAAAGAAGAATGTGTAAATACACAGAATTTGGTTGATTATTTTATCTGACCAGATGTTGCAGCAGAAATGGATCATCCCATGGAAATGCTTGTAGATAAAATTCATTGTAGATAATAATTGAACATAGAAATTATTCAGAAAGAAATTCAGAAATATAAAATATAGAATGAACATTTAAATGAGTCCAATGATAGGATAATGTAGGAAAACCAGATGTTGAGAAAATATCTACAAGAACTAAACACAAAATTATGCAGAATTGGTCTAGGTAGCTAAAGAGGAATTTAAGAGAAGAAAGGTGACTCAACAGAGAAACAAGGATCTCACAAAGCATAATCATCAAAGGAAATCCCTGGCCCTGGATGGGTTAGTTGTGTTGGCGGAAGTAGCATGTCGTGTATGAGTCAATCTCCCATTTTCAAGGAATCTACGTGCCCAAAGAAGCTAAAGGAGGCTAGTCAAAGTCTAAGTGGTACTAGATAATCATCAAATGTTCGATACTGTTAAAATGATCCATGAAGCTTGGCTCGTCTCATTGAAATCGACAATTGTCTCAAGTCAATTGTAGAATTACATCTGGAAACTATCTTTAGGATTTATTTTTTATGAATCAAAGACTTGAATTAAATGTACATTTCTATTTTGACTATCTAGCTAATCTGCAACTATTTTGGGCAATATTCGATCCTTAGACTATGGATCTCAAAAACCGCTTTTAGAAATCTTTTTAGTTATAAAATTTAAAGAGTCGGATAGTAGAAGGGGTTACTAATATGAGGTCCGTGAGGATATTTTGGAGAGTTTAAGACATACACTCTGTTCAATTTAGAGACCTATAACTGATGCTGAGATTAATATCATATTTTAAGAGCCAGGTTTTAGCTTTCTTTTAACTTGAATGTTCTGCCATTTAATTTAAACTTTTGTTGTTACGAAATATTTGAATGCTATGTTATCTTTATGAATGCTCATATGGTGAATGAATATTCATAAAATCTATATCCAGAATTTGTTTATGATATGGTGTTTTCAAATGTCATGTGTGATTGAACAGTTGTTCCACATGCTACCATTAAGATTTTAAAACCTGAGTTATTTTGTTACATTATTCCTCTATTTTGGTTAGCATCTCATTATTTTCAGGGTATGATGTTTTTAGATGTCTTATACTCACTTCCTTTTTACATGCAATCCCTTAATGCCTCATTTAACCTACCTTTGAATCCAACTTTTAAAATATGAGGTGCCTAAACTCTGTATCCCAGTAGTCTAGTATAGAATTTAGGACTAACAGAGGGGACATTATAGTCCTCCCAACCCAAGTTTTCTTATCCTCAAGCAATTGAGAACCCGAGTGTTGCAGTACCTGTTCACATTCACATGTATCATCCTCACTTGGTAGAACCTTCCACTAAACAAAGTACTCTCAGATGGTTATGTTTCTCAACTTCCTTTCTCTCACCTATGAAACTATTTCTGGAACCAAAATCAATTTTCCTTCATCATATAATTGAGGAAGCTCTGTTGAAATTGTCACATTTTGTCCAACTTCTTTCTGGAGACATGAAACATGGAACACGTTATGGATCTTGGTTCCTTGTGGGAGCTCCAACTCATATGTTGATTCCCAAACTCTCTGCACAATTTTGTAAGGCTCATAGAACCGAGGCTTCAATTTTTCAACTCCTTTCCCCTTGAGTGATGACTATTTGTATGGTTGTAACCTCAAGTATACCAAATCATCCTCCTGAAAACTACACTCTATTCTATTCCGATTTGCATATAATTTATGTTGATTTTGAGTTCTTTGTAAGTTATCGTTGAGTGTTTTTAGGATGTATTGACTTTACCTGAATCCAATATTTAGATTTAGGTTCTCTACTATCTTGAAATATTCGGTCAACAAAAGTAGGAGCTCCATAACCATACAATGCTTTAAATCGAGACATACCAATGGATATGTGGTAATTTGTATTGTAACAATGCTCACCCAAATGCAGCCATTTAATCCAAGCTTTATGCTATCACGTCACATAATTCCTCAGATATCCTTCTAACCATTGGTTGACTCTCTTTGTTTTTCCATCAGTTTGGGGGTGGTAGCTAGTACTAAGATTCAAATCTGTTCCTACCAATTTGAACAATTCTTTCCAAAATGATCCGGTAAATTTGCTATCTCTATTACTAAGAATAGTTTTTGGAAAACCACGCATCTGAACACTTCTCTAAAGAAAATATCAGCCACTTGTGCAGCTATATAAGTGGATGGAATAGAAAATAAATGAACAAATTTAGTGATTATATCCACTACTACATATATACAATCTATTCCGTGTACCTTGGGAAATCCGGTGATGAAATCCATTGAGAGGCTTTCCCACTTTTGTTTAGTAATAGGTAAAGGTTATAGCAGACCTACAGGGTATGTATGCTCTATATTATTTTGCTGACATGTGTCGCATTCCCTCACATACTTTACGACATCATGTTTTAGGCCTTTCCAAGTGAACCTCTCTATTATCTGTCTATATGTATTCAAATAACCCCGGTGTCCTTCCAGTGGTGAGTCATGAGTTGCTTCCATAATATTTTGCTTCAAGGATGGTTCCAGGACCAAATAAATCCAGTCCTTATAATATATGACCCCATTGATTATCTTTTATTGGTCATCTTGAGTCAATTTGTCCAGCAACTCACAAGAAAACTTGTTTTCAAAGTACTCTACTCTTAGTTGAGCTTTCCAATATGTTGAAATTTCCATCAAAGAGATGGTTGGTTTTCTAAAAAGGGAATATGAAACCACATTCTTTTTTCCCTTCATGTACTCTATATCAAAATCACAATCTTGTACTTTTCTCACCCATTTTTGTTGCATGTCATTCAACTCCTTTTGATTCATAAAATGTTTCAAACTATTGTGATTTGTTTTGACAACAAACTTGTTTCCCACTAGATATTGCTGCAATTGTTTTCTTTCAAAGGAAATAGGTTGTTTATTTTTCATTACGATAGCTCCAATGCCTTCTCTGGAAGCATCACACTCAAGCACAAAAGTCTTAGTGAAATCTATTAAAGAAAGGACCGGACAACTACCCATCACTTCCTTCATTTTTTTGAAGGATTTCTCAGCTTCCTTTGTCCAAAAAAAGTCTCCCTTCTTCATGAGATCAGTCAAAGGGGCTAACAACTGTGAGAATCCTTTTACAAACCTCCTATAGTATGTACAAATTCCAATAAATCCCCTCAACTCTGTCACATTTTTGGGAGTTGGCTAATCAAGGATGGCCTGGATTTTCTCCATATGAACCTTAACTCCATATTGTCCAATAAAATGACCAAGATACCACATCTGATTCATCCCAATCTCATATTTGGACAACTTTGCATATAGCTATTATTCTGCCAAAATATTCAGGACATCCTCCAAGTGATGCAAAGGTTCCTCTAATGTCTTGCTATAAATCATAATATCATCAAAAAAATACTAACACAAACTTGTGTATTTGCTTGTTGAATATTGTGTTCATGTTGGAATGTATAAGGTGCATTATACAAGCCAAAAGGCATGACTAGGAATTCAAAATTACCATAATGATAGCAGAAGGCTGTCTTTTGCACATTTTCTCCCCTCATTCAAATATTGTGATATCGAGAGTGGAGATCAATCTCTTAGAATAACTTGGCCCCATGCAGTTCATCCATCAACTCATAAATACAAGGAATGCGGTATCGGTTCTTAATAGTATTCTTGTTCAAGGCCCTATAGTCTATGTGTAGCTAGGGTTTTCACCCTAGCTTGTGCAAATGAGCACCTACTAAGGAGAATGGACTCCTTAGTAGCAGTTCAATAAACAGTAAATTAAAATGTTAAAACAATATAAATTCTAAACTAGCATGAGCATTAAGAAACGTAACAAAACATGGAATATAAATGGTTTTTCTTTTGTATTAAAATTTTACCTCAAGTGTAGAGGTTGGTGGAGTTCTTGCAATGATCCAAGAGGGTTGCTCCAAAATCCAACTTTGCTCCTTCTCCTTTCTCCAATGATGGAAATGGGCCAAAAGGGGCACTCAATGGTGAAAGTAGCTCAAGGGTGAGCTAGGCTTTCAAGAGTGATTTTGGCAGAGTAAGGGTGTACTTGATTGTGGATATGAAATGAGGGGTCTACATCACCTATTTATAGGTTTTTGGTGGTGGAGTGCTAGCCCATGGTTTTGGGAACCATATGGTTTAGGTCAGCTGTATAGGGTTTTTTCCTCCTTTTTCCTCTTTTTCCTCCTTTTTTTATATTTTTTATTCCCTTTTTAGAGGGTTTTTGCTATTTTGGAGGAATTTTGGGGGGAAAAGGAGTTTTTTAGCCTTTTTATGGTTTTGTGGCCTTTTGGAGGCTTTTTAGGCCTTTTGGAGGATTTTTAATGGGATTTTAGGGTTCTGAAGGTAAATATGGTAGGAAATATGGTCAAATGAGTCATGTAATGGGTAGATGAGGTAGTGAGCACTTTTTGGGTGTTAACAGATTTCCCCCTAATGTGTGAGGGCAGGAGCTCATCGTATGGCCGATAGACATCATAAGTCCTGTATGGTTTTCCTAGGGTGTGGAGAAGAGAAGAAACAAACTAGAGCCCAGAACAATGGTCCGGAACAAACTGCAAAAACTAAAAGTACATAACCTCAATAATGGATGAGGAATAAGTTGATCATATGGATGAGGCGGGCATTCCCATGCTCGTATCAAGATATAGAATAATAACAACAATGGGGTCCAAAATATGGGGACCTGACAGACACATGACCTCAAATAATGAATGAGGAAGAATCTCAGTACATGGACGAGGCGGGAATACCCATGCTCGTATGAAGATACATAAAAAATAACTGTGAGGCCCAAAAAAGGGGGACCTGTAGTATACATAGAGAACCACTGTGTACATCATAAGGGTCCAAAGGGGACGCAAATCGGGGACATACTGTTGGGCTGACCATGTCGGAGCTGAAGAACTGATACACTGGAATAACAACAGTGCTACTGAGTGTGGTACTAGAGGAACTGATGAGCTGCTGGATCATAGTGACAAGGGGTCATACTCTCAATGGTACACTGAACTGGAACTGAACTGGGTACTCAAGGAAGCATATAACTGGATGGCTTCCGAATACAAGCGCCAACGCAACCCGGACATCCACGGGAACATATAACTGGGCGTTCTGAAGTGACTCACCAATGTGCTAGAGTCGGGGGAGATCCGGGGTCTTCGACCAATAATGGAAGGGATATAAACCCTGCGCGATTCTCAATGATGCGATCAAGGTGTTGAAGTTGAGCATGTGAGAAACAACCACTCGGAGAGGCAATGATGACTCCTCTCAAAATGGTCCGTAGGCACCCACCACAGATGGTGATGGGTCCAAGGCTCAGGGACCTCTTGGTCTATCCTCTAGAATAGAGGGGTTGTCGTCGACAAAGGGAGACCTGCAACTAGCAAGGCAATGATGTTTCCTTGATAGGAGCGCGAGGTGGAGAACCGAAGTGTGAGAGTACTGATGGTAGGACTGACATACGATGGGGGATAACTGGCCAAGTAGAGTGGGTGGACTCAAACTTCCTTTGTTCAGAGTATGATGGCGGGGATGATCGGGTAGCATATGAAACTGACTGATGGGAAAGGGATCATAGTTGTAATGGATCAAGGATAGTGACTGGGATGAGGGATACTCGAGCTGGTGTAAAATGGCAGGAGACTGCAGAATACTCTGAACAAAGGCGACCTGATTGGGGGTGCTGCCGAGATGATCGATCATAGTGCCAAAAGGAACGGGGGGACTTCTTCATTGGTTAAGGAGCTAGAAGAAGTGGGTGAGAAATGGTACTGTCGTGTGGATTTATACGAGCCCAGGACAGTTCATGCTCGTGATTGCTTTCAATTTTAAGGAGTCTGAAAGCGATAAGAAGACTCTAAAATAATGGCATGGTACTGTCGTGTGGATTTGTACGATCCCAGGACAGTTCATGCTCATGGTTGCTTTCAATTTTAGAGAGTCTGAAAGTGATAAGAAGACTCCAGGGGGTTGCTTTTTCGTGTGTTATTCTCCAAGGCCCAAAGAAGCATAAAAGGATGCAATGAAGAACTCTTCTGGCCGGTGTGACTAGATTATTCCTTTTTCGTAATTAGTCTACCAGATATGGAAAAGGGTTAAAATTATACTAGATAGATGCCCTTTCAGGTACTTTAACGAGCATGAAAGGAAGCAAGATTGCTCGACGATCTTTTCATTGTTTTAGGAGTCAGAAAAGAGCTTAACAGAAACTCCCTAAGTGCCTTTTTCGTAAAGGACTTGTCCGGCCCGAAAAAGGGATAAAATTACACCAAACAAAAGGAATGGCCAGGAAAGGAGGAAGTGCTTAGTCAAGGAACATTGATGATGACCAAGAATGAGGGTAGGGGGGAACACTGGTGGGCCTCCTTGCAGGGTAATGAATGGTGGCAAAATAATGAAATAATTGCAGTATGACAGGAGTGAATGGCTCATGTTACCTTCCTCAAAGGCCTCAGGAGCAGGAATAGGATCCTTAAACCAGTCAACTTTGGTGGGAAGGAAATATTTGGACTCAACCGCGAATTGGGTAGCGGTGGTAGAGGAGGATTCTTCTGGGAGGAAATAGGAATGATGGTGCATGTCGTCCCAGGGATAATCTGGGGCAGTGAGAGCCTCTAGAATCTCCTCATCATTGCGGAAAGTTTGAGTTGTCAAATCAGTTGACGAGGGAGTGGTAGTCGAAGAGATCATATAAATGGTATTAATCTCGCCGGATGGGGATGATACTGAGGGGTGGATCTCCTCAATTGTGGGGGGTGCCGTCTCAAGGTTCAAATTATTCATCTCGTAGAGAGCTGCTCTGTAATCTGGGAGATCAGGACAGTGATGTGAGTAGTGGCCGTAAATACCGCATATAGCACAAGGGTGGTTGGTACGTAGTGATTTATCACGAGGCTTAGGGGTTGGATCGAGTTCGACCACCGGGATGTTGGGGTCATCATCAAGCATTTGCATGTGCTCCTGTAATGCAGGTAATTGTGGACATTGATGAGTCAGATGGCCTAACTCATCACACAACAAGCATTTGCGGGGAGCACGAAACACGGGAGGGGGTTTAACTGTCTTGGGAGGGGGTACAGCAGTGTATGGTTGTGGGCCTCTGCCCCCAGTGGGCTTGATAAGAGGAGGGGGATTCATAGATGACTAAGGGGTAGCGAAACCGGGAGGTGGTTGACTAGTAGTGACAATGGGTTACACCAGTTGGAGGACGACATTTGGTGTCGGCGAGGGAACGAGAGGCGAAAGATACCAGACGGGTAATCCTAAGGTTAACCCAGGGAGGTTGAGGGTAGCCATAACCGGGGCGCTTACTACTCCCGAGGGAGGGACTAGGAAGGGGATTGTGTGGATGGGTGTAACACCAATGTGACTAGGTACCAATGGTGGTTTGGGTAACAAGGGCGGTTGATTGTTGGGTGTTTGTGTATTGTGGGAGAGGGTACATAGGTCAGATACTTCGGTCGCAGGTGATGGGGGGGGGATGGACTGGAATATGGAGGTCATCGGTGTATCTAAGTAAACGCTAGGTCCCACGAAGGAAACAAACGAGGTAGCGACACCACTAACAAGTTGTTCAACCATGGGGAAAGCATTTTCGGGTGCAACGGGGGCATTTGGATCGTAATAGGTGAGTTGGTTGACCTTGACCATGCGTCCGTCACGGGGGAACATCACGGTATGAAAAATGGAGGAGGCAACCGCCCGCATGGCATACATGTAGCTGCGGCCAAGTAATAGGTTATAATCAAGTTGGGCATTGATGACCTCTATGTCGATGAGCAAGGATTTTCCAGCCAACTAGACAAGGACATTGGCTAAGAGACCTTGGGGTTGAGCCGAACAGCCGTCGTAGGCTCGCATAGTAGTGGTGGACTACTGGAGAGTAGGGGATCCCAACTTCTGCTAAACGAATGTGGACATAACGCATGTAGAGGCACCTTCATCGATAATGCACCGATGGATGACAAGATTCCGAATGGAAACAGAAACTTGGAAGGCTAAAGTGGAAGGCAGGCATGGTTTGGATTGGTCGAAATCGAATGCCATCAATTGTGAATCATTTGGGTCAATAGCACCAATGGCAGAGAGCAAAGTCTTGCGCTGTGAAGGACAGTTTTTTAAGACTTCTAACACAGACATGGCTGCGGGAGATTGGGCTAAGTCATCTACAATGTTGTAATTTGACGCAGCGCAAGCATTGGGGTTATTGTTGATACGACGAAGTGGGAAACGAGGTGCTTTGGAGGCGCCATCGAGTGGAGCCGGAGGTATACGTAACGTCTGATTAGTGGGATGAGCGTTAGTGTTTTTGTCAACGGGAGGGGCTTCAGGGGTGGAGCCATATTGGTTCCGACGGGTTTGGAGGTTGACATCAGCAGACGACATCATCAGCAAGTGGTGAGTACATGAGTCGAACATGGGTTGGTCAGGAGCGGCGTAAGTGATCTGTTGTTGTGGTGACGCATTGCCTTGAGGGGGGCCAATGGCTGAGTGTTCACTACGCCTTGGATTGGTAAGGGGTTTTGCAGCACCAAAGGTTGTTTCTGAGGGGGTGGGGGGTTGGGCGGCGCTTGAGGAGCCGCATGCCCTTGGCGATGGGCATCATCAACCCAGAGTTGTCGAGATCGCTCCAAATGTGGGCAAGCATGTGTGTAGTGGCCATAGACCCCGCAAATAGAACAAGGATGGTTTGTTTGCAAATTAGGATTTTTAGCCTGCTTGAGTAGTCGATCAGGGTTTTGGTTGGCAGGTGCCGCGTTATTGTTGTCTGGGGGATTAGGAGGTTGACCACCTTGGTCTGGAGGAGGGTTGTTCCCATGGTTACAGCCTTTGCCACGGTTTTGTTGGCCCTGTTGGCGCTGGTTGTTTTGGTTCTGCTGCGGATTTTGTTGGGCGTAGACTTTCCCTTGGGCAGCAGGGGGGTTCTGGGGTTGTGCAGGTGCGGGAGCAGGCTGCAGTGGATAATAAGTAGGTGGAGGCTATGCAGGTGCTGAACCTTGTGGGGGTTGTTGATACGTCTGCAGAGCGGGTTGTGGGTTTGCCGCAGGGGTAGCCTGTGGCAGGTAATAAGCAGGTTGGGCTTGCGAGGACACAGGAGCTGGGGTAGCCTGTGGATGGCAATACGACTGAGGTGCGACTGGGGGAGCATAAGCAGGGGATGCGTGTCCAAAGCACAGAGGTGGACATGAGGGTCCGTGAGAATGGTGGTGATGTGTCATAGGAGCATACGAATTGGTTGCTCCGAATTGAGATGTAGCCCGCGAAAGGTCGAGGCCAGGGATAGGACGTGCTATGGAAAAGGGTTGGGGATGCGAGGTAACACAGCCAATGATGCCGTTTGCGGCATGGGATGCCCCCAGTGCATCATGTTGGGAGGAATTGTCGCGAGGGGCATCAGGTATGATGGTATAGAGATAACTCGACTGGGCGTATATGAGGTCAAATTGTTGGGCTTTGAGGATGGCCTATTCTTCAGACTAGGGTCGTTTGGATGTCACATCCTTGGCAATGACAGGAAGGAGAGATTTTAGGAACCAATCTAAGAAGATACGGTCATCTAACTTGATTTTGCAGAGGCTGCGGCGTCGACGCCACTCATGAATGTGGTCAGTGATGTGGGTAGCCGTGTTTTGTCTGCAAGACAGTAGGATCTCAACTCCCGCATCATAGCGGACAGGTAACTGAAAGAAATGCAGGAAGGTCAAGGCAAGGGAAGTAAAGGTGGCATGGGTCCCATGGGGTTGCTCGATATACCACTTAGCTGTAGAGCCAGTGAAGGTGCATTGTAACAGATGGAGGCGGACAGAGTCGTCCACTATGGAGTTGGAGGAACACCATAGATGGAAGGACATAATATGGTTATGGGGGTCCTCACCTGCCTTTCCCTCAAACTTAGGGATTTCAGAGGGGAGCTTGGTGGGCATGTGAAGCCACGCAGGGTCGTGTCTGATAGGATCTTTAGTCAGTCTAGCTAGGTCAGGAAGGTTGAGGCTAGCCATGAATGGAAAACTAGTAGAAGGATGTGACATACTAGTGGGTTGGACCATGTTGGGGCCAATGCCCCCAAGTGTAGGGGCAGGGTTTGGGAGGTTGCCCCCAAGTGTAGGGACGAACGTGGTATGGGATGGTCCTGCACCGCCAAGAGTAGTGTGAGTCACTAATGGAGTGGGAATAGGTATTCCAGTGACTGGAATAGGTGCAGTAATCGGAATGGTAGAGGTGGGCCCCATCGAGGGCATACCCAAAGCAGGTGTGGTAGCTGGTGTGGTGGTGGATGCTCCACCAATGGTCCCTACAAAGAAAGGGGTGGAAGTCACGCCAGCCATGGGGCTGGTTGGTGCAGTGTAAACGGGGTTCTCGGACTCTGCCTCATAATCAGAGGTAAAATAGGGGGCATCTAGCTCGGGCGACGAAGATCTATGCCGTTGACAAGTGGATTCAAGTGACAAGGCTCGAGATCTATGATGAGTGGTATCAAGTGATGAAGATCTGTGTCGATGACGGGAGGTGTCAAGTGAACCGTGCTGCGGGGGCTCGCCCCGGAGGCACCGAGAATGTCTCGGGGACTCAATGGTGACAAATGGTGTCAAATATCTGGGGGTTGTGTTGAGTGAAAAATAGCTCAAAAATCCTAATGCAACCGAGTGTGTAGAAGGAGAGCTCAAAAAATATGGCACTCGGGCCAACAACCAACTCAAAACACCTACTGTAACAGCTATGCTACAATAAGTGGAGTATCAACAGAAATGATCATAATACCAACAAGCAGCAGGTTTCCTAAAAAATGAAAATAGTGGACTCACTAGACCAAAAGGAGGTAAGGGAGCATGAAAACACCTAACTAAATAGTATTCTGACTCAACTAGACATATCCTTTGCAAGGTGATGAAATCCAAGTCAGACAATATGGATAGTAGAACCAAGTGGCTAAAGATATCCCCCTACCGGGAGGGACACCGAGTAGTCAATCCTAGAAGAAAGGCAACTAAGATACCCCGTTCATGACACGTCCAGAAAAGGTGAATCTATCGTTTGGTCCTTTTACCGCAGTATCCCCATACAAGGATACCCCCAAAACTGCGAAAGGTAGCCTTCGGTTACTGAATGGATTGCGGTATTCCACTCAGGCCTCCGGAACCAGTCTGGCGACTTCAACCCTCCTAGGGGAGAGGCCCTCTGATAAACTGGTTGTGACCGTGCCAAAAAATACTAGGGGATTTTGGTTCCCTAATGGAAAACAGCTATGTCTCAAGTGTAAGCAACCGAGGGGTGTTATTTGGATGCCTATCCCCCCAATCCTACCTAACTACAAAAATTCTTATGTGTTCCCCAAGTGGGGTTAGAATGTTGGTTGTGTTAAGTAGTTTTTTAAGGCTCACTTGAATTAGGTGACAGAGTGTGTGCGTGTGAGATGATGAACCCAAGTAAAAGTGCCACAAGGGGGGCAACTTTCTAACTAACAATAACAAGACAGAATGTAAACTTTGAAATGCAAAATTTTCTCTTTTTCAAATTTTAAAAAATGATTATGTAAATGGAACAGAAATAAAACTGCAAAAAAGGCTGTAGGGAAGTATGGCTGCAGGTAGGACAGATGGCTGTGCAGGTGCAGAAAATAGTGCAACAAAGTGCTGGGTTCAAAACAGGGAAAAAATTGCAGAAAGCAGACCGCTGGTCTGTGGAAAATACCGACGGTCGGACCGCGGGAAATAGAGAAACAGTCGCGGACGAGTTGCGGATTTTTGACCGAAAGAGGCAGTCGGACCGCAGGAAACAGGTAAAAATCCGCAGGCGGGTTGCAGGAAAATGGCTGAAAGTCGCAGGCGGAACGTAGAAAAAAGGCCGACAGACGCAGTCGGGTTGCAGCAAAAGGGTTGAAAGCCACAGTTGGGATGCGGGAAAAGGGCCGGCAGGCGGGTTGCAGAAAACTGGCTGAAAGCCGCAGGCGGGACGCCGGAAAATTTTTTTTAACAGCCGCAATCGGATCGCAACAAACAAGCTAATTAGCCGCGGTCGGATCGCAGGTAACAGACTTGAATCCGTCGGCAGGTCGTCGGAAATAGTCTGAGAGCCGTGGTCGGGTCGCAGGTAAATGCCTGAAAGACGCAGTTGAAACGCAACTGCGGGGGTAAAAGACGTGGTTTACGGCAGCCGAAAGGGACAGCCGAAAGAAAAAGACAGGAAAATATTTAAAAACTATAACCAAAAATTCAAACCAAGTGGAGTCGCCAAAATTGTAGCTAGGGTTTTCACCCTAGCTTGTGCAAATGAGCACCTACTAAGGAGAATGGACTCCTTAGTAGCAGTTCAATAAACAGTAAATTAAAATGTTAAAACAATATAAATTCTAAACTAGCATGAGCATTAAGAAACATAACAAAACATGGAATATAAATGGTTTTTCTTTTGTATTAAAATTTTACCTCAAGTGTAGAGGTTGGTGGAGTTCTTGCAATGATCCAAGAGGGTTTCTCCAAACTCCAACTTTGCTCCTTCTCTTTCTCCAATGGTGGAAATGGGCCAAAAGGGGCACTCAATGGTGAAAGTAGCTCAAGGGTGAGCTAGGGTTTCAAGAGTATTTTGGCAGAGTAAGGGTGTACTTGATTGTGGATATGAAATGAGGGGTCTCCATCACCTATTTATAGGTTTTTGGTGGTGGAGTACTGGCCCATGGTTTTGGGACCCATATGGTTTAGGTCAGCTGTATAGGGTTTTTTCCTCCTTTTTCCTCTTTTTCCTCCTTTTTTAATATTTTTTATTCCCTTTTTAGAGGGTTTTTGCTATTTTGGAGGAATTTTGGATAATTTTGGGGGGAAAAGGAGTTTTTTAGCCTTTTTTGATGGTTTTGTGGCCTTTTGGAGGCTTTTTAGGCCTTTTGGAGGCTTTTTAATGGGATTTTAGGGTTCTGAAGGTAAATATGGTAGAAAATATGGACAAATGAGTCATGTAATGGGTAGATGAGGTAGTGAGAACTTTTTGGGTGTTAACACTATGCACATTCTCGTTGTTTCATCCTTCTTCTTCACTAGGACCACTGAAGACACAAATGGACTCGCACTTAGCCTTATGAGTCCCAACTCAAGAAGTTCTTTTATGGCCCTTTCGATTTCATCTTTGAACCTCTTGGGGTGTTTTTATGGTTGGGTGACGATGGGTTGAGTTCCCACATCAAATTCTATGGTGTGATCCACTCCTCTGTATGGTGGCCTACTAGGAGGAAGGTCTTCAAAAACCTTCTCATGCTTATGTAACAACGTCCTTATGTCTTCCTGATACTAAGAGGTTTTCATTGCAGGCTTCTTATCTATGAACAAACATTATGTTCCCCATTATATATATCCATGCCTCGGGATATCCCTCATACTATGTGTTGAAACCACCTTATTGGGATAAGTGTTCACACCCCTTAAGGTCACTTGGTTCCCATCAGACCCCCTAAATCTCATTTCAGGAAGCTGATAGTTCATGGTATGTTCTCCAATGGAAAACAACCATTATACTCCCAATACTAAGTTCGTATCAGCTACATCCACCACATAAAAACTAGTTATCACCATATAGTTACCTATGGTGAGTTGTAGTTTAGGAATCCACCTACAACAATACATGTAATTGTTACCTAGTATCATCACAGTGAATCTATCAATTTTTTTAGTGGGAAGGTTCCTTCTATCCACCAGTGCAACATCGATAAAGTTATGAGTGTCTCCTCCATCAACCAACATTGTTACACTTTGACCTTGCACCACTCCTTTGAATCTGAGGGTGTGAAATCAAGGAACTCCACTAGATAGTACAACAATGACACTCTTTCTGTAATCAGGTTGGAGCTGCTCCTCTTTTGTTTTCTCGTACCCATATTCCTGTACTAGTTCCTGCTCCTCACCATATTCATCCTCCTCACTATCAAGGAAGTATTGTATGGAGTAGTCCTTCCCTTTTGCACACTGTTGTCCTAGAACCTAAGGCTGTTGGCATGTGAAACACAACTTCTTCCTCCTTAGTTCATCTTGGATATTGTTATCCTTCTTATTTTTCGAGGTCGAATATTTTTGGAAAGGATTCTTATCCTTGAAATTGGATGGAAAGTTTGGTTTTGGAGGAAATATGGTTTTTTGAATTGCATCCTAAAGATACAGAGTACGATTAATGGCATCCTGCAGTGTAGTGGGTCTGTAAGCCTTCACCAATCCCTTTAATGTCTCTTCTAATCCTTTTGTAAACAACAGTACTAAGGGATACTTAGATATGCATGTGACAATAACTGTAGTCCTTTGAAAATATAAAATGTAGGCTTTGGTTCCCATCTTCTTAAATTGGGCCAGCTCTTTGAATGGCATCTCTAGATATTTTCTATCAAATCTATCTATGAGCCTCCTCGTAAAATTTTCATATGTTGTGATATTGGCATGACCCAAGGTCCTCATACCATGGTACCACCAGTCATTTGAATCTCCTTCCATATTTAATGTATCCATTTTAATGGCATCTACTTCTACCATGGGATTCAGGTGGAAGTATGTGTCAAGTTTATACACCCATGATCTGGAAGTCCATTAGGAAGACCCATTGAAACTTGGAAGAGTAACCTTTCCAAGGGTGCGTTGCAACTCAAAATTGTGAGCATGCATTCTATTGAATCCTTTTGGTCTGCTTCAATATTTAAAGTTGTAGTACTCATAGAAATACATGGATTCCTTGAAGTCAGCACTAATAACTCTATATTCCTCAAGGGACTCATCTTGTTCATTCTGCATTGTTTCTCCCACTATATGGGTATCTGGGAATTTCGGCATTGTGGATCTAGGATGATGTTTTGTACTTGTGAGGGAGTTTTTGTGGAACATTTCATGACATATGCACTTCTCTATGAGATGTCAAGGTTTTTTTGTCTTCATCATGAGCGACACTGCTACTGCCTTCACCATTTTTTATTCCGAAAGCATAAGCTGCCAACTTTCCCATAAACTCCCTTGTCTCCTCTTAACTTTTCCTAGCATAATCTTGTCCCTTGTCCAACCTATATAAGGTTTCCCGTAGGTCTCTCATGAACAATTCCTTATTCTCCTCATTAGTGACTTTGCTGGAAACAGACTCTATACTCTTATATGTCCTTGGTTTTTTTCGAATCACACCTTCAACATAATTTAGTTCCTCTTCCAACCAAATAATTTCTCTGCTTCTATGCCTACTGGAGGTGATATTTTGAAGATACCAGTGACTCATTTATCTTCTTCATATCCAACAAATTTCAATAATCATGCTCTGATACCACTATAGTGTACCCAACTCGAATCAAGGGAGACTAGTTCAAATTTGGGCATATGAAAGCCCCTAGATTTCGAGCTTTTCCAAACACCTCCTAATCGGCTTGAATTTTTCCAAAACGCTCCAACTCAACTCAAACACACCCAAACATAGAAAAATATCTCACTAACAGAATTCAAGGAACTCTTATGAAATTTTTATACATAAAAACGTATGATTGTACAACCACGATTGAAAATCTACACATAGATCAACCGATAGCTCAAATATTGGACACAACATGAGGAAAATATTGTGGATAATTATTATGAAAGGGACGATATTAGATAGTATATATATTTCTGCTATAGCAGCTATAAAATCACAAATAAATATGCTACAGAGAGAGGAGAGATGGCTTTCCAAAACCAGTAGAGAAAGAAGGGGAAAATCTTGTTCCCAATGATAGATCGGTTCCACTAGTGCGCCCTCCACAGGAAAATTTCAACACCAACTTGCATATTTTCCTCCTAGAGTGCACCCTCCAACAGATAGGGGTGAGATACAGCCATTAGAACATCCCTCTTGAGATCTGCACAACCTCTAGTGCGCCTTCCTCAACCAGGAACTACCACAACACAATTTGCAATCCGAAAAAACACCAACAAACTTTCACTACTAGAAACTGAGACTCTAACACACCATCATGAAATCAAACCTGAAAATGAACATGGACCTGATATTATTCAATTGAGGATCTATAGATAAACCAAAGTGATTCCCCGTCTCATACCAACTAGGGTGGAATATTTCACCACCGAAACCATTTTACAATTGCAAGGGGCACATCTTCCAAGCCTGAAAAGAACTATGGATCTCCAATTTGAAATTACAAATGACCGAAATCCCTCTTAAAGGTTCCTACATCCTTTTTATAAAATTCATTGAAGCATTTCCCCCTCATTCTAGAATTCTCCCCAAAAAATAATAATAAAATTTGAATTATTAGAGATAATAATTATTCGTGACACATCAACTCCCTCTCTAATGTTATTTTTGACCAAATAGGACTTTTAGCCTTCCTTGACAATTCAAATTAGAGATGCTTTCCTTTATTTGGGGGAGTTACAACTACCTTGTGGATCCACTCTTCCCTCATGTGCCCTCCTTAGCTAATTTTAGGACTTGGTGCGTGTCATAGCTTGTCATAAATTTTGCCATAGGTTGTCATAGATTCCTTGGGGGTTACACTTCACTGATGCACCCTCCTTGGATATTTTTATCCTGATGCTCCTTCATGAGATTCCTTAGTATTTACTCTTCCCCTAGTGTGCCCTTCCTTGACTATTTTTAGCCCTGGGAGCTACAGCTCATTATATGCCTTCATGATAGGATTCCTTCCACCTTGGATGGGAGTTCCACCTCATATGGGGCCCATTCATCCTCCTATGTGCCTTCCTTGGCTGATTAGACCATTTCCACCTCATTTATAAATATTTGGCCATTATTATTACAAAATTATGACCCACATAACCCCTTCTTGATTTCAATTTTAATATGCATAGTGACTATAGGACAATTAATTCCCTAGTCAATTTGATTTCCACTCGAACCTATGGGAATTAGATAGGTTAGTGGAATGACCCATGGTGTAATCATGGAGGGAACATTACACAAACCATGTCCAAGGCTATGAGACTAATACATAGTGGTGGTTCATGAGACTAATAGGCCATGGATATCATTGGAAAGTCATGCTTGTTAGGTGTAGGGTGTTGTTCTTGGCCCTTGATTCCTAGAAGCATCGTTTATTGTATAAGGATGAAGTTTCATCCCCTTACCATGTCAAAGACCCCAATACCCATACATAATGTTCAAATCCTTCTAATGCCATTGATATCCTCACTTGTAAGTGAAGGATATATATTGGGAAAAAGAGAAAGAATAATATGAATTATGAATTTTACTCACAATATTGTGTGCACATTCTAGGAATGTGCACACAATTTTTTACATATACACACTTTAGAATGTGCATATGTGTAGCATGTGCGCAATCTTGAAATTCAAGTTTGTTCTTGTGCAGTTGAGAATTTATAAATACATATTGGTTGACTTTTTTTCTTTAGATTTAGGTTTGAAATGACAAATCTAGTGCTTTCCTGCATTTTTAAATACCTCTCAATATCTCTATTTTCACATTTTTTATACAGGCTACAAATATCCACCGCTTATGAAATTACACACACATACATATTTGACAATGTAGATTCCATATGTGTATATTTTTAAATAATATTTTTTAATATTTTTATTTATTGTTTTCCTTGATATTTATCAAAATCTCAAAATACATAGGTTTATTATTCACGCTATAATGTTTTTTCTCCTAACCCATTTAAAAATATATATATATGTTGCACTAGTAAAGATCAAGATCTATAATCTAAAAAAAATGATTATATTAAGACTCTCATACCCTTCACTAATGCACGGCCTCATAATCCCAATGGTATAATTACTTTCATGTTTTTTTTAAATATAAAATTAAGATTATAAATTCCATCATTTAGATACTCAACCTTGCACTAACTAGAACATATGCATTATATTTTGCATGAAAAGAAACATATCATTGTTATTAAAACTCGTATTCCATAATCACACAAAAATTCTATAAGTAAAAATTATATATTCTAAAGGATAATTCAATTTCCTACATCTCATATGTTTACACCATATTCAAATTCATTGTCAAAGTACCTAGAATCATCCCTTTAATTGGACATATTATTATTTAGCTATGTTTTCAATGCCACTAACACATCATGAGACCATCCTTAGCTTTCTCTCTCCTTGGAGCATAAGAAGAAAAAATGCATTGCAATTCACATGCACTTCATTAACAACTCATCCAGGATGGTGTTTTTAGCTTTGTACCGAAAACTAAGTTGCAAACATCTTCACTAAACCTTTGGCATCGCCTCGTTTTCTTCAATTGCAATTGATGCTTAGAGTGAAGAAATATGTCCTAGGGGGGTCACCTTATGTCCTCCTACCTTCATATGTTTTAATGTTGTTTTCTCCTTTCCTTAGCTTATGAGAATTTGTATTTGAGTACCTTATCAAGCCTTGTTGTCAAGACCCCTTTTTGTCTTCTTGTGTTTCCTCCCTATATTTTGCTTAAGCAAGGATGTTAGTGTTCTTTTCCAACAACATAGTCAATTATATAGTTGTCGTAGTTGTAAGCTTATATATGTTAGTACTCATTAACCAAACTATAATAGTTATCCTTCACAAATGCTAGGCATACTCTCATTGATATAAATAAAGTGCGAAAAAAAAACACATGTATGTCATGTTGGTTGTGGAGCCTGATCTTCTTAATTCGGATATGTTGTTGTTTCAGCTTTATTTGTACCCCAGATTTATATGATATGCAAGTGTACTGTACACTCATCTCAACGGGGGGTACGGGGGGGGGGGGGGGGGGGAATCACCCTCCCACAAGGATTTGGGGGCAAGCGGGCCCCCAACGGGGGTTCAGGGGTAGCGCCCCCGAAAAAGGGAGTTCAAGGGCGAATCCCCCGAAAGAAATTTTATGGGTTGTTTTGTTGGCCAACAGTTTACGGGCCCATGGTATTGGGTAGCCCGTAGTATTTTCCCATGGAAATTCCCTTTAAAAGGAAAACATTGTAATAAGGCTATGAAATGTATTGTAGCATTGTAAAGATCTATGTGATTGTGTAAGAGAGACTGAGAGAGATTGAAGAGGAAGTTGCAAGGGATGTGTTGCAGGTTGTATCCCTTCATTTTTTGGATGGTATAATAATAAAATGACTAGAAATTTCTCTATGGACGTAACCCAGATTGGGTGAACCATGTTATATTGGTGTCTCTCTTGTATTGTGTTTATGTGATTTATATTTGGATCTTTTTTATTGGTATTTATCTGCGATCTTGTTTTTCTAACAATTGGTATCAGAGACAAAGGTCTATTTGGCATATAAACTCGTAGGAAAGAAGGGTTCCTGGTTCGAGTGGGAGCAATGGAGGAAGAAGGAAAGTTTAAGGTCGAGAAATTTAACGGCCAAAAATACCAGTTATGGAAGATGCAAATGGAGGACTATCTGTATCAGAGGGATCTATTCCTACTGTTGGGAGGAAAAGCAAAACAACTGGTGACTATGAAGGACAAAGAATGGGAGGTGCTTGACAAAAAGGCACTAGAAACAATACGGATGTGCCTGGATTCATTGGTGGCTTTCAATATTTCAAAAGAAAAGACAATGGAGGGTTTGATGAGCGCATTGGGTAAGTTGTATGAAAAACCCTTGGCCTCCAACAAGGTATTTCTAATGAAGCGTTTATTTAATATGAAGATGTCAGAAGGTGGATTTGTTGTTGATCATTTAAATGAATTTAATACGATTACAAATCAGCTAAGTTCTATAAAATTGAACTTCGATTATGAGATTAGGGGTCTTCTAATCTTGTGTTCATTGCTAGAAAGTTGGAACGGCTTGCTCATTGTTGTAAGTAAATCTGTCTCTGGTTCAAACACTTTGAAATTTGATGATGTTGTTGGTGTTATTCTTAGCGAGGAAATGCGAAGGAAAAGCACAGGTGAGACATCAGGTAATGCATTGGCCATGGAGAGTAGGGGAAGAAAAAGGTAGAGAATAAAGAGCCCAAGTAATCGCACCAAGTCCAAGAAGGGCAGATCCAAGTCCAGACTGAGAAAGTAGAGTGTTGGAACTGTGGAAAGACAAGACATTGGAAGAAAGACTGCAAATATCTAAAGAAGAAGGGAGATGGACAGAAGGAGAATACTTAGGAAGAAAATGTAGCAGGTGATGTGTTACAACATGCCTTGATTCCTGCACTAGATAATACTAGTGATTACTGGGTAGTAGATTCAGGGGCTTCATGTCATGCTACACCCCATAGGAAAAAATTCATGATTATGTTCCAGGTGATTTTGGACATGTTTTATTGGGTGATGATGAGCCATGTAAAATTGTTGGAATGGGTAAGGTATGGATAAAATTAAAAAATGGAACTGAATGGATGTTGAAATATGTAAGGCATATTCCTGCTATGAAAATAAATCTGACCTCAACAAGGCAGTTGGGAGATGGTGGTTGTTTATCTATGTTTGGAGAAACATGTTGAAATATCACTAAAGGATTGATGGTGATAGAAAAATGAGACGGGATAGGTACGTTGTATTTATGTCCTCATAATACTGATTGTTCTAACTCTTTAGCTTCCACAGGAACAAATACAGCATTGTGGCATCATAGTCTTGGCCACATGAGTGAGAAGGGGATGGAGATTCTTGACTCAATGAAGTTGCTATCAGATCTGAAGCAGGTAAGTTTGGAATTATGTGAGAACTGCGTTTATGGAAAACAGAAGAGAGTTAGATTTCTCATTGTTAGGAAACAGAACAAGAGTGAAAAGTTAGAGCTTGTACATATAGATGTACGGGGTCTGGATCAGGTACAATCTCTTGGTGGCTCTCGTTATTATGTTACTTTTATTGATGATGCAACTAGAAAAACTTGGGTTTATTGCATTAGACATAAATCTAATGTGTTTTCTACTTTTAATAAATGGAAATCTTTGGTTAAGAATGAGACAGGAAAAAGGTTGAAGTGTCCTAGATCGGATAATGGAGGTGATTATTGCGGCAAGGAGTTTGATAGTTACTGTTCATACCATGGGATTCGTAGAGAGAAGATAGTACCTGGAACACGACAAAAAAATGGCATGTCAGAAAGGATGAATAGGACGATCATGGAGCATGCAAGGTGAATGAGATGTTAAATTTTGATATTAATTCACAATACTCTAGGATCTTCACTGAGAGAATAACATATACAGTATATCAATGCATAACAATCACAATAAGCATCACAAGCATCACAAGAATCAAAATCATGAGAGACAAGAGACACAGAGTTTACATGGGGAAAACCCTAAGGTGAAAAACCCCACAACTTCCTCAGAGATAGAGAGAGCAATGGCTCAACCAAAATACACTGAGATAATCTCCTTGTAGCAGATGATCCTCCTCCTCACTAGTGCGCCACTTTCTAAGTAAGATAAGTGTGACTTTCCAAATGATCCAAATAGAGATCTCCCGATCTGTATTTATACTTAACCTGTTTTCCCAGTTACACTATGGGGCCGACTTGTCTATCTAGATACATCCACAATATAATATATATTTCAGGGCCGACCCCACACATGGTGGTCTAATAACCCATCGGCAAGTACACACACTTGCGACACTTGTCAATCCACATGATGACACTTCCTTATAGAGGAATAACACATCTCTAATAAGGGTACAATAAATATATATGAAATACATTCCGAAGTTACATATACATCAACATGAGATTGCATGCAGGGTTGCCCTTACAATTTTGAGAAGATGTTGTAGATATTGTTGTTTACTTAATAAACAAAGGGCCTTCAAATGCTTTGGATGGTGGGATTCCAGAGGAGGCATGGACAAGTAAAAAGGTAAACTACTCATTTCTGAGAACTTTTGGTTGTGAAGCATTTGTCCATATTGATAAAGAAAATGGAACAAACCTTGAGGATAAATCTAAGAAAAGTACCTTTATTGAATACGAGGTTGATGATTTTGATTATCACGTATGGGATTATGAAAGTAACAAAATCATTAGGTGTAGAGATGTGGTATTCAATGAAAAATTCATGTATAAAGATCAGTTGCAGGGAAATAAACAGGAAAAGGAAAACATAGAGTACACAATGCTTGATGAAATAAAATAAAATGAAGTTCCAAAGGTTCCAAAAAATTAAGAACGGCAACAGGTACCACAAACTCCTGCAAGTGTTAGAAGATCTACCAGGTTAAGTAGACCCCTGAACGATACTCTCCTTCAATGTATTATTTATTGATGACTGATTCTAGTGAACCAGAATGTTATGAAGAAGCAATGCAAGTGGAAACTAGAAAGAAGTGTGAGAAAGGCATGAATGAGGAGATGGACTCATTGGTAAGAAACCAAACTTGGGATTTGGTTCAGTTTCCTTCTGGGTAAAAGAGCATTGCAAAATAAATGGTTTTACATGTTGAAGGAAGAAGATGGAGGAAAGAATCGATACACGGCCAGACTTGTTGTAAAGGGGTTTGCACAGAAGAAAGGTATATATTTTGATGAAATATTTTCTCTTGGTGTTCAAATGGATTCAATTAGAATTATTTTAAGTCTAGTGGCGGTAGAATATTTGCATATTGAACAGTTAGATGTAAAAACAACCTTTCTCCATGGGGATTTGGAGGAAGAGATTTATATGCAGCAGCCACAGGGGTATGAGGTCAAAGGGAAGGATAATTTGGTATGCATGTTGAAAAAGAGCTTGTATGGCTTGAAGCAAGCTCTGAGGCAGTGGTATCTAAAATTTGACAGGCTTATGATAGAACAAGGTTATAGTAGATGTCATTCTGATCACTATGTTTATTTCAAGAGGCTAGATAATGGAAGATATATTATCTTGTTATTTTATGTGGATGACATGGTTGTTGAGGGTCTAACATGCAGGATATAAATGTGCTCAAAAGGAATTTATCTAATTCATTTGCGATGAAGGATTTGGGTGCTGTAAAGCAAATCCTTGGTATGAGAATAACAAGAGACAGGAAAAATTGCAAATTGACATTGTCTCAGGGTGAGTACATAGAAAAGGTGTTGGAGAGGTTTAGAATGCAGAATGCAAAACTAGTTACTACACCTTTGGCTATCCATTTCAAACTAAGTAAGGATATGTGTCCCAAGACACAAGAAGAGATAGATTACATGTCCAGGGTTCCCTATTCATCAGTAGTTGGAAACTTCATGTTTTCCATGGCGTGCACAAGACCAGATATTGCACATGCAGTGGGAGTTGTGAGCAGGTATATGAACAATCCAGGTATATAACATTGGAAGGCAGTACAATGGATTCTCAGGTATTTGAGGGGTAATACCACTCATGCATTATGTTTTGGAGGTTCATACATTGTTCTACAGGGATATGTTGATACAGATATGGAAGGTGATAAAGATAGTAGGAGGAGCACCACATGGTATGTGTTTACTGTAGGTGGAACAACAGTATGTTGGATTTCAAAGCTACAAAAGGTTGTTTTACTTTCAACAACAAAATCAGAGTATATTGATGCTACAGAGGCTAGTAAAGAGATGATTTGGTTGGAGAGGTTCATGTAGGAATTAGGTAAGAAGCAGGAGGATAGCAGGTTGTATAGTGACATATAGAGTTCCATTCATCTTGCGAAGAACTCAACCTTCCATTCTAAGACTAAACATATACAGCTGAAGTAACATTTGATACGGTCTGTTCTAGAAGATGAATTGTTGAAGCTGGAAAAGAGATACACTAGCCAAAATCTTGCATACATGTTGACAAAGGTAGTAACCAAAGAGAAAATGAGTTCTTTATTGGTTTCAATTGGCCTTCTAGCATGAAGGTGAAGTTGAGAAATTTGGAAGATCCAAGTTTCAGAGCATAGTCCGGGAAGTGCAACAGCGGTGGAGTTGTTGTGATTAGTCTCCAAGAGGGAGATTGTTGGTTGTGGAGCCTAATCTTCTTAATTCATAGTTGTTGTTGTTTTCAGTCGTGTTTGTACCCTAGTTTTATATGATATGCAGGTGGAATGTACACTCATCCCAACAGGGCGGTGTGGGGGGGAATCTCCCCCCCACGGGGGTCCAAGGGCCAGCGGGCCCCCACTGGGGGTTTGGGGGCGAATCCCCCAAAATAAATTGTGTGGGTTGTTTTGTTGAAATTTTTTTTACGAGGCCATGGTATTGGGTAGCCCGTAGTATTTTACCATGGTAATTACCTTTAAAAGGAAGACATTGTAATATGGCTGTGAAATATATTGTAGTATTGTAAATATCTCTACGATTGTGTAAGAGAGACTGAGAGAAATTGAAGATGAAGTTGCAGCGGATGTGTTTCAAATTGTATCCTTTCATTTGTTGAATGGTATAATAATAAAAGTACTGGAAATTTCTTCGTGGACGTAGTCCATATTGGGTAAACCATGTTATATTGGTGTCTCTCTTGTATTGCGTTTATGTGATTTATATTTGCATCTTGTTTATTGTTATTCCTCTGCGATCTTGTTTTTTTAACATGTCCCAAGAGATTGCAATACCAAAAATACTACGGAGAAAAAAGATATATTGATCTGCTATGATACATGAAGGTGATCTCCATTTATAGTAAGAGAGAAGACTTGGATAATCAAAATCTATGTGAGATTACAATTCACAATGAATAGGATACAATATGGCTATCTTGGAACAACAAAGACAACGAAGCTTCCTCGTAAATAATATCCTCAAAAATAACCAACACTAACACCCCCCCATAAGCGAAATGTAGGGAGGAAACAAAAAGAAAAAAATATGGGTCCCAACAACTAGGCCTAATAAGGTACCCATGTACAACCTATCATAACCAAAGAAAAGAAGAAAAACCCGTAGGAAAAAAAATCCTCCCCAAAAGAGAGAACACAACATAAACAAAAATGAAGGTAGGAGGACTCAAGATGGCCCCCCAAGAACAAATTCCTTCACACCAAGCATCGAACAGATCTAAAGAAACCAAGGAGATGCAAGAGGTTTAGTAAATATATCTGCCACTTGTACTTTAGTAGGAAAGTACTCCAAGCTATGAACAACATCCTGGATGAGCTGTCGAATGAAGTGCATGTGGATCTCAATGTGCTTGGTCCTTTGATGCTCAACTGGGTTGTGAAAGATATGTATCGTACTCTGGTTATCACACCAAAGAGTAGTGGTATGGTCCTGTGGAATTCCAAACTCTGTCAATAGCTGTCGAATCCAAAGGAATTCTTAACTGGCAAGAACTGAAGCACGGTACTTAGCCTCGACATAAGATAATTCAATTGTTGATTGTTTCTTATAGGACCAGGAAATAGGAGCAAAACCAAGGTGGTAGACAAAGTCTGATGTGGAATTTCGATCATCAACCAGACCAACCCAATCAGAATCAATGAAACCCTCAAGCTAATAAGAATTAATGGTGTACCGAATGCCGAACTTGGACGTGCCCCATATATACCTGAGAATGCACTTAGCTTCCTTCATGTAACTCTCATGAGGACCCTGAGAGAACCGATATACAAGACCAACTAAAAAGGAGATGTCAAGTCTTCTATGAGTCAAATACAACAAACCCCAAACCAATTGTCGGTACAAGGATGGATCAACACAAGGTGATGAGAAGATAGCAGTAAGGGTAACGCCTGACTGAAAAGGAGTGGGCATTGACTTACAATCAGACATGCCAAATCTCTGAAGTAGGTCAAGTGCATACTTATGCTGAAAAATGAAGATCCCTTCTAGAGATTGAAGAACCTGTAGGCCAAGAAAATAGTGCAAAAGGTCAAGATATGTCATATCAATTTGTTCCATCAATGCCTCTTGAACATTCTAAATCAAGGATGAATAACTCTCTGTGACAATTAATTCATCCACATACAAAAATAGAATCAAGAGATCAATGCCCTGTCTTCTAGTGTAAAAAGTAGGATCAGAATGACAACGTTGGAATCCTAAAGAGATGAAAAAACTGTCCATATTCTCATACCAAGCTCGAGGAGCTTGTTTGAGACCATACAATGAACAACAAATCCTACAAACAAGAGAAGAGCCCTGCAAAAAACCAGGAGGATGCTCCATGTAGATTTCTTCCTACAAATCTCCATACAAAAAAACACTCTTCACATCCATCTGGTAGACTGACCAGGGTTGTGAGGTAGCAAGAGACAACACAAGACATATGGAATTCATCTTAGAAATAGGGAAAAAAGTATCAGAGTAATCAATACCTTCAACCCGTGAAAAGCCCTTGGCCACTAGTCATGCCTTATACTTGTCAACAAAACCATCTACGGCATAATTGGTCCTATAGACCCATTTGCAACGAACTAGTTTTCATCCCTTGGGAAGAGGAACAAGATTCCATGTATGATTCTTCATCAAATAAGAATACTCATCAGTCATGGAAGCTTCCCATTAAGGTATCCCAACAGCATCTGCAAATTGTTGAGGATCCTCTTAAATGGCATGACTGATAAGGGATATACCAACTGTATTTGAGTGAATATTACTAAGAGCATGAGCTAAATAAATTAAATCAAATGCATCATAGCCAAACCTCTCAAGCGCCTTCCTTTTATGGAGGCTTCTCCTTGCCTATTCCTAATCAAGATGTTCCTAACGAGTTGGTCAATTGCAGGAGGTGGATGTACTTCTGGATGATTTCCATATTCATGAGGGGGATTCTCATTATCCTCTTGGTCTTCAAAAAAAAACTGTTAGTATGATCAACACCAACATGGAAATCTATGGAGAGATAAACGTCAGATGAGTGTTTGAAGTGCTCATCAAAATGAATAGCCCTATAAAACAAGACATCCTTAGTGACAAGATCAAATAACCGATATCCTTTCATGTATTCCCAATAGCCAACAAAAATGAGTGGTTGACTCTTCTTATCCATAGCTTTGTGTTTCTCATGTGGAATGATTTCCCATGTTGCACAGCCAAATAATCTGAAAATAGAGACATCAGGATTTGACATGACTCCAAGATTCCTCTAGAGTCATATGCAACACTGCTTTGTGAGGAATCTGATTCTGAATGTAATTTGCACAGTGCACTACTTCGGCCCAGAAGGAGGATGGCATGTTCTTGGATTGAATCATGTGATTATCTATTTCTTTCAATGTCACGTTCTTTATTTCAGCAACACCATTTTGTTGAGGGGTGTAAGGAATAGAGTGCTTATGCAAAATGCCTTGTTCTCTACAAAAGTATTTGAATGCCTGGTTGACATATTCCCCCCATTATTTGTGTGTAGATTCTTAATAGAAAGAGAGGATTGATTCTCAACAAAATCCTTGAAAGTATTGAAAGTGGCAAAGACTTCACATTTGTACTTAATAAAGTACACCCAAGATCGGCATGAGAAATCATCAATAAAGGTGAGTGCATACTTAGCTCCAGAAAATTAACGAGTTGGAAAGATCGTGAGATCACTATGCAACAACTCAAGAGGTACAATAGAACGTAATTCTTTCCCTTTTGAAAAGGGATCTTGGTGTTGTTTTCCAAGAACGTATCCTGGACAAACTAAATCTGTGCATGAAACCTTAGGAATCCCAAGAACAAGTTTTTGTGAATTCATTTCCTGCAGATACCTATAATTAAGGTGTCCAAATATTTCATGCCAAATCCTACTTAATGAATCAGCATGAGCAATGAAAATTTTACAATAATAAGGCTCGAAACTAGCAAATTTGTATAAGAGAAATCTATGATCAGCCTGTCCATATGCAACTATATTTTATGCATCATGTAGTTCTTGAATGACCACATCATTGGGAGAAAATGTGATTGTTTTCCCATCACCGGAATGGAAGATATGGTAAATGTAGAGAAAATTGGTAGAGATGTTAGGTACAAGCAAAACATTGTTGATGCAACCATCATCTAATTGCACAATGTGTGATCCTTGAACATCAAGTTGTGAAGAATCTCCTGTTAGGAACCCGTGTCAACCCTTCTCTTTACTTTGTTAGTATATTGTTGTTGGACGCATATGCTTTGTAAGTCGTCCCGTAATATTTTTTGATCCATAGTTTATATTTGCCGATGGTATTGACCCATAGTATTGGAAGCATATGATTTGTAAGTTGTCCCGTAGTATTATATGTCCCATGGTTTTGACTCATAGTATTGGGCATAGACTTAGTATATAAGTGTGTGTTGAGGTCATTGAAGGCACCGTGAAGTTAATTGTATTGAGCTTGCTCAAAGGAGGTTGCCCCCTCGAAGTGGCCCGTGATCAATATAAAAGTGATTCTAAGTTCTATTATTTATGATATCTCATGTATTTGCATTAATTAATTATTGCAGGTTCTTCACATCTGGTATCAGAGCACTTTCTTGGGCTCATTGGGTGGAATTTCTGCCAAAAAAAATATTTCGCATCTGTTGCAAGTTCGGATCTGGGAATAATCCCTATCCGCTTAACTGTGGGAAGTACTTGGGCATAAGCCATAAAACTCATTGTGAGGAGTACTACAGGAACCCCAAAGTAGTTGGCCCATTGAGAGGACCTGCCAGCGAAAAGGGCAACGACCCCTACCCGATTGACTAGTTCCCACCCATGAGGTAAACCAAGAGCTGTCGTTTGTGGCAAAGCGGTTATCAGTTTTACCTGAACCATGGAGTGAGGGGTACTGCCCCAATATGCAAGCCATCAGACAGCATTGGTGGCCGAGTGAATCCCCTGAACCGATAGGAAGCCGCACATACCTGGGATCCATATCTATTTTCAGCTGAACTGTTGCCGATCACTTCCGCTCCAGATCCAGCCGTTTCAGATCTATTCTGAAAGTCATTCCATATCTAGTCGTTGTTTCAAATCTAGCCGTTTTTCGATCCCTTCTGCGCCGTTGCAGATCCATCTGTTGCGGATCCCTTTCGTGTCGCCGTTGCCGATCCATTTCTGAAAAAAATAAAAATAAAAATAAAAAATAAAAAATTCTGTTTTTCGGCCATATTTCCCTTGTTTCAACTATGTTTTCCCTAAAACTTCATTGACATACCTGCAATCCCATTCTGCATATTTCATTCCTGAAGACCCTATCCCAAATTCCACTTCCCAAGACCAGAAATCCCACATTTGTCTATTTTTAGGGTTTGCCATAACTCCTTCAATTTTCACCCAAACGCCTTCAAATTTTGCCACCATGTTCCTTTCCTAATTTTGCTTCTTTGTCCCTCTCTACCAAATTTTCTCATTCTTTCACCCCGCTTCTGAAATCCCCATTTTTTGCCTCCCTGTCCATCAGAAAGTGTCCAAATCCTAGTCAAACCCCAATTACCAATCCGAGTTTTTTCCAAATCCAAATTTTCCTTTACTAAATAAGATTTTGTTTGTGTTTTTCTATCCATTTCCAAAAAAAAAACTCATGGTTGTGGTTGTCACTTGCACAGGAGGAAAAACCATGGAGGAAGCACTTGCAGCCATCCAAACCAAACTCCAAGATCTGGATGAAAAATTTCTCAGCCTCCATCTTCAGCATTCAGCCATGAACAATAACCGACAACCAGAATCTTTTGCAGCCACCAGGTTATCTTCTTCCGACAATTTTCGTGGGCCGAAGCTTGATTTTCCTCGCTTCAATGGTACTGATCCAACTAGATGGATATATCGAGCAGAACAATATTTCAGTCTGCATAATACTTTTGATGTCCAGAAAGTTCCACTTGCATCCTTTCATTTGGAACAGGAAACCCTTCAATGGTACCATTGGTACATCAAAGCTCATCCCGAGCCAAACTGGACAGATTTTTTTCAACTCGTTTTGCCATGATTTGGTCCTAGTGCTTTTGATGACTTCACAGGAGCACTCACTAAACTTCAACAAACTGGCACAGTGAGAGAGTATCAGACGGAATTTGAGAAACTAGCCAATCACACAGAAGGATTGTCTGATGAATTCTACAAGAGTTGTTTTATCAGTGATCTTAAGGATGAAATCCGCTCAGAGTTCAAAATGTTATGTCCCAACACAATGATGGAAGTCCTAGGGTTGGCTAAGCTGGTCGAGGACAAGATCGCAGCTCAACAACACTCCAAACCCACCTTTGTTCCCTTCAGAAATATGGGTTCCCAACGACTTCCCATCACACCTGCTCCTTGAACAACTCCTATCAAGCATTTTTTCTGAAACAGAGATCCAGGAACACCGAGAAAAAGGGCTTTGTTATAATTGTGATGAGAAATTCACTCGGGGACATAGATGTGTTCAACAAAATCTCTATCTCTTGGATGTGGATTCTCCGCCTACCTCTGAACTTGGTGAAGAAGCTCTAGATACATTAGATGATCAAGTTGACATTCAGCACCTGCCTGTTGACACCCCATCTCAGGACAACCCACCCGAGATCTCTCTCCATGTTGTAACCAGCGTCACCACCCCACAAACAATGCAAGTCAGGGGATACTTCAAGAAGCTCCCTCTTACCATACTCATTGATTCCGGTAGCACTCATAACTTCATTGACCCTCGGATTGCCAAACAGGATGATTGTTTTGTGCATCCTTGCTCCCACTTTGAAGTCATGGTTGCCAATGCAGGCACCTTACCTTGCAAGGGGAAGTGTCACAATGTGCGTATCTCTATGGAAGATTATAACTTGTGCTCTGACATGTTTTCCTTGTCCTTAGGCGGATGTGATGTGGTTTTGGGCATTCAATGGTTACGCACACTTGGCCCCATCTTATGGGATTTTGCTGAACTTTGGATGTAGTTTTCAGTCAATGGGGCACAACACAAATTTATGGGCTTACAACCAGGGTCTCTCTGTCTCATCAATTCACATCGCCTGGAAAAAATCCTTAAGAAGAATTCACATGGTGTCATCGCTCAGCTCCATTCCATTCAGATGCACCTATCAACAATATCCACTACTTCCTTGGATAGATATGCAGGTGTCTTTGCTGAACCAATGAGATTGTTTCCTTCAAGAGACCTTTCCGGTAAGAATTTAACCGCATCTACCTCTCAGCAAGAAAAGATGGTTGTTTTGCATGCAATACAGAAGTGGCAGCCATACCTATTAGGGAATTATTTCTGCATCAAGACTGATCTCTAGGGTCTGGAAAATTTCCTGGAACAATGGGTCTCCTCCCCAACACACCTGAAATGGGTTATCCAACTCATGGGTTATCCCTATGCGATCACTTACAATAAGGGTAAGGACAATATGGTGGCAGTTGCTCCTTCTCGCACAATTGATGACCCAGTTTCTCTTACAGCTATTTCTCTGCTTGTTCCAAATTGGTTGCAATATGTTCAACGGGGCTATCTCTTCTATAAACTCCATGCTTCTTCATTAGCAAGGCACTCTGGGTTCTTCAAAATGTATGACCAGGAACAATGTAACTTCTTTTGGTAGGGACTGAAAATGACAATTCAACAGATGGTGGGTGATTGTGATACTTTCCAGGTCAACAAGGGTGAAAAGACACTCCTTTCGACACTGCTCAAACCCTTGCCCATTCCTACACAGATTTGGCCAACTATTTCTATGGATTTCTTAGAAGTGCTCTGGTGGTACAATACCACATCTACAAGAACACCATATGAAGCAATATATGGACAGACATCGCCAATTATTCTTCCATACACCCTTAGCAGCTCCCCAGTTCAGGAAATTGACTCGGTTCTTCGAAACTGCGATCAGATTCTTCTAATTCTGCAGGAAAATCTTCACATGGCCAGAATTTGACTGCAACAACAAGCCGATCAACACCATTCTGAGCGCACTTTTCATGCAGCTGATATGGTTCTTCTTCATCTACAGCCTTCCAAGCAATCCTCCCTGAAACTCCAAAGGCATTAGTGGCACAAATTGCAACCCGAGGATGCTATCGGGGAACCACTCATTCAGATTCTGCATCAATTTCCCCAACCAAAGCTTTGAGGACAAAGCTTTTTCTAAGGGAGAGGGGATGTTAGGAAACTATGTCAACCCTTCTCTTTACTTTGTTAGTATATTATTGTTGGACGCATATGCTTTGTAAGTCGTCCCGTAGTATTTGTTGATCCATAGTTTATTTTAGCCCATGGTATTGACCCATAGTATTGGAAGCATATGCTTTGTAAGTCGTCCCTTAGTATTATATGTCCCATGGTTTTGACTCATAGTATTGGGCATAGACTTAGTATATAAGTGTGTGTTGAGGTCATTGAAGGCACCGTGAAGTTAATTGTATTGAGCTTGCTCAAAGGAGGTTGCCCCCTCGAAGTGGCCTGTGATCAATATAAAAGTGATTCTGAGTTTTATTATTTCTGATATCTCATGTATTTGCATTAATTAATTATTGCAGGTTCTTCACATCTCCCACTGTAATCTATAAAATGCTACAATCAGGTGGATATTGTAGTAACTCATTAGAATGAGTCATATGATGAGATGCTCCTGAGTCAAATATCAAGCTTTCATAGGATGCATGTGAAGCTCGAGCAGATAAGGCAATCCCTTTACCAGATGAAGAGGGTTTGGCCATTCAAATATGATGCTTCTTCATAGCTTCATTCAATGCTTCAAGTTTTTGGAATCACTTGGATTCTAAATGCCCTTGTTTTCCACAAAAGCTGCAGGTTTCATTTGATCTCTTCTTCCATGTCTTGGAGATGGAAGACCTATTGGACTTAGAAGTGGGTGGAGAAGTCTTTGGTTTCTGCTAAGATTTGGAGGGAGGCTCAATATCTTGAGCAACATTATTCTTCTTTTGAGAATGAGCTTTGGATTTACCTTTTGAGATATGTGCTACAAGTTCCTGTGAGATATAAAGTGCATCTAGTTGTTGAAGCTTGGATTGTTCTCTTGTTAAATATTCACAAAATAACTCAAAAATAGGCATTTTAAAATTGTCAACAAGTGCATCCATTGTGGAATAAAATGAGGAAGAAAATACCTGATACGAGCCCTTCAGCTTGGATAGAATCTAGAAGATGCATTCACTATCTGATTTAGTCTTGCCACATGCTTTCAGCTGTACGACTAGAGACCTTAATTTGGTAAGATAGTCTTCAATGGAAGCATGATCATTAGGTATAAGAGATGACAACTTTGTCTCTAATTCCAAAGCCCAAAATTCATAGAATTTTCCAAACAGGGAGTCCAATTTGTCCTAGCTTGCCTTTGGTGTTTTGTAGCTATCAAGGTGAAACAATAGGCTATCAGAAACATGAAGCCCGATCAATCCCATTTCCTCATCCATCTTATTTCGATAGGTGCCTCATCCAGCTTATTTCGATAGGAAAATTTCTTAATATCCTTAGTGAACATTGACTTCTCCTAAACCAACATATGCCATAAGCCTTTTGATTGCAATAGTTGTTGCATTTTGATTTTCCAGGTGTGGTAATTATGGGGAGTGAGGAGATCAATAGTGTTGGAAGTTGTTAATTTCTTCACTGCCACAAGTTCTGAAAAGTCATTCACTGTCCTGCTGTGTGGCCGCCAAAAACTATGAAGAGTCAACCACCGCCAGACCGCCTTGATTCTGTCATGTTGTCAAAGTTTCAAAGGAGAAGCTCACCACATCGATTTTTGAATATAGAGTTACAGCCTCTTCCACAGTTCATCGAATGATTATTGGGGTTGAGTATTACATTGATTTTTGAAGATTTGTTTTTGAAGAGTCATTCATTGACCTGTTTCAGTTGGTCAGATGTTTAAAGGAGTAGCATGCAACATCACTATTGCAGCACAATAAAGTTAATAGGGACATTCACTAGACTTGTTGTAGCCTGTCAAAGATTGAAAGAACATCCATCGTTCCTGTTGTAGTTCATGAAAGGGCAGATAATTAATTAAATTCTGAACAGACAATTTTGTGAAAGGTCAAGCTAATTAATGAAGACCGACTATATTCCTGATGTATAAATACGATGTAATCTTCATTTTGTAAAATAGAGAGAAATAGAGTAAGACATGGTGAGGAATACGAATTCTGAAGTTGAATATGAAACAGAGTTTCAACTCTGTAATATTCCTGCTATGTTCCTCTCTGTCTTTATGAGTTTGAAAACTCATTGTTGAATATTTAATTTTAAGATTTTGTTGTAGCATGATAATTTTCTGAGAATTTATGATTGACTATGGAATGTTTAGTTTTGTTGTAGCAGGTTAGATTTCAGGCTTTGTTGAAACAGTCAAGTTTTATGAACGCAAGGGTTATCAAAACATAGCTAAAACAGTCAGCTGCAACAGTCCTATAAACTACTGTTAGCTGTGACTGTGCTGAAGATTACAGTGAGCTGTTACTATTAGCTATGACTGTGTTGAATATTACAGTCAGCTGTTATTGTTAGTTGCAACTGTTCTGTAGATGGAAATTTCTGATTTTAGTGATCTATGTGTGTTGTTGTGAGTAAGAGAAACACTCCCTTGCCTTCCCTCAATTGGTATCAGAACTGAGTGTTTCTAATTTATGTTCGTTGGTTCTGTGCTCACTTTATGAATGAGTTGTATGATTGTGTGTTGAAACTTTTGTGTTTTGTTTGGAGATCTTGCTGTTGATTTTTACTCCAACGCCCCCTTCCTGCTATGTATAAATAATATAAGTAGGTTCAGTTGATCTCCGTGTTGAAAGAGAGATCTCGTTCTCCCTTAAGTAAAGGTTGAGTCATCATTTAGTAGCTGAAGTCTGAATCAAGTGTTTCTTGTGTCATCCATCTGTTGGTTATGTTGTTCAAGACTGGTTGTGGCTTGTGTAAAGAGAAGAAAGGGTCGTAGCCCATGGAAGAATTTGATTCTATGTTTGTGTTCTCTTGGATAGAGGTTGATCAATGGAAAGGAAGACAATCTTCCTGGTTGAGATCTCCCATATAGTTTAATGGTAGATTAGTTTGAATTCCATTATTTTTTGGAAGTTTGTTTGGTTTGAGTTGAAGCCCATATGCATGAAAGAGGACCAGGAGGCCATATCCAAAAGAAATTTAAAGTCTGTGCAAGTATTTATTTGAAGACCAAGACATGGGGAAAAGCAGAAGGATTAAACAAATGAAGAAGAATATTGTGAATGCAAAAGAAGTTGGTTTTGCAATAGCATAGATATTAGGTGAAGCCATCGTTGAACCTGCTGAAGTAGAGGAATTTAAAGAGAAGGCAGAGGATACTGAATCAAATGAAGTTCAATAAAAGGTAGAGGATGCATGGAGCAACATCTATTATCCACCGCCATATTTATTAGGTATAGCATATGAATTTTGGTCAATTAATATGAAAAATTTCTTGCATTGTATAGGTTTATGGTATTTTATTAAGGTTGGAGTTAAGAAACCCCAGGATGAGGCAAGAGATGCATTTTAATTGTACTACATCCAACAATCTATGGATGATACTATTTTTTATGTAATTGTTGAAGAAAACACAGCTAGATAAGCTTGGGAAAGTTTGAAGAGAAAGTTTGATGTAAGGGGGAGATATATGGCTAAGTCACAGCCTGTTAACATTTCAGCAGATCAATTTGCAAAAGCAGCAGAAGATAGTCAAATTATATGTGAATCTCACTATTGTGTTGATCTATCAATTGATGAAAATGTTGGTGAAACTAAAGAAGAAAATGAGGTTGTTGTATCTTGTATAGCAGAAGCAGAATTTGAAGAAGTTGAAATTTCTATTGATAAAGGTGTTGATGTAGTTTTGAATTTAGATGTCACTGAAGTGAATTGTGAAAATGATAGAATGGTTACTGTTATCACACCATAGTAGCAGGGCTACTATTCTTGTACAGCAGATATCTGCACATTCCAGAGCTTCCTTTATTCCAGAGCATGGCTATATATTTTGGATCACTCATGATCAGAGCAGTACATTATTCAGATTTTATGACCTTGTGTCAAGGCTGAGCCTTGAGAGTTCAGATTTGATGACTGATGTGACCACTTATCCCATTACAGTTTCAGTTCAGTGCCTAGAGATGTATTTCAGCAGTGTTTCAGATGATGCATGATGATTGCTATTATGATGATGTTGTATGATCTATGGATATGTTCTCACTGACAGTGGATTATTAGCTTGTGGATTTAGTCATGATTATAGCATGTGCTTGGTATATTATTCCTGATGTGGCAAGCTATTTAAATGAACTGTAAATCATAAAATGAACAATTGCTTGCACTCTTAGGTCATCTAACAAAACTTACTGGTATTTCACCTTACATAGACATGGTCTTTCCCGACACCTTTTGTCTGCTAGTGTAGGCTCCATATCCACTTGTCTCCATCCATACATGACCTTCCTGTTTGACTTTAAACCCTGACTTGTCTTATTTGACTTTCTGATGCTGAGGACTTCCCCATTTTTCTACCTCTGTGTTTGGACCGCATCCCTGTTTATTCAGTGTCTCGGCTCTGAGTTGGTGACAGAACTTGCCTTTGGTGAGTTGGATTGTAGGCCTTGGCTCGAACTCCCCCTAGTCACTTGAGATGTTGTTGGCTAAAACTGAAAGCTCATGTTCTACCTGTGGAAATTAAATAAATTCGCCCATGGAAACAAAAAGAGGGCAAGAGCAATGAAAAGCTAAAAAATACTCCTCGAAGAGTATAAAGAAAGGTCCAAAAAGCAATAGTTCTTAAAAGCTATATCTAAACAATTGCTGACCTTGTGAAAATATGAAAAACATGCCCTGGATGCAAGCTGCAACTAGTTGTGCTTCTCAGCACATCTGAAATCCGAAGGGTTATGTAGGCCAAAAAGGCCATGGAAATAAATTGAATGATCCTAATGAACTTGGATCAACTTGATGTAGACATGATGCCTAAGTTGAATAAGCACTCTCTAAACAACTTATCCATCTGTGAGGCACAGCCATTCCCCGTGTTCTTTTGTCCAACACAGAGTTTGTAGCTTCCCCCTCTCCCAGTCCAAAGTATTTTTGAGTTGAGTTAGACAAGTCACACCCTTGGCCCAACCTTGCTGCCTAGCCTTCATCCTTCACTAGCAGTTTGACCATGTCCAATGGGTGAGTTTGTCATTTGAACTATGGTGCAAGTGATTTATTATAACCACGGAATATGTTAATATAATTAATGCCACTGAATGGAATTTGTACTTTGAGCTTAGCTATGAAATGATTAAAAAAGCATTGTCTTAGTCTACTGATGTGATTTATCCTTGATTATATATATTCTTGGGATCCGTGATGATGTGGACCATGTATGGATGATTATTGATGATGATTTATGGTCCCACATGTTTGATGATGATATTATATGATGGACATATGATACAGATGATGTTTGATCCAGTTCAGCAGGTTATTATCATTACAGATCAGCAGATTATACATTGTCCATATATGGTGGACCCTACAGCTGGCCCATTAGGGCAACCCAGGGTGTATGAGTACTCATTCCTAGTGGATTTGGGTCTTCTGGATCCATTGAGACACTTATCTTTCAGATCCGGGCACTTCTGACAGTGATTGATGCAGTTTTACACTTGTTGACCAGATTTGGGGCTGATTTCCCAGCCTGAGCAGCAGGGGCCCCGAGAGGCCGGTTCACCTAGGGCGCTGATGATGGAGGGGGTGGTCCAGCCACTTGTTTTTACCATTTATCCCCCCTCCCGGAGAGCCTGGTGGGCTCAGTTTGACAGCGCTAGCACCCTAGGAGGCAGTTTTGGCACTTTCACAGTTCCCGAGGCAGTTAAAAAATGGGATAAAGTGGTCACTGAGGAAATCGATTTGGGCAATTGAGGCAAGGTTTTGGCATTTGGTTTTCACAGAGGTCTTCCAGGGTGATCTCACTATCTTCCAGTCAGTTTTCACCATGTGGGTATCTCCAGATTGATCACAGGAGGACATTTACTGCTTGACTGTCATGGATTCTGAGGACAGTTTTGGTCATTATCATTATATTGGGCATATTTTATTATTTTATTGTGCCTTGGGGTGAGCTAGAAAGGATTTATACCTCCTAGCCCCACCATGTGCTTATTTTATCTTGTCCTAGTCATCATGAGGTGGATTATTGTACTTTATACCCCTCTTATGGGATGACGTCACCCTCATTGTACCATTTAGTGAGGGCGCTATTGTTATGTTGAGTGATCCATGTGATATTATGTTATGGATTCATCCTAGCCATTGATTGTATGATGAGATCTTATAATCTCAACCACTCATTTGATGTAGTATTGTAGAGTGGTATAGGGTTTTGGTCTTTATTATCCTATATAAGGAGGAGACCCCCCATTGTAAAGCTCACCTTTGGAGCTCTGGAATATTGGAATAGAAGATTTTTTGTGGAGCACATCTCTCTTGGCTTGTGGATTCTCTTGCATATTGAATATAAAGTATCTTTTCTATGTATCATTGTGGATTTTGGTGTTTTTGCTAACCTTTTGACAGGAAAGTCGAATTGGAGAGAGGAGGGCGACTTTTTGAGGGTTATTGTTGGAGGGATCCACATATTCTCTCTTGGGTTGATCTTGTGACAGGGAGTATCATTATTGTATCTTCGTGACATAGTTGATGCTTTCTATTACATCTTTCTACCATTTTCATAATCATCTTGCTTGACTTGTTTCTTTGATCTTGTCTTGTAGGAGGAGGACGATTTGGCTATCTTGGAGAAGGGAGATTTGGTTGGAGCACTTGGATCTCACTCTTGAATATAAACATAGGAGAATGCTATCAACTTGCAAGGTGGCCATAAGCAAATTGAGGTAAGATCTACAAGGTATGTGCCTCTTTCATCCATTCTATCTCCATTGGTCATAAAACCCTAATTAAATCAAAACCCCAAATTTTGGTATTTCTTAGATCTACTTAGATCTAGCCCTCATTTTAAAAAGATATTGAAAACCCACCTCTATAGCATCCACCCCTAGTTGGATCTATAGTTTGGTGGTGATTGGCTAAGAATTGACCCATTTTCTAAGACAAAAAGCTCTCCTTGACCTAAAGCGCACTTCCTTGAGGGAGACTTGTTGGGCTAGATCTAGCACATGGGTATGTGAGATCCCGCTTGATTTGACAACTAGACACTTGATTACACATACCCATATCCTTACTTTGGTGAAAACTACCTTGTGGACATCTCTCCATGTTTTGAGGGATTGAAACCCCCTTTTGACCTCATTGGTAACTTAAAACTTAGATCTACTAAGATCTACCCATTGGATTCACTTGAAACTTTGAACATGCATAGATCGGGGTACTAGCATCCCGGATCTACCTTTTGGTGGCCATTGGACTTGGTTTGGTCCACCAAACCCCTCTTTTGCCTCTCCTTGAGAAAGTCGCACCCCTTGGGAGTTTTGAGTTGGACCACTTCTAGGAAGTGGGTGTTGGATATTTTGGTGGATTTGGAATGCCCATGCCTTGAAACCTAGGTCTAGACTATTCTTTTGTCCCGATCCACCTTGGGGATTGCATTCCTTGTTTTAAGGAATTGTGGTCCACTTTTGGTTATCACCTAAAAACCTAGATCTAGCAAGACCCAACCATTGGATCTCATCCAAACCACTTGACTTGGCTTCTAGGTGTCCCGATCTACACTTTGACATCCTTCTTGACTCCATTAGCCCATCCAACAAGGCACTAGTCCTTCTCCAAGCAAGGCGCACTTCTTGGGATTAGTGTCAAACCCTAGATCTAACACATGGGTAACCCTAGAACCAACTCTAACTTGTAGATCCAACCTAGATCTAGCATATAGTACCATCTTCACACTTAACTTCACCTTGTGGGCCCACCTAGAACCATTTCACACTTCCCAAGGCAACAAAACCCACTTGTGTAAACACATGGTACTATACTTAGTAATCATACCCCATCAAGTGGCCTAAACCATACATAGGTTGAAACACTAACTATCCATGATACCACCTTCAACCATACCTTAAACATTAGGTCCACTTAGCCTTGCATTGGTTTCCGTAACTCATCATTCATTCACCCTTTGAAACCTTTGCTTGGGTCCAATCAACTGTGATTGGGGTATAGGGTCTCCCCCTTGGTCTAGTTATACCTTGACCCAAAGCGAAGAGTGCCTCGGTTGACGTGACTCCCACATTGCATTGGGAACCGTGGCATCTCTTAGGTCACCTCTTTAGTTGCCTAACTCCTCTACCGTCCCGGATGGGATACCTCTAGGGGCAACTACAAGTTGTGTGATAACATTTTTGGCGCCGTTGCCGGGGAGGTAGGGGCCTACCTTGGTTCAACACATCTTTGTGTCTCACTACCTTTCTGCACCTTAAACGACATACCTCTTGGTAGTAGAGCTTAAAAATCTACCTGGCGACTCCTAACCGTGACTCCGCTGAGGAGCGAGCTCATAGTCATCCTTACAACACACGAAGTAAATCAAATCCAAATCAATTGGAAGGAACCCCACTCACATATCACAAAAGAGATCCTAGAACTCAGTCAACTAATTTCTTATGGAAACTTGTTAACTCAGGTTCTCCAAACCGTGCCTTAGGATCCCCTTTATTCAATCCGGTTCCTCCTTCATCACCAAATCATAACTCCAGTTCAAAACCAGTCAACCCAATGGCTGGACAAGGTCAATCAAACTCCGGTATAAACAACCAAAACAACCCTCCTGTTGCTCGGGCTTTTGGTCATAAAGCTAGAGCTTCTCCTTTAGACTTCTCTCAGATTTTGGGTGCTCCCCATAGCATGCCTGACAAGTACTTTGAAAAGATCCCAAAATTCAATGGCAATTGTGCCACCTCTATTGAGGACCACATAGACAATGTTTGGGCTCATATGGAGGCATATGGGGCTGAGGAGGAGGATGTGTTTATTAGGGGTCTATTTGCATCCTTAGAGGGTGATGCTCGCAAATGGTTTGACCGTTTGCCTCCATCATCAATCAATGGGTATGATGTATTCACCGATAAACTCAAGCAAGAGTGGTCAGTCAAGTTAGATGGGCGTTTCCTTTTACACCAACTTTTTGACATCAAAAAGAAGGAGAATGAGTCTGTCCATGAGTTTAACCAACGCTTTGATAGGACTGTTGCCAACATCCCAAGTAACATAAGGCCCCTTGACCAAGCCATCTTGATCCATTACCTTAATGCTTATGAAGGTTACCTGGGTTACCACCTAAAGGACAAAGACCCTAATAATTTGAAGGAAGCCCAAGACAATGCCAAGAAAGCTGAGGCAAATGCTGCCTCCATGGGAAAACAAAACTTCTTTGACCTAATTAGTGGACCTTCTTCCTCCAGATCTGAACCTAAGTTTAAGAAAAGTAAGGAACCTAGCAAAGAGCCCAATGAAATGATGGAGAGTATGCATGAAATGATGAAAAACTTAACTCTCCTAACTAGGGACCTAGCCAAGAACAGAGAAGGGGATAGATATAGGCAGCCCTATGGTCCTAAACCTTATTGGAATCAACAAAAGAAACCTAATGAAGGCGATAGAAGAAACCCTATGAATCAAGAACCTCCTATCATAAACTGGTCTGAAGAGCAAAAGTTGGAAGATCCTGAGTATACCACCCATGGTGATGATACTCCGGATTCTCCAAAGAACATTAATTGGGTTGATGACTTGAAATTTGACAAAGACTTTGGAAGAATCCTGATTGATCATGAAGAAAACACCATAGAAGAAACAAACCCTAGTGGTCCCATCTATGCTACTGAACAAGTTAACAATGACCAAGCTCCTTTTAAAACTTATCAACGAAGAAAGGATGGCCCAAAGCTTACCCCTTTTAGTGAAAAGAAAAACAAAGAGTTGCCTAATCCAGTGAGTGAGCCAATCCCTTTGCCTGAGTATGACTTCGATATCAACATCGAAAGAGAGTTAGACAAAGTTATGCATAACATTCCACTCACTGAGTTAATGAAAATCCCTTCCATAAAGGAGCAAGTGGTAGAGTTTTTCGAGAGTATCCCTGAGACTGCCATGACTAGTGGTGAGGATCCATCTTCTCAAAACCCAGCACCTTGTGATGTGGTTGAGGAAGAGGATGACCCTCCCATTAACATCCAAACTGCCTTATATGAGAGGAAGAATGGGGGTCATCAACCATTTTACCTTACACTGCGCATAGGTGATCTCCTCCTTCATAACTGTATGTTGGATTCTGGTGCCTCCATGAATGTGATGCCTTTACAAGTCATGGAAGCTATGGGATTAAAAATAACTAGACCTTATGGGAACGTTTGTGGAATTGACTCTAAACCAGTCAAAGTTTTCGGACTGATCAAAAACCTGAGAGCTGACCTGTTTTCATGCCCCGACATATCTATGCTTATGGATATAGTAGTTATAGATCTCCCTCCAGCCTATGGCATGCTCCTTTGTAGGAAGTGGTCCGCTGGGCTAGGGGGACATCTTCAGATGGACTTGTCATATGCTACCATCCCCAACTCTGATGGGTCTTTGGTTAGGGTGTATCGGGAGCCTTTTTATGATGGGCATCTTGAGAATTATGAGGATGGTGTGAGAAACACTTTTGGTGAGGGTGAGTTATTACCTGAGGGTATCTTTATGGTCATGGGTGGTCATGATGATGATCCTAGCATGGAAGAAGAAAGAATTATTGAGGTTGACCCTCAGTCCATTCGGGGTGTAGTATCAGAAAACTTTAGTGTAGGGTCAAACGTTGACCAACCTACACATCCTACTCAACTAAACATTTCGGAAGATAACTTTGATCTAATTAGAAGGGGTGAGTATATACCTAGAACAGTACATGAGTGGCTTTTCCTAGTAGACCTTAACACAGAAAGAGGAAGACAGGGTTTACCTCACATCACTCCTTGGACAAATAACAATGAAGGAACACACTTTCCCTCACCTGAGGGGAATGATGAAGAACTAGTTGATTATCACTTCTCTGATGTGCCTGATCACTTGTCCCATTTGTCCTTAGAAGATGGGGTTTTAAGGCAAGTAAATGACAACTCTATGAGTTGGCAAGAACATGCCTTGATCCATGATACCCCTGGGGAAGACTTTTCTTTGAATAATCTAGCCATTTTTCAAGAAGAAGCCACTGACTTACACTTACCTCCTTATTACCCTAGCTTCCTTTTGCCTAGAGAGTTACCTAGTGGTGAAGAGGATATTGTTCCCACAGACACACCTTATTCCTCACCAACACCTTTGGATATGAGGAATTACAGTGCACCTAGCGCAGCTCATAGTCCCATTCCTGCTGACCATCTGGAACTCTTAGAAAACATGACCATTCCTATCCCATCAGGAGAAGGTAGTAGCCGAAGTAGTGAAAATCAAAGCCCTCCACCCTTAACCCAAGCTGAAATGAATAAGGATGTTGATACTGACCTTTTGACTATTGGAGAAATCTTGATTGGTAGCATGGTTGTACCCTTGAACGGTGGACCTCCCAGATGTGATGAAATACCTCCTAATAGGAATTCAAGTATAGTTACACCTCAACCCCAATGCACTTCTGATATCCAACCTTTTCCTGAACATGTTGTTGAAGTCATCCCTCAATCTGTAAATCGCCAAAGTTTCGAAATTGGTGATAAGGTTGTAATACCTAATGATTTATTTTATATACGATCCAGGGGATCAGGTGACTTTTGGGTTGGACCACTTACTGTTCAGCGCTGCATTGATGAGATGTGTTTTCTCACCACTGGGACTGGCCAACGCATCTTACTCCCTATCAATCAAAGGGAGCTAAGGGATTATTATCCCTGACCTTCCTTGCCTTGCCTTGCATGTTTAGATTAGGTAGGTTCTAAATAAGCTCACTTGAGCAGTAGGATTTGTGTGATTTTTCTTTTTCTGTGTGCCGAGTATTGTCCCTTTTTCTTTTTCTGCCTGAGTTGAGTCTTGCTCCTTCCTAAGCTTGTCTCTTCTCCTGCATACATTTAAGAAATTATAGTTAGCATTTATATTGTTGGCTGCCTGTGCAGGTTGAGATTGCCTGATTAAAGAAGTACTCTTATCCTCCTGCACAGTAAATAAAAATGATAAATGATAATAATATATGCCATGTTAGTTTAAATTTATATTTTGACGCATTTTCAGTTTATGCTTTAGATTAGTTTTCAGTTTTGTTTTGTTTTTATCCCATACATGCTCCATGATGGTATTCTAGTTTTTGTGAGAGCAGGAACAGGTGCAACATAAAAGCTGAAAGCAAGGATGGTGCAGTGCTGGATTGAAGATTGATGCAGAGCAGTTCGAGACCAGAGATTCTGAGGTTCTCAAGCGCTCTCTCCCTTAGAGCACTTGTCCCAGCTGGAGCCAGATGTTATCACACCATAGTAGCAGGGCTACTATTCTTGTACAGCAGATATCTGCACATTCCAGAGCTTCCTTTATTCCAGAGCATGGCTATATATTTTGGATCACTCATGATCAGAGCAGTACATTATTCAGATTTTATGACCTTGTGTCAAGGCTGAGCCTTGAGAGTTCAGATTTGATGACTGATGTGACCACTTATCCCATTACAGTTTCAGTTCAGTGCCTAGAGATGTATTTCAGCAGTGTTTCAGATGATGCATGATGATTGCTATTATGATGATGTTGTATGATCTATGGATATGTTCTCACTGACAGTGGATTATTAGCTTGTGGATTTAGTCATGATTATAGCATGTGCTTGGTATATTATTCCTGATGTGGCAAGCTATTTAAATGAACTGTAAATCATAAAATGAACAATTGCTTGCACTCTTAGGTCATCTAACAAAACTTACTGGTATTTCACCTTACATAGACATGGTCTTTCCCGACACCTTTTGTCTGCTAGTGTAGGCTCCATATCCACTTGTCTCCATCCATACATGACCTTCCTGTTTGACTTTAAACCCTGACTTGTCTTATTTGACTTTCTGATGCTGAGGACTTCCCCATTTTTCTACCTCTGTGTTTGGACCGCATCCCTGTTTATTCAGTGTCTCGGCTCTGAGTTGGTGACAGAACTTGCCTTTGGTGAGTTGGATTGTAGGCCTTGGCTCGAACTCCCCCTAGTCACTTGAGATGTTGTTGGCTAAAACTGAAAGCTCATGTTCTACCTGTGGAAATTAAATAAATTCGCCCATGGAAACAAAAAGAGGGCAAGAGCAATGAAAAGCTAAAAAATACTCCTCGAAGAGTATAAAGAAAGGTCCAAAAAGCAATAGTTCTTAAAAGCTATATCTAAACAATTGCTGACCTTGTGAAAATATGAAAAACATGCCCTGGATGCAAGCTGCAACTAGTTGTGCTTCTCAGCACATCTGAAATCCGAAGGGTTATGTAGGCCAAAAAGGCCATGGAAATAAATTGAATGATCCTAATGAACTTGGATCAACTTGATGTAGACATGATGCCTAAGTTGAATAAGCACTCTCTAAACAACTTATCCATCTGTGAGGCACAGCCATTCCCCGTGTTCTTTTGTCCAACACAGAGTTTGTAGCTTCCCCCTCTCCCAGTCCAAAGTATTTTTGAGTTGAGTTAGACAAGTCACACCCTTGGCCCAACCTTGCTGCCTAGCCTTCATCCTTCACTAGCAGTTTGACCATGTCCAATGGGTGAGTTTGTCATTTGAACTATGGTGCAAGTGATTTATTATAACCACGGAATATGTTAATATAATTAATGCCACTGAATGGAATTTGTACTTTGAGCTTAGCTATGAAATGATTAAAAAAGCATTGTCTTAGTCTACTGATGTGATTTATCCTTGATTATATATATTCTTGGGATCCGTGATGATGTGGACCATGTATGGATGATTATTGATGATGATTTATGGTCCCACATGTTTGATGATGATATTATATGATGGACATATGATACAGATGATGTTTGATCCAGTTCAGCAGGTTATTATCATTACAGATCAGCAGATTATACATTGTCCATATATGGTGGACCCTACAGCTGGCCCATTAGGGCAACCCAGGGTGTATGAGTACTCATTCCTAGTGGATTTGGGTCTTCTGGATCCATTGAGACACTTATCTTTCAGATCCGGGCACTTCTGACAGTGATTGATGCAGTTTTACACTTGTTGACCAGATTTGGGGCTGATTTCCCAGCCTGAGCAGCAGGGGCCCCGAGAGGCCGGTTCACCTAGGGCGCTGATGATGGAGGGGGTGGTCCAGCCACTTGTTTTTACCATTTATCCCCCCTCCCGGAGAGCCTGGTGGGCTCAGTTTGACAGCGCTAGCACCCTAGGAGGCAGTTTTGGCACTTTCACAGTTCCCGAGGCAGTTAAAAAATGGGATAAAGTGGTCACTGAGGAAATCGATTTGGGCAATTGAGGCAAGGTTTTGGCATTTGGTTTTCACAGAGGTCTTCCAGGGTGATCTCACTATCTTCCAGTCAGTTTTCACCATGTGGGTATCTCCAGATTGATCACAGGAGGACATTTACTGCTTGACTGTCATGGATTCTGAGGACAGTTTTGGTCATTATCATTATATTGGGCATATTTTATTATTTTATTGTGCCTTGGGGTGAGCTAGCAAGGATTTATACCTCCTAGCCCCACCATGTGCTTATTTTATCTTGTCCTAGTCATCATGAGGTGGATTATTGTACTTTATACCCCTCTTATGGGATGACGTCACCCTCATTGTACCATTTAGTGAGGGCGCTATTGTTATGTTGAGTGATCCATGTGATATTATGTTATGGATTCATCCTAGCCATTGATTGTATGATGAGATCTTATAATCTCAACCACTCATTTGATGTAGTATTGTAGAGTGGTATAGGGTTTTGGTCTTTATTATCCTATATAAGGAGGAGACCCCCCATTGTAAAGCTCACCTTTGGAGCTCTGGAATATTGGAATAGAAGATTTTTTGTGGAGCACATCTCTCTTGGCTTGTGGATTCTCTTGCATATTGAATATAAAGTATCTTTTCTATGTATCATTGTGGATTTTGGTGTTTTTGCTAACCTTTTGACAGGAAAGTCGAATTGGAGAGAGGAGGGCGACTTTTTGAGGGTTATTGTTGGAGGGATCCACATATTCTCTCTTGGGTTGATCTTGTGACAGGGAGTATCATTATTGTATCTTCGTGACATAGTTGATGCTTTCTATTACATCTTTCTACCATTTTCATAATCATCTTGCTTGACTTGTTTCTTTGATCTTGTCTTGTAGGAGGAGGACGATTTGGCTATCTTGGAGAAGGGAGATTTGGTTGGAGCACTTGGATCTCACTCTTGAATATAAACATAGGAGAATGCTATCAACTTGCAAGGTGGCCATAAGCAAATTGAGGTAAGATCTACAAGGTATGTGCCTCTTTCATCCATTCTATCTCCATTGGTCATAAAACCCTAATTAAATCAAAACCCCAAATTTTGGTATTTCTTAGATCTACTTAGATCTAGCCCTCATTTTAAAAAGATATTGAAAACCCACCTCTATAGCATCCACCCCTAGTTGGATCTATAGTTTGGTGGTGATTGGCTAAGAATTGACCCATTTTCTAAGACAAAAAGCTCTCCTTGACCTAAAGCGCACTTCCTTGAGGGAGACTTGTTGGGCTAGATCTAGCACATGGGTATGTGAGATCCCGCTTGATTTGACAACTAGACACTTGATTACACATACCCATATCCTTACTTTGGTGAAAACTACCTTGTGGACATCTCTCCATGTTTTGAGGGATTGAAACCCCCTTTTGACCTCATTGGTAACTTAAAACTTAGATCTACTAAGATCTACCCATTGGATTCACTTGAAACTTTGAACATGCATAGATCGGGGTACTAGCATCCCGGATCTACCTTTTGGTGGCCATTGGACTTGGTTTGGTCCACCAAACCCCTCTTTTGCCTCTCCTTGAGAAAGTCGCACCCCTTGGGAGTTTTGAGTTGGACCACTTCTAGGAAGTGGGTGTTGGATATTTTGGTGGATTTGGAATGCCCATGCCTTGAAACCTAGGTCTAGACTATTCTTTTGTCCCGATCCACCTTGGGGATTGCATTCCTTGTTTTAAGGAATTGTGGTCCACTTTTGGTTATCACCTAAAAACCTAGATCTAGCAAGACCCAACCATTGGATCTCATCCAAACCACTTGACTTGGCTTCTAGGTGTCCCGATCTACACTTTGACATCCTTCTTGACTCCATTAGCCCATCCAACAAGGCACTAGTCCTTCTCCAAGCAAGGCGCACTTCTTGGGATTAGTGTCAAACCCTAGATCTAACACATGGGTAACCCTAGAACCAACTCTAACTTGTAGATCCAACCTAGATCTAGCATATAGTACCATCTTCACACTTAACTTCACCTTGTGGGCCCACCTAGAACCATTTCACACTTCCCAAGGCAACAAAACCCACTTGTGTAAACACATGGTACTATACTTAGTAATCATACCCCATCAAGTGGCCTAAACCATACATAGGTTGAAACACTAACTATCCATGATACCACCTTCAACCATACCTTAAACATTAGGTCCACTTAGCCTTGCATTGGTTTCCGTAACTCATCATTCATTCACCCTTTGAAACCTTTGCTTGGGTCCAATCAACTGTGATTGGGGTATAGGGTCTCCCCCTTGGTCTAGTTATACCTTGACCCAAAGCGAAGAGTGCCTCGGTTGACGTGACTCCCACATTGCATTGGGAACCGTGGCATCTCTTAGGTCACCTCTTTAGTTGCCTAACTCCTCTACCGTCCCGGATGGGATACCTCTAGGGGCAACTACAAGTTGTGTGATAACAGTTACCATGCATAATGTTGATAAAGATGATACGTTCCTCAAGTCTGAAGACAACAAAGAAGTATTTGTGCAAGAAGAGTTCTTGATGGACACTCCCATGAAGGAATTTAAATCATGCATTGAATTTGAAGTTTGTGAACATGTAGGTACAATGAATCTAGAAGAAAACTATGAAGATGTTGTAGAAGTCGAAGATCAAGATGAGCTTGAAATAATTTACAGTAGTCATGTTGCAGAAAATGAAGAGTGTTGCACTCATCCATTTCGTGCATATAAGAAAGATGATAAAGCTGTTGGTGAAAAATATATTTATGAAAATGGTGTATCTGCTGATGGAAAAAGTATTGGTGATATTTTTGAAGAAGAATCTGCAGCGATATTGAATGGTGAAGATAAGGACAGAAAAGAAAATGCGATTTTTTCTAATAATTTGTTTGTTAGTGATTGTGTAGGTACAAAGGAAGAAAATGATGAAGTCTTGGCTTGTAAGTCAAGTATTGAAGGTGAAGTAATTGCTAGTGTAGTAGTTTGATCTTTGAATATTCTAGCAATGACTATTGCTGATGACAATGATGAATAAGGTGCCAATGAAGCAACCAATATCTGTCAAATTTATCATGGAGAAGTAATGGTCAATGATGATCATGATGATGGAATGAAGACTGCCATATCAATAGTATTTGAGGCAATATCAAAAGTTAAGAAAGATAAAGTGCACTGTGTTGAAGTGCTTGAACCAGTTTGTGAGTTTTTTGAAAATATTAATGATTTTAATTTTGTTGATAAATTTGATAAGATTGTGGAATAATGCACAGAAGTTGCAGCGAATGAAATAGATAAAGTACAAGCAGAAGGAATCTATAATGATGTTGAAAATAAAAAGGTTGATGATTCAGTTGTTAATTTTTCAATAAATGCATTCAAACATTATCTAGGATCCTACTAAGAGAATAACAAGCACATCATAACAATCATAAACACAAGAGACGGAGTTTCCTCAGGGAAAACTAAGAAGGTGAAAAACCCCGCAACTTCCTCAGAGATAGAATAAGCCACAATACAAGATCACAATGATCAAACCCAAGATAGATAACTCCAGCAACTACTCTTCCTCCACTTGTGCACACTCCTCTCTAAACTAATGCGAGTTGGATGAGTGAGTGAATGAATAGAATGAGACACACTCACTCTCTATTTATACACTAACTTGACCTACCAATAACTTAATAGGGACGACTTCCTAAGGAAGCCTAATAACCCATCCACATGACTCAACTAGGTACGACCCCACACCGGTGGTCTAATAACCCATCAAATATAAGTTGCAACACTTACACATACAAATGACGACACTTTTGATTGGAGGAATAACACATCTCCATCATGCATATAATAAAGTACAAGTGTAATACATAGAATAATATCTTCTGAAGTTACAAATACATCAACACTCCCTCTTAACTAGGAAGGTATTCTCTAGACACAGGTCATCAAAACGGATCAGCACAAGTCTTCAATTCTGGAGCTGGATCATCATCACTGGATCATAGAGCATCATCGTCACTACTGCTATACATCGACATCTTGACCACTTGGATATCTCTCAATTCTTCTCCTCATAGGAATTTTTACAGAGCCAACCCTTTTTCATGTTGGATGTATTCCTAGCCTCCTGTAGGTTTTCATCATCTTTGGCCATACTGTGGATCACAGGACTAATTATTTGCGTCAACAAAACCTCGAAAGAGTAACCCAGGATCCTTTATGTGCCTAAGCACGACTGGAAATATATCCTAGGGAGCTATTACATGTGACCACCACAAAACCTCGAAAGAGCATCCCAGGATTGATTACGAGTACACAGCTCAACCTATCAGATCTCCCAGGGCGCTATTACATGTGGTCAGGAAAAACCTCAAAAGAGCATCCCAAGACTGATTATGAGCACACAGCTCAACCTATCGGATCTCCCAGGGTGCTATTACATGCCATAGGACAAAACCTCGAAAGAGCATTTTCCAGATCTCTCGGGGAGCTATTATATGCCATAGGAAAAACCTAGCAAGAGTATCTGCGAATCTCCCATGGCGCTATTATATGTCCTCCCAAGCAAACCTCGAAAGAGCATTTGCCAGATCTCCCAGGTAGCTATTATATGCCATAGGAAAAACCTAGAAAGAGTATCTGCAAATCTCCCAGGGTGCTATTATATGCTTATTTGGACAACCTGTCCATGGCCAACCTATAGAAAAACCTCGCAAGAGCATCCGAGCTCAGACTATCGGATCTCCCAGGGATCTATTACATGCTACCTGCATAATCTGTCCGCAACCAACCTGTAGCAAAACCTCACAAGAGCATCCGAGCTCAAACTATCGGATCTCCCAGGGAGCTATTACATGCTACCTGCACAATCTGTCCATGGACACGGAGTATCATCCTGATACTCATGATCATATTGATCATCATCACACAATACATCATCCTGATGTACATCATCATCACATGATCATCCTGATCATCGTCACAACATCATCCTAATGCACATCATCATCGCATGATCAACCTGATCATCATCACAACAACATCTTGATGCTCATCACACAGCGCTTACATCCACAGCCATGGGAAGGATCCTCCTACCACCATGCTTGGAATGGCTCCTGTAGATGTGTCCCATCACTTCTTCCTTGAAGTATCTTCTATCTGAAGAACACCAAGCCTCTCCTTGAAGTACTCAAACTTCACTCTGGCTAGTGTTTTGGTCAACACATCTGCAATCTGCTCATCAGTCGCAACATACAGGAGCTTCACTACTCCTCTCTGCACCATATCCCTAATATAGTGATATTTGATCTCAATGTGCTTTGACCTGTCATGGAACATCGGGTTCTCAGACAACTTCACATAACTTTGGTTGTCACAGAAGATACAGGTAGCATCCAACAGGAGATCAAATAAATCAGACAGTAGATTCCTAAGCCATACTACCACACAAATAGCCGAACAAGTTGCGACATACTCTGCTTCGGTTGTACTCAATGCTACGCAGGATTGCTTCCTGCTAAACCAAGAGATCTCACCTGATCCCATACTGAAGCAGCACCCTGAGGTGCTCTTCCTATCTATAGCACTACCTTCCCAATCAGAATCAACATAACCCTCCAGGTTAAACTTTTGATTCGCATCATACTTGAGCCCATAATCAATTGTACCCTTCAGGTACCTTAGAATATTCTTTACAGCAATCAGGTGAACATGTCTAGGATCTATCAGAAACTGTCTCAAGGTGTTCACCACAAAGCAAATATCTGGTCTCATGTTCGTCAGGTATATCAAGGACCCAATCATCTGATGATACACTGTGACATCAACCGACTCTGATGAAGCATCACTCAATAGCTTCAGGTTTGATGCCATAGGTGTGGCCATGGCCTTGCAGTCCATCATCTCGAACCACTTCAGGATCTCTATTGCATACTTCCCTTGTCCAAGGAAGATTCCATCTGCACTCTACCACACCTCCATACCTAGAAAGTAGTGCATCATGCCCAAGTCCTGTTGTTGCTACAACACCCCCCCAAAAAAAAATTTGAAAAAATATGTCGGGGGCCCTCCTTTACTTTTAGACGAAAGCTTGCCTAGAAAGTCGAGGCCATCAAGAGTTTTTCTTTCTTAGTCTTTCTAAAGATAGGTCCTTTTCTTGCTCCCTTTGAGTCCATTTTCACTAACTTTTCCTAAGTAAAATGCGAGTTTCTGGGCCTACACGGCGGAACCTTTAAGACAACTTTTCCGAAACAACGGAGAATTTTGGTTAACCTTGTCGAAACCCTGCGGAATAAACTCGTAAGATTTTTCAGAAATGGCGGAGAAACTCAGCTAATTTTTCTGCAACGACAAAATCATTTTCGACTAAGTAAGTGATGGAGGAACTCACCAAAGTCCTCTGCAACGACGGAGTCACTCACGTAACTCTTCCGCGACGACGGAGTAACTCACGTAACTCTTCCGCAACGGTGGAGCAACTCGATCAAACGTTCCATTTCACCACTTCACACCTTTATTTTGCGGATGAACTCTGATAATTCTTCCGCAACGGTTGGAAAGGTTGGCCAAGTCTCTCCGGTTTTGGCGGTCACACTTAATGCCAAATGTGCCGATTTGACCCCATTCATACACCCATTAACCCCGTTTAAATTTTCACACCTACTCCATTAATGGCTCGCACATTTTTAAACATTATATAAAGGGTTTAAACCTCGTTGAATTTCATTGTTTCAACTATTTGAAGGCTGGCTTCCGTTCTGTTTTACTCCAAGCTCACTAGCTCCCCAAGCGGCGCTACTATGAACCAGGTGGAATTCACCAGGTTGGTACCCCCGAAGCCTCATATGCTGATCCAAAGAAGTTATTTCTTTGTCTTTCAAGTTTAAAAGGGCCATGATCGTAGTTCGTTTATCCAAGCTATTTGAATTCTGCGTTTTATTTTCATTCATGGTCTTATGTCAAGCCGAAACTAGAATCATGCTCCTATCCTGCTAAAACACAGCCAAGCCTAGCTTCATAAGGGTTCACAGTTGCTCAGGACATAATCATCTACCACGTAAATCGTTAGCAAGTCCTGCGACCCATCATTGTCTAGTTTCAGAATTAAGTGGAATCATAGAATTGAAACCAACCTTGTTCGTCCTTGCCCGAATGACGTCGGTATTCCTACCCCGCCATGAAGTTTCACGCCACTTTCGTACTTTGGAACATGTTATTACCATGTCAACCCTTATTCCATAAAACATAGTATACTCAGAATTGCTGAGATACATGACCCTTATATTTCATAGTTGCAATAGAGCGGCCTACGGAAATAATCAGTTTTACATAGGATTATGAAATAACATGTGAAATAAATGTTTAAATTGAAAATAGAGGAGCTATAATATTTTGGAATTTGCAAATCAATGGTGAAATAAGCATAGCTAAAAGGATTATGTCGACGTTTAGGCCTCAATAGTATGAGTAGGATGATAGTTTGAATTGCTGACATTGCGTCGTATGCCTACAGGATTTTCAAAATGACTAAAGGTGGCAGGAGAAGGTCAAGGCGACTTGCCCAGAATCAGCTGATGACAACACAAGGGTGGAAACTACATTCCAAGATACTAATTGCACTACAGGCATGCCCCCAGAAGTAAAATGGGGAGACGTATATTGTATGGTAAGAGACCAGGACTTCCATGAAGCTCTTCTTGAAGAAGAATGTCTATACCGGAACATCAGAAACTCCTGTATATCCAAAGTAGCCACACATCCAGAGCTCTTCCCCTGCTCAGAAGTAATTGGATGGATTCTGTGGCATGTGAATACCAAGACAAGAGTTCTTTCGGACAGCAAAGGAAAAGATTTTGCTTCATTTCACCCATCCTATATCTCAACGGCTTATAAGTTTCCCAAGCCCGAGCAATGGCTTGATGATGTATGGCTGGAAGAAATCAAGATGGATAATTTGGAGATGGCTAGGAAGCTACTAATCTCGGGAAAACATATCAGAAAAAATGATAGTGAGGAGTACGAGGTTCAGAATATGAGTCCCCCTTTCAGATTGATCGCTCTCATGCTGAGCAAAATCTTTGGGAGGCCAGATATGACGATGTTTATGCTACAATGGGTTCCCATCATCCGCTATGTGGCGTTCCAAGGAACAATTTTTAATTGGGCTAGTATTCTCTCAGACAACCTGTCATGAGCTATAATTGCTGCACAAGAAGGGTTAGTGGAGAAAAGGGCAGAATGTTATATGGCATCCTACTTGATAGATTGTATTGTGGCGAAATGTCCCTTTCCCAAGCTGCGATGCATATGGAAATCGGCTGATACCTCAGTATTCATTGCTTACAAAATATTTTGGGCTCAGAATTATAAAAGGCATTACAAACTCATTTGTGAGGAGTTTATCATACCTCTATACGAATTAATGTTCAATGAGGAACCCAACTACTTATTTGAGAACGCCATGGAAGCCCTGGAGAATTATGGTGATTTCTATTTTTCGTCAAGAGGCACCTACATAAGAATGTACAGACGCTCTAAACCCCCGTATATCTTACCTAGGTATGCTACTGACTATGTAGTCCACAAGGAGGTGGTGAGACAGGTTTCCATTGATGGAGTTGGTAGTACCTTGAACAAGGCAAAGAAGGCTTCCTTCCAGCATTTACCCTTTTATGTTGGGGCTTACAAGTTTTCAAAAATCACGACAGCAGAAGATTTTGTTGTAGAGCTGAAAGGATTTCATTCTGGGGAAAATATTTTTCACAGGAATGATCGACGAGGCAAAGTTGCACAACATTGCAAAGAGATTTCTGCTCCCTTTGAATATGCTAACTATTATGATGAAGATGAGGAAGTATATAGGGGGGTTAGTAATATGACTGAGTTACGGATTTTTCAACTTGGCAAAGGAGGAGCCAGCTCGAGCTCTAATATTGTAGAAGAAATAAAATAGCAGCAAGAAAAGGGCACCTCAGGAACTGCTGAAGTTTTCTCTAAAGAAGAACAAAGGCTTAAGGAACAAGCCAAGAAGATCCAAGAGGAAATTGAGAAAAGAACCAATAAAGCAAAAGAGGATAAAATTCGAGAAGAAGAAACTTTGAGAGCCCAAGCATTTGAAGATGAAGCTCGAAGAATCCAAGAAGGATAAAGGACCATATTGAAGGGAATTGCAAAACAGGAAGAAAATGACGAACTGAGAAGGGAACAGGAGGAAGAAGAAGAAAAGACATCCAAAGAAGATGCTGACCCTAAAATCCCAAATATACAAGACTTGGATATGAATTTCCCCATAAGAGACCTCCCACTTGTCCCTTTTACACCATCCAAGAGTAGTACGGTGTCCCAATGGGATAAGTTTACTTATAACAAGAAAAGGAAATCCATTTTCAAAGAAAAGGTGACCAGAATGAAGAGGCTTTTTCAACCAGATATTGTCACCAGGCATGTAACCACAGTCATGCAAGGTACCCAACATGCGCACAAACTCATGGAATCTATTTCTATGGCCTCTGTTCTAGCAACCGCCGACAATGTCGACATATTAGCAGACAAGTTAGAATCGGAGAAGGAGAGATCCCACCATCTGCAGGAAACTTTGGTCAAAGAGAAGAATTATTCAAATTTGATGGTTGAGAAATGTGACACCCTTGTGTTAGAGAAGGGAGAACTTAACAGGAGATTTCAACATCTAGAAGCTGAAAAGAGAGCTTTAGTGATACAAATGAGAACTCTGGAGACAGAGAAGAGAGGTCTAGAAAGCCGCAACCTACAGTTGGAGTCCGAGAAGTTTGATATTGCTCAACAGATCAATGACCTAAAGGAGAATGTTGAGAAGTTGGAAGAAAAGGAAGAATTGCTAGAACAACAATTACAACTCGAAACCAGGAAGGTTGGCGACCTGGGACCCTTTCATGAGCAGGATTGTGAAATTATGAAAAGGACACACGAGATTCAAGATCTCATAATGGAGGAAATTTGCAAGTTAAAGGAAGTGGTAGCCAGAATCAAAGAAATAAATGGTAAGGCCACTGATCGTAGGAGAAAATATGTACATATTAGTGAGGACATTAGGAGGCAAATGGAATGGAGAGAAGGAAGGTCAGGATTCCTAGAAAGACTCCCTCTTAAGTCCATCGTCGGTTTCAAAGCAGATATCCGCCTCTTGGGGTTTTGCCAGAATTATGGAGTGAAGTTGAATGAAGTGTCCATGGTTATGCTTGAACAGTGTGGGAATTTGTATTTGAAAATACGAGCCACCCAAGAAAATTTCCAGGTGAAAATGCCCCAAATTATAGAGGAGTTTCCAGACAAAGCCCAACATTTATCTAATCTAAGGGATGGGTTGAATGCTGAAATGGATTATGTAAGGAAGGTAGATGCTTTGACCACAGAAGACCTTCACAATTGGATTAGCCAAGCTACAATTCGAGCACATCTCCTAAATGAAATTCTCCAAGTTACAACAGTAGAAGTCGCTAATCTTGAAGAAGAGTTGGCCAAGCATGAAGTTTCTTTGAAAACCATGCTTCCCCTTTATGCAAACAATATCATAAAAGAAAACAGCCTCTGGGTGAAGCATATAGTAGAAGCAGACAGGGTACTAACAGTAGGAACACATCAAGTAATAGCAGGAGGAGCAGAGGCATCAGTTTCAGTGGAATTACCAGCAGCACCAGTGACACAAGCCCCAACAAGAGTACCGGCTTTAGCAGAAACGCCCAAGTCAGCAAAGGCGTCAGCTCATAAATAATCCACCTTTTGTCTTATTTTTTGATTTGCAACCAACGTGTCTTCCTTCAGCCTTCGTATGTGTTAATTATTAAAATGACATTTGGACCTCCATCACATTCATTTTTGTAATATTTCTAGGCTTTTATTCTTTTTGTGACATGGACACTACAAGACAAATTAGAGGAATGTGGACGGTTAGGGTATAGGTGGCAGCTATTGGAGTATTTTGTAAATCTATATATAGTTGAGTAGAAGAGAATGAAAAGGACTTTTGGCAGGTGAAAGAATTTCTTTTTGTGTATGAGAACTACTTCAGCTACATGAATGAGGAAACGATTTGGACCTCTGAAAGCTGATGCATTGTTTTGCTTTGATTTGTAATGGATGACTGCCGAACTATTTCAACGGTTTCTCTATACATTCAGTGAGATCTTTCCTGGCTTATGTGAATTAATTCTATGTTGTGAATGATTTTACTTCTTAGCAAAAAATTTGTACCTTATGAGTGATGGAACATTTTATATAATCAGAGCTATCTTTGATATCATTTATATTCTGCTGAAAATGCATTTATGGGATTAAATGGCTATCTGTTTCAAACTTTAAAGGTTACTTTCAGTTATTGCTCATAATTTAAAGTTCTGCTCCTTGCAAGGATAGGTTAATTTAGATTTAAATAAGCAGATTTGTTTAACGCATGCATTTAATCTAGGGCATATGCATATCATTTTAAATATAAAATATATAAATGGTGGATTGGGACGCAACGGGTAAAAATAAAAAAAATCTTTAAAACTCACATGGTAGCCGGACCGTTAACCGGACAGATTCCCTACACCAAACTGTGGGCGATCTAATTGGGATCGCTTACTGGGGAGAATCCCTTGTTGATTGATGCTACGATTTTCAAGGCATCAACAAGTCCTTCATCTCAAACTTGGCAGCAAGCTTCCTCTTCGTGTCGGCAATCAATCTATCCTCACCTGTCACAAACAAGTCATCCACATACAATAGGAGTATCACTGGATTGCCTTCCTCAACCTTGTAGTAAAGGTTGGAATCTTCTTTACTCTTGGTAAAGCCCAAACTGTATAGGAAGTTGTCTATCTTGTCGTACCATGTCCTATGAGCTTGCTTCAATCCATAAAAGGCTTTCTTCAATCTGCACACATATGACTCCCTGTCATGTGTCTCAAAACTAAGTGGTTTCTCCACATACACTTCCTCTTCGACTACACCATTCAAGAAAGTTGTCTTGACATCCATCTGATGTATCTTCCACTTCATTACTACAGCTAGGGCAAAGTACTGTTCTGATGGAAGTGTATCTGGCTATAGGAGCAAAGGTCTCTTCATAATCTATCCCCTCTTTCTGGGAGAAGCCATGAGCTACAAATTTTGCCTTGTATTTCTCTATGCTACAATCTGCAGCATGCTTGATCTTATAGATCCAATTGGATGTCACAACAGACATCCCTTCTGGTCTTGGGACCACATCCCAAACATCATTCTTCATGATCGATTGGTATTCCTCAACCATGGAATCCTTCCATTCTTTCTTTTATGTTGCCTCTTCATAACTGGAAGGTTCTTTGTTCATTATGTCACAGAGCAAGGCCACATAGCTGGTGTGTGATCTTATCCTTTTCCTTTCTATGTGTTCCTCCTCTGGAATACCATACCTTTTTGCATCTTGGATGAGCTCTCTAGCCCATGCAGGTTTCCTCTTGTGAGAATTCTTCTCTCAGGGTGGATCTATAGGTTCTTGTGGATCTTCTATTTCAAGATCCACTTCTGGTATTACTTCATTCATGGTGGTGTCTTGTGTTCTGGGTACCCTTGGTTCTTCATAGTCTTCAACAGGTGTCTTTCTGTATTTGATGTATGTTGAGTTTTCATCAAAAGTCACATCCCTACTGATGTCAATATTTTTGAACTCTGGAAAGTAGATTCTGTATGCCTTCGAGCTTTCACTGTACCCCACAAATATACCCTTCTTTCCTCAAGGATCTAACTTTGTTTGTTTTTCTTTTGGAACATGTGTATATACTGGACAACCAAATATTCTAAGATGGCCAACTTCTGGTCTCTTACCAGAGAATACTTCTTTTGGTGTCTTGTTGTCAAGTATCTTATGTGGTGTTCTATTTTGTACATATATTGTTGTTCTTGCTGCTTCTGCCCATAGGTGGATGGGTAGGTCTTGGTCATGAAGCATTGCCCATGTTTCTTCCATGATTGTTCTATTCTTCCTTTCTACAACCCCATTTTGTTGTGGGTTGTAAGGAGTGGTTAACGCCCTCTTAATCCCTGAATCACTGCATAACTTCTTAAGTCCCATGAAGTGAATTCTCCACCATTGTCGGATCTAAAGGTCTTGATCTTCTTATCAGTTTGATTTTCTATCAAGGCTTTGAATTCCTTGAATTTATCAAACACTTCATCTTTGTTCTTCAAGAAATAAACCCAAGTCTTCCTAGAGAAATCATCAATGAAAGAAACATAATATACATATCCACTCAGATAAATGGATGACATTGGTCTGCATACATCGAAGTGGATAATCTCCAAGATTCCTTTTGCTTTGCTTTCACTTCTTGGAAATGCCTTCTTTGTGTTCTTTCCTTTTGCACATCCTTTGCAAACACCTTCATGCTTTGACTAGATTTCAGGAAGACCTTCTACTGCTTTGCTTGCAAGTGGTAGTTCCCTATAGTGCACATGAGCAATCCTTCTATGCCAAAGTTCACATGGATCCATGGATTCATGTACCATGGCATGTTCAGATTGTCCCTTCAATTTGTACAATCCTCCCTCTTGATCTCCAATCACTACTGCATCATCTATGGTCTTACCTTTAGGCCACATAAATACTTGGCCATCCACAAATGCAACTCTCATCCCTTTTGCATCCAAATATGATATGGAGAGAAGGTTATTCTTGAGTCCAGGTACATATAGAACATCTTGCATCTTCACAGACTTCCTAGAGTCTAACTTGTAGGAGGCTTCACCACTTCCTTTTATAGGGTATTGATAGTCATCCCCAAGTTTCACCTTATGAGGTGACTCATGTTCAAATAGATCTATAAGAGATTATTTGAATCTCGTCATATGTTTAGAAGCCCCACTATCAATAAGCCAATCATTACACCCATGTGTAACAGTACCTGTGAGAGCAAAGATTAGAACATATTCATCATCACTTGAAGAATCTTCACTTTATTCTCTAGCCTTCTTCCTGGGAGGCTCATCATCCTCAGCAGCATGAGCATGATATCTCTTCTTGTTGTTCTTCTTATTATTATTGTTGAATTCTCCTTTGTTCTTCGTACAATCTTAGTCAAAGTGTACCTTCTCATTACATGTGAAGCATCTACCATGAGAGGTGTCTTTCTTAAAGTCCCCCCTTTGATGATGGTGAGAAGATTTCTTGGTATTAGGCTTCTCCTTCTTGAACTTACTTCTTCTGGTGTGAGCAGTGAGAGCTTGGTCTTCACTTCCCATCTTTTCTTCTCGGGCCACAATTCTAGCTTCTTCTTGTGAACATTCCTTCCATATTCTACTGAAGGAGATCAACTTCCTTCTTGCACAAATACATTGGATGAAGGATTCCCATGACCTAGGTAGGCCATTCAAAGTGGTCATGACAATTTCTCCATTCTCCACTACTTCATCCACAACGTCAAGTTGTTCCTTGATTTGAGAGACCTTAGTGAAGTAGGATTGGGTGGTCTCTCCATTATGGAACTTTACCCCTTTCAATTGATTCCGCAAAGTCATCTTTCGATTTATATTATTTCCTTCAAACAACTTGGTCAAAGAGTCAAACATATCCTTAGGTGTCTTTAGGGAAGACACATGAGGAATGAGATGGTCTTTTATAGAATTAGTAATGATTCTCTTGGCCTTGACCAAGTCCTTCTTGTGTAAGGCCTTAGCCTCATCTCCCTCTAGAACTGGAATTTCTTCCTTTATGTAGTTGTCCAATTCATTCTCTTCTAGGATTAACCCAATCCTATACTTCCATGCTCGGAAGTTATCAGATCCTTCAAGCTTATCCTCAAGCTTGGTATGGTGAGACATCTTAAAGAGTACTTCAAATGGAAATAGAAATTTTTAGGTCTTACCACTTTATTTGTTGAAAATTGGATCTGGAGTTGGATTAGGGTTTGTCAAAGAAACCCTAAAAATTCAAACTTTGAATTCCAAACTTCTGAATGGATGGAAAGATGCACCTTGTTGAGATGATCAAGCTAGTATACTTCAATTTTGAAATCTGCAAAATTTGACCCCTCAAAATTTCTTTTGAAATTTCTGGATTTCCTCGACAAGATCCCGAACTAGGGTTTGATATTGCCCGGGGTTCTACCCAGCCAAAAAGTTCGATCTTGTGCTCTAAACTTTTATTTTTCTGAGGAGCATCCATCCATGGTCACACATTCCAAAAATTTCAACTTTTGTAGAAACGCTAATTTTCCACCCTTTCGATCAAAATCCCGATTTAGGGTTTGATGAAGCCCGGCCTTCTGCCCAACCAAAAATTTTGATCTTGGTCTCTAAACTTCGATTTTCTTGAGGGGCATCTAGCTGTGGTCTTGGATTCCAAAAATTCCAACTTTCTTTGAAACCCTAATTTCCCGCAGCAGTGACAGGCCAAAACTGAAAGTGCTCAGAATTGAATTATGTCTCGACAGAAAGATGCGCCCTTCCAAGGAGAGTCAGCCTAGCCTCCTGCCTTTGATGATCTGAGGAGAGAAACCCAAATATTAAGAATCCCTAGCTTCTGCAGCTGCGCAGTGTCTTCTTCTTAGCACGGCTTTGATACCAAGTTAATTTTTCGATAAATGCATTCAAACATTATCTAGGATCCTACTAAGAGAATAACAAGCACAGCATAACAATCATAAACACAAGAGACACATATTTTCCTCGGGGAAAACCAAGAAGGTTAAAAACCCTGCAACTTCCTTAGAGATAGAATAAGCCACAATACAAGATCACAATGATCAAACCCAAGATAGATAACTCCAGCAGCTACTCTTCCTCCACTTGTGCGCACTCCTCTCTCAACTAATGCGAGTTGGATGAGTGAGTAAATGAATAGAATGAAACACACTCACTCTCTATTTATACACTGACTTGACCTACCAATAAATTAACAAGGCCAACTTCCTAAGGAATCCTAATAACCCATCCACATGAATCAACTAGGGCTGACCCCACACTAGTGGTCTAATAACCCATCAAATATAAGTTGCGACACTTACAACACTTGCGACATTTACAAATACAAATGATGACACTTTTGATTGGAGGAATAATACATCTCCATCATGCATTAAATAAAGTACAAGTGTAATACATAGAAGAATATCTTCCGAAGTTACAAATACATCAACATCGGTGATTGTAGAAGCAGTGATAGAAAAAGAGTTGCATAATGATAACACTCAAAATGTTGTATGTTTTGTTGAAGACAGAGCAACTAAAATAAGGAAGATGTTCTTGATGAACAGTTGATATTTTTGGAAGAATGGCTTGAAAATCCAAGATATGATGATAATGATGATAGTCTTGTTGTGGAAGCAGAAATGAAGAATGTTGATTGGCTTGTTGCAGAAGCAGTGGCAGATTTGAATGAAGAGACAGTGACAACTCTCACAGAAAGAAAAATGAAAAGAACCAATGTGGTTCACATTATGATCATTTATATAATATTGAAAAAATGTTTGAGTGTGCAGATGAAAAACCAATCGAATATGAAGAAGAATCGTTTGAAGATGATGATGAGTTTGATCTAAATGAATAAAATTGCAGCAAAGATGGACTGGTTGAAAAATTAGTCGAAACGATATTCATGTCATGGAGTCTTGAAGAAATCAAGCACTATTACGAATTAATGTGTTTACATATTACTCTTGTTGAATTCAAAGATAGCTTGTGGTATTTTTGTATGCCCACACTACAATATTTTGAGGAAAATATTTGGATTGAAGTCCTTGGCATAAAGGACATTGAAAATTTGAATGATGGTAAGGAAATTGAAGAATGTTTTGCAGTTGAAGTTGATCATAATGAATTTGAGGAATAAAAAAAAACAATGAAGGTAAAGAAGAAAGTGAAGATGAAGAATCAAAAGTATTCTTGGTATAAAGTTTGGAGTTCTAAGCCAAGTAATGATGAAACCGAAGCTCAGAATGATGCAATTGAAATTATGAATAATGATTGGTTTGCAAAGTTCAAGAAGGTTGAATGCAATGGTTTTGATGCTGAAGTAAATGATGAAATATTATATTTTGAAAAACCAAGTGAAGATGAGGAGAACAAGTATCATGGAGTTGCTGAGAAAAAGTAGTCCAAATTATTAAGATTCAAAGTCAAAATGGAGAGATGGCTGAAGCCACGAATGAAGCAAGAGTTGAAGAAGATCAAGGTAAAGATGAGGATAAAGCAGAAAACAAAGTTTACATATTTCAAAGTTTGGAGTCGAAAAAAAAAAGAAATGATCATGGAAAAGTTAAAGAAAAGTTGCACTAGTATGTTGCAATTGAATCGTTTTTTGATATTGATGTAAGCCTTGCTGAGACTTAGACCAGCAGGCATTATAGTTGAAATGTTGTTTTGATATGCTTGTAAAGTTGTAGTTGTTTGTGTCAGATGTATTGTTTGGGTGAAGTAATTAAGGGGGAGAATGTTGGCAGCTGTAAATTTATTCACCGCCACAAGTTCTGAAAAGTCATTCACCATCCTGCTGTGTGGCCGCCAAAAACTCTAAAGAGTCAACCACCGCCACACTGCCTTGATTCTGTCATGCTGTTAAAGTTTCAAAGGAGAAGCTCACCACATCGATTTCTGAAGATACAGTTACAGCCTCTGCCACAGTTCATCGAATGATTATTGGGGATGAGTATTACATTGATTTTTGAAGAGTCATTTTTTAAGAGTTATTCATTTACCTGTTCCAGCTGGTCAAATGTTTAAAGGAGCAGCGTGGGACATCACTCTTGCAGCACATTAAAGCTAATAGGGACATTCACTAGCACTACTATAGTCTGTCAAAGATTGAAGGGACATCCATCGTTCCTATTGCAATTCATGAAAGGGTAGATAATTAATTAAATTCTGAACAGACAATTTTGTGAAAGGTCAAGCTAATTAATGAAGATCGACTATATTTCTGATGTATAAATACCGATGTAATCTTGATTTTGTAAAATAGAGATAAATAGAGTAAGACATGGTGAGGACATGGTGAGGAATACGAGTTCTGAAGTTGAATATGAAACAGAGTTTCAACTCTGTTATCTTGCTGCTATGTTCATCTCTGTCTTTATGAGTTTGAAAACTCATTGTTGAATATTAAGTTTAAGATTTTGTTGTAGCATGATAATGTTCTGATCATATATGATTGACTGTGGAATGTTTAGTTTTGCTATAGCAAGTTAGATTTCAGAATTTGTTGAAACATAGTATGTTGAAATAGTCAAGTTTTATGAATGCAGGGGTTATCAAAACATAACTGAAACAGTCAGTTGCAATAGTATTGTGGACTACTGTTAGCCGTGACTCTTTAGTGATCTGTGTGTGTTGCTGTGTGTTGCTGTGAATAAGAGCAACACTCCCCTGCCTTCCCTCAAATAGCCCTCATTTCTGCCATTTACTCAACAAACAAAAACTTGGTCCGGTGCACAAGGTTAAAAAAAATTGAAATTTCAGAGAGGAAAACAAAGAGCTGATCAAATAGATGAGAAAACTCTGCACATGCCATTTTTTTTTAAATCGGGCTCAAGCTTGGAGCAGCTTGCAAATCTGAATTGAATCCTTACGCAACTTCCATAGAACCAAAACACTGACTCTGATCACAGAGGGCCAGGTCTTAGATTCGAGATCAGAGAACACTATGGCAGATCACAAGTGGCTTTAGATTTCTTCTTTGCTCTTAAAGAAAAAAGCAGAGATCTCAAGTCATATCTCATTTTCCCATGAAAACAATTGTGCAGACGACTATCACAACTACAAACCAAGATCTCGAATCCCCATCAGTCTTCTAGCTCTCAGATTATGGTCGTGATTAAACTAAACCAGAAATTTTGAGCAATATTCTCAAAATAAAAGGTTGGCTGGAATGGACAACCCATGCGCTAAACAAGTCTCAATTCGAAGGCCCACAAACAACAATCACAACTGAGCAGCAGCGATCAGAGTTCTGGCAGATTTGTGTTTCAGATAAAAAATGTTGCAAAAGAAACATGATGGCTCTTGGCTGCGAAACGTGCAATTTTAGCTTAGATCTAGTCACCCTTATAGAATCATATGCAGATATTTTAGCACACGGGAAGAAGCTGGACGAAGAATTAAAAATAATAATTGCTTTAGATATCCCTTGTCTAAGATCATATCAAAGGAGAGACAAGGCCCAGCCCGATAAAAAAAAATATTTGATCTACAGAAGGAGAGAAAAAACTCATCCCAGCGACTCAAATAATCTTTGGTAGCTCATGGACAATCCACTCCAACGTTTGGACAGTCAACTCCAGTTTTGTTGGGAATAAATTCCTTCAATCTTCACCCGCACCATTTTGGGAACTAAAAATGACTGAACAAGAAATTGAAGAGATCAGAAGATTTTCTCAAAAAGAAGAGGAGGGGTTTACATAAAAGCTCTGATACCATGTGAAAAAACAAACATGGGTATGTCCCAAGAGACTGCAATACCAAAACTCCTACGGAGAAAAAAGATCTATTGATCTGCTATGATACATGAAGGTGATCTCCATTTATAAAAAGAGAGAAGATTTGGATAATGACAACCTACGTGAGATTACAATTCACAATGAATAAGCTACAATCTGGCTACCTTGGAACAACAAGGACAGCGAAGCTTCCTCAGAAATAACCAACACTAACATAAAGGGTTTTCTCTTGTATTTTTGAAAAACAAATTTAATACAGATATTTCCTTATATCTTCTCCTCCACTTAAATTTTAGACTTAAATTTATAGTACATTTAGATTTGTAATAAAAATTGATTGTTCAAAGTATATGTATGGATCAACAAAGATTCCAGTGACATCCCAATAATTGTAATATCCATGTTCTTAATCATATTTCCTTATGCATATAATCATGTTTATACTTAGTAATTCATTTTAGTTAATATGTAATTTGAAAACACTCAATAATTTTCACGAACTTTCCTTTTAAACTATTAATATAAAATTATTTTAAAATTACATTAAAATATTTTATTTAAAATAAACATTAAAATATTTATTTTATTAGTATATCTATGTAATCATTCTTAAGTTAGATAATTTATTAAACTACTTTTATATTAAATATAAAATTTTAATTTTTCATTTATAAAACACTTCAGCACAATTGCACAATTATATTACATATTTACATCTAAGATCAAAATAACTACATATACCATCTACATTATTACAAATCTAATACATTCCAAAAAAGTGAAAAACAAAGTCAAAAAGTGGTGTCTTGAAAGTTTAATGGGTTCTTTTATCCTCCTCAGCAATACATCACATAAAAGTTTTTGCTAACCTCCCACCGGTGCATATTGAGCAAACTTTATATGATTGAGATGGAGTCATGGTGGTTGTTTGAGATTAAGCTAAATTGAAAGAGGTGGTTGTTTGAGAGTAAGCTAAATTGTATATAGTTTTTTTTTTTATCATAGTGACAAAACTAGCTTAATTTTAAGAGTTTTTTTTTTTTTACAAAAATTAGCTTAATTTCAAGGGAAAATGATTAGCTAACAAAATTTTTCAATTAATATGGTTTTTAATATAAAAATATATATTTACATTCAATAAAAAATGATTATATAAATCTTTTTATTCATAAAAATAACATTGACTGTTCACAGACTTACATCATAGCTCATCCAACATCCTACTCATGAGAGCCGTTCATTAACAACTTCACAATTTTATAAACTAAAACTGTACATTAAACATTAAAATCTGATACCTTCTTTTACTTTACTCAAAGGGCTCTGAGTTGATTACCCATTAATATATATATATATAATACTTTATCATAATTCTTTCTCTGTATTTAACTTTTGTATTATACGTTCAAATAACCTTTATAGTCAAGCCGCTGAATATGGTGCTCTGCAGTTTAATTTTTCTTTAAACTCCATTTTCTTTAAAAATCAACCATTCAAAAACTTCAAAACCAGAACTTGCATTACGGGATCTTATCATATGTTATTTAAGATTAAAAAGAAAACTACGTGAATTATTTTTGCTTTGTGTATTGTTTTCGGAAACCAGTAAAGTGTAGTTATGTTATCTAAGATTAAAAAGAAAACTACGTGAATTATGTTTGCTTTGTGTATTGTTTTCGGAAACCAGTAAAGTGTAGTTACTGTAGTTTTGGACGTTAAGTGTAGGTACTGTAGTTTTGGACATTATTCTGACATATTATTTTAGGAGAATTTATATCTGGCATTTATTAGATTTTGATATAGATACTGGTAAAGTTAGATAAAGTTTTGGAAAAATAAAATCATTTAAATGTCATTTAAGATTAAAAAGAAAACTATTTGAATTTATTTTTTCTGTATTGTTTTCTCAAATTAGTTAAGTTCAGTGCAATTGAATCAATGTGGATGGAATGCAATTTATCTATCCCCACCAATGGACCACCATTTTAACAAAAGAAAAGGGGTATGTTTATTAAATAGTATTTATTTTTATGTTTATATTAATTAGTTTAATGTTTAGTCTTTGTTTAACAACCACTCATCTCCACAAAACTAAGTGGTTGGCTAGGCCTGTCACCCGCCACTTTACCTCTGGTTGTGATAGTTAGTATAGTTTTGGACATTATTATGTTTTATTATTTTAGGAGAATTTATATTTGGCATTTATTATATTTTTACACATAGATGTTTTTACATCAATAGGTGTTTATGGTCTTCATTCAAAATTCCAAATAACAGGTAATCACAAATAACCCATTTAATTAAAGAAGGTACTAGTAGCTCATGATTACAGCATGGATAACAAGTCATAGATAACTTGTTAGTATCACTTAACTAGTGACCTATCAATGTTCACCAACCACAAGTTAAAGTGGTTGTGTTAATGATATAAATACAGCTTAAATTTAGATAAAATTTAAAATCATTTTATCTAAAAATAAAATCATTTAAGAATGTATATATATAACCATTTTCCAAAAGAAAATTAAAGCAATTGCAACCTAAATGCATTATAGACACAACACACAAAGAATATTTATTTTTTAAAAGTAAATTTATGTATTTTTTTTTAACAAATAAAAAACTATATTTTTTTTTGTTAGCAAGTGGTAGTACTCCCTAACTAGCAGAGTTTGGTTGAGAGAACCAGGTGTATCCCACCCTGGACTGCACCAACCCTTAGCATAGTTGGATTTTTAGTATCCTTTCAGTTTAGGGGTGTCTTAACCATCACCCACCATCAACTGTTCTACATATCACGAATAAATACAAAAATATATATAATAACCATTGCCAGAAAAGTTAACACAAAGTCAACCTAAATGCATTAAAAAAACACAAAACACAAAGAATGTTTTCTTAAAGTAAATTGATATGTATTATTTTCTAACAAATACAATCATGCCAATAAATACAATACAGATCTGGAACAGAGCCAGTTCAGTAGAAGCCAGTCCTACCTTGCAAACAAACATCCAGATTTTCACCATTTTTAACCTAATTTGGTTTCAAATCCAGATTTTCACCATTTTTAACTTAATTTGGTTTCTCCAACGCAACAAAGAAGTTAACTCTCCACTGAAATCCATTTGTACATATGGCATTGAGATCTGGATTCTGAACCAGATCCCATTCAAGTATATCTCTAAAAACGCCAAAACAATCAAAAATAAACACTGCATCTTCTGTGGTTGAAGGAATTATCGCCAGTATTCCTATCAAACTTCAATTGATTACACTTGACCCTCATGTTGAAATGCCCGGACTTCCAGCTTCCGACCTTGAACCGAACACGAGCATAAAATTCGAGCCTCAATTCCAAGATCCCGGCCGAATTCTCTAACCTGAGATCCCTGGCAACGTCCTCCCACAATATCACAGAGTGCGCTGTTAAGGTGGGCTGCAGAACCCTAACGGCCTTGTGGCCATGATAGAAGGGACTGATATCCGAACCTGCAATTCTTTGATCGCCATAGAAAACGTACCCCTCCATTGTATAGTAATATATGCCGATTCTGCCGTTTGGGTTCTTCGTCGTGAGGTTCAGCTCCATCCTCGAATTCAGAATTCGGCTGTTTGTAAAATTCAGCTCCGGGTAGGAGGCAGATTCTACATAGTATCTTGGCTCATGAGGGCGCAGCACCAGCCATATTAAAGATACAAAAACCCCACCCACGATCAGCAGGCCCAGAATCGTCGAACAGATATACGTGATCAGGCGCTTCCTACGAGTGTATTTACTGATCATTTTTTTTACGAGATCTCCATATATCGTTTTTGGGGACGGCATTGAAATATAATTCTCTTCTTACAAAACCAGAAACGGGGAACACTGTGATATATACAGAGACAAATTGAGACGAGTATACAACATACAGAGAAAATGAGACGCCAGAAACGGGGAACACTGTGATATATACAGAGACAAATTGAGACGAGTATACAACATACAGAGAAAATGAGACGCTGTTGAATTGAAATCAATTAGATGTGTTTTGTTTTTATAGAATTATGGTTTCTACCTTTGCTTTGGAGATGGTGAGAGAATGTATTCCAAGAGTGTGATGGGGGCAACTTTAAGCTCTTTTCATCATTTAACATTCGGCCAACATATCTGATATCTTTCTTTTCAAATTAAAGCTGTAAAATGGTCATTTTTTATCATTGGGTTTGTTCCATTAGAGGATCCCTGCGGTTGTACTTCCACCTTGGGATCATCTAGCATGGAATTCTAATGCTCAGTTAATATATATATATATAAATGATGATTAATGGGTTTTGTACTTTTCCATGCAGAATATATATATATAAATGAATGAATGATGATTAATGCTCTTTGCACTTTTCCATTTTTGGTTTTCATTGTATTTTTTAGTTAAGAAGTTAATAAAAGTTATTGTTATGTTATATACTATAAACAAATTTAGGTATGGTTTTAATTTTTATATAAATTTAAAATTTAGAAATATGTTGTTTAATATTTTTATTTATTTTTTATTGTTGATACATGTTAAAATTCTCCACCTTATATAAAATTTCCCCAATACTAAACTACTTTGAAAATAGTTGAAAATACATTATAAATGATGTAAAGAAAATAATTGAAACTATATTTAATAATTGAAAATACACCAAAATAACAAAGGTAGTAAGAGATTATAATTGTAAATTATTTGTGTGATTAAATATTATCTTAATTTTATTTATTAATTTTTTAGAGTTTTTTTAAACTAAATCAAATTTTGTGTTTATTAAAGAAGGCTTTTATCTTTTATGAGATGGTTGTGATTGATTAATTTATTAATAATAATAATCTATTTTTAAGGTTACAACCAAATTGAAGTATGAGATTCCATTGTTTGTGGGACCAGTGACCTTAACCATATGTTATGCAAATACTCTAAGAGTATGAAAAAGAATGTACAGCAATAAAATAATAAAATGATTAATATTGGGAAAGCAAAGCTAGAAGGTGAAACCTATGGGTTCTTTTTTTCTTTGTTGTAAAAGTAAATACAAAAAAATGACTCACAAAGGAATTGCAATCCCCACTTCTAAATCCTCTATTTTCTTTATTGCATCGCACTCCTTTTACTATTAACTATGGACAACAAACCAATAAATTAGGAGTGAAACCCCTTCCTTTCTTTTAACATGCCATGATAGATAGAGTTAGACTTTTGGACACATTGCACCACCTCAAGAATTTGGACAACAAACCAATACAATAGAAGTGAAACCCTTTCTTTTCCTTTAACATGCCATGATAGTTAGAGTTAGACTTTTGGACACTTTATTGCACCACCTCAAGAATTTGGATCCCTTTGGCTGCTTGATAAATCCGGATTTGAGATAGATCTATACTGATATTATTCTTGAAAATACACAAATAACTATCTATATCAATATGAAAAACAAATGTTAATATGACATCCACTTGGTATTTTTATAGTGAAATCATAACCCCAAAAATAACCCTTTAATATTTAAAATAAGCTCTAAAATTTTTAGGATCCTACATCCCAAAATTACAAAGCCACGATGCCAAAATTACACATTATCTATCTTTTTGCATGAAGGATACATACCCTCCAAAGGATGTGATAGATTTTATTTTTGACAATAATGTGTTCAAAGTTGAATGAGCTCATTAATACAACATAGCAAAAAGGGTAGTGAGTTCTCTAAAAACACGTGGTAGGGAATCTTTTACCTATGGACATACTTGTACCTTTTCCATTTTTATGCGCTAGAACTTCTTTATGCTCTTTAGCAACCTTTTTTTTATGGTTATTATATCATATAGTATGACCTATGACCGGGTAAGAACTTCTTTATGCTCTTTAGCAATCTTTTTTATGGTTATTATATCATATCGTATGATTGGATAAAAATAAGGTAGTAATGTCTCCTAATGGTACCAATGTAGATTTATATCAATCTTTAATCTATTAATAATTGAAAAGCATTAAAATGGTTTGTAAGGAATTTGTGTATCTAAAAAAATTTCTTGATGAGACATTATTATTTATCAATACAAATATGCAATAATGATTAATTGGTTATGGGGTGAATATATTTTCTTTTTGACCATCCCCTTCTCTTCATAGAATGTGTTGTGTAAATGTATGTATGTAAAACAAAACTTTAATGAACCCATAAATATAATGCATCTTGGAATAGTTTGTATAACTATAAAATCTGCTCTCATTTTGTTTCTTATGTTCATAGCGTTTAAAGATGACACTATAACAAAACCCACAAATTAAACTCTACTATTTGTTGATTGAACATTTAATTTAACATAAAATTAAAAATATTTACAAAATATAATTACATATTTATATGTCATATACTAAAAAAGTAGTGCATCTATCTCACACCCACAAAATAACTAGATTCAAAGTATTTCAATAATAACACCCACCAAAATAACTACATACAAAATATTCCAATGTGACCACTTTGGCCTTAAAATCTTATCAAAAATTTGAAAGAATTATTGAAATTGCAAATCTAAATAGTTGAGATTGCATAATCCAAAAACAATATTTGTATTGAGGGTGCCAAATCCATTTATACATTCAAATACACAATTTAAATAATAAAAATTTACAATTTTATTAAAAATTATATTCCCAAATTCCTAAATTCTATAATATAAAACTAAAATATCCAAATAATATAATATTTAAACTACTTATACTTCTACCCAAATGGAAACAAAAGTCCCTTCAACGACGAAAGGGATAAAGTCAAAAGTGGTATGTATTAAAATGGTGAAAATGTCACATCCTCCCAGATTGGACTTGTCTTGCCTCTTCATCTTGACTTGGAGACACGATTGAAGCATTCATATCGTGTGTAAAAGGTTGAGACGGTTTAACTGGCAACAAACGTGCATAACATCTTTTCGTCTCTCAAAATCATCCACAGTTGAAGTTTCCAAACATATAATTCCTTTCGGCATACATTTCCAGAGTAGTTCTACAGGAAGCCACTCATTTCTCTCCTCTCCATGGTTACTTTTGTACGTGAACTAAAATAACTTTTGTTCTCGGCTAAATAGGGCTTAAACTCCATTCTCTTTAAAAATCGGCAACTCAAAAGCTTTGGAACCTGAAATTTCATTACGAGATTTTGTTCTATGTTCATCTAAAAAAGCAAAACCAGAAACTTATAGAGCGTTCACAAAAGTCAGTTGGATTATTTTTCAGAAAAGTCTATTGATTTTAAACAGTATTGTTTTTTTAAAGACCATGAGAATTGATAGACCCCACTACCTATGTTATTCTAAAAGCAAAACAAGAAACTTATAGGGCGTTCACAAAACTCAGTTGGATTATTTTTCGGAAAAGTGTATTGTTTTTAAACAGCACTGTTTTTTCTGACCATGAGAATAGATAGACCCCAGGACACTCCCAACACTACATTCCACAAGCAGGTCGAATCAGTAGTTGAGTTTTGAACCTAGGCCCGGCCCCAATATTGGTCAGCTGAATGCCTTTCGGTAAGGAAAATCCAGGTACATCCACCATTAAGGAAATCAGAGTATCGACTGTACATTAACAGTAGCAAAGTTAGTTTTTGACTGTGTTCTTGTTCCATTAGATTAAGGATGGCCTTGAAAGGGCCCAAAGGAGTTAGAGGATCTATGTCAGGCCTCCACCTAGGGTATTCGAGGAAGATTGCAATGCCAGATGTTGCATGTTTGATAAATGAATGGAGTGGTAAACAGTTCATGTTGTCTTTATAAAACTTGGGGTTGGTTTGGGTGTATGATCTAAATGTGCGGATCCAAGGGAGTTGAGAATCCCCATAGTCGATAAGTATTACCTTTGATGGGCTTAACTAGGAACATTTGGACGCACTCATTTGCAATAGATGCAGTTGCAATGGGCAAAATTGTGGGCACACCTGCAACAATGAACACACAATGGGAAAACATGTAATGTGGATACTTGTGATGGGTGTACTTTTGGGCACACCTGCAATAATGAACACACAATGAGCAAACATGCAATGTGGATACTTGGGATGGGTGTACTTGTGGGCACACGAGCATTGGGCATACTTATAATGGGTGCACTTGTGGACATATTTGTAGACATGAATGATTAATGGATGGAAGACACCAAAGGAATCAAAGTTGGATGCACACACTTGGGTCCACCTTAGAAGGAGATGGGATTGCAAGAGTTTAGTAAGACTCTTTTATATAGGAGGATGCCTCATTGTGCTAAGGCAATTCATTGATGCAGGAAAACATTCAATTTCAAAGTATTCTATGATTGTGCTAAGTTATGGGGTTTGCATTGTGGGTTAAATTTAGGGTGAATTTGCACTGGCTTAGGAGAATGAACAGACCTGGAGGAGGCATATTTGAGGTAGCTTCAACAATTGGATTGACAATTCTAGGCAAGTGATGCATTTTGTAATTGTAATCTATAAAAAGAGCTAGATGCATTGGGCCTCACTCCTCTATTGTACATTGTAGTTTATACTTCTTCTAATAAAGTTTAAGGCATCCATCTTGGTTGTTGGTTGCACAATTAGAGAAAATTTTAGGGGCTAAAGCTAACCCATGGGCTAATTTTTATTGTTTTTTTCCAATAAGATTAGTCAAAGGAAGTGGGACTCACTCCTCTATTGTGCATTGTAGTTTAAACTTGTTCTAATAAAGTTTAAGGCATCCACCTTGGTTGTTTCTTGCACATTAGAGAAAATTTTAGGGGCGAAAGCTAACCCATGGGCTTGTTAGGAACCCATGTATTTACTTTGTTAGTATATTGTTGTTGGATGCATATGCTTTGTAAGTAGTCCCATAGTATTTGTTGATCCATAGTTTATATTAGCCCATAGTGTTGACCGACAGTATTGGACGCATATGCTTTGTAAGTCGTCCCATAGTATTATATGTCGCATGGTTTTGACTCATAGTATTGGCGCCTAGGCTTAGCCCATGGTTTGTATTGACACATAGTATTGACCCATGGTATTGGCGCCTAGACTTAGTATATAAGTGTGTGTTGAGGCCTATGAAGGCACCGTGAAGTTAATTGTATTGAGCTTTTTCAAAGGAGGTTGCCCCCTCGAAGTGGCCCGTGATCAATATAAAAGTGATTCTGAGTTCTATTATTATCTGATATCTTGTGTATTTGCATTAATTAATTATTGCAGGTTCATCACATCTGGTATCAGAGCACTTTCTTGGGCTCGTTGGGTGGAATTTCTGCCAATTATTTTTTTTCGCATCTGTTGCAGCTTCGGATTTGGGAATAATCCCTATCCGCTTAACTGTGGGAAGTACTTGGGCATAAGCCCTAAAACTCATTGTGAGGAGTACCACGGGAACCCCAAAGTAGCTAGCCCATTGAGAAGACCTGCCAGCGAAAAGGGCAATGACCCCTACCTGATTGACTAGTTCTCACCCGTGAGGTAAACCAAGAGCTGTCGTTTGTGGCAAAGCGGTTATCAGTTTTACCTGAGCCGTGGAGTGAGGCGTACTGCCCCAATACGCAAGTCGTCAGACAACATTGGTGGCCGAGTGAAACACCTGAACTGTTAGGAAGCCATACATACCTGGGGTCCATATCTATTTTCAGTTGAACTGTTGCCGATCACTTCCGCTCCAGATCCAGCCGTTTCAGATCTATTCTCAAAGTTGTTCCAGATCCAATCGTCGTTTCAGATCCATCTGTTTTCGATCCCTTCCATGTCGTTGCATATCCATCTGTTGCGGATCCCTTCCACGCCGCTGTTGCCGATCCATTTCTGAAAAATAAAAATAAAAAATAAAAAAAAGTTTTTCGGCCATATCTCCCTTGTTTCAACTCTGTTTTCCCTATTTTCCCTAAAACTTCACTGACATCCCTGCAATCCCATTCTGCATATTTCATTCCTGAAGACCCTATCCCAAATTCCACTTCCCAAGACCAGAAATCTCACATTTGTCTATTTTTAGGGTTTGCCATAACTTCTTCAATTTTCACCCGATTGCCTTCAAATTTTACCATAGAGTTCCCACTTCTGAAATCCCCATTTTTTGCTTCCCTGTCCCTCAGAAAGTGTCGAAAACCTAGTCAAACCCCAATTACCCCTCCGAGTTTTTCCCAAATCCAAATTTCCCCTTACTAAATAAGCTTGTGTTTGTGTTTTTCTATCCATTTCTCCCCCCCCCCACAAAAAAAATAAAAATTACTGGTTATAGTTGTCACTCGCACAGGAGCCAACACCATGGAGGAAGCACTTGCAGCCATCCAAACCAAACTCCAAGATCTAGATGAAAAATTTCTCAGCCTCCATCTTCAGCATTCAGCCATGAACAATAACCGACAGCCAAAATATTTTGCAGCCACCAGGTTCTCTTCTTCCAGCAATTTTCATGGGCCGAAGCTTGATTTTCCTTGCTTCAATGTTATTGATCCGACTGGATGGATATACCAAGCAGAACAATATTTCAGTCTACATAATACTTTTGATGTCCAGAAAGTTCCACTTGCATCCTTTCATTTGGAACAGGAAGCCCTTCAATGGTACCATTGGTACATCAAAGCTCATCTCGAGCCAAACTGGATAGATTTTTGCCAACTCCTTTTGTCACAATTTGGTCCTAGTGCTTTTGATGACTTCACAGGAGCACTCACTAAACTTCACCAAATGGGTACAGTGAGAGAGTATCAGATAGAATTTGAGAAACTGACAAACCACACAGAAGGATTGTCTGATGAATTCTACAGGAGTTGTTTTATCAATGGTCTCAAGGATGAAATCCGCACAGAGGTCAAAATGTTTTGTCCCAACACAATGATGGAAGTCCTAGGGTTGGCTAAGTTGGCAGAGGACAAGATCGCAGCTCAACAACGCTCCAAACCCACCTTTGTTCCCTTTAGAAATATGGGTTCCCAACGACCTCCCATCACGCTTGCTCCTCAACCAACTCCTATCAAGCATTTGTCTGAAACACAGATGCAGGCACGCCAAGAAAAAGGGTTTTCTTATAATGGTGATGAGAAATTCACTCGGGGACATAGATGTGTTCAACAAAATCTCTATCTCTTGGATGTGGATTCTCCGCCTACCTCAGAACTTGATGAAGAAGCTCCAGATACAGTAGATGATCAGGTCGACATTCAACACCCGCCTATTGACACCCCATCTCAAGACGACCCACCCGAGATCTCTCTCCATTTTGTAACCGGCATCACCACCCCACAAACAATGCGAGTCAAGGGATACTTCAAGAAGCTCCCTCTTACCATACTCATTGATTCTGGTAGCACTCATAACTTCATTGATCATCGGATTGCCAAACAGGCTGATTGTTTTGTCCATCCTTGCTCCAACTTTGAAGTCATGGTTTCCAATGGGGGCACCTTACCTTGCAAGGGGAAGTGTCACAATGTGTGTATCTCTATGGAAGATTATAACCTGCGCTCTCACATGTTTGCCTTGTCCTTAGGCGGATGTAATGTGGTTTTGGGCATTCAATGGTTATGCACACTTGGCCCCATCTTATGGGATTTTGCTGAACTTTGGATGCAGTTTTCAGTCAATGGGGCATAACACAAATTTATGGGATTACAACCAGGGTCTCTCTGCATCATCAGCTCACATCGCCTGGAAAAAATACTTAAGAAGAATTCACATGGTGTCATCGCTCAGCTCCATTCCATTCAGATGCACCCACCAACAGTCTCCACTACTTCCTTGGATAGATATGCAAGTGTCTTTGCTGAACCAATGAGCTTGTTTCCTTCAAGAGACCTTTTCGGTAAGAATTTAGCTGCATCTACCTCTTAGCAGGAAATGATGACTATTCTGCATACTGTCACATACCCCAATTTTTGTAAAAATTATGTAATTATTTCATTATATTCCTGAGACATTATGTTAAATTTAATGCTAAGTAGGAATTGATGACTCAGCAGAGTCACTAGAAATGGAATGTAATTCAGAATATTTTATTATTAATAAATAAATTATGGAGACAACAGCATGGGAGAGCTGTTAAAAAGAGGTTACTGGTCAAACTGGTGGATGGAACTAGGTGGAAAGGCAAAAGACAAGTGGCAGCATCCTCAAACACTTCCTAAGTTGCAGGTGGCAACTTCCCTATATTTGGGGTCATGATTCCCCAAGGAAGTGGAATCAGAGCAGGTGGCTCATTAATGACAGTTAACCCAACAAAGACCTAGGCAATCTTTTAAATAGCACTCAATGAACAGAGCTGGGGGTTGAAATTTGTTCTAGAGGGAGAATGCATTCATGTGAATGTTATTCAGGAATCCTATTGAGGAAGAGGGAATTACAGTAAGGAAGTTGTTTGAGAGGAATGTTGCGGTAACTTGGTTCCATTATAGCTGTTTGGGCTGAGTGAATTACTTTGCTGCACCTAGTTCCAGCCAGGGAGACTAGAGCAAGCTCGGGGGTCCTGAAAAGTGTTGTCTGGGCACTCTCCAGGAGTTGGTAGGGAGGAACAACCTCCCATTTCTGTTGTTGTCCACAACTTAAACAGGTTCTACCATTTATTTCCTTATGTTCATTAAGTATGAAATGATGTGATATGTATTTATTTTTATATGGCCGAGGAGTATTTAGTTTAGTAAAGTTAATATCTCAGAATATCAGTAGTAAGATTGTTAATAATTACTGTATTGTCAGCAGTCCTTGAAATCATTATTACATTACTGATAAGGTATTTTTAAAGCATGCTATACAGTAGTAATATCGTAAGCAATAGTTTATTATTGTAATTTTTAAACCTAGTTTAATTATAATAGTTAAATAGATAAGTAGGATTTAAGTTTACAGTAATTATTCTCTGGAAACACAAACTCGTTTAAATAGTCTCAGGAGACAACAGTAATTATAACCATAAAAATTACATTTATTATATCTTGGTCGACAGACCTTACAGGAGATTTTGTAGTCACAAATAGGATCTTTATATCAGGGTACAAAACCCTAGTCAGAAGTTAACCTGTCTCAATCTATTAATTAAATTAATACACAAAACCTAGTTAACAATTTATCCATTCATTACCTATCAAACAAAACGATTGTGCAGAAACCCTAACAGAACTTCATCACACAGAATTTATTAACTGTTACCCACAAAATCGTAATCGTGACAACAAAATCAGCATCTAAACAAAATCACCACTGTCATTTCGGATTGAACCCTATCATTCTAGACTTTACAAGTAAATAAACATTAAAAACTAAGATAACGATTTTACCTACAGCCGTAGCTCAGATTCACTGTTTAGGTGATTTTAAAAGCTTGGAATTTAAATTACACACCACACACCAGCTCAAACATACGAAGGACTGTTAATAAGTCATTTTTATCAAAGTCCTTTTTCACAGGAAAAATTTATAACAAAACATAGTGAAACCTTGTACGTTATAAGAGAACAGAACTAAAACAAAAACCACGAGGTCGTAACCTCACCTACAGAACAGGCTCACAGCCTTCGTTCTCTTCAATTTTACAATACAAGTCTTCTGTAGAAAACCTAAGTGCCAAAAGGAGGATAAATAACTACAATACCGGCCGAAGCCGTAACATCCAAATACAACACAGGGTTAAACCCATAATTTTTCATTTAAATATACAGTTAAAAGATTTAGCAAGGCTGCCGGGACTTTTCAGTCAAACCAAAACCCTAACCATACAGACAACCAACAAGGATGTTATGCCATGGTGAGAACCAGGCTTACCCGGTAGAGCCAATCGTTGAAGCTCGTGCCATCCATACCTGTAAAGAGGAGCAAGAACTTGCAACGACAGAGTGGTATGAGTTAAACACAAAATTTGATAAACCAATCCTCTTAACTAGCAGAGCGTGGAATTAAATAAACTTACCAGTGACTTTGAGAGGAGCTCCATCATTACAACAGCCTGCTAAACCATGTGTAGCATGAACAGAATAAGTTTAAACCCCATCTTTGTCACTAAAAGAACGATTTGACAGAAGTGAAACCTTCCACGATGGAAGCTGTGACAGAACTAAATCAAAAGATGCAGACGAAGGAAGTCGTGACAGGGATAATAGGAGTAGCAAAAAGGATAACCCTAGGTCATAACAACCTCACAGCTGCTAACAGCAAAACAAATGACTCCCAAACGATGCAATGGGCAAGCACGAAGGCCGGGAGCAGCATAGAGGCTACTAGCACACAGTGTATCAGTAAGGTTCGGACAAGAGGGTTTGCAGAGCGGCCAAGCCCGAAGGCAAAGGGAGAAATGGCCAAGTAGGGTTAGTCAACTGTTATATATCACCAAATGCATGGCTCAAGACTAACCACGTAGCACTTTAATTTTTCACATACAGTGGGTCGACGTTCCAAAGTCCATGGTGAGATTCCAATTATGTTGTTTGTCAATTAAAAATCATGGCGAAGGTAACCCCAAATCATAGCATGGATATTCTTCCATGGTCGTGATACCATATTTTAAAACTTGCCATTATTTCATCATGAAAACAATGCTTTGAACTTGCATAAGTGGACATTAACACATGACCTACAATCAATAATACCACGCAATTGTCAATAGTGAACAAAATTAACTCTTGAAGTCTATTTAGACTTAGAGAACTTGTAAATTATTATAAAAATTACCAAGGAGGTAGTTTTCAAGTGAAGCACATGCTAATTGCAAAACCTTTCACTATTTTTTTTATATACCCTAGCCTAATGTGAAAAGACAATAGATATTATATCTCTTTCAATTCTCTAAGATATTGTAGTGATGTTGGGCATAAATGGTTGACATTTCCATATCTATAATGGCAATTGAGATAGCATTGCACCAATGACATAGGACGTGCCATTTCACCTTTAGGTGACCTAAAACTTGTAAGATTCAAGATTTCATAACTCACATTATCGGATTAGGGTTACCATAGTCCATTTCCATTGTTGTTACAACTTAATAATAATCTTTTAATAGACTCATATTTCGCATATGACAAGTAGACTCTTGTCATCCTTAAGACACAATGAGTTTAATAAAGATAGCTTACAGTTCTCAATCCACTATCAATCATAGAAATAGGAATAGTTTTTCAAGCTAAACAAATCCTAAAATTGATAAGAGGAGACATGTAATTTACAGAATACCTGGTAATTGTTTGAGACAAACAAAGTATTTTTATATTGATATCTTCAGATGCTTACATTTGAAATTGCACACCAAATATTCTAACTATAAACATGACTTGATGCAATAACAATGGTGGAGTTAAAATTGATATGATGATGATAACTGTCATACTCTAAAGCTCTAGTTAAGAAATTTATGCATATCAGTAATGGACCAATACTCCATAAGATTATCTAATTCTTCTAATTTCCAAGAAAAAGAGTTATCATATTCTCTAGTAAATTCAAATTCTCTATCAGTAAGATCTTGAGAAGGTCATAGGCAGAGTGCTACCTTCAAACATCTGATAACCTGGCTAGCATGCTTAGATTTTTTTTACTGAATGATTTGGTACATCTAAATGATTTATAATGCTTTAAAGATTATTTGCCGCGACCCGAACATTACCTGTATATCTGTAAGAGAAAGACATTTAGATGCATTAGCTCGGAAGCTAAGTAATCCCAGTCTGCTATGACAACTCCCCCTTGTGGTTGAAAAACAGAAAAACAATCAGCAACGGTAAAGAAACTCATAACAAAATATAAGTATAACAACAGATCATTCAGACACATTTATGATCATTTTAACTAATCAAACAGATCAATGAAAGCATTTATTAATATTACTTGCGATTTAAAAAAAAAATTAAAATTTTCGGAAATTATGGGTTTTGACATGTGGTATCAGAGCATGGTTCAAATACTAGGCCTTGATGTGTTCCAACTAGTTTCCGCGGAACGGTGACAATGAAAAGAAAATTTATATATATATATATAATGTACTAATTTGTATTTTTGTTCCTTTAAACAGAGCAGAAAATTTCCTTTTTCTGAATCTAACAAACAGGTATGGAGAAGCTAGGAGAATATGCTGAGGAGGAATCTCCAAACACTGAGACAAGACAGGTGTCCAGAGAACCTGTGACGGAGGAGGTAATTGCTCACTCCTCAGAGCTGATGCAGACTATAAAGGGTTTAAAGACTGAGATAGAAACAGTCAAGAAGGATAATGAAAGGATTCTGAAAACTCAAGAGCAGTTAAATCAAATTTTGATAGAAAAATTTCAGACTGGAGGAAGAAGCAAAAGAGTTGAATCTGAAGGAGCTAGTCATCAAAAGGGGTCTAAAAGGGTGAAACTAGTTAAATCAGACAGCAGTTCATCATCTGAAGGAAGAAGGGAACAACAAAGCTATCACACTACTAGTGACAGTAGTGAGGCTGAGTTGTATAACAGAAAGAAGAAGTTCAGACCTTATGAAGAAATTTCTGGGGAGTTCAAGAAAATAAAACCCCCAACTTTCAATGGAGAATCTGAAACAGGAGAAGAGGCAGAATCCTGGTTATCCGGGATGAGAAAATATTTCCAGATATACAACTATTCAAATCAGCTGAAGGCAAGAATGGCCATCTATAACCTTTCTGGAAAGGTAGATATATGGTGGCAAGACTTGAAAAGGGTCAAGGGGATCAAAGAAAAAGAGGTCAATTGGAGCACCTTTAAAAGGTACTTCAAAAAGAAATTTCTGTCCGAACAATACTATGAATAAAGGGCCAAGGAATTTTATGAGTTAAAGCTAGGATCTATGACGATGAAGGACTTAAACAGTAAGTTCTTAAGTCTGTTAAGATATGTGTCGTATTTTGTTGAAGAAAAACCTAAAGTACAACGGTTTCTTAGCTGCCTGCCATATCATATAAAAGACAGAATCGAATATGATAACCCCAAAACTCTGGAAGAAGCTATGCGAAAGGCTAATTTCTGTTTTGAACAGAACAAAAAGAAAGAAGGAATAGCTAACTGGAAGGCTAAAAAGAACAGTAATCAGCTTGAGTTCCGGAAAAAGGAGTTTGTACCCCAGAAAAATTTCAAGAATAACAAGAGCGGAAACCATTTTAATGGTAAAAACTTTCAGGGAAGCAAAAATGGAGCTGCTAATCATTCCAACAATTTCAAGGGCAGCAAGGAGGCTTCTAACAATCATGGGAATTACACTAAGAATTTTGAACGAAAGGAGCCTGTTAAGTGCTGGGAGTGCAATGGCCCACACTATGCATCAGTTTGCCCAAATCAGAAGAAACCAAACAGCAATATTCATACTATACAAGATGAAATGACTGTTGGAGACTTTGCAGGGACTATGCCCCGAATCAATGCAGCGTTAGAGAACCGCCAAGCTGACTATCAAACTTCTCTGGTGGAAGTAGGAGGTATGGTTAACAAAACCCCTGTAACTATTTTAATAGATCCAGGTGCTAGCCTTAGTTATATTTCACCGCAGATAGTAGAAAAGTGTAATTTGACTGTTGAAAGGTTTGATAACTCTTGGTCAGTACAACTAGCTACTGGGGAAAAAAGGAAGGTGAACTGTTATGTTAAGGAATGTTCTCTAGATATGAATGATTTTAAAACTACTGTTAAATTAAATGTTTTGCCACTTGGCTCGTATGACATACTTATCGGTATGGACTGGTTAGAACAACATAAGGTATTTTTAAACTGTTTTGATAAAACTTTTACGTGTGTGAATAATAATGAACAGCCTGTAACGGTTAAGGGTATTCCTAGGAAAACTGTAATCAGGCAGATTTCTGCTTTACAACTTAAAAGAGCAGTCAGAAAAGGGTGCAAAGCCTATGCTGTAACTATTACAGATGAGGCAGATAAGTCTGAAATAAGCAAGATAACAGTAGAGGATATTCCGGTAGTGAATGAATTTACTGATGTTTTTCCGGAGGAAATTCGAGGATTACCTCCCAAGAAAGAACTGGATTTCACCATCGAACTGGTACCAGGTGTTGTACCCAGTTCAAAGGCTCTGTATCGTATGAATATTTTGGAGCTTAACGAATTAAAAACACAGTTAAAGGAATTAATAGATAAGAATTACATTCGACCCAGCGTGTCCTCTTGGGGAGCACCAGTAATCTTTGTTAAAAAGAAGGACAGAACTATGCGACTCTGCATAGATTACCATCAACTAAACAAGATGACAATTAAAAACAGATATCTGTTGCCTCGCATAGATGATCTGTTTGATCAGCTACGTGGAGCTACGGTGTTCTCTAAGATAGACCTGAGATCGGGTTATCATCAGGTGAGGATTAAAGAAGAGGACATATTCAAGACAGCTTTCAGAACGAGGTATGGACATTACGAATTTGTCGTAATGCCATTTGGGCTTACTAATGCCCCAATTGTCTTTATGTGTCTAATGAATAACATAATGCATAAATACTTGGACAAATTTGTTGTCGTATTCATCGATGACATTTTAATTTATTCTAAAAACGAAGAGGAACATAAAGAACATTTACGGATAGTCTTACAAGAACTGCGAGAACAGCAGCTCTTTGCGAAGTTCAGTAAGTGTGATTTCTTCAAGGATGAAATCCAGTACTTAGGTCACGTAGTGACTAAGGAAGGGATTTCAGTTGATCCTGAAAAGACCCGGGCAATCAAAGAATGGCCAGTACCAAAAGACGTAACAGGTGTTAGGTCCTTCATGGGAATTACCGGTTATTACCGGAGATTCATTGAAGGCTTTTCAAAAATAGCCAACCCAATCACTTCCTTGCAAAAGAAAGGCAAGAAGTTTGATTGGAACTTGAAGTGTGAAGAAAGCTTTAAGAAATTAAAGACTCTATTAACAACTGCGCCTATTCTAAGAATAGCAGATCCTAACAAGGATTTCGTGGTTTGCACCGATGCTTGTAATGACGGTCTAGGCGGAGTGTTGACTCAGGATGGGCATGTCATTGCCTATGAGTCCAGGAAGCTGAAGGTTCATGAAAAGAATTATGCCACTTATGATTTAGAATTAGCTGCTGTTATTCATGCTTTAAAGATGTGGCGACACCACTTAATAGGCAGAAAGTTTACTTTACTGACTGATAATAAGTGTCTAAAATACCTTTTAGATCAGCCTAACTTAAATGCAAGGCAAGCCAGATGGTTGGCCTTCTTAAGTGAATACGATTTCGAAATTCAGCACATAAAAGGAAAGGAAAATAAGGTGGCTGATGCTTTGAGCAGAAATGCAAGGCTGAATTTTACAACAGCTATCAGCACTTATACCTCTGATTTAAATGAACAACTGACTGCAGGGATAAAATTGGATGAAATTTATCAAAACTTACAAGCTACAGCTAAAGAAGAACCTACAGAAAGTTTGATAAAGGGTTATAGTTTAAATAAAGATGGATTTTTATTGTTTAAAGACAGACTGTATGTTCCGAATGTATCTAAAGTTAAACTGTTAATTCTGGATGAAGTTCATAAAACCCCTTACTCAGGGCATCCAGGCTACCAGAAGACTGTCACCATGTTGAGAAAAGACTATTTTTGGCCTAATATGAAATCTGAAGCAGCTGAGTATATAGCTAGATGTTTGGACTGTCAACAAGTAAAAATAGAACATCAGCATCCTGCTGGGTTATTGCAACCTTTGCCTATTCCTAGTTGGAAGTGGGAAATAATCAGCTTAGATTTCATTACTGGATTACCCAGAAATCAAAATCAGAATGATTCAATTATGGTGGTAGTAGATAAATTGAGTAAATCAGCACATTTTATTCCTGTTAAAACCACTTACAAGGCTGCAAACATAGCTGATATATTTCTGAAGCAGATTTTTAGGTTACATGGTGTCCCAAAGGTTATTATTTCAGACAGGGATCCTAAATTCACAGGAAATTTCTGGAAATCCTTGTTTAAAGGATTAAACACAACACTGAATTTCAGCACTTCTTTCCATCCTCAGACGGACGGACAAACTGAAAGAGTTAATCAGGTATTGGAAGATCTGCTAAGAATGTATGTTAAGGATCAACCAGGTAAGTGGGAGGATTACTTATATTTAGAAGAATTTGCATACAATAACAGTTATCAATCGTCAGCTAAGTTCAGTCCTTTTGAAATTCTGTATGGGCGTAAATGTAACACTCCTATCTCTTGGAATAATCCAGTAGATAGATTAGTGTTAGGTCCTGAATTATTAAAAGAAATGGAACAAATTGTGAAACAAGTGCAGGAAAATTTGAAGATTTCCCAGGATCGGCAAAAGAGCCAAGAAGATTTGAAAAGAACTCCTAAAGAGTTCCAGGTGGGTGAACATGTGTTCATAAAGGTAAGACCAAAGAAGAGCTCCCTAAGATTGGGGAGTTGTGCAAAATTAGCACCACGTTACTGTGGTCCGTTTGAAATTTTATCTAGAATTGGTCAAGTTGCTTATCAGCTAGCATTACCACCTAATTTAAAAGTGCACAATGTTTTTCATATTTCTATTCTGAAAAAGTATGTTCATGATGCTACTCATGTTATTGATTGGAACATTGTACAGGTAGAACCAGACGGGGAAGTTCTGGTGGAACCGGATTGTATCCTCGGGAGGAGGGAAATTACTCTGCGGAACCGCACAATTGGACAGCTGAAGGTGCAATGGAAGCACCTTAGTCCTGAAGAAGCCACCTGGGAACTGGAAAGTAAGATGCGGGAAGCATACCCAAATCTATTCCAAAAGGTGGCTGAGGATGAGGAATAAGTAACATCGAGGACGATGTTACATTTTAAGGGGGTGTGTATGTCACATACCCCAATTTTTGTAAAAATTATGTAATTATTTCATTATATTCCTGATACATTATGTTAAATTTAATGCTAAGTAGGAATTGATGACTCAGCAGAGTCACTAGAAATGGAATGTAATTCAGAATATTTTATTATTAATAAATAAATTATGGAGACAACAGCATGGGAGAGCTGTTAAAAAGAGGTTACTGGTCAAACTGGTGGATGGAACTAGGTGGAAAGGCAAAAGACAAGTGGCAGCATCCTCAAACACTTCCTAAGTTGCAGGTGGCAACTTCCCTATATTTGGGGTCATGATTCCCCAAGGAAGTGGAATCAGAGTAGGTGGCTCATTAATGACAGTTAACCCAACAAAGACCTAGGCAATCTTTTAAATAGTACTCAATGAACAGAGCTGGGGGTTGAAATTTGTTCTAGAGGGAGAATGCATTCAGGTGAATGTTATTCAGGAATCCTATTGAGGAAGAGGGAATTACAGTAAGGAAGTTGTTTGAGAGGAATGTTAGCAGTAACTTGGTTCCATTATAGCTGTTTGGGCTAAGTGAATTACTTTGTTGCACCTAGTTCCAGCCAGGGAGACCAGAGCAAGCTCGGGGGTCCTGAGAAGTGCTGTCTGGGCACTCTCCAGGAGTTAGTAGGGAGGAACAACCTCCCATTGCTGTTTTTGTCCACAACTTAAACAGGTTCTACCATTTATTTCCTTATGTTCATTAAGTATGAAATGATGTGATATGTATTTATTTTTATATGGCTGAGGAGTATTTAGTTTAGTAAAGTTAATATCTCAGAATATCAGTAGTAAGATTGTTAATAATTACTGTGTTGTCAGCATTCCTTGAAATCATTATTACATTACTGATAAGGTATTTTTAAAGCATGCTATACAGTAGTAATATCGTAAGCAATAGTTTATTATTGTAATTTTTAAACCTAGTTTAATTATAATAGTTAAATAGATAAGTAGGATTTAAGTTTACAGTAATTATTCTCTGGAAACACAAACTCGTTTAAACAGTCATAGGAGACAACAGTAATTATAACCATAAAAATTACATTTATTATATCTTGGTCGACAGACCTTACAGGAGATTTTGTAGTCACAAATAGGATCTTTATATCAGGGTACAAAACCCTAGTCAAAAGTTAACCTGTCTCAATCTATTAATTAAATTAATACACAAAACCTAGTTAACAATTTATCCATTCATTACCTATCAAACAAAACGATTGTGCAGAAACCCTAACAGAACTTCATCACACATAATTTATTAACAGTTAAATAAACTAGTTATTGTTTTAAAAACAAATGAAGTAACAGAACAATATCTAGCTCGACATCGAGCTTGAACAATACAGTATTATCTTTCCTTAAACTTCCATTTTACCCACAGAATCGTAATCGTGACAACAAAATCAACATCTAAACAAAATCACCACTGTCATTTCGGATTGAACCCTATCATTCCAAACTTTACAAGTAAATAAATATTAAAAACTAAGATAACGATTTTACCTATGGCGATAGCTCAGATTCACTGTTTAGGTGATTTTAAAAGCTTGGAATGTAAATTACACACCACACACCAGCTCAAATATACGAAGGACTGTTAATAAGTCATTTTTATCAATGTCCTTTTTCACAGGAAAAATTTATAACAAAACATAGTGAAACCCTGTACGTTATAAGAGAACAGAACTAAAACAAAAACCACGAGGTCGTAACCTCACCTACAGAACAGGCTCACAGCCTTCGTTCTCTTCAATTTTACAATACAAGTCTTCTGTAGAAAACCTAAGTGCCAAAAGGAGGATAAATAACTACAATACCGGCCGAAGCCGTAACATCCAAATACAACACAGGGTTAAACCCATAATTTTTCATTTAAATATACAGTTAAAAGATTTAGCAAGGCTGCCGGGACTTTTCAGTCAAACCAAAACCCTAACCATACAGACAACCAACAAGGAGGTTATGCCATGGTGAGAACCAGGCTTACCCGGTAGAGCCAATCGTTGAATCTCGTGCCATCCATACCTGTAAAGAGGAGCAAGAACCTGCAACGACAGAGTGGTATGAGTTAAACACAAAATTTGATAAACCAATCCTCTTAACTAGCAGAGCGTGGAATTAAATAAACTTACCAGTGACTTTGAGAGGAGCTCCGTCATTACAACAGCCTGCTAAACCATGTGTAGCATGAACAAAATAAGTTTAAACCCCATCTTTGTCACTAAAAGAACGAGTTGACAGAAGTGAAACCTTCCACGATGGAAGCTGTGACAGAACTAAATCAAAAGATGCAGACGAAGGAAGTCGTGACAGGGATAATAGGAGTAGCAAAAAGGATAACCCTAGGTCATAACAACTTCACAGCTGCTAACAGCAAAACAAATGACTCCCAAACGATGCAATGGGCAAGCACGAAGGTCGGGAGCAGCATAGAGGCTGCTAGCACATAGTGTATCAGTAAGGTTCGGACAGGAGGGTTTGCAGAGCGGCTGAGCCCGAAGGAAAAGGGAGAAATGGCCAAGTAGGGTTAGTCAACTGTTATATATCACCAAATGCATGGCTCAAGACTAACTACGTAGCACTTTAATTTTTCACATACAGTGGGTCGACGTTCCAAATTTCATGGTGAGATTCCAATTATGTTGTTTGTCAATTAAAAATCATGGCGAAGGTAACCCCAAATCATAGCATGGATATTCTTCCATGGTCGTGATACCATATTTTAAAACTTGCCATTATTTCATCATGAAAACAATGCTTTGAACTTGCATAAGTGGACATTAACACATGACCTACAATCAATAATACCACGCAATTGTCAATAGTGAACAAAATTAACTCTTGAAGTCTATTTAGACTTAGAGAACTTGTAAATTATTATAAAAATTACCAAGGAGGTAGTTTTCAAGTGAAGCACATGCTAATTGCAAAACCTTTCACTATTTTTTTATATACCCTAGCCTAATGTGAAAACACAATAGATATTATATCTCTTTCAATTCTCTAAGATATTGTAGTGATGTTGGGCATAAATGGTTGACATTTCCATATCTATAATGGCAATTAAGATAGCATTGCACCAATGACATAGGATGTGCCATTTCGCCTTTAGGTGACCTAAAACTTGTAAGATTCAAGATTTCATAACTCACATTATCGGATTAGGGTTACCATAGTCCATTTCCATTGTTGTTACAACTTAATAATAATCTTTTAATAGACTCAGATTTCGCATATGACAAGTAGACTCTTGTCATCCTTAAGACACAATGAGTTTAATAAAGATAGCTTATAGTTCTCAATCCACTATCAATCATAGAAATAGGAATAGTTTTTCAAGCTAAACAAATCCTAAAATTGATAAGAGGAGACATGTAATTTACAGAATACTTGGTAATTGTTTGAGACAAACAAAGTATTTTTATATTGATATCTTCAGATGCTTACATTTGAAATTGCACACCAAATATTCTAACTATAAACATGACTTGATGCAATAACAATGGTGGAGTAAAATTGATCTGATGATGATAACTGTCATACTCTAAAGCTCTAGTTAAGAAATTTATGCATATAAGTAATGGACCAATACTCCATAAGATTATCTAATTCTTTTAATTTCCAAGAAAAAAAGTTATCATATTCTCTAGTAAATTCAAATTCTCTATCAGTAAGATCTTGAGAAGGTCATAGGCAGAGTGCTACCTTCAAACATCTGATAACCTGGCTAGAATGCTTAGATTTTTTTTACTAAATGATTTGGTACAGCTAAATGATTTATAATGCTTTAAAGATTACAACAACCCGAACATTACCTGTATATCTGTAAGAGAAAGACATTTAGATGCATTAGCTCGGAAGCTAAGTAAGCCCAGTCTGCTATGACAACTCCCCCTTGTGGTTGAAAAACAGAAAAACAATCAGCAATGGTAAAGAAACTCATAACAAAATCTAAGTATAACAACAGATCATTCAGACACATTTATGATCATTTTAACTAATCAAATAGATCAATGAAAGCATTTATTAATATTACTTGCGATTTAAAAAAAAAATTTAAAATTTTCGGAAATTATGGGTTTTGACACATACAGTACAGAAGTGGCAGCCATCCCTATTGGGGAATTATTTCTGCATCAAGACTGATCTCCAGAGTATGGAAACTTTCCTAGAACAACGGGTCTCCTCCCCAACACACCTGAAATGGGTTATCCAACTCATGGGTTATGACTATGCGACCACTTACCAGAAGGGTAAGGACAATATGGTGGAAGATGCTCCTCCTCGCACATTTGATGACCCAGTCTCTCTTACAGCTATTTCTCTGCTTGTTCCAAATTGGTTGCAATATGTTCAACAGGGCTATCTCTTCTATGAACTTCATGCTTCTTCATCAGTAAGGCACTCTAGGTTCCTCAAAACGTATGACCAGGAACAATGTAACTTCTTTTGGTAGGGACTCAAAAGGACAATTCAACGGATGGTGGTTGACTATGATACTTTCCAGGTCAACAAGAGTGAAACGACCCTCCTTTCGGAACTGCTCGAACCCTTACCCGTCCCTCCACAAATTTGGACAACTATTTCTATGGATTTCCTAGAAGCGCTCCAGTGGTATAGTACCACATCTCAAAGGACACCATATGAAGCAGTCTCTAGACAAGCACCACTAGTTCTTCTTCCATACACCTTCAGCAGCTCCCCAGTTTAGGCAATTGACTCAATTCTTCGAAACCATGATCAGCTTCTTCTCATTCTACAGGACAATTTTCACATGGCAAGAATTCGACTGAAACAACAAGCCGATCAACACCATTCTGAGAGCACTTTTCACATCGCTGATATGGTTCTTCTTCGTCTATAGCCTTCCATGCAATCCTCCCTGAAACTCCAAAGGCGCCAGTGGCTCAGAATGCAACCCGAGGATGCTACAGGGGACCTACTCCTTCAGATTCTGCATCAATTTCCACATCTAAAGCTTTGAGGACAAAGCTTTTTCTAAGGGAGAGGGAATGTTAGGAACCCATGTCTTTACTTTGTTAGTATATTGTTGTTGGACGCATATGCTTTGTAAGTCGTCCCGTAGTATTTGTTGATCCATAGTTTATATTAGCCCATAGTATTGACCCATAGTATTGGACGCATATGCTTTGTAAGTCGTCCCATAGTATTATATGTCGCATAGTTTTGACTCATAGTATTGGCACCTAGACTTAGCCCATGGTTTGTATTGACACGTAATATTGACCCATGGTATTGGCGCCTAGACTTAGTATATAAGTGTGTGTTGAGGCCTATGAAGGCACTATGAAGTTAATTGTATTGAGCTTGCTCAAAGGAGGTTGCCCCCTCGAAGTGGCCCGTGATCAATATAAAAGTGATTTTGAGTTATATTATTTCTGATATCTTGTGTATTTGCATTAATTAATTATTGCAGGTTCATCACAGGGCTAATTTTCATTGTTTTTTTCCAATAAGATTAGTCAATTTCCATTTTTAATTTTAATGATTCTCCCAAATTTCACAAGATAAAAATATTCTTCTATAAACATCACCAAAGTTGTCAAGAAACTATATAGAATCCTTAGATATTTGAATATTTTTACAAAAATATCATCAAACATTGTATGGTTAGAAATTTAAGGATCAATAAGATAAGTGAAAAAAATTATGCATCCTTAAAATTCTCATTATTGCACCTCTACCTTATATTTTGGTTTGATGAATGTTTTTATATTTCTTGCAATACATTGTATTGACTAACTTAATTAAGTAAAATTAAAGATACACCATCTAACATATTGCAGTCTAAATAAAATTATAAACATACCTTAAATAAAAAAGCCTAATCTAATTGAAAAACTGAATAAAAGAAATTATTCAAATTATCTTACTTCTTCCTGCATAAAACATTATATCATCACATACTCTTACTTCTCACTTTCTCCTCCTTCTCACTTTCTCCTGATTTCCAGTGGATATGAAATGGTCTTCTCTATTTATATTTTTACATACTCTATTTGTATTTATAGCTTTGATATGCTTTTCCTAAAAAATGTCTCAACCTACATTATAAGCATATGTTTTATGGTATTCTGAAATCTATATATTATAATCATATTTTTTTATGGTATTCTGAAATCTGTATATCTTTTTAATTGACAAACCATGTTACTAAAACTGTCATTCTAATTTTTTTTTTCAATTCCCTATTTGTAACTTATTTCATCCCACAAAATACAATTACCTTCAAATGCCAATAAAAACACAATCTTAACTAAAGCATCTAAAAGTAAACGACACATAACTGTACATTCATATAAATAATGACAATACTGATATGGAACTGAGCCGTCAAAGCAGCCAGTCATACCTTACAAACAAACATCCATATTTTCACTATTTAAACTTAGTTCGATTTCTCCCACACAACAAAGGACTTATACTTGTCTTCAATGAATTCCTGCATCTCAGAACTCTCTTATAACATTGAAACCAATGAATAATTTGTATATATATGGCATTGAGATTAATCTTCAGATCCCATTCATGTGTCCCAATCAGAAATATTTCTGATTGAGGAAGCTAAAATCCCCAGAACAATCAGAGATGAACGCTGCATTTTTTGTGGTTGAAGGAATTACCAGCCTTATTCCTATCAACATTCAGATGATCACACTTGACCCTCATGTTGTAATGCCTGGACTTCCAGCTCCCTACCTTGAACCGAACTTGGGCATATAATTTCAGCTTCAGCTCCAACGTCCCGGCGGAATTCTCTAACTTGAGGTCCTTGGCAATGTCCTCGCTCAATATCACAGAGTGCGCTGTTAAAGTGGGCTGCAGAACCCTAACGACTTTGTGGCCCTGATAGAAGGGACCAATATCAGCACCTGCAATTCTTTGATCATCGTAGTAAATGTAGCCTTCCATCTTATAGTAATATATGCCAATTCTGCCATTTGGGTTCCTCGTCGTGAGGTTCAACTCCATCCTGGAATTCAGAAGTCTGTCTGTAAGACTCAGCGCCGGGTAGGAGAGAGATTCTACATAGTATCTTGGCTCGTGGGGACGCAGCACCAGCCATGTTATAAATACAAGAACTGCACCCACAATCAGCAGGCCCAGAATCGCCAAACACAAGTACGTTATCATGCGCTTGCGACGAGTGGGTCTGCCAGTCAATTTTTCGACGATACCTCCATATATCGGTTTTTGGGCCGGCATTGAATTGAAATATAATTCTCTAATCAGAAAATCAGAGGCAGGGAAGAGTTTGCAACGTACAGAGACAAAATGAGGTGATAATGGGCATGGATTGGAATCACTTGGATTTGTTTTTATAGAACTATGGTTTCTACCTTTGCTTTGCTCTGCTTTGCTTTGGAGATGGTGAGAGAATGTATTCCAAGAGTGTGAGAAGCGCAACCTTTAAGCTCTTTTCTTTACTTGAACATTCGACCAATCGATATCAGTTCTTTTTGTTCATATTATACTTGTAAAATGGTTTGTTTCATGAGAGGTTCCCTCTAGTTGTACTTCCACTTTCGGATCATTCAGCATGGAAGAATTTAACTTGCTTTGCTTTTAAGATTGGCAGAATTTATATGCAGTGGATAATGAATGACAAGTTGCAATTACTACAGTGGATAATGAATGCAAAGTTGCAATTACTTGACAAAGAAGAGAATGATATTCTTTTGCTTTCCATTGTACTTTTCTTAGCTAAGAGTCTAACTAAAAACTATAGCAAAAGACAGCCACATCAGATTAATGAAAAGAAATATAGAATATAGGAAGCAAATTCGTTCAAGGTTAAACTTAAAGGTTAGGTCGATTATGTTAAAAACTTTATTCGTAATAAATAAAAAGAAATTACATTTAACAATTGTTACAATAGTATTCATAAGGTTTAAATAGATAATTCTCCCTATATCTAATAAACAGATGTTAATATTATACACATCAATGTACATTTTGTGTATATCTAATAAAGAGATGTTAATATTATACACATCAATGTACATTTTGTGATATTTTCTTAATCTTGTATGTTATTCTTTATCTTTGTTTCCATTCAACTTCATGCTACAGTTATAGAAAATGATTCACAATGACAACGATCAATTATCAAAGGATCAGAGGAGAAATAGGGGTTGGAAAGGAGAGTCACTTCCTTATTAGAATTGAGTTGTCAAATTTGTATATTATATTTATTTTTAAGATGGGGGCTTATTCATCTACTTAGTAAGCATAAAATTATTACCATCCTTTGGATTTTTGTTTGTGACATTTAGGATAAGTTCGTATCTAAGGATATGTACTTTGAAAGTGTCTTATTTGTTGACAAATGTAACATTAAAATGAGGTTTTTTCATAATCCAATTCTTGACTTCTTTTCGAACATTTCTTTTAAAGTATAAACTTATTTGATAAGAACTTAAGGTTAATCTTCACACAAATATGAGCATACATAAAAATACCAAGCTTAGTGTGAACGTTATTTGTTTTTAAATATCAATCCAACCCAAAAATGGATTGTCAAAATAGGGAGATTATGGGACCCATACCGACATTTGATGGGAACGAGGGGTAACAAAAACACTCAATCTTCCTCAGATCAAGGGACCCTCCTTGAAAACTTTCTAATAATCAACAAGAGTGTGAAATTGGACAGTTAAAAAATCTTTGGAAACAAAATATACCTAAGAATCTTTTATCCAATATGAATAGAGCCATTGGTACAAATTTCATGTAGGAACTTAGAATCCATAATATCGAAAAATTACCACCTTGGATTCAGAATATTAAAGGATATTGGTAACTCTCTCCTATGTTACCTTCAGAAGTTTAGCCTCCTTTGATTTATCCATCATATGCATAATGTGTGGATGAATTGGCACAATGCAAGTGGCCCTTGGATGAGGAGGGTACTCCATTGCTAGTGCACGCCACACTCCCATGCAATCATAAAAACATAGTGAGAGTGGAATATTTACAAATCATATAATCGGACAACAAAGAAAGGCCATATAGTTGTGTACCCTCAAAAATAAGTTGTTGTTAATCTATAAAGCCCCAAATTGTATGCGCTCTAGTTTTTTCTTTATATCAACATAATAATCACTAGATGTCATCCACAAAATCAAGGCTTTCCTAGTGAGAGACATTACTATAATCTGAAAGCATTCTTTGATTTTAGAACCCTCTCAAAGTATTGCCTCCTAAGCATTTCTATTGGGGGCATGACTTCTATTAGATGGTATTCATACAAGAATTACATAAAACACTTGGCATGCTTGCATTTCATCAAACATTTCACGTGCAAGCTCTCTTTCCATGGGATTTCTAGAGAGTAGCACAAAAAAATTGGGCATTTCTTGGAACACTTGCCTTGCAACCTTAAGACCTTGCCACTTCACATATTTGTTGAGCAAATGGTTATCCTTTGATGCGCCCTATCAAGCAAACATTATTAATGGGTTGGCTTGTTAATTAATTTGTCATAATTTCGAATCCTATTTGGGGAGATCCATTTTTATTCAAAATAGGACTAGATTTGACCATCAATAGTCATTAAAATGTTACATGGGCTTGTGCAAGCTAATGAGGGCCACTTTTGGTGCATTATATGCAATCAAAAACTGAAAAATCAGGCATCCCTCGACTTACTTGGTTTTTTTGAGATACTTACACAAGATATCTTGCATCTAACAGTCAATTTTTTTTTTTTGGCAAATGATAAGGTATATGTTTTTGTGGGTGCATCCTTTCAGTGCCTAAATGATGGTTTCATGCTACAAAAATTGGTATACATGTATAGAACCCGTAGCACTAGTGTAGCACTATTTTTCCAAAATTAAGTGTTTAATTTTTATTTTTATTTTTATTATGTAAGTGATCAAACCTCGAGAACGGTACGTCAAATGTGGGTGCAGCCTTTGAAGTTCTCTTAATCCAGTTATTTCAACTTGGATTTTTGATAGCATGTAGAGGTCGGTGTCTACTAGTGCAACATACAATTTTTTTTAAATGGTTGTGATATGAAAAAGATACAGAATAAACACTAACAACATGTTTTTTGACTTAAGGAGTGATGACACCATAAAATTAGGAAACAAATAGAAAATATCAATATTTAAAAAAAAAAATTACATATTTCGAATTTGCATAAAAAATGTTATCTATGCCTAAGATTTCGTCAATAATGGTCATGTATGTCATGCTGTAGAGAGCGGTGAAAAACAAGCATATTGAGAAAAATGGTGGAAATGCCTAATTAGTTATGGTTCAGTAAATTCCATAGAACAAGTTTGGTAAGTCCGAACCAACCACATAGGACTATGAAAAACACGTGGGTGTGAGAGGAGGGGGTGATTAGGTGCTTCGTAACGCGCATGCATTCTATTTAAATTCAAATATTTTGATTGGCGCATGTTATGTACATACAAAACGTGCACTCATTATGTACATACAAAACACGCACACGTTATGTACATACAAAACGCGCACACGTTTGGTATGTACATAACACACGCATTTTCTATGTACATAATGCGCGCATGTTTTTAACTTAACAAATTTATGTTTTGAAGTGTTGAATAAATTTATATACCCACCACTCCCTAACCCCTCTTCTTCCTCTCCCTAATCCCTACCACTCTTAAACCCCCCTCCCTCTATATCTCTCATAATCATGTCACTGCTAACCCTTGCTTACTCTCTCCCCTCCTACACCTAACCCTTTTTCACTCTCTCCCCTCCTACACCTAACCCTTACTAACCCCCCCTCTCTCTGTCTCGTATGTACTCCTCCACCAACCCCTATCACCCACCCCTCTCTCTCTTCTAACCGCCTGACACCCTTCATCCTCTCTATCTCTCTATAACCCCTTAACCCACCCCACCCCACTCACACCTAACCACCTCCCCTTTATTATTGTCTCTCTTACTCCCCATACCCCTAATCCCCCTCTCTCTATCCCCTCCTCCTTGTAACCCTTACAAAACCCCTCTCTCACTCTCTCTTCCCTACTTCTACACCTCTCTCTCTCTAAACCCGCTCTCCCTCTCCCTAACCTCTCCCCCATCCCTAACCATCCTACTCTTTCTATCTCTCTCCTACTCCCCCTATCCATAAACCCCCTCCTCTCTATCTCTCTCCCCTCCTCTCCCTATCCTTTACTAAACCCCTCTCTTGGTCTCTCTCTCTTCCCTACACCTCCACCTACCTCTAACCACACCTCCCATCTCTCTTTCTCACTCCCTACAACTAAAACCCTCTCCTTTCTCTCTCTCTCTCTCTCTCTCTCTCTCTCTCTCTCAACCCCCTCTCCCTCTCCCTAACCTCTCCCCCATCCCTAACCATCCTACTCTTTCTATCTCTCTCCTACTCCCCCTATCCCTAAACCCCTTCCTCTCTATCTCTCTCCCATACTCTCCCTATCCATTACTAACTCGGGCTCTCTTAGTCTCTCTCTCTTCCCTACACCTCCACCTACCTCTAACCACACCTCCCATCTCTCTTTATCACTCCCTACAACTAACACCCTCTCCTCTCTCTCTCTCTCTCCTCCCTCCTCTCTCCCCTAACCATTACTAACCCCCCCCCCTCTCTCTCTCTCTCTCCCTCGCTAACCCCCCTCCTAGCCCTTTACCCCTAACTAACCCTCCCTCTCTCTTTCATGCTTCTACACCTCTCTCTCTCTCTCTCTAAACCCCCTCTCCCTCTTCCTAACCTCTCTCCCATCCCTAACCATCCTACTCTTTCTATCTCTCTGCTACTCCCCCTATCCCGAAACCCCCTCCTCTCTATCTCTCTCCCCTCCTCTCCCTAGCCCTTACTAACCCGGGCTCTCTCAGTCTCTCTCTCTTCCCTACACCTCCAGCTACCTCTAACCACACCTCCCATCTCTCTTTCTCACTCCCTACAACTAACACCCTCTCCTCTCTCTCTCTCTCCCTCCTCTCCGCCCCTAACCATTAATAACCTCTCTCTCTCTCTCTCTCTCTCTCTCTCTCTCTCTCTCTCTCTCTCTCTCTCTAACCCCCCTCCTATCCCCTTACCCCTAACTAACCCCCCCTCTCTCACTCTTTCTTCCTTGATTATACACCTCTCTCTCTCTCTCTCTCTCTCTCTCTCTCTCTCTCTCTCTAAACCCCATCTCCCTCTCCCTAACCTCTCCCCCATCCCTAACCATCCTACTCTTTCTATATCTCTACTACTCCCCCTAGCCCAAAACCCCCTCCTCTCCCTATCCCTTACTAACCCCCTCTCTCAGTCTCTCTCTCTTCCTACACCTCCACCTACCTCTAACCACACCTCCCATCTCTCTTTCTCACTCCCTACAATTAACACCCTCTCTCACCCTCTCTCTCTCTCTCTCTCTCTCTCTCACCCCCCTCCTATCCCTTTACCCCTAACTAACCCCCCCCCTCTCTCTCTCCTACTCCCCCCCCTCGTTCTCTCCTAATCCCCCTTCCCCTACCACTAACCACCCCCCATCTCTAACCCCTAAGCCCCTAACACCAAATCCCTATTTAAACTCCTAACCCATAGAAACTATTAAATAAACTATTAAATAAGGTTTTGATGAAAATGCAAATTGCGTAGATTACCATAACGCTAGCGTATTTTTGGATGAAGAAACACTCGCGCATTTTTTTCCACTAGGCGTTATTTAGTCGTGCGCCAAACATATTAAATGCCTAGGATTTTTTTAGCATTCAAGAAACCCACGCGCGTTTTGAGTGCCCATAATGCTAGCGTGTTTTGTGTGTCCATAACGCTAGAGTGTTTTGTCTATCCAAAACGCGTGTGTGTTATAGTGAGACATAACGCGCGTGCGTTATGTATTACTATAACGCGCGCGTGTTATGTATCACTATAATGCACGCACGTTATGGGATCCTACATATTAATTGACATGGCAGGCTTGGAGCCCGACCATGCCTAGTTCTAAGAAACTGTACGCGTTTTCAATTTGCTAAACTTTAGCGTTTTGTGAATGCATGATTGCATCTAAAAGGTCCCTCAACTTCATGCGAGGACCCACATGTCTTTTTCATAATATATGCATACAAAATCACTACAGAATCAAGATACGCCCAATAATCATAAAATGGAAATATGGGAAATTTCAGAGATAGAAATCCATCCCGATGTGACAAAATTTCCATTTTTTTGTATCGTTTCTTAATCATGTTACCTTCAATAACCATCTCAACTTGCAAAATTTTGTAATGCTCCATATTTTAATTGGAATCTTTGGAGACATGTATACAAAAATCGGTCTTTGAATGCAAACTTCATGGCACTTGAAACATCATGTGAAATACCAAACATTTCCTCTAAAATTTTCTTGACTCTTGTTTCCTCGTGTTGAACTCTATCACACCTACTCAGCCTCTAGAATATCCTCATTCACAAACCAATGTTTAGGGTGTCTTCATATATCTAAGCAGAAAGAAATAATTAAAGGTCATGTTCAATAATTGAAAACACATCAAGATAACATAGTAATAGATTATAATTGTGAATTATCTTAGTCACTGCAATAGCTTCATCAATAGCTAAGGGGATGGTTACAAGATAAAGAAAGTCTCCACATTTTGTTAAGAAACTAGTTAAAAGTATATTGTGTGATGTTTCCCCATCAATTTCACAAAACAAGGTTCTTACCTTGTTTGAGAGGGTATTGATTGGGGATTTTAATAATAATAATTTAATAATGTTTTTTTAAGGTTATTATTTAGTCAAACAAAAATTGATGTATGAGACTCCTTTGTTTCTGGGATAAAGGAATCTCTTTGTATAGTAATTTGATTGCTTATTTTACAAAGGTGTACATTTCCTACCCCTCCTAGATTCAAACCTATAGCCTTTAAAGAGGAAATAGATTTTCTCGTGAACTATAAATTATCAACAATGCCCCACTAAACACTTCATCACAACATGGGTTACAAGTTATTACAATATTGTAGGGTTATCCTTTAATGCAATGTTTACTTGCGAGAAAAATGTAATAGGGTGAGTGCAAGTTAATGATGGTCTCTCATGACACATTAGTGACAATGCAAACATGGGAAAACAACAATCTCTTGACTAGGAGGGAAGATTTGAGGTACTTTCATAATGAATTTGAATATGGTGTAGGAAGATGAAATGTATGAAATTGAGTTAGATTCTAGAATATATAAGTTTTACTTATGAATTTTTTGCACATGTTAAATTTGATTTTTTTTAGCATTGGTATCTTATTTTTCATGCAAACAATAATGTGTATGTTCCCAAGAGTGAAGGTGTTGAGTACCTAAATGATGGGATTTTGTTAAAAAAAATGTACAATTTAAGGCAAACGATTGTTCTTGTGCATGAGTATTTTTTCAAAATTTATAATGTTATTTTTATTTTTATTTTAATTATGAAATTCACTATACCCATGAAATTACAAGGCCATGTGTTAGTGCATAGTATGATAGTCTTAACATAATCAAAAAAAAAAAATTTAAGATTGTAGTATTAGCTTATACTAGCGTTGCATATAATTTATTTTAAAAGTAGCTCAAATAAGACAAAGTTATAGTGAAACAATAGACATATGTATTTTAACATTTTGATACCTATCGAGACAAAAATAAATTAAAAATAGTAAACAATTATGTTTGGAATTTGCATTGATGAATCTTTATGTGTGTGTATAGTTTCATCAATGACATTTTTGTATTAGCCTATACAAAATAACATAATAAAAAAATGAGTCAATGAGAGGCATTATGAAAATTGAGGTTTTGATGTTTTTTGAGTCCAAACCTAAATCCAAAGCAACCAAGTCAGCAAACATGATTTGGGAATTGACAATGGTGCCAAGAAAAAGGGAATTTAAGGACCGCACACATGTTATAGGAATGCATGTTCATTCTAAAGCATGTGTGTGTGTTCCTAGAATGTGCATGTGCTCATGTGACTATTTTTCATCTTGGAAACTCTTAACAATAATTCATTCACCATCTTAACCAAGCAAGTGCTTCAAGAAAGTGACTTCATGAACATGAATCCACTAGGGAGAATCCTTTTTGAAACCTAGATTTGAGGAATATTTTCAAGCATAAGGTATGGATCAAGGGGTCCTTAGAGGAATATTTTGTTCATCTAGGGACAAGAACAACACCTTGAACCCACACACATGACATCCCAAGTTATCCCTTGCCTCATAGTGGGCATATTGGTACCATTAGGGTTTTTGGGCCACTAGGTATTGTATGAAGGCTTGGACAAAGTTCAGACGATGAAACTTGTGTAGTGTGCATAAAACGTGCCTTATATGGCTCAATACACATCAATGAGACCTCTAAACACTATACATGACCTCTCTATGGAATAATCATCCTTTGACTTGCAATATGGACAACATTAGAAATTTTTGAGCATGAATTATGTCTCTCGAGGTGGTAGAAATGTTTGAGGCATGAAAGTCAAGCCTTAGGACCTAAAGTAAGATTTTATTGATCCAACTCCAAGAATAATGCCTCAAACCACCACACCTAATGTCTCAAGAGTATCATATACCTCTGTGTTGGAATATTGGAACCATTAGGAGGTTTTGAGAGCTAGGTAAGAGTCTCTTTTCCTTGAATATGGTTGTTGGAGGAAAATCATGCCTCATACCCTAAAAGGTTGCTTATAAGGAAAAAGAGACGCAAATTGGGCCTTCAATCACCACATAGAAACTTTCTATGGCATTTTTTTCCTTTAATATGGGATATGGGATCTATTAGAAGGATTTTAGCACTAGCTTTTAGGCATGTAGGGCCAATAATGACATGTTGAACCACCACAAAGGACCTTTCCAAGCTATACTTGGTCTCCAGATGGGGATAGTTATCATTGTAAGGTTTTGAACATTAAGTATAGGTATATCAGTCATGGATATAGTTAAGGGAAAAAAAACCAACCCTTAAACATTAAATGAAGCTTCTAGGCATCTGGGGCCAAGAATTACACCTTCAACCACCCCAAAAGACCACTCGATAGAGTCATTTTCCTCTCATTAAGTATATAGGATCATTAGCATTTTTTAGCACTATGGATGGGCCTTAAGTCCTTGGGCATGGTTAGGGGAGGAGACATGAACCTCAATCCCTAAATAAATATTCTATCCATTCAGGGCCCAAGAAGGTTACCTTGACCAACCACACATAACCTCCTGAGGGTATCATCGGTATATGATTGAGGATGTTGATGCCATTAGGGGGTTTTGGTTAGTATTTATGTGTCTCAAGTACTTGGAAATGTTATAGGGAATAATAACATGACTTAGACCTTAAATAAATCATTGATAAATTCATAGCCATGGACAATGCCTCAAAGAAACACAGACGAATTATCAAAGATATCCATGGTACTATGTAAGGGTCTTGGATCCATGGTAACTTAGACATGCTCAGGGGAGGAGGCCCAAACCTTAGGCCTTAAAGGAATGTTCTATCCATATAGGGCCAATAAAGTTATCTTGAACAACCACACATGGATTTATGCAAGTATCATTGGCCTTTGATTGAGGATGTCAAGTGGATGTCGATGTCATTATGTGGTTTTGAGCAATATCTATGTATCTCAAGGCCTCGTACATTTTCCAAGGAAGAATTCCATGCCTTAAGCCCTAAATAAATTATTGAATCATCTAGATCCATGAGCAGTGCCTCGCAGCACCACACATGAATTCTTGAGGGTATCCATGGAACATTGTATGGGCCTTGGGGCCTTGGACATAGTCAGGGGAGGAGACCTATACCTTATCCCTAAATGAATCATTTAGCCATGGAGGGACAAGAAGGTTTCCTTAACCAACCACACATGGACTCCATAGGGTATCATTGGACTATGATTAAGGATGTTGATGCCATTACGTGTTTTTGAGTAGTATGTATGTGTCTTAGAGCCATAGAAATGTTATGGGGAAGAAGACCATGATTTTGGTTCTAAAGAAACCATTAAGGCATACAAATCCATGAACAATTCCTTGAATAACCATGCATGACTTCTTAGGGGTATCCATCACATTATGTATTGGTCTTTGGGCCTTGGGACCTTAGACATAGTCAAGGGAGGAGACAAGAACCTTAGACATTAAAAAGAATCTTCTAGCAATATAGGGATAAGAATCTTTCCTTAGACAACCACACATGGGATTTTGAGTGTATATTTGGCATATGATTGGTTATGTTGGTTCCATTAGGTGGTTTTGAGTAGTATGTATGTATCTCGGGTGCTTGAAAATTATCCAGGGAAGAATACCATGCCTTACTCCCAAAAGAAACCATTGAAGCATCCAGATCCATGAACAATGCCTTCAAGAACCATGCATGACTTCTAGAGGGTATCCAATGAATTACGAATGGGTCTTGGCACCTTGGAGCCTTAGACATGGTCAAGAGAGGAGACATGAACCTTAGTCCTTAAAATAATCTTATATCCATCCAAGGCCAAGAGTGTTTCCTCGACCAACCACACATGGATGAAATCATTGGCCTATGATTGAGGATGTTGGTTCAATTAGGTGGTTTTGAGTACTATATATGTTTCTCAAGGCCATGGAAATGTTCCAAGGAATAAATTCATGCCATAGGCCCTAAATAAATTTTTGAGACATGTAGAGCCATGAACATTGTCTTAGAGCACCCTGCATGACTTAGCGACGGTATTGATGGAACTATGTATGGGACTTGGGACCTCATACATGGTCAAAGGAGGATACCTATACCTTAGTCCCTAAAGGAATCTTCTATCCATCCAAATCCAAGAAGGTTTCCCCATCCAACCACATATGGACTTATAATGGTATTATTGGCATTTGTAGCCATCTATATGGACATCTAGAGCCATGAATAATGCCTCGAAGTACCATGCATGAATTCTCAAGCATATTTGTGGCACTATATATGGATCTTGAGGCCTTTGGGGCCTCAGATATGGTTAAGGGTAGAGACTTGAATATTAGTCCCTAAATAAATCTTCTATCTATCCAGGGTCGATACGGACACCTCGACCAACCACACATGGCCTTTTGTATGTATCATTGGCCTATGATTGAGGATGCCAGTGCCATTAGGTGGTTTTGAGTAGTATGTATGTGTAATAAGGCATTAGAAAAGTTTTGGGTAAAATTCCATTCCATATGCACTAAATAAATGATTGAGGCATCCAGAGCCATGAACAATGCCTCAAAGCACCATGCATAAATTCTTGAGGGTATCCATGAAATTATGTATGGGTCTTGGGACCTTGGATCCTTGAACATGGTCAAGGGAGGATACCTAAACCTTAAACCCTAAAGGGATCTTCTATCCATCCGAGACCAATAAGGTTTCCTTGACCAACAACACATGGCCTCATGTAGGTATCATTAGCTTATGATTGAAGATGTTGGTGAAATTAAGGAGCATTGTGTAGTATGTGTGTGTCTCAAGGCCTTGGAAATATTCCATTGAATAAGACCATGCCTTAGACCCTAAAGAAACCATTGAAGCATCCAGAGCCATGAACAATTCCTTTAAGCACCAAGCATGAATTATCAGGGATATACATGGCAATAAGTATGGGTCTTGTGGCATTGGACATGGTTAAGGAAGGAGATGAACCTCATGCTCTAAAGGAATTTTATAGCCACCCAGGGATAAAAAGGTTTCCCTAAAAAACCATACATGGCCCTATGAGGATATAATTGGCCCATGATTGAGAATGTTGATTCCATTAGGTGGTTTTTAGTAGTATGTATGTGTCTCGGGGCCTTGGAAATGTTCTAGGGAAGAAAACCATTCCCTAGGCCCTAGAGATACCATAAAGGCATCCATATCCATGAACAATGATCAAAGAACCATACATGAATTCTCAAGGGTGTCCATTGCACTAAGTATAGGTCTTGGTGCCTTGTACATGGTCAAGGCAGGATATTTGAACCTTAGGCCCTAAAGGAATCTTCTATCCACCATAGGCGAAGAAGGTTTCATTGACTAACCACACATGGCTTCCTAAGGGTATCATTGGCCTATGATTGGGGATGTTAGTGCCATTAGGTTTTTTTTATCAGTATGTATTTATCTTAGGGACTTGGAAATGTTCCACGGAATAAGGCCACGGCTTAGGAACTAAGAAATCATTGATACGTCCATAGCCATTAACAATTCCTTGGTTCACCATGCATGACTTCTTGGGGGTATCCATGGAACTATGTAGGGGCCTTGGACGTAATCAAGGGAGAATACCTAAACCTTAGGCTCTTAAGGAACCTTCTATCCATCCAAGACCAAGAAGTTTGCATCAAGAAACCACACGCGATTTCCCGCATGTATCATTGACCTATGATTGAATATGTTGATGTCATTAGGTGGTTTTGAGTAGTATGTATGTGTCTTGGGGCCTTGGAAATGTTCTAGGAGAGAATACCATGCCTTAGGCCCTGATGAAACTGTTGATGCATATACAACCATGAAAAAGGCCTTCAATCACCACATGTGACTTCTTGAGGGTATCCATAGCACTATGTATGGGTCTTTGGGCCTTGGACATGGTTAGGGAAGGAAACATAAACCTCAATCCTTGAAGTAATTTTCTATCCATACAAGGACAAGAAGGTTACCTCAAGAAAAAAGCCAAAACTTATGAGAAGGTTCTCATGGTTGTAAAGTTAAATTTTGTACAGAACATATTTTTTATTTCAGATCTGAACATTCTCTGATTTAAGTTATGACAACAATCTTATGGTTGCAAGTAAATTGGTGTAAGAAAATAGATTTGTAAAATTTCATATTGGAGACTTTCTAATAATTACTAATGGTTGCTTGGCTTATATGAATTGTGTTAGGAGGACATGTGTACGTGGATGTTCATGTATGGTAGCCAGCATAAAACCATAATGAACAAGGTGACACCACTTACAGATGCCAAACAAGAGGAGGACAACCTCATGATTAAACAAACCTGATTTTTGTAGTAGACAAAATTGTGAATTCACACTTGAATTTAATTATTAATGCCATTGATTGGTTATGGAAAGATCATATTTGGATTTATTATTAAATGCCACTTACTTTATGGATATTTGATAAGTGTGTCGGGAAGACACATTGCAGGAAGACCATGTGGGATGGCCTGCAGAAGTCTGACTCCATGGGAAGGATTCCATATCTTGGAAATGGGTTTCAAGGGAAACGCCATTGCATATTTGAGGATAGCTCAGGTGAACTGTATGTTTGTAAACAATGTGAGTAAGATGATAATATTATGCCAAGAGGGCATATGTGGGTTATGGAACGTGAAAGAGATTGGAATGGAAAAACGAGGGACTGTTGACTGAGAGAAGGGATCCTCCATTCCTCACAAATGAATAAAAGATACATCTGCAAAACAGATGAGTATTCTTTAACCCTAGCTAAGAATATGCATGTCTAATTATTAAGAATTAATAGGAAGACCAGATTTTATTTCTTTGTATTTCAAACTATTTGAGTATGATTAGGGCCTACATGGCTCACATCAGAAAGGGGTGCACACCTTTTGGGTGTTGGGTTATATTTGGGTTGTCAATATTGACTACACCCTAAGGGAATGGACACATTCTTGGTGTTTCAATATTTGAGAGGGAATGTTATGAAATATGTTTTTAATTTTAAAGCAACAATACTGATGGGCATGCTTATTCATCTTGTGTTGTCAGCTTGAACAGATGCAATTGGGTGTTGCACACTAAAGAAGCAAAGTGAAGGGTTGTTGTGAAGGGTTTTTGTGTGTATGAAAGGTTGTTGTGAGGGGTTGTTGTGAAGGGTTGTTGTGTGTATGAAGGGTTGTTGTGAAGGGTTTTTGTATGCCTGATAAGCCGAGTCGGTGTACTGGCTTGGCATTGGTTATTTGGATGTTGTGATGGTATTGGTGAAGGTTTGGTGTATTCCTGATAAACCCAGTCGGTGTATTGGATTGGATTTGACTACTTGATGTTCTGGAGCAGCATGTTTGCTGGCCAAACATCCGTACCATAGGTGATCCAAGGCTTGTAAAGAAGATAAGGAACCTATGGTGTTGCAAGGAAATGTCCAAACCAGATTTAAGTATTCAATTATCATTTGATCCTTATTCTGGATAATGAAAGATTTCATGTAGAAGTATTATAACAACCAAGATGGCACACTATTGTTTCTTTTTTGGAAACCTAGGTCATTGCAGGAAGCAAGAACTATGAAGGAATCCTAAGGATACATGTGGACATGTGACCATCCTAAAGAGCTCAGTATGAGAAGCAATGGAATTGGTGCTAGTGGACAGGTGTGGGTCCTAGTAGCCAAAGGTTTTGTGGGAAACAATGGGGAAGGGTTCCCTAGTTGAAAAGCCTTAAGACAGACCTTAGACACTAAGTGTCGTAACCAAAACAAGAAAAGGAAATTCAAGCATTCACATTGAAGTGAAAGAGGCTAAGGAGCATGGAACCAAATCGGTGGTGTGGCTCTAGATTGGAACAAGACTAAAATTCTTACTCTTCTCTTTCCTTTTGACTAATGCATATTAGAAACAGAAAATTGTTGAATGCATGATATGGTTGAAAGTTGATTTTATTTATTTGCTTGAAATAATTGTGAATGTTGAAATAGTTAATTCCATTTGAAAGGATGAACATGAATGAGTTCATGTGTATGTTGGGAAAGCATGAAAAGTGTGGAAGTCTCATGGATAAAGCATGGACTTTCCATGTCAATTGGGAAAATAATTGATTGATTTAATTTTTATGTTATACCTGGCCTAACAAGATTTGCAAATGAATTTCACAGGTGAGAAATTGAAACCAAATGGTTGCATCTGTCACAAAACAAGTGGTGCTAGCAAGCAAAGTGTGGGAAGTTGTACATATTGACCATGGAAGAAGACCAAAGGCTATTAGATTTGGCTGAAAATATTCTTCAAACAATTTCCAAGACACAAGAAAATGTTAGAGAGATGCTCAAACTACAAAAGCAGCAGAATGAGATGAACCACGGGGTTTTTCGGGACTCTATTTGTCTGCAAAGGGAGGTAAAAAGCATTCTGGAAGCAACTAGCAATGGAAAGAGCAATGGATCAATGAAGAGGAATTCATCCAATCAGTCCACTAAGAAATGTTCCAGGTGGTAATACTATAAGGAAATTGAGCAAGTAAAGAAGAAGAAGCCACTAAAATGTTGGGAATATGGAGGAAACCATTGCCTTCGCAGTGACTTCCCAATAAAGAGAAGCAAGAAAGATAGCAACCATAAATATTCTAGACTTATGGATCAACTAGAAGGTAAAGAGAAGGAAGGGATTTCTATGGAGAAATGCCCAGCTACATATCTGGAATATTAAAGCCAATAGGAGAAGCTTGTGGGAGCCAAAGGACTTGGTCCTGAAATTTCAAAGTAAAGGATATAATGCAGGGTAGACCTGCAACATTTTTTGTAATTTTGGACATGTGTAAACTGTATAGCTATTCCTAAGTATTGGGACACCGAGGACATTTTTATTCTAAGGGGAGGGGAATTGTAATACCCCTACTCTGACCATTATGGTTTATTGGCTTCAATGTAAATATTGTATACATGCAATGTGTGTTTTCCCTAGTGTGGAGATCAAGGCTAAGGACCCACTGGAGGATTTCTAGGTTCTATTTAAGAGGCAAATATTTGGTATTATGCTATCCATGTGCTAGCAAGCCATGGAAAGTTGTAAATGATGGAAATGATACCATGTAAATAAAAATACCAAGGGCTGGCTATGGATGCAACTAAATGAGGGGGCTATGTGTATCCACTAGGGAGTGGTGAGGGGGTTATGGGATGGAATCCTAGGCTTCCATATGTCACCTTGAGAACCCCTTTGATTTTTCTAGCTACGGTTGAATGTTGTTGTAAGGAAGTGGGTCAAGAGCACTATTCATGAGGTCGATGGAGTATGCGACTTCCTTGAAATCCATATGGAAAGGTATGGCTCTATTTTTCTTGTCCCTTAAGCCACTCTACCACGTAGGAATTCACTCATCCTGATCCCTATCCCATTGTTTACCAACAACCTCATTCATCACCCATCATAGAGAGAGCCGAGCGGGGAAAGGAGAAGAAGAAACAAATTGCGATTCTGTGTAAGCACGAGTTGCAGAGCCAAGAATACACAGAATCCCTGCATGGGAGGCCAATTATGTTGATAAATCCATGAACCTAAGTCCTAGGGTGGATTGCAGAGTGTGAGAAGCTTATAAAATCCTAAACAAGAACCGAATTGGAGAGTCGAGACCCTGTGCGGGACAAAGCCACTCGGTCATAGCATTGGGGAGGATCCGAGTGCAGATCGTCATGGGAAGAGGATAGGAGGGTTTAAGCTGCATGGTAGAGCCAGAGAGGGCTCATTTACCTTGATTTAGCAGTCAGGTCCAGCCACACTTACCCAGGTCAGTGCTAGGGGAAGGGACGCCCTAGGGACTATGCAACAATGAAGGGGACCTTACCTAGGATGAGAGTGGAGGTGATGGGGGTTCTTGAACTGTATGAGACCATTGGGATATGCCCATAGATCTGTGGATGAGATTACTGAGCTAGAAAACCATTACTGGCCTTCCCCACTTGCTTGACAAAGCTAACTTTGTGCTGGATGCCTTAATGGACTTTGAACCAAGTTGTGAGTGATCCTAAGAGGGACTCTTTAGTGGATACATAGCCCCATCCCTTGGGTGGTCTCTGAGTGTTGAAATAATATAGGTTGGGAAAAGACTTATGGTTGGTGATCTGTACGCACCCAGGTTCATGATGGGGACAACAGCTCGACTGAATGAATCAGTACTATTATGGCGGAAGCATAAGAATAAGTAAAGCAAGAATACACTATGCAAAAAAAAATATACACATATACAATATGCAGGAATGCGAACTGGTATTGATTATTCTCTATCACTTGTTTTCTGTATATTACAATATTTTACATGCTTATATAGATTGTTGAGAATGCTTGGGTGTATTCCCGTAATGTTTAGTTACAAGAGAAGTTAGAACGGTTTCAGAAGTTCAACCATTATAGTCGACTGGAAGACAGAGAGACAATATGTCATAGTTAGTTAGTCGCCAATGTCGATGATGCATGTCGACGTCGATGCTTGCATAAATTACTGAACTTGTCGACATCGAAGTTGTTGAACTGGTCAAACTCAAAGTTGCTAAACAGGTCGAAGTCAAATTTGTTGAACTGGTCGAAGTCGATGTTGATGTTGGCATCCGACAATAATTCCAACTATTGGGTGGATCATACATCCTTCCTTAAGAAACAATGGTCCCCATTGTTTGCTCGTGCAAATGAGAAAACTTGTCGATCAGTTCAGTAGCAAAGTATCATTTTCTGTGTGCTGGGATATATCTGGATGTGGCCACCTAAAACAAGGGAATTGTGTTTGTCCTTGTATGGCGTACTCGTCGTCCCACAATGGTGTAGCAAGGAAGAGGCTCCTGAACATCTGGATGGATGTCTTTGGGTTCTGTTGTCTGCAAGTCGTTATGTTCCAATAGTGGTGCATGGTATGGTCGAAATAGATCCACATTAAATATTGGATGTAGACCCAAGCATGAAGGAATGTCGATCTGGAAAGCATTTTCTCCAATTTGTTCAAGGATACCGTACGAACCATATCGCAGAGGCTTCAACTTCGTATATGGACCAGTGAAGCCTTCCTTCTTGAGATGCAACCAGACCTTATCCCCAATTTGAAATGAATTAGGGATATGATGCTTATCGTGTCGGACCTTACCTTTTGCATTAGCTCGTTGCAACATTTCCTGTGTTTGTTTCTTGATGTCATAGATTTGATCTCGAAACTTCAATGCTTTGTCAACTTCTCATCGGTTATATTCAGTCTCATTCGATTGTGTCAAGGAACTGATCAATTCAATGGGCGCTGAGGGTTGAAATCCATAATAGATCTCAAATGGACTCTTTCCCGTAGAGTTGTACTGAGCACGATTGTAGCTGTGTTGTCTATATGGAATACTGTCATCCCATGTTCGTCGATGTGTGTGTTTGTACATGCGAAGAAGTTGTACTACCAAGTGATTCACAACTTCTGTCTGTCCATCTGTCCGAGGATGGAAAGTTGTCGATAAGGAAATTCTTGTATCCAGTTGTTTCCAAAGGGACTTCCAAAAGATGATGAAAAATCTGGCATCTTGGTCGGAAATAATGGTTTTCGGTAAACCATAATGTTTCCAGACATGTTCAAAGAAGAGTTGAGAGGTATGTTGCATTGTTGTAGTCTTCTTGCATGGAATGAGAATGGCCATCTTGGAAAATATGTTGACTACTACTAAGATCGCGTCATGCTAATGTTTAGTAGTAGGATATCCCGTCAAGTAGTCCATATAGATAGATTCCCATGGTCGACTAGGAGCTGGAAAAGGTGGGTACAATCCCTGTCGTCAATTAGCTGGTTTAGAAATGGCACAAACCATGCATGATCGAATGTACTTATTGACGTCATTTTTAAGTGAAGGTCAAAAGAAATACTTCTGGAGAATAGCAAGGGTATTTTCTATTCCAAATTGTCCTGCAGTCTTGTTGTAGTGCACATCCCAAATGAGCTTCTTTTTATGCTCACATGTTGGTACACAAAGTTGTCCAAGCTTGTATAGCAAGGTGTCTTTCAGGAAATAGTCAAAGGTCGATGACTTGTCGGTCTAAAGTTGTCGATAGACTGATGAAAATTCGTTGTCTTCCTGATACAATTGAGGCCAAGTGGTGGTGTCATAACCCTGCATACTCATCACTGTAAAAAGGAGAGTAATGGGTGGTCGACACAAGAAATCGGCGACGACATTGGCTTTACCTTTCTGATACTTAATTACCAACTGAAATTGTTGCAGGTAATTAATCCACTTGAGTTGTCGAGTTGTTTGTAACTTCGAATGGGATGGGTCGAACTGTAAAGGCTTGTGGTCAGTGAGAATAGTCGTCTCCTTGCCAAGGATATAATGTCTCCATTTCCTGAGAGCTTGCACAATGGCGTAAAGATCTTTTTCATAAATCAAATATCTTCTAACAGTGTCGTTAAAATTTTGGGAATGAAAAGCGACTGGGTGACCAGACTGAGTGATCACTGCACCCAAGGCATAGTCTGATGCGTCTGTCTCAATCTCAAAGGGATGATGCAAATCGGGTAACACAAGTACTGGTGCAATACAAATATTGTGTTTGAGTTGTTCGAAAGCTTCTTGTTGTGTCGATTTCCATTTGAAGATAGTTCTCCCATTTCCCTTGGTCAACTGATTCAAAGGCCGGGGTATGGGACTGAAGCCGAGTATGAACCGTCGATAGAAATTATCCAAACAAAGAAAACTTCTTATTTCATGAATGCTTTCAAGAATGGGCCAATATTTGAGGATTTGTACTTTGTCTGGATCGACGTGAATTCCCGTAGAGTCAATTACAAACCCCAAATATTGATGTTGTTCATCACAAAGGAACATTTGTCCATGTTCAAGTAGAGTCAATATTGTTGGAGAATGTCGAGGACTTGTCGAAGTTGTCTGACATGTTCTTCCCATGATCGACTGAAAATAAATATTTCATCGAGGTAGACAATGACCCATTTGTTGATGAAAGGTCGAAGAATGTTTCCCATATACCGCATGAAGGTCACAGGTGCATTGGTTGACCCAAAAGGCATAAATAACCATTCAATCAATCCTTCTTTGGTATTGAAAGAAGTTTTCCATACATCTACGGGCTCGATTGGAATCTGATGATATCCTGACTTGAGGTCGAGCTTAGTAAATAATTTAGCACCTTTCAGACAGTCGATGAGCTCATCTATCCATGGCAGAGGGTATTTATTCTTTACCGAAATTTTGTTAAGGGCCCGATAGTCAATGCACATGCGCCAAGTCCCATATTTCTTTAGAACGAGGATTACTAGACTTCCACAAGGAGAGGAGCTGGTTCAGATATGACCTTTGTTGATCAAATCGTGTATTTGTCTGCGGATCTCTTAATTTTCGATAATGGATCTTTTGTAAACAGATGCATTAGGTAATGAATAACCAGGAGCAAGTTCAATAGAGTGTTTTACCTCGCAGTGCAGAGGTGCTATGTTTGGCTCTTGGAATAAGTTCTAGTACTCATCAAGAATAATGTCAATTTGTTGCTTCTGTCAGGAGCTGCACTGGTCGGTGAGTCGAGTGGTTGTTGTAGTCTTCCTGGAATGTTGCGGCTTAATAATGATCAATGCAAACTTCTGAGCATGGTTAATGAGCTTCTTCGTCTGTTTAGCAAATATCATTGCAACCGTTGGTGTAGGTCGTCGTTCTGGTATGTTGTACCATTGATTCCAAATTCTGACAATCACCTTCTAAGGTCGTGCTAGTAACTTCCATGTCATTCCCATAAGTAAGGTTTCCCAAACAAGCCGTCAGCTGCGGAGAGTGGTTCCACGTTGCAGAGCAATTCATATTCAAAAGGATTAATGAAGTAGGTGAGTTTGCATTGTTGGGTGATCCTTATTTCATGTCCATCCTTCATCCAACCAATGTTGTAAGGCTGAGGATGTGGAGTGGTGACAAGACCTAGTTTCTTCACGAGATCTTCAGAAACTGTTGGGCACAGCCCAAGTGAGAGGAGGTTTGATAGCGCAGTCCAAGTCAAAGGACGCTTTTTGATGGCAAAAGTACAAGTTAGGCGAGGCCTAACATCAGTCATTTTTGGGAGAATCAACTCCACAATTCCCGGGAGCAGGGCATGGAGCGTAGCGAAGTGGTAGATATGGATATGTCCCCTTAGTAAATGCAAAGTACTAAGGACGGTCAAGGTAGTTGGAGCATTTGTGTATGAAGCGATGGACTGTCAACTACATGAGTGAAGAATTAAATACATAGGATGGTGCAAAGGACGTGCCATTGTAGCATCAGAGCCGCGCGGTCATAACTGCGACTGTCAGAGGAGCGTCCGAGCCAGAGGAAGCTGCGCAAAAGGACAACAGAGCTCCAAGGAAGTAAAGACAAAGCATGGTTAATAAGAGAACCGTGCCATTTTGGGTTTAAGAGTACTATGGGGTTTCGGCCCATAGTTATTGTAAATATGTGACCTTCGGGCACAATCTATAAAATGGGCAATTTTGCATAAGGAAGGGTTAGATTTTGAGAGATTATACTATGTAATATCTATGTTAAGAGAGATCCAAGAGAGGAAAAAGACTATGCAGATGTGTGCGCAGAGATCTATTGTAGAGAAGAGTCTGCAGCTGAGTGCACAAACTGGAACTGTTAACCCCTTCCAAGAAATATAACAACAATTGCCGTGGACGTAGCTCCCATCAAGGGGGTGAACCACGTAAATATATGTGTTGTGCGATTGTGTCTATGAGTTATTTTATGTTCATGAATGCTTATGCTTTTATATGTATTTCCATGTGTATGTTGATGAGAATAATATGCTAAGTGATGGACACACATGTTTGAATAGGCTAAGTGTTAATGAATGTGATGAATGTGTAGTTTCCTAGTTAAAACAGTTAAGGAATAACAATAATTCAGCAGAGTCTTTATTGTTAGAACTGTGAATTGCGCAGTCACATAATTTCACTATTATAATATGGTAAATGTGTAGTCATAAGTAAATTCACAGTAGCAACGATTCAGTGGAGCATGTAGGTTTTTGATAAATGCAAGTGTGCATATACTTGTTAAGGAGTGATCTGTGAAGTAGATGTTAAGTAAGTTGCGTATCTTCACCTCGCATAACATAACTGCGCATCACCAGGTTATAGAAACCTGCTTATGTAACCACCCATCTTCGCTCCGAGTGATACTTCATCCTGCTCACAAGTTGATGCTGAAAGGGCCAGTGAAGTGGATTTTTTTGGACCACGACTAGAAAGAACCTCACAAAATTTGGGTCATCCCTAAAGCAAGTAATAAGAAGGTATAAGGAAGCTAACAAATGGTTATGTTGCCGTGCTAAGGAAATGGCGATATGCGATGTTGTTATGTTATGAGACCATGAAGAAGGGAGTGTGATGAACAAGGTTCTTAGTCGCGCTAAGAGCTGGTAATATGTTATGTGGTATCCAGAAAAGGAAGAAATAGAGAACCGGGTAACTCAGACAGAACTTGACTTTGCACAGAAAGAGAACAGGCATCCGTGTCTGACTACAGAACAATGGTTACAGAGGTATATATTCACTGACCTACATCAAATTTTCTTTGCATCATTTTATACTGAGTTGCATTAGTGGATATCGAGAATAGCAGAACGCAAAAATTGTTTCCAAGGTGGAGAACCTACAACTTGGACTCCAAAGCTAATTTAGAGGCTTAGAGGCATCGACAACCAAATTTCAAGAGCAGTAGACTTTTGGTTGGATAGCTTACTGGAAGGCTATGTCATATATTTTTATGTGGACACGTTGAAGTCCTACAGTGCAGCAGAAGAAGATTTCTTCAAAGGGTTTATAGGTAAGTACCTGAAAAACCTCATTTTATACATTAAAATGCTACTAGTTGAAAAAGGAGTCTTAAGAATGCAATCAGATTCCTAGGGTTTGAGTCTGTAATGTTCAGTAACACAGACGAACATATTGGTATTTTAAGAAGTGGAAAAAGATACAAAGTTAACACTAGAAAGAGGTCTTGTGAAGTTGAACCTCACACTTTCCTAGAAGCTAAGTTAGAAAGTGATAGAGACTCATATCAGGTTGATTCTGAAACTGAAACTGAGCCTAGACGCACTGGTTATCATCCTATTACTCCGCAGAAACCCCTAGTTGAGGGAAGAAATATTACTAGCCCGCAAAACACTAGTAGTAGTCATACTACTGGAGAAAATACCCAGAATCATTCAAGTAGTGGTATACCTTCAACATCTCAGAACACTACACCTCCTAGAAGAAGAATGGCAGACGACATTAAGCTACCCATTTTTAAAGGAACTGGTATAGAAGACCCAAAGAAACATTGGTTTCTTTGTGAAGTCGTGTGGAATGTTAAGCAAGTCCAGGATGATGCTATAAGACAAGCTCATCTAGTTACCATATTTAGAGACAGGTCTCTAACATGGTTCATGAAGTATTCTGTTGGATAAACAAATCGCAAGTTGATATTAGAACTGCGCTTATTAGATCATTCAAGAAACCTAAATCGAAATCTTTGTGCATCACAAAATTAAAATAAATTAAACAAAAACCCAATGAGACTGTATGGGAGTTTGATCAAAAGTTCAAATTATTATTAGATCAAGTTAGCTTTGAAATACCACTTCAACAACATCAAGAATGGTTCATATTTGTGGTGTTTCCCCATATTAGATTGTCGTTAATGCAATAGAAAGTAGCATCGCAAATGGAAGCATTATAGATTGCGATGAAGCTAGAAGCTTCACATATTGGAGATACTAGCACAGGTATGGTACAAATACAGACACAGCTAGCTAATTTGACATTACAACTACAAGATATCAAGAAAGGAAAAGAAACCAAAGAAGAGGTTTGGTGTACAAAATGAAAAGGAGAAGGGAATTCTAAGGAACATTGTCCTGTATTTAGAGACTACATTAATAGTGGAGCACCAAACCCATTGAATCAACAGCAAGGCCCATGGTGTGAAATTTTTTGATGTAGAGGACATCGCCCAAAAGATTGTTACATGCTTCAAAAATATGTGCAGACACCTAAGAATCTATATTATACATTCTGTAATTCAGTTGGACATGATGATACCAACTGCAGAACTTATGATCTCATGATAGAGAGGAAGCATGATGTCTACATTGTACAAGGAGAAACACCACATAATACTGAAAAATGTGTAGTACGACCAAGGCGCATATAGAGGACGTAGTGGATACAGAGGAAGAGGACGCAATACTGGCCAACAATGAAGAGGAAGAGGTCATATTGTATATTATAACTGCGCTCAGCTAGGACACTTAGTAGAGACTATCGGAATCCATGTACTACATGTAAGTACTGTAAGTCATTTGACCATGTCATTGAAGCATGTCCCATTTTGCAAGGAAAAATGCAACCGAAAAAAACAGAAGGAAAAAACCAGAACATACAGATGATTGCATCTGAGATGAGAAACAAGGATCGCAACATTCATGTTGTGATGCGAAGTGGATCCATGACAGGAGAAGATAGAACAAATGAAGCTTTGGCATCTGAAGATCACTTAAACAGAGCAAATCCTACTGATGGGCCTTGGATAAGAAAATCAACTAGGAAAATGCCTGCATTTAACCCTGACCAAGAAAAGAAGACATTCATGGAAGCCAGGAAAATCTTTCAGGACGTGGAACCTTCGACTACAAGAACCCAATTGTGAAGTGAAACACTACCTGTGATTGATATGCCAACTTCGTATGATGGATCACGAACTTCACCATAACAAACTAGTCATGTTACGTAGTTCCTACAGAGCTGCATAAAATTTCTAAGACATGAAAATGCCTTAGGGGAACTACATAAATTATTGGGAAATTATGAACAGCATAATACATTAAATAATGTATATAATGTAGTTCATCATATCAAAATCCATAAAAGGACCAGACGAGAAATGAGATTAAGTGTGCAAATTGGAGATTTTGAAATGGACCAAATCATTCTTGACTTAGGCTCAGGAATGAATGTCTTGACAAAGCAAACATGGGAACATATTTATCTTGGTCACCTATATAATTAATATTAGCCAATGAGCAAAAGGTTATACCTTTTGGGAGATTATCAAATGTCCTTGTTGGCATTGATGGAGTGAAAAGTAGAGCAGAATTCGAGGTTATTGAGATAATAGATGACAACAATCCTTATCCTGCACTCAGTAGGGATTGACTGGGCAATAGACAACCCTGCGATCATCAATATCAAGAAAAAATAGATGATATTTGAAGGACCAAATATCAGGGTCAGTGCACCTTTGGATCCTACACAAGGACCCAGATATATTGAACCAGTCCGAGAAGAATGCATAACTCAAGATCTCGATAAAATATACAAGATGACGGTGAATCAGGCAGATTACATTAATCCTACGGATGATGGAACAATGAGTTGGAGGTGTGACAGTTCATGCATATCATACTCAGATGCAGGAATGGAGAACTGGTAGAGCAGAATGCATGAAGTCTTAGTAAGACGATGTGCGCAGATCACAAAGTCACTACGTTGGATTGGAATAGAGGTAAGTCCAATTCCTACTTATGATGGTTTAGGAAATATACATGCATTCCTTCATGAATATCTAGTCTTAGTTCCAACAGAACATAAGTTAGTTTCCCTAGATATAGCATTGCACACTACACCTGCTAGATGGTGGGATGAGCATAAACAAAACCTGAAAACATGAGGAGAATGTAAGCACGTGATGGAAATTAGATTTGCAAAACATGATGAGATAACACAAGCAAAATATAATGGATAAACTGATCCCAGAAATCATATAGAACTTTGCTTGAAAGCTTGGATACATTCACCTAAGCAAGAATGGGTTCACATGTTTATACACACATTGGATCAAATACCAAAGAACTAATATACAAAAGCTCAACTTCGCAGAGCCATAGTATATTGGCACATACTGATAACTAACTTTCAATCCACTTTTAGTTTTGAGGATGATTGTCCAAGTATCAGTGAGGCTCTACAGGTCATTAAAAAGAATATATTCAATGATACCCCGCTACCAATATATAGACAACCGGATTGGGCTATGTAGATTGAGAATGACCTCGAATGTTATAACCTCGCATTATATGAAGATGAAGATGAAGATGAAGATCCTCACGATGTGCATATAACCGATTCAGAAGGATAACACGACGTTGAAGGACCTGACTTAGAAATTCCATAATTGACTAGTCCTATGAAGACTAGAAAGATCAACATTGGTACTGAGAATGAACCAAAGTTTGCTTCTATTGGGGATTACTGGGATGAAGAAATAGTAGGACATATTGTAGACCTACTGCGCGAATATCAATATTTATTTCCCACCAATTTTTTCTGAAATGAAAGGCATTTTAGGTGACCTAGCATTTATGAAAATACCTCTCAATCCAGATGCGAATCCTATCAAGCAAAGACCTTACAGATTGAATCCCAGATATAAAGAAAGAGTAAAAGCATAAATTGATAATATGCTTGACGCATGAATCATTGAATCAGTAGAGGAATCAAAATGGATGAGTCCTATGGTCATCCAGGATAAGAAATCAAACAGCGAGATCAAAATTTGTGTGGACCTCAGAAACCTAAATGATGCCTTATTGCATGACTCATTTCCTACTCCATTTACAGATGAAGTGCTAGATAATGTTGGAGGAAGCGAAGCATACTCATTTGCTGATGGATTTTCTGGATATCATCATATCAAAATTGCTACAGAAGATAGACATAAGACAACATTTGCTACTGAATGGGGATCATACCAGTATACAATTATGCCCTTTGGTTTGAAGAATGCACTTGCTATTTTTTCAAGAGTTTTTGTTACTGCATTTAAGGATTATATCCATAAGTTCTTAGAATTCTATTTTGATGACTGGATAGTATTTGGTCTACTAAAGAATCATTATGCGAACTTAAGAATGATGTTAGCAAAGTGTAAACAACATCATATTTCCTTGAATCTAAAGAAAAACATCTTCTGTGTCCCTTATGGAATTCTATTGGGACACATTGTATGTAAGCAAGGACTGATGGTTGATCCAACAAAGATCGTAGTTATTGTAAACCTACGAGCGCCTAACTCAGTGAAACAACTATGCACTACATTGGGAGATACAGGATACTATAGAAATTTTATCAAAGGATATGCACAGATCACTACGCCTATGGAGAAATTATTAAAGAAAGAAGCGAAGTACAGTTGGAATGAATATTTCCAAAGAGGATTGGACATACTAAAAGAGAAAATGCTCACTGCTCTTATTCTATTCTTTCTGGACTGGAACAAACCATTTAATGTGCACATATATGCTTCATGTATAGCACTTGGTATTGTACTAGCTCAACTAGGTGAGGGAGGTATCGATCATCCCATCACATTTTCAAGTAGAAAGTTATCTTCAGCAGAAAAGAACTATACCATGAAAGAAATGGAAGGCTTAGCGATGGTATACGCATTGCAGAAGTTTAGACACTATCTGCTAGGTTCACATTTCTACATATTTACTGACCATTCAGCTTTGAAGTACTTGTTCAACAAACTAGTGTTAGGGGGGAGAATATGCAAATGGCTATTACTCTTTCAGGAGTATGATTTCGAAATCATTGTTAATCCAGTAAGATTGAATTCAGGACCAATCTCTAGAATCGAATCAGGCGAAGAACCTAGTAACTTGGAAGATACTCTACCAGATGCGCAGTTGTTTGCTATTCACATATCAGATGACTACTACAAGGACGTTGTAGAATTCCTGACTATAGGTCTAGCACCTAAAGAGTTTACTACGTAGCAAAAGAAATGGTTACTGGTAAAAGAAGTTGATTTTACTCTAATTGCAGGACAATTATACAAGATGCTAGGACCAGATGAAGTATTGCGAAGATGTGTATTGGAACATGAAAAACCCATGATACTTGTTGAAGCACACTCAGTAGTATCAATAGTACACTACGCAGGAAGGGCTACTGCACATAAAATTTTGAGATCGGGACTATGGTGGCCTACAATACACAAGGATTCAAAAGAACATTGTCGGAAATGCGATGTATGCCAAAGAACAGGAAATCCATCTAGTCGAGATGAGATGACGTTGATGCCACAACTCACACTTGAAGCCTTCGATAAGTGGGCTATTGACTTTGTGGGACCTATTAACCCACCAAGGAAGCGAACTGGCTCAAGGCATATCATCACAACTACGTATTATCTATCGAGATGGACCGAAGCAAAACCAGTGAAGGATTGTAGCGCGGTTAATACCGCGCAATTCATCTTTGAGAATATTTTGACAATATTTGGTTGTCCAAATATTTTAATGAACGATCAAGGAACTCATTTCCTGAACAGAACCATTGCAGCTTTGATAGGAGAATTTCAAATCTACCATCAGAAGAGCACACCATATCATCCACAAGCTAATGGCATTGTTGAAGCCTTTAAAAAAGTACCAAAAAATGAGTTGACCAAGGTATGCAACACAAACAAGGATGATTGGGATCTCAGGATATCAGCAGTATTATGGGCATATAGAACAACTTGTAAGAAGTTGACAAGTTATACACATTTCATATTGGCATATGGAAAGGTAGTTTTCATGCCATTGGAATACATAGTACCAAGCCTGATAATTGCAGCATTCAAAAATATGGCTGATGAAGAGACAATGGATCAAAGACTACTACACTTAGTTGGATTGGAGGAAGATCGCTTCATTGCATGTTTTCACCAACAAGTGCAGAAAGACGGAGAAAAAGCATGGCATGATAGACATATCAAGACTAAATTCTTCCAGGTAGGAGATCTTGTACTCCTCTATGATAGCAAATTTATGACTTTTCCTGGAAAATTCAAAATGCATTGGTTAGGACCATATATTGTTAAACATGTCACTAGTGGTGGTGCAGTTCAGTTAGCCAACTACTTGGAGAAAATTTCAAAGGATTTGTTAATGGGAATAGACTAAATCCTTACAGGGATAGTCCTACCCCTCCAAACATCAGTTGAGCAATAAAAAGAAAGATTCTAAGTGTCATATGCAGTTGAAATTGGACACTATGAATAAAATAATAAAGAGTCTGCACACAGTTTTGGTAAAATGCAAAGTTTTTACAAAAATGGAAGTTGTGCTACAAAGCACACATAGAAAGATGACTTCGAAGTAAGAAAAGGCTCACGCTGTGAAGTTAACATCAAAGAGAAGGAAATGTGCAGTAAACCTCGCAACTCATGTATCCGCTAGCAGAGAAAAGCTTATGCTGTGAAGTTAAAAATAAGCAAAGAGAAAACGTGCATTTAACTTCACAGATCTACCTAACCATGAGTGAAGTTACAAAAAGTAGCCATTATAGTTTTTGGTTCGAAAAATAGTCATTATACAATGTTTTCGAACCGGCTAGTTTTTGCATTTAAGGCATATTTGTCCATTCAGGCACATTCAATGAAGGAAAGGACCAAGATCTCAATGAGATTTGGCCAACCAATATGGCATTTAATTCCTATTTAGTCGTTTTTGGACATGCCTTCATGTTGATGCACCCATAAATAGGTGGGATCGTATGCTCATGGGTTTTACCACGAATTTTAAATTTTACTGCCTACAAATTCTAAGTTTTACCAGCAAGAGGAAAAGAGCGATCTAAGATGAATGTCTGAGCAGTCAACAATCGAAGACCTCTTGAAGGATTTCCACAAGTTAAGACTACAGGGAGTCATGAAAACGCCTGTGAAGAAAAGTGTTCCAGAGAGAGGCACCGCTTCTAGAAGCTCACCACGCAACATTCCAGAGCTGAAGCAAAAGGGTAAAGAGCAGAGTACTGAACAAGAGAAGCCAACATCCGGAGGCATTCCAAGGCCAGGACCACAAGAACTGCCCCACGAGAGGCCCGTCTTCCTTATACCTGAATATATCCCTCTGCACAGAGCTGATGCACCCCCTGTGAAGCTTCTGAAGAACCCACAGTATTATATCCCCTTGCCACCCATGTCAAGCCATGTGAAGCTGCGGAAGAACATGCTTGGCCGCATTCCATATTGCAATTTCGCGGATCACGACTTGCTGTAGCAGGACAAGTACCCTCAATTCCATCCCGATCAATACATGTGTTGGAGGTATAAAGAAGCAATGAAGCAATCCACGCTTCACGCACAATACTGGATTACGATGATAACACCGTCGGGATTAATGAACCTTTTACGCATCCTGCATTTCAACAGAAGTCCCAAGCTCACTGTAGTTGTGCGCACCCTACTCTCCCACACACATCAAGGATACTTGTGGCTAGACCGCAAGATCGACATAAACATTGATCTAATCTACCAGATCACGCGTCTAAGTAAGTGAGGTTTTGATCTTGTGGCGGAGTTCGTAGGCAAAACCAAGGATAAGGAGCTCGCAAAGAGAATGAAGGAAGAAGAGAATGAAGGAAGAATTCGGCTTGCTCAAAGGAAGTCGTGGGTATGTCATAGCTGGAATCCAGGACAAAGCTACGCACTTTGTAGTCTAGTTACTAGAAGGGAAATTTTTTAGGAAATGCATACCAGCCGAGGTGTCGGCCATTGCAGTTTGCTTAGCTGCGAAGGCTAAGGATGGAACTCCTTATAACTGGGAAATTTATTTGTTGAACGAATTCTTGGACGATGTTCGTGAAACTCAGGAGAGTGGATATCATTTCCACTATAGCTGGTTGCTGGTGTTGATAGCATTTGTAGGCTAGAAAGAGCCTTTGTACCAACATAATGTATAGGTCATCATGGGATATTTCCAAGGAACCAGGTTTTCCAATATGTGGGAAAACACAAGGCCAGAAAGACAGTAGTTCAATAATGAACAAATGTTCACATACTACCAGCATCTATGCGAAGTGATCAAGAACACTCTACGTATTACCAAGGAGGCAACAACTACGTATATCTGCAAGATGACATTCAGAGCCGGCCTCCATTGCATCTTTCTTCAGCCACGAGGATAATTAGAGATCCTTGAATGGTTTGAAGGCTCATACCACTTGGATGCACAAGAAATTGAGTTGATTATGGAAGACTGACTGAAGGAGTGGAAGGTTGATGTGTTGGAAGCACTCATCACCTCATCAAATGAAAGCGAAGCTGGAAATGCGCAGAACCGAGAAGAAGAAATGAAAAGTGTGCAAGACAACGATCCATACATAGAATAAGTTCATCCAGGCATTATTGAAGTAGCAGCAGGGGAAAGCAAAAGGATCCCGATACCACCATGCCAGAGAAAGGGAAAAAGAAGAAGCAGAAGGAAACTAGAACCCCGCTCGATGCGCAATTACACAAAGATGATTATGAATGCATTGCAGCATGAGTGAGTGAGCATTTGGAAGAGATGCTCTCCCTAAAGATAAGCAAAAGAGAAGAAGTCCAAGAAATCCTGAGAGAAAACCTCGTAGAAATCAAGAGCATGGTAGTGAGGACGAAACAAGTTCAAATGGACTTAATAAGGGAATCAAACTCTGAAGGTAAATCAGGTGATTCAAGCCAGCAGAAGAGAAGACCATCTCTGTTGACAATGAACCCCCAGTTAGTCCGAATGGAACAAATTAATATCATATTCCCGAGCGATGAACTTGTTGAAAGTGCGAAGAAGCTCGCACACATAGATATCAATGTCGGGATGTTACCCCTCAAAGAATTATATAATCTGCATCTGCAGTTTGTGCAAGAAATACAAGATAGAGACATTGTCTCTTATAACCCACATCTATAGCTGGAGGAAATCTATAAGGAATTGAAGGATGAATCCGCGTAGATAGCCAGAGAGCTCGTTGGTGTTCAAGAGAAGCAGCGGAAGCTTAAATAAATAGTTTTAGTAGTTTGTGCGAAGATACCTAAATGTGAAGAAGAGTCGGAAGTAGAAGCAATTATACTTAAGATTGGTGCCAATGTGGACAATATTAAGGCAGAAATGATGGACATGGAGATCGCCTACAAGGAAAATATTTCTACCTTAGAATCTCAACATCAACCGAGCACTCCGTAGGACATGAAGGAAGCGAGAAACGAAGAGTTGAAGGCGTCAACTGAAAACATTTCCATGGAAGTGATGAGATGTCAAGATTTACTTGACGAAATCACCAAAGTATTGGCCACGCTGCAGGAATACCCTGAGCTATAGGAGATACAAGATGAACTACAGCAGCGGCAGAAAGATCTCGATACTGTGAACATGGCCATGAAGGATTTGTTTCCAAGGCAAAGAATCCAAAAATTCACAGAAAAGAAGGAACTCTAGAAGGAGTTGGAAGCATTGAGAATGAAGGAGGCTGACACTTCAGAAAAGTTACATCCTATGCAGGAAGAAGCGCTTGCACTTTCGGAATAAATTGAGCAGAAGTTGAAAGAACTCTAGACAACAGAGGATACTGTGAAGGAGCAACTTCAGGAAGCCATCTCAGAGAAGATGCTTGAAACAATTAAGGAGTCCGAACAAGAAACTAAGGAAACAATTGCAAAGCTAAGCATAACTCTTCAACAATTCACTTCAAAATTGAGCATCCCAGGGGAGGCACAGAGGAAGCAGCCAAGTGGAAGTGGCTCGGGGACGAGCCACATGTGAGTGTTAGGGGCTTGTTGGGCACATCCCAAGTGAGAGAATCTTTTATATCACATTCCAATTCAAAGGACTCTTTTTTATGGAAGAAGAACAAGTTAGGAGAGGCCTAACATTAGTTAGTTTTGGGAGAAGCAACTTCGCAATTCTCGGGAGCAAGTCGTGGAGCACAGCGAAGTGGCAAATCTGGATCTGTCCCCTTAGTAAATGCGAAGTACTAATGATGGTCAAGGTAGTGGAGAAGTTATGTATGAATAGGCGAACTGTCAGCTACAAGAGCGAAGAAGTAAAGACGCGGGATGGTGCAAAGGATGCGCCATTATAGCTTCAGAGCCGCGCGGTCATAACTACGACTATCAGAGCCATAGGAAGCGGTGCAAAAGGACAGCAGATCTCCAGAGAAGTAAATATAAAGCATGGTCAATAGGATAACCATTCCATTTTTCGTTTAAGGGTACTATGGGGTTTCGGCCCATAGTTATTGTAAATATGTGACCTTCGGGCACAATCTATAAAAGTGGCAATTTTGCATAAGGAAGGGTTAGATTTTGAGAGATCTATGTTAAGAGAGATATAAGAGAGGAAAAAGACTCTGCAGCTGTGTGCGCAGAGATCTATTGTAGAGAAGAGTCTGCAGCTGAGTGCACAGACTGGAACTGTTAACCCCTTCCAATAAATATAAGAACAGTTCCTTTGGACGTAGCTCCCATCTAGGGGGTGAACCACGTAAATATCAGTGTTGTGCGATTGTGTCTATGAGTTATTTTATGTTCATGAATGCTTATGCTTTTATATGTATTTCCATGTGTATCTTGATGAGAATAATATGCTAAGTGATGGACACACATGTTTGAATAGGCTAAGTGTTAATGAATGTGATGAATGCATAGTTTCCTAGTTAAAACAATTAAGGAATAACAGTAATTTAGTGGAGTTTGTATTGTTAGAACTGTGAAGTGCGCAGTCACATAATTGCACTTTTATAATATGGTAAATACGTAGTCATAAGTAAATGCATAGTAACAACGATTCAGCAGAGCCTGTAGGTTGTTGAGAAATGCAAGTGCGCAGATACATGTTAAGGAGTGATCTGCGAAGTTGATGTTAAGTAAGCTACGTATATTCACCTTGCATAACATAATTGTGTGTCACCAGGTTACAAAAACCTGATTCTGTAACCACCCATCTTCGCTTCGGGTGAGACTCCACCCTACTCGCAGGATGATGCCGAAAGGGCCAGTGAAGTGGATTTTTTTGTACCGCTACTAGAAAGAACCTCGCAGAACCCAAGTCAACCCTAAAGAAAGTAATAAGAAGGTATAAGGAATCCAACATAAACAAATTTCTTCTGGATACCATTATCCACAATCAAATGCAATGGATTGTTTTGAACCTATATCTGTGTATGGAATAGGCACTCTCATTCCTCCCCGTCGACGATATTCGAAGTTGCTGGAGTGGTCGATGTCGATGTCAAAAGGGTCATTGCTTCTGGGTCATATTCTACCAGAGTTTTTTTGAACAATTCGGATGTCGACATTTTTTCCAAAAATGTATTATGAGCTTTGCACTCAGACGTATCATGCCATGATGAATTGTGGTAATCACACCATTTCCGAGTAGGAGGTTGCTTTCTATGTTCCCTTTTGTCTTTCTAAGAATTCTTTTTTCCAAGATCTTGCTTTGGATTAGAAGATATTGACTTGTCGAAGTCGGCTGGTGCCTTCTTGTCAGGTGGTCTTCCTATCGGCTTGGTCGCAAAGCATGCTTTTCCTTTATGTTTGGATTCAAGCTTACTGACATAGTGGAATGCATTCACAAGCGTATTGACAGTCAGAAACTCCATCTCCTGTTGAATGTACGGGGACAATCCGCTGATGTACTTCAGAACAAGCAATTTATCTTCTTCTTGAACGCCAAGTCTAGCCATTAGTCGGTAAAATTTGTCGATGTAACTCTGTACGGACTGATATTTCCATTGCCTTAGCTGTTTCCACTTCTTATACTTTTTTTCAACGTACTTGGGAGGGTAGAACTCCTTTCGGACGTATTCAAAAAATTTATCCCATGTCTCTATGGGATCTCCACTTTTCTCCATCTTTGTCGATATGTTCTCCCACCAGCTGTTAACACCCAAAAAGTGTTCACTACCTCATCTACCACATTATATGGCTCATTTGTCCATTTTCCTACCATTTTTCCCTTAAAATCCCAAAAAATTCCCATTAAAAAGCCTCCAAAAGGCCTAAAATGCCTCCAAAAGGCCACAAAACCATCAAAATAGCCTAAAAAAGGCTAAAAAACCCCCTTTTCCTCCAAAAATAGCAAAAATCCCCTAAAAAGGGAATAAAAAATATAAAATAATGAGGAAAAGGAGGAAAAAACCCTATACAGCTGCCCAAAACCATGTGTTCCCTAAAACCATGGGTCAGCACTCCACCACCAAAAAACTATAAATAGGTGATGGAGATCCCTTATTCCACATCCATAATCACAAGCACCCTTACTCTGCCAAAATCTCTCTCGAAACCCTAGTTCACCTTTGAACTATTTTCACCTTGAGAGCCACCTTTGGCCCATCCCCAACATTGGAGAAGGAGAAAGGAGCATTCTGAAGCTTGGAGCATCCTCTTGGACACTGCAAAGGGCTTCATCAACCTTGACACTCAAGGTAACATTAATATAAAACCATTTTTTACATCTTTCATTTATGTCTCATGCAATTTTTAGAGTAGTTTGTTAATTGTTGTTTTAGCTTAAACATTTAATCATTATTGAACTGCTACTAAGGAGTCCATTCTCCTTAGTAGGTGCTCATTGGCACAAGCTAGGGGTAAAACCCTAGCTACAGTTTTGGCGACTCCGCTGGGGATCGAACCCAGAATCTCAGGAGTGAATGGCTCATGTAAAAATGTGGAACAATCCGATAGCGGCCGATGTGGCACGCAAACCGAGGCAGCAAGGTGTTGGGACACAATGTTGAAATTGTACCAAGTGAGAGTGAGAAATGGTCTCAAGCATCATCACGAGCTCGGAAAAATGAATCCGGCGATATAAAGGGTGTCAAAAAATGGGTAACGACCGATGGGGCACGCACACCGAGGTGACGGGGGCATTTTGGAAAAATGCCCGAAAAATCTAGGGGTGAGAGCGAGAAATGATCTCAAGCATCATCACCAGCTCGGAAAAATGAATCCGATGATATAAAACATGTGAAAAATGGAGAACGGCCGATGTGGCACGCAAACCGAGGTGACTAGTGGTGTCTGGACACAATGTTGATATTGGTCCTAGTGAGAGCGAGAAATGATCTCAAGCATCGTCATGGGCACGGAAATATGAATCCGGCGGTGCAAATGGTGCGAAAAACGGAGGTCATAAAGACTCCGGAATGGTAAAAGGTGAGCCCACCAAGCCAAGGATGCAGTGGTGGGGAGAAATGATGACCCGTGGGGGAAGAATACTAGGTGTATCAAAGCAAATCAAATCTACAAGTGATATGTGACCGCAAAAATGGTTGAGATCACAAGTGTGAAAAAGTGAGCAAGGTTAATGACCTGCCCCCATGCTATGTGCATGGGGTTTGTGATTATGGATCACATATGTGCTGGTTTGAACGATGGGTTCATTGACGTGCTGAGATAGATGTGATGGGGAAGGTTCAAAATGATTGATCATGCCCCCTATCCCAGGGTCGAGGGAATCTATTATGCCCCTTGACTCAGAGTTGTCAAGGTGGTGCTCTTTGATGGCGGGGTCAAGACCGGGCACTTCGGTATAGGACCAGGCAAAGACATCACAGAATTCTCGGAAAAGGTTTATGTAGTCCTCAATCTCTTGTTTACTGCAGAATGCTCCTAAAGTGATGAGTTCAGGGGCACGTCCTGGAGCAGCAATATCAAATTGGATGACAGGTGAGATGTTGGCCATGTTACCGTCCTCGAAGGCATCAGGAGCAGGAATAGGGTCCTTGAACCAGTCAACCTTGGTGGGGAGGAAGTCTTTGGATTCAACCGTGTATTGGGTAGCGGTGCTAGAGGAGGATTCTTCGGGAATGAAATAGGAACGGTGGTGCATATCATCCCAAGGATAATCCGGGGCAGTAAGGGCCTCAAGAACCTCCTCATCAATACGGAAAGTCTGCGTCGTCAAATCGTTTGACGAGGGGGTAGTGGTTGAAGAGATCATATAGATGGTATTGACCTCTCCGGAAGTTGAAGAGTCTGGGGGGTAGATCTCCTCAATGGTAGGTGGTTCCGTCTCAAGATCCAGATTATTCATCTCATAGAGAGCCGCTCTGTAATCCGGGAGATCGGGACAATGATGTGAATAGTGCCCGTAAATACCGCAGATGGCGCAGGAGTGGTTGGTACGTAGGGACTTATCTTTAGGCTTAGGAGTGGGGTTTAGTTCGACAGTTGGGATGTTGGGGTCATCATCGAGCATTTGCATGTGCTTCTGTAATGCGGGTAACTGTGGGCATTGGTGGGTCGCATGGCCCAACTCGTCACACAGCGAGCATTTGGGAGGAGCACGAAACACTGGAGGGTTCTTGACTGTCTTGGGAGGTGGGACAGCAGTGTAAGGTTGTGGTCCTCTACCCCCAGTGGGTCTGGGAGTAGGAGGAGGAGTCGTGGAGGACGACGGGGTAGAGACACCGGGAGGTGGCTGGGTGGTAGTAGCCATGGGTTGCACCGGCTAGAAGAGTTCTTCATTGCATCCTTTTATGCTTCTTTGGGCCTTGGAGACTAAATCTACGAAAAAGCAACCCCCTGGAGTCTTCTTATTTGCTTTCAGACTCTCTAAAATTGAAAGCAACCACGAGCATCCGCTGTCTTGGGCTCGTTAAATCCACACGACAGTACCATTCCATAACTTCAGAGTCTTCTTATTGCTTTCAGACTCCTTAAAATTGAAAGCAACCACGAGCATGAACTGCCCTGGTCTCGTAAAATCCACACGACAGTATCATTTTATCCACACACTTCTTCTAGTTCCTTAACCCATGAAGAAGTATTCTCCCGTGCCTCATGGCACTATGATCGATCATATCGGCAGCACCCCCAATCAGGTCGCCTTTGTTCAGAGTATTTTGCAGTCTCCTGCCATTGTATACCAGCTTGAGTCTCCCTCAGCCAGTTATCCTCCCAGATCCATTCCAGCTATGATCCCTTTCCCCTCAGTCAGTTTTATATGCTTCCAGATCATTCCCATTATCATACTCTGAACAAAGGAAGTTTGAGTCCACCCACTCTACTTTCCCAGTTTCCCCCCCACAAGTTTGGTCAGTCCTGCCCTCAGTACTATAACATTTCGGTCTTTCACCTCGCGCTCCTGTCAAGGAAACATCATTGCCTTGATAGTTGCCGGTCTCCCTCTGTCGACGACAGCTCCTCTATTCCAGAGGATAGGCCCAGAGGTCCCTACGCCTTGGACTTATCACCATCTGTGGTAGGTGCCTACGGATCATTCTGAGAGGAGTCATCATTGCCTCTCTGAGTGGTTGTTCCTCACATGCTCGACTTCAGCACCTTGATCGCATCGTTGAGGATCGCGTAGGATTATTTCCCATCAGTTTTTAGTCGACGACCCCGGATTTCCCCCGGCTCTAGCACATTGGTGAGTCACTTCGGAACGCCCAGTTATATGTTCCCGTGGATTTCCGGGCTGCGTTGGCGTTTGTATTCGGAAGCCATCCAGTTACATGCTTCCTTGCGTACCCAGTTTTAGTCCCAGATCAGTTCCAGTTCAGTGTACCATTGTGAGTGTACCCCTTGTCACTCTGATCCAGCAGCTCATCAGCCCCTTTGGTACCACACTCAGTAGCACTGTTGATTGTTCCAGTGCACCAGTTCTGCAGTTCACACATGGTCCACCCAGCAGTATGTCCCAGATTTTGTGTCCCCTCTGGACCCTTATGATTTACACAGTGGCTATGTATCTTTCAAGTCCCCCTTTTTCGGGCCTCACAGTTATGTTTATGTATCTTGATACGAGCATGGGTATGCTCGCCTCGTCCATATATTGAGATTATTCCTCAGTCAGTATTTGAGTTCATGTATATTTCAGGTCCCCATTTTTTGGACCCCATTGTTATTATGTTATATCCTGATACGAGCATGGGAATGCCCGCCTCGTCCATATGATCAGATGATTCCTCATCCATTATTGAGGTTATGTACTTTTAGTTCTTGCAGTTGTTCGGGATCGTTGTTCCGGGCTTCAGTTTGTTTCTTCTCTTCTCTCCACATCCCAGGAAAACCATTCATGACTTATGATGTCCATCGGCCATACGATGAGCTCCTGACCTCGCACATCAGGGGGCAATCTGTTAACACCCAAAAAGTGTTCACTACCTCATCTACCACATTATATGGCTCATTTGTCCATTTTCCTACCATTTTTCCCCTAAAATCCCAAAAAATTCCCATTAAAAAGCCTCCAAAAGGCCTAAAATGCCTCCAAAAGGCCACAAAACCATCAAAATTGCCTAAAAAAGGCTAAAAAACCCCCTTTTCCTCCAAAAATAGCAAAAATCCCCTAAAAAGGGAATAAAAAATATAAAATAATGAGGAAAAGGAGGAAAAAACCCTATACAGCTGCCCAAAACCATGTGTTCCCTAAAACCATGGGTCAGCACTCCACCACCAAAAAACTATAAATAGGTGATGGAGATCCCTTATTCCACATCCACAATCACAAGCACCCTTACTCTGCCAAAATCTCTCTCGAAACCCTAGTTCACCTTTGAACTATTTTCACCTTGAGAGCCACCTTTGGCCCATCCCCAACATTGGAGAAGGAGAAAGGAGCATTCTGAAGCTTGGAGCATCCTCTTGGACACTGCAAAGGGCTTCATCAACCTTGACACTCAAGGTAACATTAATATAAAACCATTTTTTACATCTTTCATTTATGTCTCATGCAATGTTTAGAGTAGTTTGTTAATTGTTGTTTTAGCTTAAACATTTAATCATTATTGAACTGCTACTAAGGAGTCCATTCTCCTTAGTAGGTGCTCATTGGCACAAGCTAGGGGTAAAACCCTAGCTACACCAGCAGTGCACAGATGTTGACATCTTTAAGGATGCAATGGTGATATTTTCAGTTTCTGAGATTTCATTTACAGAGTAATAGGATTCCAATTGTTGCACCCAATTTTCGACGAATTCTGTGTCAATCTTGCCTTCTAGATTTAGTATGTCCAAATTCATTTGCACCTTGAATGGACTGATTTTTTCGGAGTTAGATCTTGTCAGAATTCCTCCTAATGTCGAATCAAATTGTGTGAAAATCTCATTGAACTGGGGGGACATTTCAGTTTGTTGTCGATCCAGTGCTTGCTCTATGAGTTTCTCTATCTTGTCGATTGTCTGCTCCTTTTGCCATCTTTGAAGGTAGTGTTTGCTTGGATTGCTAATTTTGCGAGCATGTTTGAAGAGGCATAAGTCAGGTAACTTCGATGGAAGTTTCTATGCACCACTTAGGCACAAACAAAGCTAAGCTTTGATACCAATGATCTGTACGCGCCCAGGTGCACGACAGGGACAACAGTTCGACTGAATGAATCAGTACTGTTATAGAGGAAGCATAAGAATAAGCAAAGAAGGAATATAGTACGCACATAAACATATACACACCAACAATATGCAGGAATGCGAACTGGTCTTGTTTTCGATAAATTACAATATTTTGCATGCTTATATAGAGTGCTAAGAACGCTTGGGTGTCTTCCCATTACGTTCAGTTACAAGAGAATTTAGAATGGTTTTAGAATCTCAACCGTTACGGTCGACTGGAAGACAGAGAGACAACCTATTGTAGTTTGCCATTCGCCAATGTTGATGATACATGTCGACGTCGATGCTTTTTGAAATTGTTGAACTTGTCGACGTTGAAGTTGTTGAACTGGTTGAAGTCGAAGTTGTTGAATTGGTCGAAGTCGAAGTTGTTGAACTGGTCGAAGTCGATGTTGATGTCTGCATCTGACAATAATGCCAACTGTTGGGTGGATCATTTGGGTTGGAACATTGCGGTCCATAGCCAATTTTCTTGGGGATTTAATGGAGAAGATAAGTGTTCCCTGTGTTAATTTATACCCATTCCATGTGTTTATCCTTGCAATGGTTAACTAGTAATGACTATTATTGATGGAATATGTGTGTGTGAATAAGGTCTCATTTCACTATGTGCTAATATGGCTAGCTTCTGTTGTGTGTGTTAATTACATGGTTCTTGAACCTTTACATTCTTATCCTTATGTTGGTACTCATATGTAATTATGCTTGAGGAATATAATTAAGTCGTGCATGCTTTCATCAATCTACCTGGGAGAAATATGTGCATGTATTCCATTCTATGTGTGTGGATCATGTTTCATTCCTTGTGTTCATGGAGTATGCTTATGCATATTTACAATCCCTTTGGTAATGATTTTGAATTGTCCTTTGATGAATTAGGGATAATTCTAGTAAATGTGCAGGATACTCCAGTCAGGACTTGGGAAAGGAATAGACACCCTTGTGGACCAGATGAAGGAGAGAAGACATGGAAAAAGTGGAGCAGAGCTTATTACATAATGATGAAGGAGGCATAGATGAGGTTTAAGGTCATCCCTTGGAGTGGAACAAGGGTAGGAACAAAGTTCTCAAGTGTGGATGAAGACCCTGCAGATGCATAGTGCTCTCCAAGAGCTTTCCAATAGTACCAGATTTTCCCAATTGGAATTAGGATGAAGAAGTTATGGGCTGGAGAAGTGGTGCAATGTGGCTTCTGACTTTCCAAACCCGCGTTCCAATTGCAAATTGTAGAATTCGGAAGGGCATTTCGACGAGGTTACAAAATGGCAGTTCTGACTTACGAGTTCTTCATGTGGACTGCGGATTGTGGAAGTCGAAAAGGTAAACTAGTCAAGGTTTTAAAGTTGGGCTTCCGCATTTCCGAGTTCCGCAAGGCGAGCTACGGATTTCGGAAGTCGGGAAGGTAATTTCCTCGAGTTGGCGAAATTGGTGTTCTAATTTCCGAGTTCTGCAAGGCAAACTGTGGATTGAGAAAGTTGGAAAGGATATTTCGTCAGAGCTAAGAATTGGGACTCTGCATTTCCGAATCCTGCATGCGAATTACAGATTGCGGGAGTTGGGGAAGTTTTTTCGTCGAAGCAGTGAATTGGAATTTCGAGTTCTGATTTCTGCACTGAGGATTGCGGAATGCGAACTCGGAGGGGAGAAATCATCAGAGTTGAAATTGGTGACCTGACTTCCGATTGTGGCTTGCGGAATTACGGATTTCGGATCGATGATCATTGCGGGTTCAGAGTTGCAGAGCCTTTGAATTGCTTGGGAAAAAGAAGAAAAAAATTAGCAGGTGATTCAGGGGTTGTCTCCCATTGCCTCTAAAGGGACCAAGGTGGCTAGGGACGTGACAGTTATCATTTGTTGTGTTAAGTGTATGGCTTGTATACTCATTTCACTATCCAAATTCTTCATTTATGCTCTTTAATTTTTCCATTTAAAGCCCATTTAAAAAGTTAAGCATAAATCTTTTATACATGCAAATTCATGGTTAAAAAATATCCTCATTTTCAGATCAGGTTAAATTCCATTGTTGTTTTCTCAGGAAGGAAAAGACCGAGTAAATAAACTATGACAAGGAGAAGGCGAAAAATGCTTACATAATACATAAGGGTAATGAAACAATACCCCTGTAAGTAATGCCATACGATGAAATTATGTCGGACCTGGACATTAAAAACCAACCAAGGTTAACGAATGTATAATACAGAGAAAGATAGTAAAAGATAGCAAAGTATCTCGTGAGCAAAGAAGCAAAGTACTATTGATGGCATAACTACGTACGACTTCTTACCTTGAGGGGCTACATAAAGAAGTAGTAATGGTATTCGGGGCCAAATCTCATACTACTGCTTCTTTTATTACTAGCATAGACGAAGAACTATGAAGCCATAACCTGGAAGAAGATGCCAACACCAATTTAAATCATGGGGGCCTTTCAACACTGTGGAAGTGTTACCAACGACGAGTTTAACCAATTCACCCACACATCAAAGATCCACAGATGTGTGGCCAGATCGATAACTACCCCCCTTAATGAGCCATAGCACTCCCTGCCACGCTCCGCCGGTGTTTTTAGGTTATAAACAATTCCCTTATCATGGTGGCCACCCAATGTAGTCAAACACTAGGTTAGGTTTTAAACAATACATTATTTAACAATTAGTTTGTTGATGACCATGAATCTCTGTTATTCAAGGGATTCTCTAGATCGCCTTCCAAGGGAGGAAAGTGGAGATATTAACATCAAAGATCCGTAGACGCATGGCCAAATTGATAACCAACCCCCATTTTGAGCCATAGCACTCCCTGCCACGCTCTACCAACATTTTTTGTTGCTAGCACGTCCACTTAACTAGTGGCCGGTGAACACCGATAGGCCACAATTTAAGTTCCACAAATAATTTATCTATTACCTGCTCTTTCGTAATCCACGCATTATCTAAGAGTTATCCATACATCCACTACCCATTATCCATAAAATGTATCTATAAAATCAATCTAAATAGTAGAAAATGCTAGTCCATGCTAAATACTAAGATATAAACACCTAACATAGTGATTTTTGTTTTTGTAAATAAAAAACTATATTACTGATGAAACATAAAGTACATAGCGGTTCTTACAGAGTCTTCAAAACCATAGCATTCCCAGCCATTCTCAGCCAAACAGGAAGCAAGATATACACCGACTGTTCAACATGACTGACTTCAAACCCCCAAAAAATCGACTACCCCCATAGCTGCTAAAAAGAGACAGCATATCGAAACCAACTATAAAGACCAGAGAGAGACAAAAAGAAACTGCAAACCCGGCTTCAGACAGGAACCGAGGGGACAGAACCACCACTACAACCATCCACGTTCTACTACATTCCTTTGGACATCGTCTTCTCCTTCTCAACATCTGTCACTATCTCCGAGGGAATCCACTTTCTCCTGCGACTGGTGCCGAAGTGCTCCTCCTCTTCCATACCCGGATAGTAAAAGGAGATTCCCAATTTAGTGGCAATCACATCAATTTTCATGTGCATTAGATGGTTGTCCGCATTGTGATCCTTCTAGGACCGGACAGGTTCTTCATCTCCTTGGCGATTGTTGAGAGTATCCATAGTAACATGTGAAAGCAGGTTTTTCGTGACCCAATAGAGCATGATCATGCGATCATAAGCTGATGCTTGGCCCACCATTGATCTTGGGTTGACCACCCAATCCTCCACCTCACAACGAAGGTCCTCCATCGGAAGCGCCTGCACCGTATCCCAAAGATCCTTCTCCATAGAGACTATATCATCTAGAATCAACGGAGGGATGCGCTCGCGATAAAAAGAAGCGACCTCTTGAGCTCTGTATTTAGTACTAGCTCTAGTCACACAACCCATTCTCTCACCCTGTTGTTCAGTCACCTCCCCATCCCCTTTCTGCCCGACACCACCAGTGCCCTTCAAATCCTCAACACTGAACCTATGCTTAGGAGCCATAATTCTCCCCTAAGAAAGATCCAGAGGCCGCACACAGGAAAACCACACACAATGCACCTCCCTAAAACACTTAACCCCCTCTCTCAGAAAGACAACCGCCAGATAGTAAAGGAAACGGGAGAAAATGGAGGGAACACCACCTACATATAAACCCCAAGGCTTCATAATGAGGATGACTGATAAGTTAAGAGCTTCCTGCACCAGGTACGACACAACAATAATGGAGCCAAGCATCCCACTAAGCAAAATTAAGAATATGTCGATGGCAGTAAATGGGAGTCGGTACAGATCCTCTCTTCTAGATTTCCCCTGCCTTGAACTGTACCCTCTTATACTCACATTGGGGATCAAGGATGCTACAAGTGTCATTCCTCACATGATTGCACCTAGACACAAGGCTCCCCAATAACTGTCCCCAACCGATTCTTGTCACCGTCATGGGTGGGTGGAGCCATCACTTCCATCTGTCTGCTTCATTCCATGTCTGAATTTGTCAGGTGGCAACAATTCATAATCCAATTCTCGTGTCGAAAGTCCTCTGTGGTTCCAATAGAGAGGGCCCTACCCGCACCAATACCCTAGTTAGCAATAAGGTCTTCCACCTTGTTTGTCTCCCTCTTGATGTGGGAAAAAGATATGGCAGTGTGATTGGCGAGGAGAGACCGCAAGTGATCCAATCTATCCAAGAGACGCCAACTGGATGAGATCTTCTCTGGAGATTGACCACATAAAAGCTTCTTTGCCATGTGGATTATAATCTGGGAATATCCTTCCATCACAACCGGAAACCAAGCTTCTCTAATAACCAAATGTATACTCTAAATTAGACCTTCCAATTCGGCGGAATTGTTAGAGTTGAATCCAATAAAACTGTTAAAAACTTTAAGAATGATGCCTGAAGCATTCCTGCAGACTCCCCCAAAACCAGCCATCCCCAAATTTCCACGAGAAGCACCATCAAAGTTGATTTTAAAACCAGAGCGAAGAGGAGGTGACCAATGAATCAGACTGCCAAGACGACATATCCTATCTTTCCTCTTGAGCCCATCCAAATCAATTATGCCCAATCCCCATCTTTTTATTTAATTATTTATAAATTAATAATTAAATATAATTTTCTAAAAAGTATTATATTTTTATATCAAATATAATGAAGATTTTATATTTCAAAAATTAACATAAACAATAAAAAATATATTTCAAAAATTAACATAAACCATAAAAAATAAGATATCTATATGATTTTATAAATAAATTTGCATAAACATAATATATCAAATAATATATGATAATCAAAAAATATATCTATATATTCTTATAATATATCAAATAATATATGATAATAATAAAAAATATATCTATATCTATTTTTTAATTTACATAAACAAAATATATTATAGTGAACCTAAACTATCATATGAAACTTAATATATAAAATAGTATTTTAATTAATGAAATTTCAATAATTAAATTTAGATTTTTAAATATTAAATTCAAATACATGTTACTATGCATAACGTTAAAGACAGAGAAAATGTTCCCAAGATTATTATCAAGGATAAAATTATTCTTAGTGTTAGAAATTCATCAAAGTTAACATAACATATCATATCATAGGGAATTTAACATATATAAAATTATAGTATTTTAATTAATAAAATTTTATTTATTAAACTTGGATTCTTAAATATTAAATTTAAATATAACAGAATTTTTTCCACGACTATTATTAAAGATAAATTATTCTAAGTGCGAGAAATTCATTTAAGAAAAATAACTTTAAAACGGGTTTGGATCATTTCAGAGCTAATGATACCAACAAATCCGCAAAAGATGAAACTAAATGTTGTACACTTTAGGATATATCAAATACATACTTTACATACTTATATAGTTTGATTTCATGTTCTTTAGATTTGAGTATATATATTTCAGCCTATTGCCATTTAGTGCTCTGTGTTTTTGTTGGATATGGAGGTTCAATGTACAGTGAGTGCACATGTATCCTTCTTTGTCCATAAACAAGAGAGATAAAAATACATGGAAGGGAATAAAAATTAATTGAACTAACTTTTTTTTTATAATTATTATTATTATTATTATTTGCATATAATAGGAAGGTTACATGAAGATTTTGTTTAATAAATTAAATGCATAAATTAAATAATTCATTTTTGGTATCCTCACCCATGTGAAACAAGAGCTACAAAGTGGCGATGTCCTCGACATTGCTAGTGAGGCCATTGTCAAGTGTATATGAAATTGTCATTAATTGATAAAAGCGATCTTTTCGGCAAAAGAATTTTTCTTTTCTTCTATTTTTGTGAGTTCCATAAAAAATTAGTCAAGTAAGGTAGTAAATAATTTTTAATTTAAATGGGTATATAAAATGCAATGTAGAAAAAAAGAAAGAGGTAGTTCTTTTGCTCACAGTGTAATTAGAAATATGGCAGAGCTGGTTGAATATTAATATAGATTCAAAGTATTTTGATCACTAACTAGTTCAGTTACATTCCATGGGTGATAAACAAATGCATTGAAAACAAGATCACAAAAGCTTCTTGCCTTTCTCTCTTACAAATGTATATCCAAATATGCAAGAGTGAATTTACATTCAACTTTCTACGCTTGGGAAATGCTGCCAAGTCCAAAAAGCATTCCTCGGATTCATCATCAAGGACATTTATACTTGTCCTTGATATAGATTCTGCTCTTGAAAGTTTGCTATCATTTTGACAAATTTGCTGGGGTTCATTGCCCAAAGAGCTCCCAATCATCTTGAGGGCAAGTGGTAAACCCTTGCTTTGTATTTGAACACTGGAAAATGCCAGGCATATTCAAAATTGCATTTTACAGTGGCATAATCGGTGCTTTGGCAATTTTTTTTTCCTGCGCATTGCAAAAAGATAATGAGCAATTATGTTTGCAAGGAAGCTTATCTCTTCTGATTGAAAAACACATTATGTGTCAAATGGTATGGTCATTTAAACAAGTATCTAATGATGGCTTATCATTATCAAAATGTTGAACAAGAAATTTATATATTTTCAAAAGAAATAATTGAAAACGTGGAGATCATCAGCGTACAGGATCCTAGCTTCATGAAGTAATCAAGTGAATTTGGCATACCTGGAAGTACAAAAATATTCAAGAGATGACATAAAAGTGATATTCATCTCCTGCATGGTAAACATAGAGTATCCTTGGCTTTTGTTTCAATGGGTGACCACTACCTTCAAAGTCATTGAAAAGAATTTAGCATTGCAGTTACATAATGAATAACAAATACAAAATTATAAATAATAAGTAGAGTGTATTGACAAAGACTTTTTTACCTGAACAACTCTTAAGGAGGTGGAATTGTCACAATTGGTTGTATAATGTTGAAGCGTTAAGCCATGCAAATTCCTGTATGGTTATCAAGTAACCGAGACAAATGATAAACTGCTCCATATAAGAAATACTTGAGTTCATAAAATTAATAATAGATATGCCTGGAAGATAAGCTTTTATATCCCAATGCCTAATTTTCAACAGATACATCCGTTATAAACGTTATTTATACATCTTTCCAGATAAATTTGATTGAACAGGATCTATTCTAATTTAAATCTCCCGGCGGAATGAATTAAATGAATGGGTGGCTAAGAATTGAAGCAGCTGCACAGTGTAACAACTATTGATCAAATTTGCTGCTACTGAACCCTACGTTTTTACCCTTCGATCACTCCACTGCTGTGGTCCCATCCTCCTCAAAACCTTGGGGGTAAACATAGAGTATCCTTGGCTTCTGTTTCAATAGGTGACCACTACCTTCAAAGTCATTGAAAGGAATTTAGCATTCCAGTTACATAATGAATAACAAATACAAAATTATAAATAAAATAAGTAGAGTGTATTGACAAAGACTTTTTTACCTGAACAAGTCTTAAGGAGGTGGAATTGTCACAATTGGGTGTATAATGCTGAAGCGTTAAGCCATGCGAATTCCTATAGGGTTATCAAGTAACCGAGACAAATGATAAACTGTTCCATATGTTAAATATTAAACTAGCAATGCAGCACCCTGCTCAAGTTTGGTTTTGCACCTGCATTACGTGTTTTAGCATATGTAGATGCAATATGTTGTGATGGCTATAGGTTATCGCCATATAAACACTGTCATTAAATAAGATTATTTGATTGCATTTGGCATTGAAAATATAAGAACACAATTATAAGACATAAATAAATGTATAGGTACAAGTTTGAGATAGAAAATGACCTTATCTTTGAGCAGAGCTTGATGTCTGCGTTTAAAATAATAATGTACTTCTTTACAAAAATAGATGCTGCCAAGTCTGCACCATGTTCTTTTTCCTGTCTTGAATTGTTGTCAGCTACGATCATACCTGGAGAAATTGTGTTTGCATGGTTTTTCACCAAAACCAAGGATCTTAAACTTCATATTAGTGTGTATTGTTACAAGCTATTTTCAAAGTACATGAAAATTATGTGTTTGACATTCCCAGAAACACATAAAACTTAAAGACTATGGACCAGAATCCAGATGATTTGTTTATTTTGGGTAGAAATAAATAAAACATTTTGTATATTACTTTGGTTAACAAACAACAAAGCCAGCAAATATTCATGAGTACAAATCAGCAAACTAGATCAAAATTCTTTAATCACGTTTCAACATATCATCAACTAATTACACCAACCCAAATTTCTTCAATCGCATTCAAATATACCCAAAAGTACAGGTTTTTGATCAATATCCAGAGAAAATTTACTTTTAAGAGGATTTATATGTATTCAGTGACTGTTTTCAACACACTTCAGTAGATTTAAAACAAAAGCATAATAAAAGGAGAATGACCCAACAAGTCTTCCATCTGTATTTACAGGTATATATTATACTACATGAGAATTTGAACAACAGACGCAAATGGCCATACCCATTACCAATACACCAATACTTCTTAAGAAACGAAAATGGATCTAAGAAAGATTCAATTGTTTTTATGAAATCACATATTTAATCAAAATAGCATTGAGTCAAATTGACTGATCAGGCAAAAAGCAGGAAGAATGAAAAATATGCCTATATGAATCGAAGTTGGCATAAAAACCCAGAGAATAATTCAGAGCTATAGTAAATGCAAACCAAAATCTGAATCGTCTAAAAATTATTGACAAACACCAAGCTCGGAGCCGGAGGAAAGCATTCGTCCGCCTCCTGAGCAAAAACGAATCCAATGTAGAAACAATTGCTTTTACAGAATCACATTTTCCAGGTGATTGATTCTAAAATTCATGATAACATAATCAAGCCAGCTTTTAAACCATCCATAGATCATGTTAAACTCAAACCAAATATGCAACATATACAAATGCAACACACTATTTCAGCAGAAACTAGTAATTTGTTTGAAATCTATGTTGCAAAACCAACAACAAACCAAGGCAAGCCCAATATAAGAAAATTGTTGCAATTAAACCAGTTTTTTAATCGGTTATTGATTCTAAATATGATATCAATATCAATACATGATGAACAATGTAGCAAGTAAACAAATCACTAAACATTTACAAATATAGAAAAAATCATCATTCGATTGTAGACAAATAGGATGGTCTGAAAATCAATGAGGAAAACTAACCTCAAGTGAGAGAGCAATGCTGCTTAGAACGTTTTAACAGTCCTGAGGAAAAACAAACAGAACAGATAAATGATTATTATTGTTACAAGGCCATACATGTATTCAGCCATTGATTCTAGAAATCAAGAACATTTTCAAGAATCAGGAAGACACAAAAGCAAAGCAGTTACTGCTACATCACCACATTTGATTTAGTGATTGATTATAAATAGCATTCAAGAACCAAGAACATTCAGAATAAAAACTAATAAGAATGAAACCCAAGAACTATAACTAAACCAAATCACTTGAAAACATAGCAGAAAGTTAGAAACCATCATTAAGAGAAAACTAGAAAAATCCAGGGACAAAGTCAAACTAAATACACACCAAAGACTTAGCATTTCCAGATATCGAGCATCCCTAGATATAACAGAAACAAAAAAGCCTCAAGCATATATTAAATGTATCTACTGTAACTGTACTAAAATAAAACTCCAAGATGACAAACAATCCATACTCATGTCAAACAAACTGCTATTATGCTAAAAAATTGAAACGTAGCTCAGATAAAGCTCCAACAAACTAAAATAGTCAAAGCCAACTTAGATAAAGCTCAAAGAAGTTGACACATTCAAGCACGCATCAAACAGAATTCGAAAATGTGCAATGTACAATAGAAAAACATCAATTTTCAACAAAAATGCCAGAAGATAATTTGGATTCTAGTCCTTATTCTGAGATGATTTTACAATTCAGCTACAAACAAGTACAATGGCCTGGAAAAATCATTCAGGGAATTATCTCAGAGTTCTTACCAGACTGTGTAAAGAAAAAGATCATTGTCGCAGTGAACACTGTGATGGCTGGGAACCGGGAAGTGAAAAGGAAGAGTCTATGAACACACAATAGAGTGAAGTGAGCTGATCCCTGCAGGTTATGACGATACAATCACTGTCATTGTGTAAGATTGTTTGATTTCATTTGGGTATTCAAAATATAATAAGACAATTAGAAGACATAAATAAGTGTATATGTACAAGTTTGAGATAGAAAATGACCTTATCTGTCAGCACATGTTGATGTCTGGTTTTAGAACAATGAATGTACTTCTTCAAGAGTTTAACAGCGATGTTCTCATTTTTGGAATGCATTGTTTTAGAGCATTCAGAAACAACAACCATGATACCTGAAGATGTGATTAACTCTGCGCTTTCTTTCATAATTTGAGTTTTTTAACAAAGTTCAATTTTCATTCTTCCCAAACATGAAGAATGGACCAAAAATCGAAAGAATGACTTATACTCGTTTTCTTCTGATTTATCTAGCTAAAGCTGAGAATCAACCAGGGGAAAAAAATGATGAAAATGTGCCTCAGGCAAGAGAGGTAGCCTTTTTGATGAAATGAACTTATCCAAGATTTAGTATTTGTTTCAAGTCACAACGGTAAATCCATAATCATGATCACAAGGGTAAATTCACCATTCTAACTCATGATGACAAGGGTAAATTCATGAAATAATTCCTATCTAGCTGGCATTGAGCAATATATGGTTTTCATATAGAGGCAAAGTTTGCACATTGCATGGCATTTTTCAGAAAACATTGCAAAGGTTTGAATTGGAAAATCAGATTCAACATTCACCATTCTAATTCATAATGACAAGGGTAAATTCATGAGATAATTCCTATCTAGCTGGCATTGAGCAATATATGATTTTCATATAGAGGCAAAGTTTGCACATTGCATGGCATTTTTCAGAAAACATTGCAAAGATTTGAATTGCAAAATCAGATTCAACAATAATAAGCAGAATCCCAAATCTGAAACCATAATCATTAGATAAAGAAAAAGCAAAGCAATTAAATGACCGGAATTGTGAATCTAGTCAATATTATGTATCAATAATTCTATATCATTTTATACAGCTCTAACAATTTGATAACCATGAAAGATGTAGAGAAAAAAACAGTTTAGCAATATTTTAATGGAAGTTCTTTCAGTTGCATTAAGTCTATAAATATGTAAAAGGATTTAAAACCACATAAATTTAGAAAATGTATAATGAGAACATGCATTTGTTCAAGTCATAGCATATGCACTTTGCATCAAAAGCTAAGAGAAGTCACGCTTTGGCAAAATCTGGAGCAGTGACAACATAAGGCATGTTGCAGTAGCATGTGTAGTTTCTATCATCCCTGCATATGGGTCGTGCATTACTATCAGCAATTATGCAAAGAGTATAGAAACAGATTTGAAAATAAGATATGTAGCAAACGCTAATTTAAATGAAAAACAAATACTGTTGACTGCTATATTTCTGTCTTTTTTTCTTTTGCATACATTGGCCATTGGAATGGACAAAATGTTAAAAAAAAAACAATTGCAAGATCTTTGTGATTATGGAAAGAATATAAAAACAGATATGAAGATAAGATATGTAGCAAATGCTAATTTAAATGAAAAACAAATACTATTGACTGTTATATTTCTATGTCTTTTTTTCTTTTCCATACATTGGCCATTGAAATGGACAAAATATAAGAAAAAAAAACAATTGCAAGAGCTTTGTGATTGACAGTAAACCGATGCAAAAGGCAAAAAATCTATTAAAAGTGAACAGGGTTTTGGTAATCTTATACTAGGGATGACTCCTCTGCTTTTACTAGGCTCAGTGCTTTTTGCAATCTTCAAATAAATGAACACAGTAACAAAAGCGAACTTCAGATACATTAAAATTGAATCTTCAAAAAGCCGTTGAAGTTTATTATTGATTAAACAATAAATAGGACAACTGACAGATATATAAGCGATGAACATGATTACAATGCAAGGGTTGTGTGAATGGGAAAAGAAAAATTATTTAAAATTGTGTGTATTTTGTAAAAAACAGGTTCAAATAAATCATAAAAGAAGTTGCAATAGAGAGTGTTTGTAATGTATTTTGAAATATTGAATCGAAGCTGAAACAATTGGAAAGTTGTTCAAAGTGTTTGAACAAAAAGGAAAATTATGATCATACCTTTTGTTCAAAATTTTTTGACTTCGACAATTCTGTTGTTCATTTCCAAAGTGTAAAGCCCTTGTTGCTTCAATTTGCGAAGATTGTAAATGGCTGAGGAAACACTATTGGAGTATTGTTCATAAGAAATAGCTAAAACATCGGGGCAACATTCTTTTAATTGTGTACCCCGAAGTGTACATTCAATAGTCCCTTCTTCAGTCTCTAGCTTACATTGTAATATATGTTCATAAGTAGTTGGTGTTTCACGATTGCAAAATGTACAAAAAACGGTGCTTTGTATCATTGGCAGTTTACACTGTGTGCAAATGCAGTGGTAGGGTGGTTCAAAAACATTTTTTACTTTCAATGTCCCATATACCTGTTCTATCCAAGTAAACAAAAAACATAAAAAAACATTGCAATGAGCATGTTTTGATACAAAGGCCATGCTACGGAAAAGCACAAAATCGAATTTATGAAAACATGTTTGCAAATGCAGGTTTTGCAACATGGTGTTTGAAAACATATCATTGTACTGAGTTGTGTTGCTGCTAATTGGAATACTAAATCTGGAACTGTAAAAAAGACATTTTGACAAGTAAAAAGTCTATATTTTGTTCATATCAGAAGCAGAAAACTTTGATGTCAATAATGCAGCAGGCTGAAGATTTAAGAAAAAATAAAATCTGTTTTAATAGTTGTGAAATTGCTGAAACTACATATAAAGAACTTGCTTAATTGACAATGAAATGACAAAAAAACATTTCAACTGACATTACAGGAGACATTGTTCATATCTCACCTGTGTTTTAGCTTCAATTATTGGAAGCAAACTTTGTATTGCGAATTCATCATTTAGGGGATCTATAAAAGTTGCTTGTGAAGCCTTCATAAGATGAGTTCCTTTTGCACCTGGTCTTACGATATTTTTTATTAGATACAGAGGCGGTTCGTCAAGTGCAAGTTGTTGTTGCACTCGGACAAAGAAATTTGTATAGCTTTCATTAACCTGAAACTGAACATGAATAACTGAAGAAGAATTAGTGAAGGGGATGGGAATAGACAAATGTTTTTTGTTATGGGTTCTATCTTTTTTTTTTTTGTATATCCATCTAGCAGTAGATACAGCAAGAAAGAAAAAACATAAAAAAATGAAATCAAATATAGTGAAAAAAAATTGTTTAAAGAGAATCCACTTTACAGTTGCATAGTCATTTGCACTTTCACCATCTCTTATGTGGAAGTCCAATTGCTTATTGTTGTATTCACAGGAAACAACTATGACTGCAACAGAACCAACGACATATGCCTCATCTGATGTAACCAGCTCATTGATTGTTGTGTCTGGTGGAAGGCAATGCATTTTGCATACTTGGTCAATTGTCTCTATGATACTTGTTGGCAATATCGCTATTGAATTTATTGCATCTCCTCGATCATATTGACCTTTCTTTTTCAGTTCAAAACCAGAAATTCTAACACTTTTGCCAGGCAAAAAGAAATTACCAAAGCGATTAATCAAACTATCATTAATTGTAATTGTCATTGTCATCAATCCATTTTTGTCAACAACATCTGCATGCAGAATCTTTGTCTTAACAGGGGAGTTTTGATTACGATTTTGTGCAGGTCCATAGACAACCAAAACATCCACCTCAAATACATGCCTATGTGTTGCAGTACATAGCTGTATTATTGATGATGGTTCAACTGCCATTTGCTTTAATCTGTGCACATTTGAAAATATCAAAAAGTGAAAGAACAAATGGATTAGTGTTTGATTGAATGTTGAATTTTGTATCGAATACACTAAAATGAAATTAGAAGAGAAGCTGAACTAGATTATTCATTCAAATGTTTGAATTTGTGTTAGGTACAAGATAAAGTAATGTAGTCAAAAATATTGAATCAACAAAGCTGTTGGATAGGAACATTACTTTTTAGGACTTTTTGTTGGCTGTGACAGTATTCCCATTGCAATAGTCTCTGGAGCATCTTGTGAAGAAGAAACATTTCTTTCTGTTGAAGGACTGTATGATGTCATAGACATAGCTAAATTCTCTCCTTGGGCGAGAATATTGTTTCTGATTAGTTGTTTTTTTGAAATGCTGTATTTTTTTTTTTCAATTTGCACATCCAATGAAGACTCAGAGCATGTTAAAATATTCAAGAATATATTTCAAATAGAAAAGCATCTTAAAAAAAGACAAAAAACAAGAAAGACAAAAAGCTGTATCAGTTCTTATATGCAAGTTGCAGGTACTGATAAGATACTAGTAAAATGATCTGACCAATATGCATCAGAAATGGTAAATGAAAGCTTGTCAATGTCTATGTTTGTCCAAAAATGGTCAATCATATAACCATATTCTGTTGTAGCTATGTTTGTTTTTAACTGTAGACATTTACTCTGCATAAACAATTCCAACCTCCTTTTCGATATTGTTTCTTTGTACATGTCAATGTTAAAGTCACCAGTTATTATGGTTAGCATTTTCTTGTTGTTTTGTAAGATAACAGAGTCCAAGACATCAATAAGGTTGTTAACAAGATTATTTGGTTTGTTATAAATATTGACAAGCTAGAGAATATTGTCAGCGAGCATAATGCAAGTGAAGAATATGAATTAGGTGTCGAGCGAGGAATATCAACTGATTTTGCCTTGCCCTTCTAGGATATATATAATATTTTTATGGTTAATTGACAGCACAGTGAACTAATGAAATGCTAATTTCTTGTGAAAGGTGGTGTTTGAGACCCTGGACAGTAGTGAGCCTTCGGATGTTTTTTTATCATTATAGATATAAACTTCAGTAATTTAGTTGCGAGCTTACATGTTTAAAACAAGCAAATACATAATTATTAAGCACTATGTTGAATATCAATACATGGCATGAACAATGCCTTGAAGGACATGACAACATGTTGCACCTCACAATTTACCCCAGTATACAAATATCCAAATGCATATTTGTAACCACTGAGATAGGTTTTTGTGTCATTTGCATTCAAAGGTAGAAAACATAGAGCACATGCACATGCAATAAAGTAACAGTTTCCCAACTTGCATGTAGTTAGATGCCATGATTACAGTGCAGGGTTATAAACATTTCTTGAATGATGTGAGCAAAAAGTCAGTGTGCAAAAAAAAATTTAATAAAAAACAAGAATGCCATAGCAATCAAACACCTTCAAGGTAATATGTGCGCTTCCTGTATAGCTAATAATACTGAACACAATTCACATTAGTTCCACAGCACAAATTCCAATAGAAACAACAAAAACAAATTTCCAGAAAAAAGCATTCCATGGATATACATTAGTCAGTCTAAATACTTACCTCTTGAAACCAAGAACCCCAAAAGTACAACCCATAAGTTCTTAACACAGGTCTTTGGTATATTCAAAACTGTTATAATGAGTTACAGTGACAAGTAAACTAAAACGATAAACTATTAATATTCAGTAACATGTAATAAAATAAGCATACATATCATATAGAAAAAATAGAGATATGGTTTAAGATACCAACTTGGATGTGAAACTATTCTTGAAAATATACTCAGAAGTGTTACTTTCAGAAAAGATTGTTTGTGCCTCGGAGAGGTGAGTCTTCTGTAGGAACCAGCTAACCCTACAAGAGGGTGTGTACAAACCAGAGAGAGAGAAATGACTGGAGTTAATTAGGTCAATGACAGTCAAGCACAGTACATAACTGAACATAAATAAAGTCACAAAAATTATAAACTTCAACCAAGTCTCAGGATAAAAGAAGTGATTATCAGCACATCACAACTGACCATAGGTGATCAAAGTCAAGTACTCTATAAGACCAAAAATTCAACAAGGTGGTATTAAAAAAATGGAGGAGCGTAAATGTTCGCATTAACCACAAGTCAAAGACAAGGTAACAAAAGTCCAATAATAACTCAATCAAGGTGGAGAAGGTACAACAAGTATTTAATAATTCAATCAGTAACAAGTAATAAAATAAACGTATTGATCATAAAACAATGAGAGAGGTATAGTTGAAGATCTCCACATCAACATTAAACTAAAAATATAACATCATACATGTTGATGGTAATTTGTTCGATCCAAACCTATCAAGTGTACTTTTACGTCAGCAGTATTCTTTCCTCCGAATTGTAGCTATAGTTCGGAGCCAAGAATACTACTGACCTAAAAGTATACTTGATAGGTTTGAATGGAAACCATTTTCAATGTTGATGCCACTACCCTCCTTATTGTCTTACAAAAAGGCATGAAAATAAGGAAAAAGACTTAAAACTATGGACTTCACGTTCAAAGAGTTCGTTACAATCACATTAATATGACATGCCACAACCATTTCTTTTGACACCCACTCTTCATTCATTCTGTATGCATTTCACTATGCAACCGTCTCAGATACTCACTACGTTTTGCCTCGATTAGTTGATCAATTCAGTATGACCCACAACCGATGGCAACACTCCTCGAATGGCGAGCATGGGTCATACTGAATTGATAAACTAATCAAGGGAAAATGCAATGAGAATCTGAGACGGTTGCATAGTGAAATGCATACAGAATGAATCAGGAGTGGGTGTCAAGAGAAATGGTTGTGGGACGTCATATGAGAGGAAATGGTAATGGGAATTGAAAGGTCAAATTAAATTTGCATGGTGGTAATAAACTACACTTGTGTCTTCCATTGTCAGCTATACTTCAAGCCTGAAGGTGGTGGCATGAGTCAGGTGGCATTAGTTGGGAGACAAAAATCGCGGATATGAAGTTGCAAAGCTTTTGTTAAAGTTTATATTTATTTGCATTTTTTGATTCTTTTTAAAGTTCATTTTACGTGGTTGTGGTTTCATGCTTACGCAGTGACGTTGGCCTGGGGCTATGTGCCCCAGGCCCCGGCGGCAAGATGACGTTTGCCGTTTTAAATGAGGTTTAAATGAGGTTTAAATGGTCTCGGGACTGAAGACTGCTGACCCGCGACCCTTAGAACCAAGGGTATGCTCCAAATGTGGCCAAACAACCGTAGTATTGGATAAGAGCAAAACTTCAACAAGGTGGTTTTAAAAAAGTTACTCAAGGAGGATAAATGACCCCATTAAACACAAGTGAAAGATAAGGTACCACAAAACCAATCATATCTCAATCAAGGTGGGGAAGGTACAACCAGTCATATCTCTCTCAAATGTATAGCCGTCCAATATAGCCTAAAAGCTCATCATCACAGTATAAGGAAGGGTGGTGGGATGCGAAATAGAAATATCGCTCATTTCTCTCTATTGATCAAATAACAATAAAAGAGGTGCCACTGAACATCTACACATCAACATTAAATCAAAAATCAGATCTGAAGTGTGGGTACAAATATAGTTCCTTGTACTATAGAAAATAAAAGCCACCTGTGTTACCTTTCAATTTAGCAATATGATCTACAGAAGCGAAATTTTCTCACAATTACCATTGAAATTTATGACTAGCGCTAAAGCAATAGCAAAAGAATTTATAACAAAATTTTGATCTCTATCAACTTGAGCACTACTGTGTGGTCCCTGTGCTGAAGTTGGTCCTCGAGATGTAAGTTGCTTACACAGATAACCATTGCATGACTGCACAATCTTCTAAACACATATAAAGTAGATAAGAAACACCAAACATTAAATGTGATACATACCCTGGCTTTGTCTTGCATATTTCTTTCCTATGGCTTAGTTTATGAGGATGTATGTGCTGTTATAGTCTTATCCTATAGCTAGATCTAGTGCTTTAACCATATCAAGGAAATTACAATTTGCAAACATCTTCAATCAAATGAATTAACAATCATCCAAGGATAAGCAAATACACCTGAAAATGCCTGTTTGTAAATGCTTACTTAGTATAGTTATTCACATTTGCACTTTGCAAATGAAATGAAAGAGTTAGAAACCAAGAACAGGTTTTTGGTGCATTATTACATAGTTTTAAATCAGCATTCAATTGTGATGATTATGCAATAATGAGTACTCATTCTTTTGCATGAAGCACTTACATTTTCTATTTTCCATTATTAAGGCCTATAACTAAGCATTATAGACAACTGCTTTGCAGAAAGAAATTCTTGACAGCAACTAATTTCTCTAGATTTAGCCCTAACGTGAAATGAATAATAAAATGTAATTAATACAGTACTGAGCAATTTAAGAAAAAAATTGTAACCATATTTCGTAAACAGGAAATTAATAAATTATTTATATTATTAAATAACAAAAATCCCAATTTTCAGACCTCTTTTATTTACTACAAAAAACAAAGACATTTTGCACAAAACCCAAATCTTACTCACACTCAAGCTACACTGAATTTTCTGGATGCTATGTGATTCTGAAATTTCTATATGTTAAATGACTCTGAAATGTCTCTATCCTAAAGGATGTCTGTACTTGGGATATGTGTGCAGAAATTTAAATATATACACATTTTGACCAATTGCAGCTAACAATCCAGATGCAGTTTTGGACAAAATTAAAAAGTGCTTTTAGCACATGTCATTTTAACTGAAATCATCAAGGTTAAGCGCAAGAAAATTGTGGTAATTACTAAGTGACCTATCCCCAAATCAATGACATCATCAAGCGAATTTCTTAGTCTCGTACACTACTATAGAGGTGTGTTTTATAACTCAGGCAAATTGTAATGTTCATATCTATATAATGTATATAGCTTTTAAATTCGTAAAAACCAGGAAAAAAATCACATATATTTTGTTAATAATAACAACAATAAATTTATTAATTTGCATCCATAGATATGTATATGTTTGTATGGAGTTTCAAGAGTGATTTCAACTGGTCGAATCATCAATACAAGGTATTATGTTGATAACAGGCCATAGTTCATACGATCGAATCTGGTCAAATCACTTGGGATTATTAGACACTATTGTTGTTGGTGCTTGAGTTTCCCTTCATTTACATAATCTAGGGAAGAGGGGGATGTCGTGAGGTTTTCCTTAGAAACCCCCCTAGTGGTGGCTCAAATGATTGAAGTGTACACGCAAAGAATCATGCCAATGGAAGGTCATAGATCATATATACAAATTTGATCAACTTTCTTGGGGTTACCATCCACTATTATAGATGGTAGTTGAAACACCCTCCAAATATTTCGAGGAAGGGTGGGCATCCCACAAGGTTTTGCTTTAACACACAGACAAACAACCCATGCAAATAGCTCAAATAGTTGTTGCAATGTTGTTGGATATTTGGGCAACTTTTCACTACAAGGTGCTTAGTTTGCATCTCTTTAGATGAGACATACTAGTTTACACTAATGAATTTATTAGAGATATCATCTACAACATTGATTATCATAAATAAGCTCATTAATATGAAAATTGATAGTTTTAGAGATATATTATTTATAAAAAACAATATAATTTTTTTCCATCATTTAAGTAAAACTTCAATATGAAATACTATTAAATAATCACAAAAGAAAGCTAAAAAGTAGCAAAAAAAGTTACAATAGCATTAAAAACCTCAAAATAATGCTAAAAAGATCACTTATTACTACAAGTAAAAGAAATGACATAATGTGCATGCTTGTTTCAAATGCAAGAGCAATCTGCCTCTCATTAGAATGTTGAAACAGTCAAGATACTCTGTAGAGAAAAAAATATTGTCATGAGTCTTTAAGTGTAAATCGGTTCATCAAATTTGAACATGTATTGCTTAGTGATATCAATTTGGAAATATCAAAGCTTTAAAGGGAAGCCATTGCATAGAGAGGAGGAATATTAATTTGTTAATTGGCCAACAATGAAGAAGCTTGCAGAGATGAGACGATGAGATGTTAAGAATATATATGTTTTAGATGATAAATATGAACAACGTCAGTGCGTAAGGATGAAACCAGAACCATGTAAAATGAACTTTAAAAAAATAAAAAAATAAAAATAAATATAAATTTTAACAAAAACTTTGCAATTTCATATCCGCGATTTTTTCCACCCCAACTAATGCCACCTGAGTCAAAACTATATGTCGAGGACATAATAAGAACATTGAGAACACGCACACAAATTGTGGCACTATTAACATCATTATTTAAAAGTGATGCCTTTATATGGGATAAAAAAGCTAAAGACTATTTTGAAAAGTTGAAAACCTTAATGACATTCACTGTGGTCTTGACAAATCCAGATGTCAGGAAAACATGTGTCCATGAATACTATGTTTCAGAAACATGCTTAGGAGTTCTGCTCATAAGTGATAAACATATCATTTCCTTTGAGAGGCAAAAATTACAACTGAATGAGCATATAAAGTCTACATACGATGGAAAGACGTTGGCAATAACACATGCCTTGGTCAAGTGGAAGCAGTACTTGTTGCGAGATAAATTTCTCACGATGTTGCAGTTGGCATATTGATGCGGTATGGTCCAGGTTTTTGTGGTGTTAATGCAGTATGACGCGGGATGACGTTTACTGCTTTAAATGAGGTTGGTGGTCTCGGGACTCAAGACTCCTATGCGATTTATTCACCAGTCTTGTCGATTTATCGTCCGTTTCGTCGAGCTCTGTTGTGTGCCCGCTAGTGTTGGGTTGAGGTGTTTGTATGGCGATAACCTACAGCAATCAGAGCATATTGCATCTACATATGCTGAAACGCGTAATGCAGGTGTAGAAGCAAACTTCAGCAAGGTGCTGCATTGCTAGTTTAATATTTAACATATGAAGCAGTTTATCATTTGTCTCGGTTATTTGGTAAGTCATCAAAGCAGCTGAGCAAATCTAGGTTTTTTACTTCGACATTTTGTGCAAAAAGGCTAAGAAAAATCTAGCTGCAAACGGCTTATTAACAAAGCTAGATGCATCTAATTAGGAAATGTGAGTTGGATTCATATTTCTGTTTGTGCAACCCTTCTAATAATTATGCATGGAAACATTTCGATAAATGAACAACTCATTTTAGCGAAAGAGATTAAAACATCTTCGTGAAAGCGATTGAAAAAATCATGACTACACCAAGTTAGCAAAATAAAAACTAAAAATAAATTATGCTCTAATTCAAACGCTGGCATATTCATGCAACACTGCAGGTTTAAATGAGGTTTAAATGAGGTTTAAATGGTCTCGGGACTCAAGACTCCTGCGTGATTTATTCACCAGGCTTGTCCATTTATCGTCCCTTTCCTCGAGCTCTGTTGTGCGCCCGCTAGCATCGGGTTGAGGTGTTGCATGGATTTAAACGTGTTGCAGTTGGCGTATTCATGCAACACTGCAGGTTTAAATGAGGTGTTGTGCGCCCGCTAGCGTCGGGTTGAGGTGTTGCACGGGTTTAAACGTGTTGCAATTGTCGTATTCATGCAACACGTGTTGCAGTTGGTCCAGGGTTTCGTGTGGGCCATTAACCTTTGTCTTGGTGTCAAATCACTGTCCACACATGCCAAAAAAGTATACATCTACATTATTGCGACAAACTATAGATCACTCGAGCATACCCAAGCTGACCAATGCAGTCTATGGTAGCCTAGCAACAAGCTGATGTGGTTTCATCTAAAGAAAAAGCTATTTTCAGATTGGATATTTCATCAATTTTTGCTTAAATAAAACAGCAGTTTGTCAATACCATCATCACTGCATCTAAGAGTTTGTTAATGTTCATGTTTCTTGTAACAGTATTCATGACAAATAACAAACTTTGCCAATATAGGGCTCTCTAAATATTCACAGGATTCCTGTGAATTTACAGGAGTGTTCTCTTCCAAACACTGTCCACGTTTTCTCCTTTAGATGAAACCAAACCATCTTCTTGCTAAGTTATCATAGACTTCATTTCAGATTAGATGTTTCAAAAATTTATCCTTAAATAAAACAGTAGGTTGTGAATCTCAGCATCACTGCATCTAAGGGTTTCCCCTTCAGCCACATATGGAACTGAAATACTTGTTAGTCGTTACCTCATTTGGCAGATGTCAAAGTCAAAGACAATGAAGTATCTCGCCAAAGACCCAGATTTTATACTGCACCCGAAATGTCGTTTGTCTTATATGCGCACTTGCCAAAGGCAATGGAAAATGACCACCCCTCTCTTAAGCTCCCGGTCTGTTGTTTTGGGGTAGACTTCTATTGTCAAGTACATATACCTAGGTTGAAAGTGCTTTCTACTTCTAGATTTAGTAAATCTGTATAGTATCTGTTTTCTGAGAAAACTTGAAAAACAGGTCCATGCGAAAAGAAAAACCACTTAAACGAAGCAGACCAAAGAACCATTTAAAAATATCACATTCATACCACATGGCATAATGGAAATGGAAAAAGAACAAAGCAAAATAAAATAAATACAAACATATCTGTAAATTTAATTAATAATATAATATAATGCCATTTATTTGCTACCCGGTGCCTGGGTCGTAAGCTAGTATTAGCATTTAATCCCAGCGCCGATGCAGCCCATGATATCATGACCCATTCCATACCTCGCCGAAATACCCGAGATGGAGGGAGGTTGCTACTCTTGGCATTAAATGTTCAGATACATACATACATCCAATTCCATTCCCCGTACATTCATTTCAGGGAGTCTAGGTCATTACCCAAGAAAAGAAATGGCAATGACCAATTACACAGTCTTTGTGTTTTTTAAACCACAGTCACAAACAATTCCTATGGAATAAATTATGCAACAAAAGTTTGAACAATATTTCTTGACACAGATTGTGAAACGAAAACCATACATTTGTAAAATTCTTACATTTATAAAATTTTATAACCAATTAATCGTACAGTATAACAAAATCGGATTTTTTTCATAAAACAAAAAACACAAGTCTCAGCTGAAGAGAAAATTTAAAGAGTTACCCGTCCAAAGAACCCGTCAATGAGATTGCAGAAGACACATCTCCTTGCACCAAGAAACCGCTCCAGACGTTCAGACACGAACACCGCAAATTACTGGATGAATGAAGCCCACTCAGACAGCAATACCCACCACCAGAAACCACTCCACCTTCGCTGGACCCCCGCAAATAAGCCACAAATAGAACAAAAGTTTGAGCAATATTTCTTGACGCAGCTTGTGAAATGAAAACCATACATTTGTAAAATTCTTACATTTGTAAAATTCTTACATTTATAAAATTTTATAACCAATTAATCGTACAGTATAACAAAACCGGATTTTTTTCATAAAACAGAAAACACAAGTCTCAGCTGAAGAGAAAATTCCAAGAATTACCCGTCCAAAGAACCCGTCAATGAAATTGCAGAAGACACAGCTCGTTGAAGCCCATTCAGACAGCAATACCCACCACCAGAAATCACCCCACCTTCGCTGGACCACCGCAAATAAGCCACAAACAACCATGCCACCGCAAAAAATCCAACAAAAACAGCCACAACACAAAACCAAGTCGCACCAAACAGAACAAGCTTGAACACCAGAGAACCTCTAAAATATAGCTTCAGAGTGCTCCATCACCCAAGCAAGGAGACCGTCCTTCACCCCTGCAAACAGCGAGCACACCGCATTAAACCCCTGGAACACCTCAACCCAACGCTAGCGGGCGCACAACAGAGCCTGACGAAACGAACGATAAATCGACAAGACTGGTGAATAAATCGCACAGAAGTCTTGAGTCCCGAGACCACCAACCTCATTTAAACCGGCAAACGTCACCGCGCCATACTGCATTAACACCACGGAACCCTGGACCATACCGCATCAATACCCCAACTGCAACACCGTTTAAACCCCTGGAACACCTCAACCCGATGCTAGCGGACGCATAACAGAGCTCGAACTGCAACACCGTTTAAACCCCTGGAACACCTCAACCCGACGCTAGCAGGCGCACAACAGAGCTCGACAAAAGGGACGATAAATCGACAAGAATGGTGAATAAATCGCACAGGAGTCTTGAGTCCCGATACCACCGTCACCCCGCGCCATACCGCATCAACACCACGAAACCCTGGACCATACCCAATGAATACGCCAACTGCAACACCATTTAAACCCCTGCAACACCTCAACCCGACGCTAATGGCCACACAACAGAGCTCGACGAAAGGGACGATAAATCCACAAGACTGTTGAATAAATCGCACAGGAGTCTTGAGTCCCGAGACCACCGCCACCCCCGCGCCAACAGAGCTCGACGAAAGGGACGATAAATGGACAAGACTGGTGAATAAATCGCACAGGAGTCTTGACCTCAACCCGTTTAAACCCCTGCAACACCTCAACCCGACGCTAGCGGGCACACAACAGAGCTCGACGAAAGGCACGATAAATGGACAAGACTGGTGAATAAATCGCACAGGAGTCTTCAGTCTCGAGACCATTTAAACCCCTGCAACACCTCAACCCGACGCCAGCGAGCGCACAACAGAGCTCGACGAAAGGCACGATAAATGGACAAGACTGGCACAGGAGTCTTCAGTCCCGAGACCATTTAAACCTCATTTAAACTGCAACACGTTTAAACCTCAACCGGACGCCAGCGGGCGCACAACAGAGCTCGACGAAAGGCACGATAAATGGACAAGACTGTTGAACAAATCGCACAGGAGTCTTCAGTCCCGAGACCATTTAAACCTCATTTAAAACAGAAAACGTCACCCCGCCGCCGAGGCCTGGGGCACACAGCCCCAGGCCAACGTCACTGCGTCCAGATCAAACCACAACCACGTAAAATGAAGTTTTAAAAAATCAAAAAAATACAAAAAATATAAACTTTAACAAAAACTTTGCAATTTCATATCCGCAATTTTTGCCACCCCAACTAATACCACCCGACTCAAAACTATATGTCGGGGACATAACAACTAATTTTATAATAACAGTTACCGTACCACGGAAATTTGTTTGTTTGTTTTTTTGTGTATTGAATGATAAAGGGGAGGCTACAGGAAGATTCAGCTTCATATATTAAATGAAAAACATAGGCCATTTTTTTATATTCATGATTAGAGCATTAAATACCCACAGAAGTTGACAATTGTCATAATACTAGGATTATTACCATGCTAATTGGTAATTTATAAAGTTTTAACCTTTACATCCTAACTTTACCAAAGCAAAGCTCGAGTTCATCATATTCATAATTTATTTATGAAAAAGTAACTCATAACACAACTTACTACTTCATTTGCCAACCAACTTTTTTGTTTTCAACTGAAAAAAATTAAAATAAATAAATAAAAATAAAAATAAAAATAAAAAATTCTTGTTATTCATGAGTGTGAATCAAAGAAATTTACAATGTAACTTATCCCAAAGGATAATGCAACGAAACATTCAATTTGGTCTTTCGGAACATATAAAACTAACACTAATCACTATAAAACAATATACTTATGAATACCATGTTACCGGAGTACCACTTTAACAAAATCATTAATATAATGGATCCAATCCACAACTAGCCAGAACATCTGATGATCTAAATACAAATAAAATGGAAAATATAATATAAGCACTAGTAGATGTGCACAGTCCAAGACTCCGGAGGCCTTAGCTCATGATAGTGAGTAATCTGGAGAGAGCCTTCTTCCAAGTTAAGACCTTTATTCGATGGACCATCAGCCCTAAAGTTGTAAAATATGGAGACATGCTTGATATGGAGATTGACAAATTGAACCATAAGTAATCTAACTTTCCTCTTCCACTGATCGAGAGAAGCCACCTTAAGAGCATTTGTATCCAATGCCCAGCCAATGATAATAGAGGAGTCTCCAAACAGCTGAACATTGTTTGAGTGTAAAGGGCAGATAAAATAAAGTAAACTCCAGAGTGCCAAGAGTTCATCACGTGTGTTGCTGCCCATGCCACAGCCCAGAGACAATTCATAATATTCAGTATTGGAAATCACAAATATTCCACCAGCCCCACATCTACCATGTTGTTTAGCGCCATCAAAAAAACCAAATGATCCATTAACTGGAAGAGTACGACCACTTAAAGTTTTAATCTTGAGACTAACACTCTTAACCAATGCACACGAAAGAAACTGCATTACATAATGAAGAGAACGACTAAAGTTGTAATGAAAGCAATCAAACAGAATGTGGTTCCGCAAATTCCAAATTACCCAGATGAAATATATGGGAAATGAAATAAAATCCCATCGATTTTTAAACCACCTATGAAGAGTCTCGGCAATGGTTCCAAGGTTCCAGCAGAAGTCCACACCCCATAAATCAGATCCGGTAGACCACAATTGGAGAGTGATCGGACATGCAATAAATAAATGATGGATAGTCTCTGCATTTTGCAGACACAGCGAACATGCATTTGGCCCATAGCCCCCCTTTTAATAAAATTGTCGACAATAAGTATTATGTTATTAAGAATAAGCCAAACAAAGCAGCGAATTTTAAGGGGAACATTCCAGCTCCATAATAACTTGTGCCACCGTAAAGACGGACCGATAGGCTATTGATCCATAATCGCCCTGTAAGCCTTACCAGTCACGATATCACCACTTTCCTCCCGCCAATTCTACCTGAAATTATCCATTTGATTACTTAGACAAATACCAACATGAGCTAGTGCATTGGTGAAAGCATTCCAGTCAACACCAGCATTCCCCGTGAGACCAATCTCCACGGCCAAGAGCCAATTGTGAACAGAACCCATAGAAGCAAGGTTCCATGCATGATTCAAGTAAAATATTCCCAGTTAATGAAGTGAAGAGACAGTCCCAAGGTTGAGAATATAATCACACTCAATCACTGATTCGACGCCCAATCTAACCTAGAAATCATTACCCACTTTCCAACTAAGGTGTTTCTACAGTAGAGGAAAGACCTCAACCAATCCGCGCCAGATGTTGGATGCACCAACCGTCCTCTTTGGATGACTTCTAATCCATTCAATTTCCATCCCACCTTTGAAATGCGTGTCCCTCATGAGCTGGCTCCACAAATAGGTATGGTAAAGAGCACGCCATACTCTCTTAAGATGTAAAGCTTTGTAAACCCCAAAAATATTATGGATTCCCTAGCCACCATCCTCTATCGACAGAGTAGTCAAATCCCAGGCAGTCAGATGTATGCCCATCTTCTCCTTGCTGCAAAACCAAAGAAAGTTAAAAGCAATACATCTAATATGATTTAAGATCACCACAAGAACTTTGGCCATAGTGAGCCAATAGATGGGAAGGTTTGCAAGCACCAAGTTGAGCAAAATAAGTCAACCACCCAATGTTAAGCACCGATAGTACCATCCTATAATCTTCAGTTCAAACTTCGAAATAATCCATTTCCAGTCCAAAATAGTGTATCCATTTGGCTTGAGAGTGTAACCCAGGTATTTGATACCTCCTTCCAGCGCTTTGACTTCATAGGGAAATAAGCTCCCAATATGATCACAGGTCAGGGAATTTAAATGCAAATGATAAACACAAGATTTAGAAGTACTGATAATCATCCCGCTTGCCAAGCAAAAAAGGTCAAGAATCTACGTATAGTTCGACCACTCATCAAATGTGGCAATACCAAATAATAACACATCGTCCACAAAAAGGAGGTGTGTTATGTTATAATGTTTGGTGACTTTGATACCAAAGATCTTACCAATAGATTTAGCCACGGACAACATTCTACTAAGGCCTTCAATCACCAAAAGGAAGAGAAGAGGAAAAAGAGGACATCCCATACAGAGGCCACAAGAACCCTTAAAGAAATAGGTTGGTCGTCCATTGACTAGAACAACAAAAATCACAGAGGTAATACAACCGAGGATCTAGTTTGTAGCCAATAAATCCAGACCAACATTCAATAAAAGTAGTCTTAGGCATTCCCAATTGACCATGTCATAGGCCTTAAGCAAATCCAGCTTAAGGACAATAGATGGAATCCTGTTGCATTTTGCAGTATGTATAGTCTCTTGTGCAGTCCCAATGGCATCAAAGATAAGATGCTGGTCAAGAAAACCAAACTGTTCAGGAGAGATAGCCCGAGATAAACCAACCTTTAAACGATGAGCAATAAACTTAGCCACCAGTTTGTGAAGTAGGTTGCAAAGTGAAATAGTCCTATAGTCCTGAAAAGAGGTACGTTTGGATGACTTAGGAATCAGTGATATAAAAGTAGTGTTCAGCCCACCACTAATATTTCTAGAGATTCGAGCTTCCTCCACCAAGCGAACCATCTCTTCACCGAGCAAGTCAAAAAATTGTAGAAAAAATTCCACCAACCAACCATCAGGCCCTGGACTCTTGTCCTTGGCCATCTTCTTCAGAATACCTTCAATCTCAGCCAGATTAATCGGCCTACCAATAAAAGCATTATCCTCAGCAGAGAAGATATGTGGCATACATTGAATGACCTCCAACTGGGCCTGCAAATTGGACACACAAGACTTGGAAAATAGCTTCTGAAAATGTCCCACTGTAGCCTTCTCAATCTGAAGTTGGGAAGAGACCAAATTACCATTAGAATCCTTGATCTCCCAAATCGAGTTATTCTTTCTTCTCATAGTAGCGAACTTGTGAAAAAAACTAGTATTTTGGTCACCTAAAGAGATCCAAAGAGCTCGACTCTTTAATCTCCAAAAACTCTTCCTCCATGCGCAACAACTTATCCTTTTCTGCTTCCAATGATTTCAACAACAAGCCCACAGGATCAGACTGAAAACAGTAAGTAGGATCTCGATGGTAATCAATAATACTAACCTCAATCTGATCAAGAGCTATCGAATGTTCCTTCCATCTCACACGCAGCCAGGGTATAACAAGATACTTGAGAGATTTTTAAAAATCAAGTAAGCCCACGATCACCCTACCAAGGGAATTTGAGTAAAAAGTAGACCAATGTTCATGAACCAAAGCATTAAAAACCAGCTCCTTAGCCCACACATGACAATATTTAAAAGGAAATCTGAAAAAAGAGGGACCATCCTGGATCCGCAGTAAGATCGGATTATGCTCCGGAATAGAGGCCTGTAAAATAGATGAAGAGAACCTGTCCACCACATCAATAAGTGAACTGCTAACGAGAAACCGGTCCAGGCGTTTGGCGATCAAGGCCTCCCCACTTCTGCCATTTTTCCAAGTTGGTAGTAAAGGAATAGGAAACACATCAACAAGTTCATGTTCGTTGAAGACATCATGAAACCACAAGTGTAGAGGGTCTTCATGCGCCCTAAGACCCCAAATCTCCCCCGAGTTAAAGGTCAGATTCAAATCACCCCCAACAATGACAAACTTAAGATCCAAGATCCCTAAATCCTCCAGGGCCCTCCAAAATTTCTATCGATCCAAATAGGGTGCATAACAATTAAAAATTTGAATGGGAAAAGAGAGATCCTTGTGCCTCCCTAAAAGAAGAATGCCACCGCAAACAAGGTATGGTTGCAAGGGTAAAGAACGAGGGTTCCAAACCGCAAGAAGGCCCCCAGAAAGTCCATCAGAGTCAACAGAACAACATTCCCAGTATGGGAAGAAACTCCAAAAAAAATCATGAGCTTTAGAGCCACAAGTCATAGTCTCCCGAAGGATGATAACATCAGGATATGTAGAAGTAAACAGTCTGCGTAGGGCTAATGTCTTTGGGGCACCCCCAACCCCTCTAAGATTAAGAGATAAAAGAAGCATTATGTAACCCCATGAAAGGAAAAATCTTCTCTAAGAGGCCCAAAGGTTTCAGACAAGAGTTGATGGTCATCATCCTCGGCAAACAATAGGTTATCCCCACGTTCAATATCAATAACTAAACTCGCCCCACTACTTCTAGCCAAATCTTTGTGACACCTTCCACCATGCTTCTTATGAATCGTCACATTGGGATTGCCTCTAATAAATGAAGAGATGAAAGAATGTTTACCAGATAAAGTAGGGATAGGGTTATCCAATAAACCCTTAGCCAGTGAGAGATTCTGAATTTGTACCGGTACCGGACCCATAGAGTCCAAGATCACACATTCATCCCTTAACAACTGAGAGTCCAAGTCCCTCGAATGTACAGTAGAAGGAATAAAAGGCACACCATCTGGTAGTGAGTTCGAAGGAGTAAACCCATTCAACAGAGGAAAAACCCCATTCACACCAGAGTCCAGGTCCCCCAAGAGTTCAGTATTAGGAATAATAGGCAGGCAGACCAGTTGAGTGGTCGAAGGAGTAATCCCATTCGAATGAGGACAAACCCCATTCACACCAGTGGAAATCAGTTCCAAATTGACAGAAGTAAGAGAAGCATAGAAAGTGGGAAAGAGTGGGGCAAGATGAACCGAGAAGGAAGAGCCATCAAAAATTTTACCATCCAAATGCAAAGGATTACCCGGGGACCTCACCGACACCAAAGAAGGATAAGTATCCCCAACATTAGTTGCAGCTCGACTAGAAGACTTGTCAGTCCTCACTGTGCATTTTTCCTTGAGATGTCTAGCTGCCCCACAGTTATTGCATCTAAAGGGAAACCTCCAATAGTCCAATGGTTGATGAAAGACCTTATCACCCCATTTAACCTTGATAACCTCCGACAGCCCAAGTGATGAGTCCATCTCCACAAGGAGCCATGCAATCCGTTTGTCCTCATGAAACATAGATTTATCGTCAAAATAGATGAAACGACCAATGTGATTAGCCAGTTCGATGAAGATCTCCCAAGACCATAGTTCTAGAGGGAAACCTTTCAAAAGAACCTACAGATGAGTATGCTTGACCACGATAGTAAGAGGATTAAAATCCGAATGCCAGCGTTCAAGGCAAAGAGATCCACAACCAAAAACCCAAGATCTACCCAAAATGAGAGTAGCATGATCATCATCCATAAAATGAAAGACCACCCATGTGTTGACAAGGATATGCACTCTAGGACAATAAGTAAGTAAGGATTTCCAGAACTCAGCAACCTAGGCTAGTAACTTGGTCTAATTAATCTCAGAATAACAGAGGACCCACCAATGCCCTGGATGAGAGGCTCAGGACACGACCCATATGTACATCACGAACAACCGTCATTTCAGGGACCTCCTCCCTTAACTTGTAACCCTTCTGAGCACGATGTTGTCTAGACTTTAAACCCTTTCTCCTAGAGGGTACCCCCCCTCTCCACTACAGATTGTCAGGCTCAAAATAATCACTATACCCACCATATGTCTCAGCCGGTGAAAGATCATCCCCGGTCGAAGAAAATAGTGGGTCTTCTACCCCCAAAGCTGACAGTGGAAAAATGAGTCCCATTGTATCAATAACCTCGGTTCTCCCACAACTGGGTTCCACCCTCACCATCAGGTCAATAATAATCTAAAATACTAGGGAAAAGACAGACATGTGACAATGGGAGAAACAGACAAAAAACGGTGCTCGTAATCAGAGGAGAAGCCAGATAGTGGACTGTGGACAAACAATCAATAACAGGGACCGAGAAGACAAAAGTCCATAAATGAGCAGCAACAGTGCACACCATCACTTGTAAACTCACAAAGTAAATATCATCGTGATAGACCCTGTGTAAAACCACCACCAATGACCTCTCTCAAAGCCATTGAAGCTCTCCTACGGCCTCGACCTCTCTCAACTATACAGTTTATTTGATCTCAATTCCATTGAAACTCTCCTACGGTCTTGAAGCTCTCCTATGGCCATTGAAGCTCTCCTGCGGACTTCTCCAACCAACCAACTTTCTAAGTCAAAGGATATAATAAATCCAGGTAAATCAAATATTTGGGTGTCACCAACTTTAATTTCAAGAAACAAGAGAAAAAGCAATTATAATTTATCTTTGCACTGGTCTAGTATTCGATTGCTTCTCATTTACCAACCAACTTTGCACCACACTTGAGTAGAATACTATGATAATAATAAATCTTCCTTTTGTCTTATTTTGTTTTTTGCAATTTTTCTCATGTATACTAAGTCTAACACATTACTTCCTATCTCTACGCCAACCAAGGTCATATATAAATTACATATATATTTATATGTGGTAATATCTCTATATTACCCTATATAAATTTAAGTGTATATGTACGAATTTAATACCTTCCAAAGGTTTACATACAAATTATAAAATAACTTTAAGCTAAAACTTAATCTAAAGGTTTACACATATTATATAATAACTTTAAACTAAAACTCAATCTAAAGGTTTACACACACATTATATAATAACTTTAAACTGAATCTCAATCTAAAGGTTTACATTCTATAATAACTTCAAACTGAATCTTAATTTAATGGTTTATATACAATTTATAAAGAAATAACATTTCAATATTGAAAATTGTAAATAAAATACTTTTTAACTCAACGTTGAATGTCGATTTTTCCAAAACATAGGTTTACATACAAATTATAAAGAAATAACATTTAAATAATGAAAATTGTACATAAATTACTTTTTAACTCAGCATTCTCCCAAGTATCGAGTTACATGAGGAGTTAGAGGAACACATACACAATCAACACGGTGCAAAAACTACCATTGAAAAACACGGTGTACCAAGACACTGTCTTAAGCATATACTACGCATATCTATCTCATGAATTCTTCATTCATTAGTCAGTTTAAATATGGTTATTTTTAAAAGAAGACTAACATAATGAAACCATTAGTTAAACATGTGTTCAAAAGGTTGGAAGTTTTACGAAAGTCAAACAATCAATATGCATGAAATAAGGAACAATAACGTGAAGAAAACAAACTGAGGGAAAACAAGCAGTTAACGCCAATAACGCTGGCGAGGGAGAAGGTGAGGGACGGCAGAGCTGTCAGATCGGAGAGCTGTAAGAAATCCTACGAATTAGTCTGATTCATGTATTACTTGAACAAGAGTTTTATATACATAGTTCATATCACTGCATGCAACACGGGTCCAAAACGAGGGATAAACCTAACTGTTGCAGTGCAAACAAAAGGAGAAGCTTCCCACGAGGAGTACACCAAGCTATGGCAGCGCAGGCAAGTGAAGACAGCGACGTGTAATTCTTTGAAGTGTTAAGCAACAAGGAGTTTTAGAAATATACCGAACTGCCATTAAGGGTTCACACGATTTTTCCTACATATTCTAACTAGATACTTATTCCCTAGTAATGCGATTCCATGCTGTATAATATATGCATTTATGTATAAACAGAAACCCATGGCATTCCGATCTAGTATAAAGGAGCAGAGTTTTAAAAAAATGATTACGACCAAGCAATGACATCAGCAGGGTTCTAAATCGATTTCAAAATAGCAAAGGAGTCTACGCAGAATATGATTTCAATCTAGTATTTGGAAATAAACGGAGATCTACCAAAACATGTTTTCTATCCAGCATTGGGAATTAACTAGAGATCTACTGAATATGTTTTCTATCCAACATTGGGAATTAACGAGAGATCTACTGAATATGTTTTCTATCCAACATTGGGAATTAACCAGAGATCTACTTCGTCATTCATTCGCTACAATAAAAACAGAGTTCAACACTTTAAAATAGATTTGTTCTGTCATTTATTTGATACGGCATTCATTTGCTACAATAAAAACAGAGTTCAACAGTTTAAAATAGATTTGTTCCATCATTTATTTGATACAGTATAAACATAGTTCAACTATTTGAAATAGATTTACTCCGTCATTCATTTTCTAAAATAAAAACAGAGTTCAATCGCTTTAAGATAGATATTTTCCGTCATGCATTCGATACAGTATAAACATGGTTCAACTATTTGAAATAGATCTACTCCGTCATTCATTTGCTACAATAAAAACAGAGTTCAATCTCTTTAAGATAGATATGTTCTGTCATTCATTCGATACAGTATAAACAGAGTTCTTTTCACTAAATAATATCTAAAACATTGCTGGCATAGATCCCCGCATGAACGAGAGCATAGAACAATATCCCAACTAAAATACTTTGCGCCAATATTATCTATTTACTCACATGACAGGAATATACTTACTTGAAAGAAAGCTACGCCGAACTGGAAAACACAAGAGAGGAATCCATTCCTCCCAACCATAGAGAACCTAGGATTCGCCAGATCTCACCCCAAGCTGGATCACCACCTAAACTAATGGACCAGCACTACTACAATGCAGCACTCCTACCTTGGAGTCTATAACAGTAGAATCGATGGACTTATCAAATAAGAGGGCTAAAAAAAATGCTCCAGCATAATGGTACTCCTTTGCACAACATCCCTGATGCTCTCTTAGTGCCCCTCTTTATAGTATCTTCCTAGGTCTTGTGCCATCACCAACCCAATCTCAAGTAAATCCTGAGATCCTATCTTTGTGGATCTTGTTGGAGTGTTGAGGTCTCCACTTGGATTAATTGGTTTTTTTCTTAATGCTTGTGCTATCTCTTGCCCATAATTGTAGGTGGTGTCTCCACTTTAATAGAAGGAGGAAGTGCAAGTTCGTAGGCTACCGGCCCTACCTTTTCCAATACCTCGAACGGTCCAAAATACCTGGGAGCCAGCTTCGAAAACTTACCCAGCCTTAAGGAACTTCTTTTTGCTTTTACCTTTAAGTGGACATGATCTCCGACATTAAACTCTCTCTGAGTCCTTTTGAGATCTGCGTAGCTTTTTTGACGAACCTGTGCACATTTTAGATTTTGTTGTACCTGTTTAACAATTTGTTCCATGTCTCTTAACAAATCAGGTCCGATCAAAATCCTATCCACGGGGCTATCCCATGTTATAGGTGTGCGACACCTTCTTCCATATAGTATCTGAAAGGGTGTCATTTTTGTTGATATTTGATAACCATTGTTATATGCAAACTCGACTGAATGCAGATATTCTTCCCACTTACTGGGTTTGCGTTGGGATATTCCTATACTCCATCCTAGTCCTAACAGCATTTTTCATTTTTTCATTTTTAGTTATGCATGCATTTTTGCATGCAGCCATGAAATTGCATGCATCCCAGTCATCAACATAGTGTCCTCCAGCACCTAGTCCCGATTTTGCTAACCCCGAGAGCTTCTTTCTGATCATTTCTATCCATCTCAGTGCATGATGTGCCCTCCTTTCACCTACCACATGTGAAAGGCGCCCTTCTTCACCTACCACCAGTGACACACTCAATTAGTTGAGTAATTTGTGGATCTTTCCTTGATTTAAGGCTATATTGACTCCTTAACCGACTGTAACACTCCTGTGGACCTCCAAAGAGATTAGATTGACTATTTTGACTCCAGTCAACTCCTCGTGACTTCAGTTAGCTCCTCATGCGCCCTCCATCAGTGCTCCATGCATCAGTTACACCTACTGCACCCAGTTAGACTCAATGTGACATATGGTTGATGGTTACTTGTGCTTTGATGACACCCCACTGATTGGTTGATCACCTCATTCAGGCTAATTTGAATTACACCATTGGTATTCGAATTCTTCCCATTGTAGCATTATTGTTTATTATACAGATTAATGAAACATGTGTGATTATTCTCCTCCTATCTGACTTCTATTGCATCTATGTTCTGCTGCCATTCTTCTTCTATTTTCTGAAATTCTTTCTTGTGAGGTACACATTAGCTCTTGGATCTGCTGTGAGGATTTTCACATGGTATCAGATCCATTTGAGAGTATATTCTATCTCCATTCTTGAGATTTTTTTGCAGGTTATTCGAAGTTCCAGCAATTGTAGCAATAGTAGCAGCAGTTTCACTTTACATTCGATCCGGCAATTGAGATGAGCAATTCGAACACTCCCCTCACTCCTAGAATCCTGACTCCTTTCAATTACTTTGATTGGAAACTTGATATGGAAATGTCATTGAGAAGCAAATATCTACACAGGATAACAATGGGAAGGGAGACCAAACCAACTTCAGTTGTGGAGAAAGTCAAGCATCTGAATCGATTAGATGAAGCATTTGGTTACATGTGCATTCATATTTCTAGAGATCTACTATTTCATCTCTAAGGGTTGAGGAATCCAAGAGATTTATGGTTGAAGTTAGAGGCCCTCTTTGGAAAACAAGATGAGCTAAGAGGCCATGCTCTGGAGAATGAATTGGTTTCCCTACAACCAAGCAATTTTGAGACCATTCAAGAATTCTTTTCGAAATTCAACAGTTTAGTTATGCAATGCAAGTAGTGTGGCATTGATAAGAAGGATGAGCAATTGGTGCTATCCATTCTGAGTAATCTAGAATCCGAATTTTCTGTCTTTGTTTCTACCTTCCACTCTGGGTGAATGTCAATCCCTGGATGGAAGATTCCCTCCTTAGAAGTTTTTATTGCAGCTCTCCTTCAAGAACAAGACAAGTTGATCCAAATGGGTTCCATCAAGGCCTCCAAAGATCTAGCTCTTCTAGATGGAGAAGCAAATAGTGCGAATGTGAAAGGGAGGCATAAAAATAAGGACAAGAAGCCATCTGAACCTAAGTTGAATACCAAGTCAAGTCCGTCAAAAGGAGCCTCCAGCTCCAAGAAGGACAAACAGAAGAGATCTGATGGATCTAAGTGTTCCTACTACAAGAGAGGAAACCACCCAGAGAGATCTTGCATGCACAAGAAAATAGATCAACTAACCAAGCTTCTTGAACAGAACAAAATTGCTATTCCAAAAAATGCAAAAGTATTTGATTCTGGAAGTGGATCTGATGGCCATGAGGATTTCCATGCATTGATGGCTGGATTTTCGAAATCAAAGGCCCTCCTCATAGATTTTGGAGGCTCCAACCACATGGTTGCCTCTGAAGAATCATTTTCTTCTTTAGATCTCAAAGATGGGCCTACTATTCACATGGGAGACAACTCTCAGATCTCTGCCAAAGGGGTGGATACAGTACATATGGAGCATGGAAAGTTCAAGAATGTTCTATTCGTTCCCTCTTTGACATCAAATTTGTTGTATGTATATCAGATGACTCACACTGGATCACCAAAGAAGGTGATATTTGGTTCCAACACAGTAGAGATTACAGAAATATCTACTGGGAAGATTATAGCGAAAGGGTTTGCAAATCATGCCTCCAAGGCATATGAGTTCTCACATTTTCTTCCCTTCTCTCTTCCTACTCCTTCGGAATCTGATGAAGATCCGAGTGACTCTTCTTCTAATGAAGATCAAGATCAAGATCTTGATGTTGAGATCAAATTTCAAGAACATTCAGATTCAGATCCAGAACCAACACATGCTCCCAATCCAGAGCCAAGGCCAATATGGACTCACACAGTCCTTGCAGCTGCTAGGAACACAGTTGAGGATGTTAGAAAAATAGGATTGCAGAGCAATAAAATAAACAAAAATGCAAATATAATCACATATACACATTACAAGAGAGACACCACTATATCGTGGTTCACCCAAGATGGGCTACGTCCACACTGAAATTTCCAGTTCTGATTATTATACCATCCATCAAAGTGAATGGATGCAACCTGCAGCACAGTCTCTGCACTTCCTCTTCACTGTCTCACGGTCTCTCTTCACGATCTCGGAGATCTTTACAATGCATAAAACCTAATACATTAACCCTAGCCGTATTACAATGTCTTTCTTATAAAGGGGAAATACAATGGGAAAATACCACGGGTTACCCAAAACCATGGGCCCGTAAACTATTGGCGAAACAGCCCCAAAAAAATTTCCCCGTACACTCATTCCCCGAACCCCAAGGTTGGGGAATGAGTGTACAGTCCTCTAGGGTGCACGGCTGAGACAATATCATCTATGAGACTGGAAGATCTAGCTCCACAACCAACAGAGGATTCATCTGATCACATAACTATTAGATCTTTGTATCATGCCAACCTTGCATTATGCCATCCACCTCTTCCTGAGAGATGTTGCATGATGGTGGGGTTCAATCTACAATCCATTGGGAAGACTCATCATGATCCATTTGTTCTAGTAACATAAAGGTTTCCTGAAAGACTTGCTTTGACCAATACATCTTCTACACAGTGGGAGGCACATCAGAAGACCAGATCTAGATCTAGCACCTGCATTGCCATCCTACAGAAGGTCAGCTTGCCAAGTTTTTTGCAAAAATTTTCACTGAGGAAATATTCTTCCTTCTCTGCTTAGTATGATGGTTCTTTGAGTTATTTGTTTTTCTTTTGAGGGGGGTATTTTTTCCCATGCAGTTTTCCTCATTTCCTCGGTTTATGGACAGTTCTTATTTTTTTATTATCATTTACTTGACTGCATGGGTGACCTTGGGTCCTAGTTACCAGGGCCCAGGATGGATTAAGGGGGGGTGTTGGGATATTCCTATACTCCATCCTAGTCCTAACAGCATTTTCCATTTTTGCATTTTCAGTCATGCATGCATTTTTGCATGCAGTCATGAAATTGCATGCATGCATGCATGCAAATTGCATGCATCCCAGTCATCACCATAATGTCCTCTAGCACCTAGTCCCCATTTTTCTAGCCCCGGGAGCTTCTTTTTTATCATTTCTATCCCTCTCAGTGCATGATGCACCCTCCTTTCACCTACCACATGTGAAAGGCACCCTTCTTCACCTACCACCAGTGACACACTCAGTTAGTTGAGTAATTTGTGGATCTTTCCTTGATTTAAGGCTAGATTGACTCTTTAACTGACTGTAACACTCCGGTGGACCTCCAGAGAGCCTAGATTGACTATTTTGACTCCAGTCAACTCCTTATGACTTCAGTTATCTCCTCATGCGTCCTCCATCAGTGCTCCATGCATCAATTACACCTACTGCACCCAATTAGACTCAGTGTGACATATGGTTGATGGTTACTTGTGCTTTGATGACACCCCAATGATCGGTTGATCACCTCATTCAGGATAATTCGAATCACACCATTGGTATTTGAATTCTTCCCATTGCAGCATTATTGTTTATTATATAGATTAATGAAACATGTGTGATTATTCTCCTCCTATGTGACTTCTATTGCATCTATGTTTTGTTGCCATTCTTCTACTATTTTCTGAAATTCTTTCTTGTGAGGTACACATTAGCTCTTGGATCGCTGTCAGGATTTTCACAGTTTTTTCATCACGTACATTCTTAACATGTCTTCAAGTATTTGGTTAGTTCTCTTCATCTTCCCATCTGTTTGTGGATGGTATGCGGTACTAAAATTTAACTTTGTGCTTTCCAAAAATTGCTAGTAAATTTTGAATCTCTATCTGATATCACCACTTTTGGAACCCCAAGGTTGGCGAATGAGTGTACAATACTCTGGGGTGCACGGCTGAGACAATATCATCTATGAGACTGGAAGATCTGGCTCCACAACCAATAATCTCCCACTTGGAGACTTATCACAGCAACTTCACCGCTGTTGTACTTGTTGGACCTTGGACTTGTCAAATTTCTCATCTTCACCTTCATGCTAGAAGGCCAACTGAAACTGAGAAGGAACTCAGTTTTTCTCTGGTCACTACCTTTGTAAACATGTCTGCAGGATTCTGGCTAGTATGTATCTTTTCCAGCTTCAACAATTCATCTTCCATAACAGAGCATATGAAATGGTACTTGAGCTGTATATGTTTAGTCCTAGAATGGAATGCTAAGTTCTTTGCAATATGAATGGCACTCTATATGTCACTATACAACTTGCTATCCTTATCCTTCTTACCCAATTCCTCCATAAACCTCTGCAACCAAATCATCTCTTTACTAGCCTCTGTAACAGCAATATACTCTGCTTCCGTTGTTGAAAGTGCAACAGCCTTTTGCATCTCGAAATCCAACTTATTGTTGTTCCACCTACAGTAAACACATACCTTGTGGTGCTCCTCCTGCTATCCTTATCATCTGCCATATCTTCATCAACATATCCCTGTAGAACAATATCTGAACCTCCAAAACATAATGCATGAGTGGTAGTACCTCTCATATACCTGAGAATCCACTGTACTGCCTTCCAATGTTTTTTACCTGGATTGTTTATATATCTGCTCACAACTCCCACTGCTTGTGCAATATCTAGTCTTGTGCACACCATCGCATACATCAAGCTGCCAACTACTGATTGATAGGTAATCTTAGACATGTGATCTATCTCTTCCTGTGTCTTGGGACAAATTTCCTTACTTAGTTTGAAATGGCTAGCCAACATAGTGATCAGAATGACAATTTGCGATTTTTCCTGTCTCGTGTTATTATCATACCAAGGATTTGCTTTGCAGCACCCAAATCCTTCATCACAAATGAATTAGCTAACTTCCTTTTGAGCACATTTTTATCCTGCATGTTAGACCCTGCAACAAGCATGTCATCCACATACAATAACAAGATAATATATCTTTCATTATCTAGCTTCTTGAAATAAACACAGTGATCAGAATGACATCTACTATAACCTTGTTCTGTCATAAACCTGTCAAATTTTAAATACCACTGCCTTGGAGCTTGATTCAAGCCATACAAGCTCTTCTTCAACTTGCGTACCAAATCCTCCTTCCCTTTGACCTCGTACCCTTGTGGTTGCTGCATATATATCTCTTCCTCCAAATCCCCATGGAGAAAGGATGTTTTACATCTAACTGTTCAAGATGCAAATATTCTACTGCCACTAGACTTAAAATAGTCCTAATTGAATTCATCTTAACAACAGGAGAAAATATTTCATCAAAATCTATACCTTTCTTCTGTGCAAACCCCTTTACAACAAGTTTGGCCTTGTACCGCTTCTTACCTCCTTCTTCTTCCTTCAACCTGTAAATCCATTTGTTCTGCAATGCTCTTTTACCAGCAGGCAATTGAACCAAATCCCAAGTCTGGTTTCCTACCAATGAGTCCATCTCCTCATTCATGCCTTGCTCCCACTTCTTTCTAGTTTCCACCTGCATTGCTTCTTCATAACATTCTGGTTCAATAGCATCAGTCATCAATAAATAATACATTGAAGGAGAGTATCGTTCAGGGAGTCTAGTTAACCTGGTAGATCTTCTTACACTTGCAAGAGTTTTGGGTACTTGCTGTTGTTCTTGATTTTCTGGCACCTTTGGAAGTTCATTTTCTTCAATTTCATCAAGTATTGTGTACTCTGTGTTTTCCTTTTCCTATTGCTTTCCCTACAACTGATCTTTATACATGACCTTTTCATTGAATATGACATCTCTACTCCTAATGATTTTGTGATTTTCATAATCCCATAAGCGATAACCAAAATCATCAACCCCATATCTAATAAAGATATATTTCTTGGATTTAGCTTCAAGCTTTGTTCTATTTTCTTTATCAATATGGAAAAATGCTTCACAACCAAACGTTCTCAGAAATGAGTAGTTTACCTTTTTACCTTTCCATGACTCCTCTGGAATACCACCATCCAAAGCACTTGAAGGCCCTTTGTTTATTAAATAAACAACAGTATTTACAGCATCTACCCAAAACTGTAAGGGAAACCCTGCATGCAATCTCATACACCTTGCATGCTCCATGATCGTTCGATTCATTATTTCTGACACACCATTTTCTTATGGTGTTCTTGGGACTGTCTTCTCTCTACGAATCCCATGGTATGAACAGTAACTATCAAACTCCTTTCCGCAGTACTCACCTCCATTATCAAATCTGAGACAGTTCAACCTTTTTTCTGTCTCATTCTCGACCAAAGCTTTCCACTTGTTAAAAGTAGCAAACACATCAAATTTATGTCTAATGCAATAAACCTATGTTTTTCTAGTTGCATCATCAATAAATGTAACATAATAATGAGATCCACCAAGAGATTGTACTTGATCCGGTCCCCATACATATGTATGCACAAGCTCAAAATTTTCATTCTTCTTTTGTTTCCCAACGCTGAGAAATCTGACTCTCTTCTATTTTCCATAAACACAATTCTCACAGAATTCCAAACTCACCTGCTTCAAATCTGGCAGCAACTTCCTTGAGTGGAGGATCTGCATCCCCTTCTCACTCATGTGGCCAAGCCTATGATGCCACAATGTTGTATTTGTTCCTATGGAAGCTAAAGAGATAGAATGGTCAGTATTATAAGGACATAAATACAACGTACCTAACCTGTCTCATTTTGCTATCACCATTGATCCTTTAGTGATCTTCCACCACGTTTCTCCAAATGTAGATAGACAGCCTCCATCTCCCAACTGCCATGTTGAGATCAGATTTCTGTTCATAGCAGGAATATGTCTAACATCTTTCAACAGCCAATCAGTTCCATTTTTAAATTGTATCCATACCTCACCCATTCCAACAATTTTACATGGCTCATCATCACCCAATAAAACATTTCCAAAATCGCCTAGAACATAATCATGAAAATATTTCCTATGGGGTGTAGCATGACATGAATCCCTTGAATCTACTACCCAATAAACACTAGTATTATCTAATGCAAGAATCAAAGCATCTTGTAACACATCACCTGCTACATTTTCTTCCTAGGTAGTTTCCTGCTATCCATCTCCTTTCTTCTTTAGAGATCTGCATTCTTTCTTCAGATGTCCTTTCTTTCCATAGTTTTGGCACTCTATTTTTTCCAGTCTGGACTTGGATCTTCCCATTTTAGACTTGCCATGATTACCTTGGCTCTTTCCTTTCTCCCCTTGTCTTCCCCTACTCTCCATGGTCAACGCATTACCTGATGTCTCACATGTGATTTTTCTTCGAATTTCCTCACTAATAATAACACCAATAACATCATCAACTTTCAAGGTGTTTGAACCAAAGATAGAGTTACTTACATCCATGACCAATCTATTCTAGATTTATGGCAATGAACACAAGATTAGAAGAGCCCTAACCTCATCATCAAATTTCACACCTACTTAACTTAGTTGATTTGTAAGCGTATTAAATTTATTTAAATGATCAGTAATAGATCCACCTTCAAACATCTTCATATTAAATAAGCACTTCATTAGAAATACCTTGTTGGTGTTAATATTTAATATGCTAAGACAGAAAATAGCAGCATTACATTCCATTTCACAATAATAGCATATACAGGATCACTGAAGAAACAACAAGCATAGCATAAACACAAGAGACACAGATTTATCCTGGGAAACCCTCATGGGGTAGAAAACCCAGTAAAGCTTCCTCAATATAGATGACCAGCAATATACAAAGACGTAAACCAAAGATATGATCTCCTCCTCCACCATAGCAGACCTCTCCTCCACAAGTGCGCCTCTCTCTCAAGTGTGTGTGTGTGTCAAATGAGGAACACACCTCCTCTATTTATACACTACTTTGACATATCTTTTACACAAGTACACGTAGGCTCGTATTTAACCAATGGGTTAAATACCTCACTACAACTGACTGGGATGACCCCTCTAGGGTGGTCTAATAACCCTTTGACCCACATAACACATACAGGGGCCGACCCCCACTGGGGAAGTCTAATAACCCAAGTTACCACATTCCGATGGAGGAATAAACATCTCCGGATATACAATAAGATCTTCACGGAGGAATGAAACATCTCCGGAATAATAAAGTACAAATATAATATTCTTTGAAGTTACAATATCTCAACACTCCCCCTTAACGAGAAGGATATTATAACAGCATCTGCACGAGCAAGGAGTCATCAAAATCATACATGATACATCAATAAATCATTGGAAGCTTTCTCAACATCATCAGTAACTCAAGCAGTTACTGGAACATCTTCAATACTGGAACATCAACATCTTCAGTACTGAGTCTTTATCTTCTGCAGCACTCGAACAACTACAGCAACATCAACATCTGGATCCTCACGATCATCAGCATCATCATCTCACGATCATCAGCATCGTCATCACACGATCATCAACATCGTCATCAGCATCGTCATCACACGATCATCAGCATCGTCATCACACGATCATCAGCATCGTCATCACATGATCATCAGCATCGTCATCACACGATCATCAGCATCGTCATCACACGATCATCAGCATCGTCATCACATGATCATCAGCATCATCATCACACGATCAGCAACATCGTCATCTAGATCATCACGATCAGCAGCATTGTCATCTAGATCATCACGATCAGCAGCATCGTCATCTAGATCATCACGATCAACAACATCGTCATCTAGATCATAACGATCAACAACATCGTCATCTAGATCATCACGATCAACAACATCATCAATACAAGTATAAATATCATTAATACAAGTATCCTCATCAATACAAGTATACACATCATCAATACAAGTATCCTCATCAATACAAGTATACACATCATCAATACAAGTATCCTCATCAATACAAGTATACACATCATGAATACAAGTATCCTCATCAATACAAGTATACATATCATCAATACAAGTATCCTCATCAATACAAGTATACACATCATCAATACAATTATCCTCATCAATACAAGTATACACATCATCAGCATACCCTACAACACACAAGATCCAATTACGGGATGATCAATCCCTCTCACTTTAGGACATAGGTCCAAGGATGATACAATCCTGATCCGCTTACGGGATGATCAGTCCCTCTCGGTTTAAGACAACTCTCATGTCTATGGATGATGTAATCCAGATCAACTTACAGGATGATCAATCCTTATCACTTTAATACACCTCACCATGTCTAGGGACGAGGCAATCCCAATCTAATTACAGGATGATTAGTCCTTATCACTTTAAGACATCTCACCATGTCTAGGGACGAGACAATCCCAATCTATTTACAGCATGATTAGTCCTTATCACTTTAAGACATCTCACCATGTCTAGGGACGAGGAAATCCCAATCTATTTACAGGATGATTAGTCCTTATCACTTTAAGACATCTCACCATGTCTAGGGACGAGGCAATCCCAATCTATTTACAGGATGATTAGTCCTTATCACTTTAAGACATCTCACCATGTCTAGGGACGAGGCAATCTCAATATATTTACAGGATGATTAGTCCTTATCACTTTAATACATCTCACCATGTCTAAGGACGAGGCAATCCCAATCTATTTACAGGATGATTAGTCCTTATCACTTTAAGACATCTCACCATGTCTAGGGACGAGGCAATCCCAATCTATTTACAGGATGATTAGTCCTTATCACTTTAAGACATCTCACCATGTCTAGGGACGAGGCAATCCCAATCTATTTACAGGATGATTAGTCCACTCAATCTCATTTAGGACTATCCTTCCTTTCGAATTACTGGATTTACTATCCAAGGATGATTTAATCCATTCAATTCATTTAGGACTATCCTTCCTTTCGGAATTACTGGATTTACTGTCCAAGGATGATTTAATCCACTCAATTCATTTAGGACTATCCTTCCTTTCGGAATTACTGGATTTACTATCCAAGGATGATTTAATCCACTCAATTCATTTAGGACTATCCTTCCTTTCGAAATTACTGGATTTACTGTCCAAGTATGATTTAATCCACTCAATTCATTTAGGACTATCCTTCCTTTCGGAATTATTGGATTTATTGTCCAAGGATGATTTAATCCACTCAATTCATTTAGGCATTAGAGAGATTTTGAGGTCAAAAAATGGCCTCCTAAGAGATGTACTACAAAAATATGAGATATATTAAAATATTATGAATTGGGGGTTTTATGGGGTAGGTATATATGACAAGTCACCTCCCACACTATTTTCTATGCACAATATAAATAACCATGGTTGAGTTGCTTTTCAAAATTCACTAGAAATAAAATTAATAAAATAAGTCTACATTGATGTGACTAAGATTCATTGTAAATTCTCAAAAATTTATTGTCCTTTAGCATTTATTTGTCTTGAACTTACAAATGAAATTATATAATAAAAAATATTTTTAAGAGCTATTTTTTAAATTTTATGTTGACTTTTTATATTTAGTACTTTTCTCATGAATTTAATATAATGTAATTTAATTGAGAATTTATTTACATGTAAAATGCTAATAATATTATTATAATCTACATTGCATTATTATTATTATTATTATTATTATTTATTAAATCTATTATTATTCTTTATTAGTTTGACATTATGTTATTAAATAGAATGGAGTGAATATATAATTTAAAATTAAAAACATAAAAATGATAATATATTATTTAATAAAAAAATGTGAAAGGACTTTCTTTATGAATTAATAGTACTTCACTTGAAAATGACAATAATATTATTTTATGAGAAAGTGTGAAAAGACATTCATTATGAGTACTTTACTTGAAAATGACAATAATATTATTTTATGAAAAGACTATCATTATGAGTACTTTACTTTATGACTTAAAAGTACTTACACCACTACCTTGGTTAACTATGTGTTTTCATCCACCATAGAAAATTTGACAAATAAGCATTCTTAACTCATGCAATGCCACCTCACCAAGGGGGATGATGTCATCTACTAGAATGTGATTGGTTGTTTTTTATAGTACATTTTCTTTGTTTTGAGGCCATTTTTTGACCTCAAAATTTCTCTAATGGACTATCCTTCCTTTCGGAATTACTAGATTTACTGTCCAAGGATGATTTAATCCACTCAATTCATTTAGGACTATCCTTCCTTTGGGAATTACTGGATTTACTGTCCAAGGATGATTTAATCCACTCAATTCATTTAGGACTATCCTTCCTTTCGGAATTACTGGATTTACTGTCCAAGGATGATTTAATCCACAACCGTACATTTAGGACCACGTCCAAGGATGACTCAATCCTCAACCGTACATTTAGGACCACGTCCAAGGATGACTCAATCCTCAACCGTACATTTAGGACCATGTCCAAGGATTACTTAATCCTCCACCGTACATTTAGGACCACGTCCAAGGATGACTTAATCCTCCACCGTACATTTAGGACTACGTCCAAGGATGACTTAATCCTCAACCGTACATTTAGGACTACGTCCAAGGATGACTTAATCCTCAACCGTACATTTAGGACCACGTCCAAGGATGACTTAATCCTCCACCGTACATTTAGGACCACGTCCAAGGATGACTTAATCCTTAACCGTACATTTAGGACCACGTCCAAGGATGACTTAATCCTCAACCGTACATTTAGGACCACGTCCAAGGATGACTTCAACCGTACATTTAGGACTACGTCCAAGGATGACTTAATCCTCAACCGTCCACCAAGGACTTCATTCTCGAAGACATACGTCTACGGCTCTTCTTTCGGATTGAAGTCCAGGGATGATCCAATCCCCTCACATGTTCACCAAGAACTTCATTCACGAAGACATACGTCTACGGCTCTTCTTTCGGACTGAAGTCCAGGGGTGATCCAATCCCCTCACATGTTCACCAAGAACTTCATTCTCTAAGACATACATCTATGGCTCTTCTTTCGGACTGAAGTCCAGGGATGATCCAATCCCCTCACATTTTCACCAAGAACTTCATTCTCGAAGACATACGTCTACGGCTCTTCTTTCGGACTGAAGTTCAGGGATGATCCAATCCTCTCATGTCCACCAAGGACTTCATTTTCGAAGACATACATCTACGGCTCTCTTTAGAACAAGTGTTCAAGGATGATACAATCCCTCTTCTTTCTCGGAGACACTTGTCTACGGCTCACTTTAGAACTTGTGTTCAAGGATGATGCAATCCTCACATGTATTCTCATCAATTACTATCGATCCTGGGAACCCATACAGAACCTGATTCACACTTCTTCTTTAATTACACCATTAAGAGAATGGTCTTATCTAGCCACTTGGAGCAAACATCTCATCATGATTCTCTTCTTCTTTCTAAGAGAATCTTCTAGCCACAAGCCTTCTATAGTGTGTTTGATTTGAAAATCTTTTTTTTTTTTTTGTTTAACATCCATCGCTTGTTCAGTGTTCATCATTCATCATGATCTTTCCTACAAATCAAAATTAAGTACATGATTAGTAATACTTCATAATCATCAAATCATATTGACATGATAACCTATTATGCATACAGATATCATTTACATAGTTATGCAACTATTTTGACCAATACTTTGGCACAACACTTTCCCATATCCTGTATGCATACAGTGGCTATCTAGATGCCTTCCATCTCTACCAGAACATACTATCGAGAGTGTGCACAGATCTCAGCATGTCAGCAAAGAGGTTTCATTCTAGACAATCAACAACGGAATGTTTGTCCAACTTATCAATCATATGCATATTAGTAGTATACTGTTCAATGCTCTATGAATGTTTACACTCAGCATGATATATTCTAGGAATACAAATATGCATACAAGCAATATCATTTACTATTTCAAATAACAACTCAAATACTTATCTTTTATGTTTGTGTGGTTGCCTCCTGCTTGATCTTCTATATGTCTTTTGAACTTGTATTCATTCTGTACCACTGTGCATGCTCAAGTGTGCACTAGTGTCATCCTCATGATCTCATACACAAACATACGTTCATTAGTATATTCTCCAAACATTCTAATTCTAAATAATCTTGAATATGTATAGTCATGATCATTAGTATTCAGGGTTTCAAGGAAGTCTTCTTTTACTCATGCATATTCTTGTTTGATCATAGTACTCTTCTGGTTAATTAAATCATCAAGACAAGAGACATAATATGCATAAACCCTTGATTACTAACTTTATGAATAAGCATAACCAATCATACCAAGTATACCTATATAAGGGATCCTAACACAAGGTAAGATTCTAACTTGACATAAGAAAACATATCTGGATTAGTTATGTACAACATACCTAAACAATCTCTTCAATGATTTATAGATCCTGAGCTAGAACATGCATGTCTCATAGGTTAAGCATAATATAACAAAGTCATACATACCTCGTAAGTAGAACAAATATTATGGATGAGTCTTTGTCTTCATGTTGTCATGGTCATGGAACTTGATTTGTCTTTTGTGATGTACCTGTATCTTGTTAGCAGACAACATCAACCTCACACAACACCATAATGCATTAGTACAATCATATAGACCTAATCAATGAATGTCTTCGATCATTCACATGCATTCATACTGTTACTAGGGTGATAAGACAATTCTAACAATAATCAAGATTGTACTAATAAATAATATGAATACAAACACATTATGAACTTAATCAAGAATCATATTTCAAGACATACCTGAACCTCCTTAAGTCATACCTGTCGAGACTTCTTGTAGTCTTCTTATGTAAGGCCTTAGCCTCAACTCCCCCTGAAACTTGATTTGGAGCTTGATTAGGGCTTGCTAGAGAAACCCTAAAAATTCAATCTTTGACTTTCATGCTTCTGAATGGATGGAAGGATGTGTCTTGCTGAGTTGATCAAACTAGCATACTTCACTTTTGAAATCTCCAAAATTTGACCCCTCAAAATTGCCTTCGAAACTTCTGGATCTTCTAGACAGGAACCCGAACTAGGGTTTGATGAAGCCCACCCTTCTGTCCAATCAAAAGGTTCAATCCAAGGCCCTAAACTCTTATTTTTCTGAGGAGCTTCCAGCCGTGATTACAGACTTCAAAAATTCCAACTTTTGCTGAAGCCCTAATTTTCCATCTTTCTGATCAAAATCCCGAACTAGGGTTTGATCAAGCCCGGTGTTCTACCCAACCACAAAATTCGATCTTGGTCTCTAAATTTTGATTTTCCTGAGTAGCATTCAGCCGTGGACTCCGATTCCAAAAATTCTAACTTTCTCCGAAACCCTAAATTCCGGAAGCCATGAATAAAGGTGCTCCAAAAATAATTCTGTTTTGACAGAAATATGCACCTGATTGTTTCTGCTATAACTCTAAAAATTTTGCTCCACAGGGTCTGAAAACTTTTTCTGCAGTAGCCTGACCTGTCATCTTTCCATCCTGACAGGTCTGACCTCAATTGGATTTTCTAAGAGAGAGTTATGCCAAGTGTCGCAACGTGACATGTTTATGGGATAAAACAGGAGAGCGAACTTGTACGGCATGCCACGTGTCACTGTTTGAACTTCGGCCTCTGAAAACTTTTCCTGAGATAGCTTTCCCTGTTATCTTTCTATCCTGATAGGTCTGACCTCAATTGGAATCTCTGAGAGAGAGTTATTCCAAGTGTCGCAACGTGACCTGTTTATGGGATAAAATAGGATATCGAACTTGTACGGCATGCCACGTGTCACTGGTTCACCTTCAGCCTCTGAAACCGTTTCCTGAGATAGTACAGTCTGTGTAATACCTGTAAATTTTTACGAAATTTCATTTGGAGCTTCCTAGCCCAAGTTATGACCTTTTTGCCAAGGTTACCTGATTTTGACTGAGATATGGAAGAGGCAGAAACCCTAACTTGTACTGATCATAACTCATAAAGTACAACGAATCTGAGGGTGCCCTTTGGACACAAGGTACCTGGGGATGTTATCTTCGACCTGTAAACTTTTCAGACCCTGAAACTTCGCATAAATGGATTTATAGCGAAATTTTCACGATGACTGGTTGTTGCTATGTAAAACCCTAACCTTCAAATTTTCGTAAGTAAAGCAAGTGTCGTAAGTGCCATACCTTGCCTTCCTTTAGGTTAGATCTGATTCCATGTTAATATTTAATATGCTAAGACAGAAAATAGCAGCATTACATTCCATTTCACAATAATAGCATATACAGGATCACTGAAGAAACAACAAGCATAGCATAAACACAAGAGACACAGATTTATCCTGGGAAACCCTCATGGGGTAGAAAACCCAGTAAAGCTTCCTCAGTATAGATGACCAGCAATATACAAAGATGCAAACCAAAGATATGATCTCCTCCTCCACCATAGCAGACCTCTCCTCCACAAGTGTGCCTCTCTCTCAAGTGTGTGTGTGTGTCAAATGAGGAACACACCTCCTCTATTTATACACTACTTTGACATATCTTTTACACAAGTACACGTAGGCTCGTATTTAACCAATGGGTTAAATACCCCACTACAACTGACTGGGCCGACCCCTCTAGGGTGGTCTAATAACCCTTTGACCCACATAACACATACAGGGGCCGACCCCCACTGGGGAAGTCTAATAACCCGAGTTACCACATTCCGACGGAGGAATAAACATCTCCGGATATACAATAAGATATTCACGGAGGAATGAAACATCTCCAGAATAATAAAGTACAAATATAATATTCTTTGAAGTTACAATATCTCAACAGTTGGAGGCTGAGGTTTTTTCATACAGCTTACCCAATGCGCTCATCAAACCCTCCGTTGTCTTTTCTTTTGAGATATTGAAAGCCACCGACGAATCCAAGGACAACCGTATTGTTCCCAGTGCCTTTCTGTCAAGAACCTCCCATTCTTCGTCTTTCATAGTCGTCGGCTGCTTTGCTATTCCTCCCAATGGTAGGAATAGATCCTTCTGGTACAAATATTCCTCCATTTGCATCTTCCAGAACTGAAAGTTTTGGCCATTAAACTTCTCGACCTTAAACTGTCCTTCTTCCGCCATTGCTCCCACTCGAACCAGAAACCCTATTTTCCCGTGGGTTTATCTGCCAAATAGACCTTCGGCTCTAATACCAATTGTTAGAAAACAGAATTACAGAGCAATAACAATAAACAGAAATGCAAATATAATCACACATACACATTACAAGAGAGACACCAATATATCATGGTTCACCCAAGATGGGATACGTCCACACTAAAATTGCCAGTCCTTATTATTATACCATCCAGCAAAGTGAAGGGATACAACCTGCAGCACAGTCGCTGCACTTCCTCTTCACTGTCTCACAGTCTCTCTTCACGATCTCAGAGATATTTACAATGCATAAAACCTAATACATTAACCCTAGTCGTATTACAATGTATTTCTTATAAAGGGGAAATACAATGGGAAAATACCACGGGTTACCCAAAACCATGGGCCCGTAAACTGTTGGCAAAACAACCCCAAAAACATTTCCCCATACACTCATTCCCCGAACCCCAAGGTTGGGGAAGAAGTGTATAGTCCTCTAGGGTGCATGGCTGAGACAATATCATCTATGAGACTGGAAGATATAGCTCCACAACCAACAGAGGATTCATCTAATCACAGAACTACCAGATCTCTGTATCATGCCAACCTTGCATTATGCCATCTACCTCTTCCTGAGAGGCGTTGCATGATGGTGGGGTTCAATCTGCAATCCATTGGGAAGACTCATCATGATCCATTTGTTCCAGTAGCAGAAATGTTTCCTGAAAGACTTGCTTTTACCAATACATCTTATACATAGTGGGAAGCACATCAGAAGACCAGATCTAGATCTAGCACCTGTATTAGCATCCTACAGAGGATCAGCTTGTCAATTTTTTTGCAAAATTTTTCACAGAGGAAAGCTTCTTCCTTCTCTTCTTAGTATGATGGTTCTTTGAGTTATTTGTTGTTCATTTGAGGGGGGGTATTTTTCCCCATGAGGTTTTCCCCATTTCCTCGATTTATGGACAGTTCTTATTTTTTTATTATCATTTACTTGATTGTATGGGTGACCTTTGGTCCTAGTTACCAGGGCCCGGGATGGATTAAGGGGGGGGGTGTTGGGATATTCCTATACTCCATTCTAGTCCTAACAACATTTTCCATTTTTGCATGCAATAATGAAATTGCATGCATCCCAAACATCACCATAGTGTCCTCCAGCACCTAGTCCCCATTTTGCTAGCCCCGGCAGTTTCTTTCTGATCATTTCTAGCCCTCTCAATGCATGATGTGCCCTCCTTTCACCTACCACATGTGAAAGGCACCCTTCTTCACCTACCACCAGTGACACACTCAGTTAGTTGAGTAATTTGTGGATCTTTCCTTGATTTAAGTCTGGATTGACTCCTTAACTTACTATAACACTCTGGTGGACCTCTAGAGAGCCTAGATTGACTATTTTGACTCTAGTCAACTCCTCATGACTTCAGTTAGCTCCTCATGCGCCCTCCATCAGTGCTCCATGCATCAGTTACACCTAATGCACCCAGTTAGACTCAGTGTGACATATGGTTGATGGTTACTTGTGCTTTGATGACACCCCACTGATCGGTTGATCACCTCATTCAGGATAATTTGAATTACACCATTGGTATTCGAATTCTTCCCATTGTAGCATTATTTTTTATTATACAGATGAATGAAACATGTGTGATTATTCTGCTCCTATCTGAATTCTATTGCATCTATGTTTTGCTGCCATTCTTCTTCTATTTTTTGAAATTCTTTCTTGTGAGGTACACATTAGCTCTTGGATCTGCTGTCAGGATTTTCACAGTTTGTTCATCACGTATATTCTTTTCTTAACATGTCTTCAAGTATTTGGTTAGTTCCTTTCGTCTTCCCATTTGTTTGCGGATGGTATGCGGTACTAAAATTTAATTTTGTTTCTAGCCCTTGAAATAATGCTTTCCAAAAATTGCTAGCAAATTTTGAATCTCTATCTAATATCACCACTTTTGGAATTCCATGCAATCTAAATATTTCCTTCATAAAAATGTCACCAATATTAACATCTTTAAAAGTATACTTAACCGGAATGAAATGTGCAACTTTACTTAGTTTATCAACTACTACCATAATTGAATCATGTTGTTTGTTATTTTTAGGTAATCCGATTATGAAGTCCATACTTATTACGTCCCACTTCCATTCTGGAATGGGAAAGGGTTGCAACAACCCAGCTGGATGTTTATGTTCAATTTTCACATGCTGGCATTCTAGAAATCTGGCTAGATAGTCGGCAACATATTTCTTCATGTTAGGCCAATAATATTCCTTCTTTAAAGTTGTTAACATTTTCTGGTACCCAGGATGGCCGGACTAAGGTTTCTTATGAGTTTCATTTAGGATTAACTTTTTTACTTCTTCTGAATTGGGTAACATATATTTGGTTCTTATATTTAAGCAAGTTGTCAGTCCCGACACTAAAGTCGGTTGGTTCGTTCTCAGTAACACTTCTTTTCCATTTTTATTTAGTTTTCAAATACTCTTCATCATTTTCGGCAGCATTATTTATTATGTTCTCCAAGTCTGTTTTATAACTGCTCATCGCAGTATAAATATGGAAATTTACATTCCTACTCAAAGCATTGGCAATTTTATTTTCTTTCCCCTTAATGTGTTTAATTTCAAAGTCATACTCGCTCAAGAAGGCCAACCACCTTGCTTGTCGAGCATTGATATTTTGTTGATCGAAGAAATATTTTAAGCTTATGTTGTCAAGTTTTAGAATGAATCTTTTCCCAATTAGATAGTGCCGCCACATTCTCAAAGCGTGAATTATGGCTTCCAACTCTATGTCATGAGCCGCATAGTTCTTTTCATGTTGCTTAAGTTTTTTGGATTCGTAGCTTATTACATGGTCTTCTTGTAATAATACCCCACCTCGCCCTTCTAGACATGCATCCGTACAAACCAAAAAGTCTTTGTAGGGATCAGCTATTTTTAGAATGGGTGCGGTGGTAAGTAAGTGTTTTAACTTTTCAAAGCTTTCTTGACACTTAGTTGTCCAATTAAATTTTATCCCTTTCTTTTGGAGTGAGGTTATAGGATATGCAATTTTCAAAAATCCCTCGATAAATCTACGGTAATAACCCGTGATCCCCATGAAGGATCTAATGCCCGTCACATCCCTTGGGACTGGCCAATCTATGATTGCTTTTATTTTTTCTGGGTCTACCGCAATTCCATCTTTCGAAATTACATGTCCTAGATATTGTACTCTATCTTGATAAAAGTCACATTTACTAAACTTCGCATAGATTTTGTGTTCTCTTAAAGTTTGTAGGACCAGTCTTAGGTGTTCTTCGTGTTCTTCTTCACTGTTAGAGTAAATTAAGATGTCATCTATAAAGAAGATGAAAAATTTGTCCAAACATTTGTGTAACACACTTTTCATTAAACACATAAACATTGTCAGGGCATTGGTCAAATCAAATGGTATGACCATGAACTCATAGTGCCCATAACGTGTTCTGAAAGCAGTTTTATAAACATCTTCATCCTTTATTCTTATTTGATGGTATCCAGTTCTTGAATCAATTTTAGAAAACATTGTCGCTCCTCGCACTTGATCGAATAGATCATCTATGCGAGGGAGTGGGTATCGATTTTTAATGGTCATATTGTTTAATTGACAATAGTCAATACACAACCTCAGTGTGCCATCTTTCTTTTTCACAAAAAGCATTGGTGCTCCCCACGAGGACACACTCGGTCTAATGTAGTGTTTATCAATTAACTCTTGCAATTGCATTTTTATTTCTATTAGTTCAGGTTGATTCATTCGATAAGGGGCCTCAGAGGAAGGTACCACACCAGGTACCAACTCGATAGTGAAATCGATATCTCTCCTTGGAGGTAATCCAGGAACTTCGTCTGGAAACACATTAAATTCTTGTAGGATAGAGTAATTTTGTAGATTAGGTTTATTTTTTTCATTAAAGGTTTCTGTAATATACACAACAAAAATTTTACAACCTTTTCTAGCACACTTCTTAAGTTGTAATGCAGATACTTTTCTAATTGTACCTTTCTTTGGCATGCCTCTAACAATTCTAAGATTACCAAATTCATCAATGCAAGTAAAACTTTTGTCATAACAATTTAAAATTACTCTATGTTTTTCAAGCCAATCCATGCCAATCAAAATATCGTATGATCCTAGGCGTAATATGTTCAAATCAGTTTTTGTAACATAATCATGCATCTTAAATTCACATGTGGAAATAAAACTTGGCACTTTTCTTTTTGTGCCTGTGGCTAATTGAACTAACCAGGATTTTTGAAATTCATGTTTCTTCAATTTACATGCATCTACATTTTAAAGGTTCTCTTTTTATTTCTTCATTTTTCTTATACCCAGTGTTATATTTAAATTCAGGTTTGGATGGTTGACTTCTGTTAAAATTGTTTTTGGGGAAATTTCTATTCTTATTAATGGGTTTAAATTCTCTTCTTTTAAAATCTTGTCCCTCCCGTTTCTTAAAGGTTTTTGGATTATCTTGTCTATGCTTAGCTTGGTCATAAGCTAGTTTAGATTTTCTCATTGCTTCATAAAGTGTTTTAGGGTTATCAAATTCTAGTCTATCTTTATAGAAGTTAGGCAGACAACCAACGAACCTTTGTATTTTTGGCTTTTCTTCAGTGAGGTAGGGTACATATCTTAACAAGGACAGGAATTTAATGCATAGATCATGCATCGACATTTTCCCTAACCTTAGTTCATAAAATTCTTTAGACTTACCCTCATAATAATATTCAGATAGATACTCTTTTTTAAACATCTTTTTAAACCAACACCGAGTAACTTTGCGATTATTAATCCGTTTATCTTTCTTTAGGTGTTTCCACCAAATTTCAGCCTTCCCAACCAAGTTAAAGATATCCATTTTTGCTTTCATTGAATTAGAGTAGTTATACATGGTGAAATACTTTTTCATACCAGATAGCCATGCTTCGGCTTCCTCTCCTTTCTTGATTTCCCCATTAAAGATAGGAGGTTTAATCTTTTTAAATTCACCGGATATCACATCCCTACGTCTCTTTTTCGTTCCTTGTCTATGCTCATCATCGTTGCTAGAGTCATCCAACTCACTGCTAGCGGAGCTATCATCGGAAAAGGTTTCGGATGAAGAATGCATTTTTTTTTATTTTTGTATTTTCTTTTTATCCCCACGTGATCCGTGTCTTTAGAAAATTCAGTTAATTTTTGTAATAGAGCTTCATTTACATCATCTTGTGTCTGCATTACCCATTCATGTTCCAGTTTAAACATTTGTAAGTCATTTTGAAGTTCTCTTACAATTTGCAGAATTTCCTCTTGATTATCATTCATCATTTTATTATGTTGTTCTTTTTCAGTTAGTTCGACATAAATGGGAGTGGAAGATATTTCTTCGGCCATTTCTCAATAATAAGAACTTAATCACAATCTAAACAAAAGAAAACACAATTATCACTTGGTCAGAAATTTATATAATATAAATAAACGTCAACAATGAGCTCCATTAGGTCCTAGTGTAGGAACCTAGGGCTCTGATATCATAATGTCATAATACTAGGATTATTACCATGCTAGTTGGTAATTTATAAAGTTTTAACCTTTACATCCTAACTTTACCAAAGCAATAGCTCAAGTTCATCATATTCATAATTTATTTATGAAAAAGTAAATCAAAACAAAACTTACTACTTCATTTTCCAACCAACTTTGCGCCACACTTGAGTAGAATACTATGATAATAATAAATCTTCATTTTGTCTTATTTTGGTTTTTGCAATTTTTCTCATATATAGCTCATTAAGTCTAACACATTGCTTCCTATCTACTACGCCAACCAAGGTCATATATAAATTCCATATATCTTTATATGTGGTAATATATCTATATTACCCCATATAAATTTAAGCATATATGTACGAATTTAATACCTTCCAAAGGTTTACATACAACTTATAAAATAACTTTAAGCTAAAACTTAATCTAAAGGTTTACACACATATTATATAATAACTTTAAACTAAAACTCATCTTGCTTATGAAAGTTAAATTAGGCTAAGGAAATACTATTATCTTTAAAAAAAAGTTAAGTTACAAAATGGTTACTATGGTCTTAAAAAAGAGTTAAGTTACAGGATTGTGGTTTCAAGTTCAAAGAGTGGATCTAAGTCCCCAATGACCTCACGGGTCAACAAAAGTGTTCTAAGACGTTACATTACAATGTTAGGTGGTAAAAATGCAATATGATTAAAGAAAATAAATGTTTATATATATAAATTTTATGAAATAAACACGTTTTTACAACTTATTTTCTACTTAATTTTAATATTAAAAGAAATTCAATCTTCTTCTTCCATTTCCATTTTTAATTCATTTGATGATATCACAAAACACTCATTTTAAAATACAAAAACATAACTGAACATAAAATGTATGAAAAAACACAAAAATCATCCATAAATAAGAAAATTGTATGTATATATACAAGTAAGTACAATACTAATCTGGAACTGACTAAGCCAGTCAGCAAATAAACGTCCATTTTTCACCATTTTAACCTAATTTGGTTTCTCCAACACAAACAATGAATTCCTGCTTCTCAGAGACCTTATGATATAGAAACCGATGAGCCATTTGTATACAAGGTATTGAACTCGGAAGCATCTTCAGATCAGAAATATTTCTGATCGAGGAAGCTAAAAACCCCAAAACAATCATAAATGAACGCTGCATCGTCTGTGGTTGAAGGAATTAGCACCATTATTTCTATCAACATTCAATTGATCACACTTGACCCTCATATTGTAATGCCTGGACTTCCAGCTCCCTACCTTGAACCGAACTTGAGCATATAATTTCAGCTTCAATTCCAAGGTCCCGGCCGAATCCTCTAACTTCAGATCCCTGGCAACGTCCTCGCTCAATATCAGAGAGTGCGCTGTTAAAGTGGGCTGCAGAACCCTAACGTCCTTGTGGCCCTGATAGAATGGACCAAAATCCGCGCCTGCAATTCTTTGGTTGCCATAGTAAATGAACCCCTCCATCTTGTAGTAATATATGCCGATTCCGCCATTAGGGTTCCTCGTCGTGAGGTTCAGCTCCATCGTCGAATTCAGAAATCTATCTGTAAGACTCAGCTTCGGATAGGAGGCAGATTCTACATAGTATCTTGGCTTGTGGGGACGGAGCGCTAGCCATATTATAAATATAACAACACCAGCCACAATCAGAAGGCCTAGAATCGTTCTACACAAGCACGTTATCATGCCGCTGCGACGAGTGTTTTTTCTTGTCATTTTTTCGACGAGATCTCCATACAAAGATTTCTGGGACGCCATTGAAAAATATAATTCTCTACTTACAATATCAGCAACAGGAAATACTATAAAATCTGAAACAGTGAAGACTGCAATATACCGAGATACAAAGAGAAGATATTGGGCATGGATTGGAATCACTTAGATTTGTTTTTATAGATCTCTGGTTTCTACCTTGCTTTGGAGATGATGAAAGAATGTATTCCAAGAGTATGATAAGGGCAACCTTTAATCTTTTTCTTTTCCATCAATTCAACAATCAACAAGTCGCCATCAAATCATTTTGTTCACATTATAGTTGTAAAATGTTTCCTGTTTCTTGGTAGGGTTTGTTCCATGAAAGGATCCCTCTAGTTATATTTCCACTTTCGGATTCCTCTGCTTCACTGTAAGGTTTTGGGCTGAATTTATCTACAGTGGATAACGAGAATGTGCAAAGATTTGTTTGCTTTTCAGTGTACTTATAGTTTATTTCCATGAGTTTAACCAAAAGAAAATCGGTGGCCAAGTACGTTCAATGTTCTGCGTTGTGCTTTTCTTTGAAGATGGACTAGGGTTCATGACTTTTGATTATTTAAAGTGAATCAATTGAGTGTAAAAGTAGTTCTTCAAGTTGTCTCCGAGGTCTAAAGTTATTAATTTCCAATTAAAATTTATTGAGTTTAAAGTTAGATAATGTTTTTTTCCATATATCCTTTTTCATATATGGAAATGCTTTTACATATGGAAATCTAAATAAAATTAAAGGTGTCGGTCTCTTTTTAAAAAGTGTTTAGCATTGGAAAACACATCAAAATCAAAATAACAAATGTAGAGCCTTTTTCACGTGATATCATAGCTTTCAAACCAAGTATTGTACAAAAATTAAGAGTGTGATGACAACCTCGATTTGTAACCAAATGGAACCTTCTTTATCCAATTATGGAAGGTTTTATGGAAGGTTAGTTTGAATACGATAGTGAAAGTCTACCACTTTCATCAAGCAAAATACAGGAAATATAGGATGAATCTTAGAGTGGCTAGGTAGCTCCAATTTGTAAGCCTCATGACAAGACATTTGAGGATCTTATAGGACCCATAAAACTTGGAAGAAAGCTTCTAGTGGTGGTTGGCCTTAAGTGAGGTATGCTTATAGGGTTGTTGTAACACTTCAATTTTGACCTTTGGAATGTATCAAATTTGATTATGTAAATGATGTACAAATGTGAGGTAGTAAAGATTCCTAGTGTGGAGCTCAAGGTAAAGGTCTGACTAGTGAATGGATAGGCATGTATGATGTAAATATCCATGTTGGCTTATCACAATGATGTAATGCTATGTATATATTATGTTGGAAAAAAATAAAATGGTCCAATATGGTTTTGTAAAGAGCACTAGAGGGGCTATGATTCCACTAGAGGGGAAGAGGAAAGGGGACCTATGGGAAAGTAAATCTTCTTTTGCAAAGTGTCGGCCTTAGAATTCATCCATTTTCTACCATGTGCCTTAAATGAGCCATTTACCTCCTTTTCACTTATTAAATCCAATCATTGAATGCATACGTGAGGTTGGTGGGAAAGTCTTCTCGTGTAGTTATGGAAGCATGGGATGAATATACTTCTTATGATAATTGTAAGAGTCATTCATTTTATGATCAAAATTAATGTTAGTTGTCTTTTCACCCATAATTTTATTTCCATTTGACTCTATCACTCACTCTCCATGCATAGTTCATATACTATGTAGTTTCAAGTTGTTCTATCCATTGTCAATTACCAAACTGAGAAATTAACCAAAATTAGCACTATGAAGAGGAAATTGCAGGCTTTATAGTGAATGATGATTGTTATAGTTGAGCATAGAGGTTGGACAAGTTAGAAAACATTGGGAAACATTTACCCATTGTTTATTTATTGCTCTTTGGATGCTTGAGAAGACATGAATTGATGTTATGGGTAATTCTATGAAAGCATACAATATGGACTTTTTATGCACATGCTAATGAGTACTATAAGGGTTGGGTACTCTGAAATATTGTTCAGTAGAGAAAGAGTAGGCCTCCCTTGTGTTGTGTGATGCAATGGAAGAGAGTTACATAATTGGGATGGTTGAATGAGATTCATGTAGTGCTCCATGGTGAGCAGGCTAGCTAAGCATGAGAGAAAATGGGTTGGGTTGAGAGAGAATGAAGTGTGTATTTGTTTCCTTCACCCCGGTGGCCTCATAGCTTGGCTTGGGGGTGGTATCTATAGGTGATAATACCTACGGTTCAATGCAAAATCACTCTTATAGAGATACTTGCTTAGATCCTCTTCAATTAAAAGATTTAAGTATTCATTGTTGTTTATGAATATGCAAATCGTATTTTTTTCTTGCTATGAAAATTCGATTATTATGCATGTTGTGTGTGTGAATTGGTTGATATGCACTTGCACATGCATTCTCTCTAAATTATAGCTCTCGTGGGAGGTTAAATTAGTTTGGAATTCAAATAATGGTCTCCATGCGGTGGAATTTTAAATTATGGTAATCATAGCTACCCATCTTGTGGTCAGAATGATGAATGGGGATGTTATAGTTGTAGGTGGAGGAATACCTTATCCCCTTATGCAAAATGGTGTTCTAAAGGATGTTGATCATCATGTTTCTTCATCCTATTTTGATCCATTACCATGTTATCCTTGAGAGTGCAAAGAAAGTTGGCTAGGGTTGTGAGTGTTTTCTTGACCTCATTTACCATAGAAATGCCTAGAAAGTAGGATGGTAGTGAGGGCTTTTTTTTCCATTGAAAAATTCAAAGGGAGGAATTCAAGTGGCAACATAATCTATCTTATACCACCATTGTGTCAGAGGTAACCATTGGGCCCATTGGGATTGCCAGTGCCACTCTGAAGTAAAGCATCTCAAGTACACTTCTAGGCACTTGTTGACAACTTTAGTTATGGAAGCATGGGATAAATATACTTTGATTACAATCATAATATGAGTCTTTCCCTTTATAGTCAGAAGTGATGTTAGTTTTTTTTTCACTAATTCTCTCATCTCCATTGGAGTCTATCACTCATTTTGCATGCAGAATTCATACAATACATAGCGTTCATGTTGTATTCTCCATTGCTAATAACTAGATTGTAAAATTAACCATAAATTAGCACTGTGAAGAGGAAAATTACAAGCATTAGAGGGAATATAATGGTTGTAAGTGAGCATATAGGTTGGGAAAGATAGGAAACATTTACCCACTAGATATGTTTTGCTCCTTGGATGCTTGAGAATCCATGAATTGATCTTGTAGACAATATTTTGAAAGCACACAATAGGTTGGACTCTTTTTGCACACACTGGACAGCATTGTAAGGGTGGGGTACTCTGAGGTATTGTTGAGTTGAGAAAGTGTAGGCCTTCCTTGTGTTGTGTGGGGCAGTTGAAGAGAGTTCAATGGACGAGCTGGTTGAATAAGATGATTGTATTGCTTAGTGGTGGGTAGGTTGGCTAAGCATGAGAGAAAATGGGTTGGGATGAGAGAGAGTGAAACATGTAGGTGTTTCCTTCACCCTGCTAGCCTCGTAGCCTAACTTGGGGGTGGTATCTATAGGTGATACCTATAGTTTGGTGGAAACTCATTCTTACACAACCAAATGCTTGGATCTTCTTCTTTTAAAAGATAAATATTCATCGTTGTCTATGAATATGCAATGATTATATATGCTTCCTATTATGAATATGCTTGTTTATGCATTCAATGTGTGTGTGAATATAGTTTTAATTCCACTGTGTTTTATACTCATGCACCTACACATGCATTTCTTAGTTTATTTCGCCCAAGGGAGGCTTAAATTAGTTCTGAATTCAAATAATGGACCCATGGGGCAAAATTTTGAAACATGAAATTCATAACTATCCCCTCCTATAATTAGAATGATAGATGGGGACGCTACATTTGGTGAGCCACTTTTGTTGTTAAGGGGAGGAAGTCCTTTGTTCCAGAAATTATTTCAATATACAATATCGGTTTTGATCTAAAAACATTTCCCAAGTAGGCATGGATTCTAGATGTCCATAGCATGCAATATGACCATCACCTCTTTTTCATAAGTTGATTTTTCCCAACTGACACCCATAGAGTTGTTTTCTAGTAAAAGCCAATGATCTACCTTCTTGCACGAGGGTTGCTCCAATGTATTTACTCGAGGCACAACATTCCAAAATAAATGTTTTGTGAAATCAGGAAAAGCAAGTACATGGAATGTTTGATTGTGCTCAATTTTTTATCTTGGTTAGTTTCCCCAAATAATGAATGTCTATTTCAAATCGTTTATAAAGATATAAAGAAAATTGTGTCCAAGCAATATAACCCTTATAATATTTATTGTGTTGTTACCACCATTATGGACCCGAATAAAAACACCCACTCAAAATTTCATCATATCCTTTGCGATGCCATGCAAGGAAAAGCAGTGTCCCATCTAAGTAACCCATTTTATGGGGCTATACCCATCGAATTTGGTGAAATCGAATTTAGGAAGTATGTGCCACATTTGAGTCTGCATCGAATCACCAACAAGTAGAGTGGAGTGAAGCATATTAGGATTGGATGATTCAACCCCTTCCTTATGGGAAGTTTGGTCTGGATCTAGGTATCCCGAAGATGATGAAGGAAAGAGTGCCATGAAGCGGTCCGTTTAGTCGAAAGTGACCCCAATTTGGTGTAATGTCCACATCCCTCAATCCAACCGGCAGAGGGGACATTAACTAAATCGGGGCCTCTAAATTTCACCCCATAACCACAATTATGAACTTATACATCTAAAATGCATGTGCAAACATGGAAATAAAAACACATTGCGAAAATAAAATTGATCCACACACACATAACATGCAATTCCAAACATATTTATCACAAGCATATAATTTAAAAATCATTGCACATCATATACATAAGAATGCTTATCTTTAAACAAAGAAGATCCAATCAACTCGTTGTGTAAGAGCAATTTTCCACCCAACCTTAGGAACATTTTTCAGCATATACTATTTATGCTGAGAGGCCACCCCCAAGATGGGCTACGAGGCCACCAGGGAAAAGGAAACACCTACAGGATTCTATCTCTCATCCCACAACCCATTCTACTCCTAGTGCTTAGCCAAAAACTAAACTAGAGCACTACAGGGGTCTCACTAAGCCATCACAGCCATGGCACTCCTTCCAACTACGCCACACAACACAAGGAAGGCATTTCCCTTCACTTATACATTGTTCCCTCAGTAAATCCAACCTTTAGAGTGCTCACAAGTATGTGCAGTAAGAGTCCAACCTGTTGTATGCTATTAGAGAACCTCCTGCAACATTAATCCATGGATTCTTAAGCATCCAAAAGTAGAAGAACTCCATGGGTAAAGGTTCCTAGATTTCCCAACCTCCATGCTCACTTACAGCCATATATTTTCCCTTCCAAAAACACAGCTCTGTCTCCAAATTTGAATTTTTGGTTCAAACATAGTTTGGTAATGGACATGAACAATAATGGAAAACTCTATGTAGTGTATAAAGACATGCATGAGAAGGTGATCAACAGAGTGTTGACTCCAAGGATATGAGGTAAGGAGAAATAACAACTGACATAGCTTCTGACCATAGAATAAATAGGACTACTGACAGCTGACATAACTGTCACAACACCTTGTTGCAGCTGCAACCTGATCCCCAAATTTTTTTATAAAATTGTAGGGCCCCTCCTTTATTTTTTTATTTTACTTAGAGTTTGTTTCATCTTGGATCTAATTTTTTTTTACACTTAGATTTTTTCTTGAAAGACAAAAGAAAAGGTATTTTCTTAGTCAGGAGAACTTTTGATTTTCCGCCGAAACGATCGGATCAGTTGCAAGTTTAACATTGAAACAATTAGGTTTGTTTTGGAGCAGAATCAAATGTTCTGCCTAAATAGTCGAAGGACAATCCGAAGTTGCACTGACGCGGTCGGAAGGGGTAATTTCCGCATCGCATTGCAGATTTCGGATTGCATTTTTGTATTTCTGACTTTCGAAAATCATTCTACATTCCTGCAACCCCTCATTCCCGCATAGAAATGCGGATTGTGGGGATGAAATTTGGTTATGTTCTAAAATCATTCCACATTCCCGCAATTCCGCATACCCTCATTCCCCCAATCTCGCGTCCCTGTATCGGATGGCGGATTGCAGAGAATGAAATTGGTTAGTTTTGAAAATTTGTTTCCGCATTTCCACACTCCCATGATTTTTCATTCCAGGGCCTAAGTATATTTTGCGTCGAAACCATCTTCATGGTCAAGTTTGAATTGATCACTTGCACTAAAGAAATTTCGCTCAAAATATTTCATCGACGCCAGATGAAAAACACCTCAAAAACATATCGGTGCCAAAGGAACTGGTTTGCGAAACAGAGTCACACCAAATTTTTTCACTATCAAATATCAAACTTCTCTGAAACATTTCGTTGCCCAAATAGATCGGCATGAAATTGAAAATAACACAGAAACGTGTCACTGCCAAAAGAAAAGTCCACCGACACAATTCTCTTTTGAAATTAAAAGTGCTCCGACACAATTCTCTTTTGAAATTAAAAGTGCTCCGACACATCATTTCAATAGATTATCATTGTAAAAGGAGAAATACACTGAAACGGGAAAAGGGACCTCATTTCACACGTATTGTTGAAATGCATTTAATGCTAGGTTTGGGTTGGTGTATATAAAGGTTTTAACCCCATTTTCACAAATATTATTTGTAACGGCATTTGCGGAGAACTCACCAGACGCTAAGGAATCTCGTTGGATTTGTTTTTTTTACCACCCGCACGCTACCAGGTAGGTGTCTCACATTCTTCTATCCATATTATGAAAGTATTTGCTTTACAACTGTGTCTTATTCATTTTCTTTTTCCCTATTTACAAACAACAATGAACCTCCAACCATATATGTATTTTTTTAGAATAAATAGAGCTCGCGGCCAACAATTTTGAGCAAGTGAGGACCGACCGACCATTGGCTGGCTAGTCTCGATACTCGTAGCTTTCCCTAGTTCTCCTTGTTAAATATCATTTAGGGAAGATCTTCCATGTCGAAGGGTATCTAACCCTAGGTGCCATAGGTTAACCTAGCCGGCTCATATGGAGACTTATACGTGGATGCTTAGATTTTAAAAACCATCCATGAAGTTAGGAAAGACGCATAGGGTTACGCGGCTTAGGTAGTAGCAATAACATTTTTTATTCTCTAAGATAGAATATCAGACTGTGTCTCTGGTGAAGATCTCACCTAGAAAACCCTCACCTAAAGAAATGTGGATTGGATGAAGTTGTTTGTTTTAGGGTTACCCTCGCCATTGGAAGTTGGATTGATATTTTATTGTTCCTTATTTAACAAGGTTTTAATTGAGACGACAAGTCAATCAGATAGTCTGCTTCAAGAATGGATTGGGAAGCTTTGAATAGTTAAGATGGCATTTGAAGGATTTTAGGGAATAAGAACCAAACACACTTGATGTCATGGAAGTATGATTCTTCTGTTTTGTAAAAACATTGACAAATCATACATTTGCAATGTATATCATGTTCATTATCATTTTTGCTTGAAAGTATTTTTTAACATTGTATTATTCTTGTACAGTGACACTTTATATATGTTCACCTCAGGACTCAGAGATGCAAAGAAGAGCTGCTAAACATAAGCCCAAGGTAGCAAAATCATATTCTTATATTAAGGTTGTTCCAGAAACCCCAATGGAAACCATGTATGAGGATACCAGAGCAGTGACCGAGAGCATCCCTAAATTTAAATGGGGTGAACTATATCACCTCGTCTGAGATCAGAACATGCTAGATGCATCCATCGAAGAGAAGATGGTGTATGAAAATATTAAAAGATCTGGTCTCCATAAAGCTACCCCCCGACCAGATATTTTCCCATGATCAGAAGTTATTGGTTGGATTTTACCTCATGTGGATGTTGGCACACGGATCATTGATGGGGCGAATGGAGAAGGATTCGCTTCATTTCAACCCGGTCATATTAGCACAACATACAAGTTACCCTCTCCTAAAGTGATGATGACAGATGACTGGATAAGGGGAGTCAACATGGATCATTTTGATTATGCTAAGAAAATGTTGATCCCTGGAAAGCAGCTGAGGCAAAGGGAAAGTGGGGAATACGATGCCCAGAATTTGAAAACACCTTTCAGAATCATAGCTTTAATGTTGAGTAGGATATTCAGCAGGGAAAATGGGAACATCTATAATCTCTTTTGTGTGCCTCTCATGTGTCACATCGCCTCTCATGGTACTGTATTCAATTGGGTGGACATTGTCTCGGATAGTATGGCATCAACGATTGTAGCATCCCAAGGAGGGATGACCTAGAAGAAATTTGAGTTCTATATGTCTTCCTACCTTATTGACTGTATCTTGATTAGAAACCCATTCCACAAGTTGGGGTGCTATTGGATCCTGGCTGAGTGTTAGGATATCTCATCATTCACTTATGTACTTTGCATGCATTCTGCATGCATTGTATGCACCCGCATGCTGCCCAGTCACCTGTATGATGCCTCCAACACCTAGTCCCTAGTCTCCCAGCACTTGGGAGCTACTTTACACTCAGATTTAGCCCTCTTAGCTAGTCATGCGCCCACTTCTCACCTTCCACTGCAAAAGGGCGCCTTTCTCACCTACCAGTCCAGTTTACTTCAGTTAGCCACCAGTCTTTCCTTGATTTGAGACTAGACTGACTCCTCACTGCTGTTATCACTCCGATTGACCTCCGATGAGACATGACTACCTATTCTAAGTGCATTTAACTCCTCATGCGCCCTCCACTGAGCCTCCATCCCTATATTAGTGCCACTTACCATCAGTTACACTTATTACACTCAGTTAGACTCAATTTGACACCTATCTGACAATTACTTGTGCATTGATGACCACCACTGATTGATGATGAGGGCTCCTAGTTGGATCCAAGCTACACCATGCAGATATTCGAATGACCTCCTTGGTTAATTCGGATCGCTCACTCATTGTGACAGTATTGTATTGCAATTCTACCATTCTGGATTATAGAGCACTGATGCATCTCTCTTGCATAGTTTTTACTCCAATTTGTTTTACATCATTGTGATTGATTTACTTGTTCAATAGATCTGCTGTGACTAATTTTACACTGAGACCCCACTATATGTAGCTTACCAAATAATGTGGGAACACAAGTATGCAAGCTTCTACAAACTTATCTGTGAGTAATTCATAATTCCTCTGTATTGGCTAATACTTAATGAAGAACCCAATTGATTTTCGGACAACGCAATGGCCGTCATCTATGAATATGGATATTTCTACTTTAATCTGGAAGGCATGTATATCAAGATGTATGGGGGTACCAAGTCCCTGTCACTAATGCCAAGGTACGCAACAAATTATGTGGTACACAAAGAGGCGATAAGACAAGTGTTCGTCAATGGAGTACGCCATTTTTTAAATGAACATAAGAAGGCTTCCTATCCACCACTTCCCTTTTTCATTGGGGCATATAAATTCCCTAAGGTGAAAGGGGCAGAGGTCTTTGTAAAACATTTAGAAACATTTCGTTTTGGGGAGAAGTTTTTTGTCAGAAATGACAAACTACAAAAGGCTACTCAACATTGTGCGTCATGCAAAATTCACTTTGAATACACGGATCACTTCCTTAAGGATGAGGAAGTATATCGGAGGGAAAATAACACGATAGATTTGAATAAACGATTTGGCCGAAAAAATGGTGCAGGGTCCAGTCATACTATGGATACTATTAATACTGCTAAAGAAGCAGAATTACAGAAGTCTAGAGAAGAATTTGTGGAAGCAAGAGAAGCAGAAAGACAAAAAAGGGAAGAGGAAGTTAAAAGGAAAGAAGAAGAACAGAAGAAGAAAAAGGAAGAAGAAGAACAAGAGAGGCTCAGTAATGAAATGCAAGAAGCAGCGGATAGAGCAGCAGAACTAGAGAAACAAAGGGAAGAAGAAGATAAGCTCAAGAAAGTTGTGGAAGATAAAGAAGTAGAAAAAAGATACCATAGTCTTCAAGACATGGATATAGATCTCCCCTACATCTCTGGAATTCCACTTACGGGAGGCCACCTTCCATTTGTTGAGCTCAATCTCACTCCTTTTACTCCTTCAAAGCAACATTCGGTAGCAAAATTGGATACAATAATCTTTAACCCCAAAACGAAGACAATTTCGAGAAGAACAGAGAAAAGGATGAAAATGGGTGCGCAACCAGATGTGGCAACTATTCAGGAAAGCACCATAATGGAAGGCACCCACAAGGATCCCAAGTTCACTGCATCAGTCAACATAGCAGTCGCTCAAGCAAATGTTGACAATGTTGATAAATTGATGAACGATCTAGAACGCAACAAAGGAAAGTTGTTGAAGTTGAAGGATAATTTAGTAAAAGCGAGAGGTGAAGGGATTGAGTTATAGAAGAAACAAGATGCAGTAATAGCTTAAAAGAATAAGTTACTTTTAGACTATCAGAACTTAGAAAATGAAATGGATGCTTTGAATGTACAACTTATCATTATGGAAGGTGAGTGAAGTGACTTTGACTCTCGCATCGATGAGTTGGAGGAAAAGGAAATGAGGTCAAACCAACAATTGGAAGCTTTGATTAGTGAAAAGGAATCTCTACAAGCGCACATAGACGAGATGATAATTGAAAGGGAACCTTTGCAGTCTCAGGTGAGTGAGTTGGTAGGAGAGAAGTAATCTCTCTTAGAACAAGTAGACATGGCTAAAAATCAGAAGTTAGATATGACTCCATTCCACAAGCAAGCCTGCAAGATACAAGAATAGATCTGTCATTGGCAGGAATTGTTGGCTAGAGAATTTTATAAGATGCAGAAGATGATAGACAGGTTGAAGGAGATTTATACAGGCGCCTTCACTGTCAGACGGAAATTGAAGACTATTTTTCCTAAGATAAAAAATTTGATCGGATGGAAAAGAGAACACCCAGGTTTTCCAGATCATTTGCCGAGCAAATCATATGCAGAGCTCAAGCTTGATATAGCCCTTTTGGATAGTTGTAGAAAATCAGCCAAAACTATACAAGCAAAAGTCCTGAAATCTCTCACAAAGTGTGACGAAATATATAAAATCATTTGTCAAGTGAATGAGAGATGCCATATACCCATCTCCCAGGATATGTCTAAGTTTCCCATCCAGGATGAGCGCGTAGTAGAGTTGAAAAGTAGCTTGAAGGAAGAGTTGGAGTACATAAAAATATGGATGTACTGACAGAAGAAGACCTCCAATAGCACATAATACAAGCATCTATCAATGCTTATATTTTGGAAGAAAATTATAGAATGACTTCTAGGGGACTAATAAATGTGGGAAAAGAGTTATCCACTCATGAGATTTCTTTAAAGTTATTAGAACCTTTACAATGTAATATAATATTTCAGGAAACGGACTTGTAAGACAATTATATTTCCATCCTGGATGTCCCACCAGTTGAGTAATATTAATTTGTAAATAATTTTATGTTTTATTTGTGCAAACACAAGAGACAAATTTTGGGCATCTCAAGAGTCAAGGGTAGGTGAAGTCATTAGTCATGTAAATACAAATTCCCTTGTAATATAAATAGAAAGGGAAGGGTACTAGAGAGGGGACTTTTTTTGGTGAAATAGAGACTGGATACATTCTATAAGAGAATTATTTTTCTGCTAATGAGAAGGACCTATTTGTTGGGAAAAGCTTGCACAGATTTTTGCATGGAATGTTGTAACTAACAAATCAGAATTGTGTCTTCTTCTATTCATGCTCATGCTATGAGATATTTATAAAATTTGTTGAATTATTTCAATGTTTATGAATGATTTTTCTTGTATATGCAATTGTCTATCAGATTAATAAATTGATTTAATTGTAATCAAATCTATCTTTGTAATTTTATGTTGCGAGTGTGCATACTTTATCTTAATGTCTATATGTTAGATTTGTATAAGCAGTCACATATTATTACTCTTATTAAACTCGCTCCTTGCAAGGATAGATTAGTTAGTTTAGGGTAGAGTTAGATAATTGATTGGGTAGAAGTGGTAAGACGGGAGGTAAGAACCTACGCATCACTTGTGAGGCTTATGCATGTCAATTATAGGTTAAATACATTAGTTATATTAGAAGAACTTGCATAATCATACTTTAAACATAAAATATAAACGGTGCATCGGGCCACAACTGGTACAAAATTTATACAAAAAGACCTACGGTAGCCGGACTGTTAACCGAACGGATTCCCCATACCAAACAGTGAATGATCTAATTGGAATTATTCATTGGGGAGAATCCCTACTGTCAATGCTATGATTTTCCTAGCATCAACAGTTTTGCACTAGAATGAGGGTCGTCAATGCATGGTTGGCAGAGGAAATCCGTTTTCAAGAGGGAATTTCTCTGGGTCTCAACCCAACCAGAAGAATTAATTTCTGAAACTGATCATCAAGAAACGTTGTATTCTAAAATTGATCATAAAAAAATTTTATATGATGTTCCTCACACAGAATTTGTAATGTCCCTTCCAAGGAAATCCCTTGTATTCACCTTATTTTGACTCTAGGGTTTTGTTTACAACTGGTTCCAAACACCTCCAAATGATTTTGAATTTGGGGAGGAAGGTCTTGATGGGGAATAGGACATATTAAAACACCTATCAGAGATCCAAACAACTTATATACACATCCATGTTTTGGAAATTGCATGGGAATAATTTTTGGAACAAGACTAGTTAATTTGAGAAGTCGATATCCCCCCTAGGTCTGCCATTAGATGCTCTTCCAAACACTGTACATCCTTCACTAATTCTTGATCTGAGACTTGGCTCTGTTAGAGGACATTAGGAACAATATATGTGCAGCATTACATTTGGTTTTAGGGTCGAATTGGAATCCTAGTGGACAGCAGCTTCTAGAGTCTAGTTTTTGAGGTGAAATTGGTGGGCGAGGAGTCTCGAATTTCTTCATAAACCATAGTAACACTTAAGAGGTCTACACACATAATTTGGGCCATCAATTTAAATTCATATGCATCTGATAACATGATAAATAACTCAGAAAACTCTGATATAAAATAGGTACAATACCATTCCAAAATCACTAAGCAAATGCTATGGGGAAAATGTCTCGAATCTCTTCCTTGAATGTAAATATCACTTGAAATACATATTCTTTCGAGTTGTGTCTCTCATGATATTATTATTACAGATATATATATCATATAACATGTCAATGAAGTCGAAATAACAGTCCTTCACTAACCATATGCGACAACAAGTGGGATATGCCAAAAGCTATGGGGAAAATGGCACCATTCTTACATAGTTTGGCATTTACACATAATTTCACTTGGATATTCAACCTAAGGTTCATATGAGAATAAAATACAGAGTGTATACATCAAATTACAAATAAATTGGTCCCCTTGAACTTCCCCAAAGATATCAGCATCTCACCATGTGCGCCCTTCCTCCAAGAGCAAGAATATGAAGAGAAAAGTGAGAGAGATGTGGGAACAAGTTGAAGAAGAAATGGTCACGAGCAGCCATGTAGCTTCAAACTATAAAAAATTAATCAATTGAAGATCCAAATGAAATGTCTGAATGGCCTCTCCATTTTCCAATTAGGATGGGAATCTTGCACCCTCGAAATTGGTACTAAGGTAAGAAGAATAAACATTCAACTTGCATGGACAAGTTATGCTCTCCAATTTGCAAAATGAGAAATGATAAAAATATAGTATCCTTATTTATTATTGTCTTTTATTAACCTCTCAAGGCCTCCTTATATCTAATTCCATCCAAGAGAGTCATCCCAACTTGAATTAGGGAGAGATTCCCATGAATGCCACTTGTCCAACTTTTCCTAGATCTCCTCTTCAATCAATTTGAATGGGGGAACCTTGGCTTCCATAACTCCCCTTTTGCTCCCTCTTGGAGGCTATTTTTAGCCCTGATATGTCATATATGTCATATGTCACCAATCAGGCTTGAACTTTGTCATAAGTGTCATAGAATCTTCATCATTGTTGTCATAGGAGTTAGGGAATCTAGCTCCAAGTGTCACATTTATTCTAAGATGCATCTTCCTCTTCCATGGGAGTTACTCTTCCACTCCAATTCGACCTTACATGATTCATTCCATTAATATACCTCTTAAAATCCCCCAATTATGTTACCCTTCATCTTGAACTCGAATTGGTGAGAGAATTGTGTCAAGTGTAGTGGGGAATCTTGCCACATGTGGGTCCCACAACCTCTTATGTGCCCTCATGATCCAATGCCACCTTATTTTATTTTTATTATTATTTAATTGACCCCCTTTAATGTGAATTTTTAATTCTAAGGTTATTTTGGGTCTTGTATCTCGTTTACTCCAACTTTTAATGCTTCCACACCCAACCTAGGGAACTAGTAATTTTCCTCCATGATAGTTCATTTGGATGGGGATATTACAAACTTTGAATTGGTAATTTCCTCTTAATGTGACCCACCTTTTCCATGTGGATATAATTTTACATTATTACTAACTTGGAAATCATTCTTGGAAATTATTTGACCCTTAGCATCAATTTGACAAACTATCATGAATATGGCCAAGGGGCTTAGGCCATTGTGACCCAATGAAAAATTTGGGGACATGAAAAATCCTCCCCTCCCAATATTTCTTGTCCTAAAGCAATTTAAAACATGGATGTGGAAGAACCTGCTTTCTTTCCAAAACTTTGCTTCCAAAACTTCCCTTCTAAAACTCTGAGTAGTGACACTCATGCACTACAATTGTGTGTTTCCAAAATCAAGGAGATGTGGGTTTTCTTTTTCATATTGATATCCCATGTGACATCACCACTAAACACCAAAATATTAATTAAATCCATAAACACAAAGTTTTCACAATTATTCTTTACCTCTTTCATATTTTGGAAACATTTTCTAATACCACTTTATAATTCTTTGAAGTTGACACTGAGTTTCCCAACTTTGAGTCTTCAAGATTCCATGAAAATTTTAGAGAGGAACCACCATGCTTTTTGTTGCACTACTCTGATTACAATCACCTTATTAAGTGGGGACCCAATATCCCATACTACTTGTTTCCCCAGAAAATTGAAACCAATGAGACTAAAATTTATCCCGGGGTCCCATTACTTGTATTGCACTCCAACAATTAGGAGTGCTCTCCAACCCATACCATCAGGCAAGAGAATTCATGGATCTCATTTCCTTGTATGCATTCTTCCAAACATCATAAGTACAAAATATATATCATCAAACTACATAACAACATAATAAAAATGTACATCAAGGAGGTGCATCATCAAAGAATCATGAAAGTGATTATACCTCCAAGTAAGTAGAGCACCATTTTCCAAGTTCATACAAGCATCAAGTGACCAATCAAATATGCTCCAATGACTAAGGTGAAGATCCCATGTCCTATAATGCTGGTCCAAAAGGATGTAAGATGCATCAAAATAATTAGCCATGTGTTCTTTCATCCAAGAAGTGAATGAAGAATCTCCACTAAAATCTGAACCAAGTAGGGAGCAAAGAAAACAATGATTCTTCAAGGGGCTCACAGAAGTACCATTTGTGCATCCATGAATAGGTGTATCATCAAGAAATAAAAAATGATTTTTGTGCCAATAATAATTTGTTCCAATCATATATCTATTCATCGAAGTATTGGATGAAGTTCCTCCAACATCAATTGAACTAAGCAAGAAACAAGGAAAATCATGGGCCTTTAAGTGACTCAAGTGAACATCATAAGTGCATCCATGTATATGTTCGGCATCAAGAAATAACAAGGGATGTTGCTGCCAATAATAATTTTCTCCAATCATATATCTCTTCACCCAAGTATTGGATGAATTTCCTCCAACATAAATTGAACTAAGCAAGGAGCAAGGAAAAGCATGAGTCTTAAAGTGACTCAAGTGAACATAATAGGTGCATCCATGTAGATGTGTACCTTCATAAAGTAACAAGGGATGTTGTTGCAAATGAAAAAAATAAGGTGCTCTATTCATGTCATCCTCAAAATGGGAGATAGGATTTTTATACTCCTCATGTGGCACCTTCAAAAAGAAACCTTTCACCCATACTTCATTAGGATGAATACTGCAAAATATGGGAGTGTAGGATGTAGGAGAATGAACCAACTCACCCAAATTATCAGAAAATGAAAAAGTGTCATCATGTGAAGGCTCCATAAGGGTAGGATCATGCACCTCCCTCAAAAGTGCAAAAATTTCCTCATAGGTTGGTTCCAAGGTAGTGGAATCATACACTTCTTCAAAAACTATGTAACCATTTCCAAGAGGCAACTCAAGTTCCTCTTCCACCACAACAAGTGCTTGGTTCTCATAAAGCTCATCTTCAAACACATCAAGCACCTACAAGTTACCATGTTTCTCATGATCCATCATGTCATGAGAACCCTCCAAGTAATCTACCAATTGACAATCTAAAACATAGGAGGAAGAACAAGTATCTTGAAACCTATCAAGAAGTTGCTTGTTTTGCATTTTGAGATTATGAACATCCTCGTTATTCTTCAAGTATGCTCCATGTAACCATTCATTAATCTCAACCAAATTTTTTCTATCAAAAAGAAAAGACATGAAATTACCTTCATTGTTGCACATTTCTCTTTGAATCTTCTCCATGTCTTCAAGGAAGGATGGATCCTTCAATGATGAAACTCTCCAACAATAATTTGACACCAATGCTTGAGTGTCATGGAGTATGCTAAAGGTTTCTTGGATATTCTTTTCATTCATCTTTATTGACCCTTTAAGAAAAAGAGGCTCTTTTAGTGGGACCTCTTCTTCTTTGTACTTTCTACTTGGACCAACTTCATTAAGCTCAAGTGGTGATGGGGAAGTTGATCTTAGTTCTTCGTCAACTGCTAAAAGTCCTTCATTTTCATGCTTAATGTAACTTTGGCTTGCAACAACTCTTTCAAAAGTGATCTCTATGTCACCAACATAGATGTGTGAGCACCCATCAGTAGGTACTCCTTCATAGATCAAGCATCCATCAGTAGATTCTCTTTGATTCATGTCCAAGGTAGAGTGTGTCTCAGAATGTAACTCTTATTCATGCTCATGTGATGTTTCTTCATATTTTTCAGAGTCACTTGGGAGTGACTTTATATCCTCTTCATGTAATGCTTATTCCACTTCACCGCCTTCAGAACTAGGTGGCTCATGGGTCTCCTCATTTCGCTCCTTTTCACTCAAAAATATATGAGTTTCTCTCCAATGTATTTTGAAAGAAGGGCATATACCTTTCTTTAATAACTCCACACCTTCATTTTTGGGCCTATTTTCAAACACCCAATCAGCAAAGTCTTCAAAAGGAGTGGCCTTTTGTGTATCTCCCTTATACAATTCAAGATATTCCTGATATTGTTGGGGAAAGGTTTTACATGTTGCTCTCAATATGTGTAATTAATTCATATAATTATCCTTTGGTAGTGTGACACACTCATATTCATTAGAATCAAGTTCATAATAATAACCCCCATTCCTTATGAAATTGTAATAAGTGTTGCATGGTGGCACCTCTTCCTCATACCATTCACATTCTTCTTCATATTGCTCAAGCATTGTACTCATAGGAGTCATCATAATAGTAATACATGGAAGAAAAATATTATTCAATGGATGATATTAATTCACAAGTTCAAGGACCATGCTCGGATACCACTATAATGTCCCTTCCAAGGAAATCCCTTGGATTCACCTTGTTTTGACTCTAGGGTTTTGTTTACAACTAGTTCCAAACACCTCCAAATGATTTTGAGTTTGGGAAGGAATTTATTGATGGGTAATATTACATATTAACACACCTATCATAGATCAAAACAATTGATATACCCATCCATGTTCTGCAAATTGCATGGGAAGAAGTTTCAGAACAAGACTAGTTAATTTGAGAAGTGGAGATCCCCCCTAGTTCTGCCATTAGATGCTCTTCCAAACATTGTACGACCTTCACTAATTCTTGGTATGAGACTTGGATATATTATAGGACATTAGGAACAATATATTTTCAGCATTAGATTTTATTTTAGGGTCGAATTGGCATCCTAATGAACAACATCTTCTAGAGTCTAGTGTTTGAGGTGAAATTGGTGGGAAAGGAGTCTCGAATTTCTTCATAAACCATAGTAACACTTCAGAGGTATGCACGCATAATTTGGTACATAAATTTAACTTCATATGAAGCTCATAAAATGATAAATAACTCAGCAAAATATGATATAAAATAGGTACAATACCATTCCAAAATCACTAAGCAAATGTTATGGAGAAAATGGCTTGAATCTCTTCCTTGAATGTAAATATCACTTGAAATACATAATGTTTTGAGCTTTGTCTCTCATGATATGATTATTACAGATATATATAGCAAATAAAATTTAAATTAAGTCTAAATAACATTCCTTCACTAACAATATGCAACAACAAGTGTGCTATGCCAAAAGCTATGGGGAAAATGGCACCATTCTTACATAGTTTGGCATTTACACATAGTTTCACTTGGATATTCGACCTGAGGTTCATCTGAGAATAAAATATAGAGTGTAGACATAAAATTAAAAATAAATGGGGTCCATTGGACTTCCCAAAATATATCAGCATCTCACCATGTAATGTCCCCTCCCATCCTCCCAGCATGGGAGAGAACATCACTCTAATTCCAGAAATCTGGTCCCATACTTAGTAAACAGACATTCAATTTAAAATGAAGATGGACATATGAAAATGCATAAATATTTTAAAACACAGCAGAAGTAATTTCAATTACACTTCTATCATACATTCAAGATATTCATCAAATAAATAATTGCAAAGTTAACACAAGAGAATACTTATCTCAATAAAGTAGTCCCAAGCAACTAGCTATGCAACTGCAACGTTCCACCCAACCATAGGCTAGTTGTGGTCATCAATATCTCCACACTCTGCCACCCCCCGAGCTGGGCATGATCTCTACAAGGAATCAGGGAACAGCAGACTCACACATAGCTCCAAGATACACCAAATCAGCCAATCCAAGCTACAGTTGGGTTTATCAGGCTGCTAGGAATTGGAAAGGAAGAATTGCTAAGCTAGTGCGTTCAAGCACAGAGCCAGGGATACCCCTCCCATATCTATTCAGCTTGGCACTCACAATGCCTACACACCCAACAAAAGGAAGTATTCTCTTCACTACCACACAGTCCCTCAAGCCATACCTTCCTTTCTAGTGCTCTCAGGGTGTGCATAGAAAAGTAGCCAAATCCCTCTTGATCTTCTTGAGAGGTTATTCTCCCCACTAGGTTTATCAGGCCAATTCTATCCACTACCACTCCAAATTTCTTGCTCACAAATTCAAACCAAAACAAGGATGCACATAACAACAGAACCACAATTATTGGGCATGATAAAAACGTTTTTACAGTGGGATGTCCAAAGAGGGGGGTTTCTACCAATTCAAAAAAACGTGGGAAAGCCCAAAAACGAAATGGCAATTGGGGAACAACCCTGGAGAGCATAAATCATTTTCAGAAAAACGCCCATGGGTATTTTGGGGCAAAAACGACCTCCATCACAGTCCCAAATCGTGGCCCTTCTCTCCCAGCTGCTGTAAAATGCAAAAACGAGCTCCCGGGCATGGAAAATGCAGGAAAAATGGTGAAAAACGTGATGGGGAAAGGCCCAGTAGTTCAGACTGCGTGAGAGAGGAAAGACTATCTGTTCAGAATGGCTTTGGGCACCATTTCGTGGGTGTTTTCTTGCCCAAGGAGACAAAATACGATTTCCCAGGTTGATGGCTTTCCCATACACGAAATTGGTTGCCATACCTCTTCATTCCCAAGGCATTAACTACCTCAACCAATTTCTGGAAGAATTTAATGATTGGGTCCATAACCCAAAATGGGTAGTTGGTGGTTTATGGGTTAACACCATTGACACATGGATTAACACCATTGGCTCATGGGTTTGAATAATTTCCCTCCCTATTCCTTGTAGAATCATGCCCCCATCTCTTTGTTGCATAGCATAGCCAGTTGTGGGTTTTTCATTAAAATTCGTATTTACATGATGTCTTAATTACATTATGCCTATCTAGCACAAGAACCATAGGAATCTATTTCTTTAATTGCTGATACATAAAATGCTAAATCAATGGTGGGGCCTTGGCCTTGAGCTCCTCGCCATGATTAAATAACAATATTTACATCATTTACGATTTAATGCGAAGGGAGTCAAAATGGGGACATTACATTCCCCTCCCCTTACATTAGCACTATCCTCAGTGCTCATCAAAATCGAACAAAAATGGATATTCCACCCTCATGGAATCCTCTAGCTCCCATGTAGCCTCGTCGGGACCGTAGTGCTTCCATTGCACCTTTACCTGTCCGATGGATCGGTTCCGGAGCAATGTTACCTTCTTGTCTAGGATGCGCAATGTATCGGTTTGGAATTCTCCCTCGGGTTCCACCTGGATCACATCCCAATTAATCACATGGTTAGGATCATGTACATATTTCTTAAGCAAAGAGACATGAAAAACATTATGAGCTTTAGTGCTAGCAGGCAGTGCAAGTCTATATGCAACTGGCCCTATTCTTTCAAGCACTTCAAATGGCCCACAATATCTAGGTGATAGCTTGGCACAACTCCCAAGCTTCAAGGAACTCTTCCTTGATTTCATTCTAAGATACACATGATCCCCAACATTGAATTCCCTATGCACTCTATGTTTATCTGCATAGCTTTTCTGTCTATCCTGGGTTGTTTTTAAATTCTATTTGATCTTGGCAACTTCTTGCTCCATTTCCTTAAGCAATTCTGGCCCAAGTACAATTCTGTTCATTGGATTGTCCGAAGTCACTGGTGTCCTACACCTTCTGCTGTACAAAGCCTCATAAGGACTCATTCCCAACGATGCTTGTTGCCCATTGTTATATGCAAATTCTACCAAGTGTAGATAATCTTCCCACTTGGATGGTTTGTCCATTACATACATGCGGAGCATGTCTTCAAGCACCCTATTTACTCTTTCTGTTTTCCCATCTGTTTGAGGATGGTATGCGGTACTGAAGCTTAGTTATGTACCCAAATCTGCAAAGAGACCTTTCCAAAAATTGGAAGTGAACTTGGTATCCCTGTCAGAAATTATTGCCTTAGGCAACCCATGTAATCTGAAAATTTCCTTCATGAAGATATTTGCAATGGCATCGGCTTTGTGTGTGGACTTAACCGGTATAAAATGTGTTTCCTTTGTTAACTTTTCCACCACAACCATGATGGAATCATGTTGTCTCACAGTCATTGGCAATCTTGTAATAAAGTCCATGGATATTACTTCCCATTTCCATTCTGGAATTGGCATTGGAAGCAATAAACCTGCTAGATGTTGGTGTTCACTCTTCACCTGCTGACATTCCATGCACTTAGAAATGTATTCAGTGATGTCCTTTTTCATGCCTGGACAAAAATAATATTTTATTGTTGTAGCAATTGTTTTTTGATATCCTGGGTGACCAGAGTATGGAGCTTTATGGATTTCATCCATAACAATTCTCCTCAAATCTGCCGCATTTGGAATATAGACTCTATTCTTATAAGTAAGAAGTCTGCCTTCTTCCAAATGATAGCCTTCATACTTCTTGCCAAGGTCTTGCTGCTGCAATTTGTCCTTTATTTGTACGTACACTTCATCCTCAACAATATGGTTAACAATCTGCTGCTTCAAATCTGGTTGGCAAGTACTAAGTGTTGCCACATGCATTTCATGTACCTTCCTGCTGAGTGCATCATCCACCTTGTTTTCTTTCCCTTTTATGTGTTTGATTTCAAAATCAAATTCACACAAAAATTCCAACCATCTAGCTTGCCTAGCATTTAAAGTTGGCTGATCAAACAAGTATTTTAGACCACAATGGTCTGTCCTTAACTCAAATTTTCTTCCCATTAAGTAGTGCCTCCACATCTTTAAAGCATGTACTATGGCTGCAAGTTCTATATCATGAGTAGCATAGTTCTTCTCATGCTCCTTCAACTTTCTTGACTCATAGCATATCACATGGTTGTCTTGCATAAGAACTCCTCCAAGTCCTTGATTGCATGCATCGGTACATACCACAAAGTCTTTTTCTGGGTCTGCAATTTTCAAAATTGGTGCACTTGTAAGAAGATCCTTCAACCGTTGAAAACTTTCCTCACATCTTGGTGACCATTCAAACTTTATCCCCTTCTTTTGCAAAGAAGTGATCGGGTTTGCAACCTTGGAGAATCCTTCGATAAACCTCCTGTAGTAACCAGCAAGGCCCATAAAAGATCTCACATCAGTCACATTCCTTGGAGTTGGCCAATTCATAATGGCTTCAATCTTCTCAGGGTCTACAGATATTCATTTTTCGGAGATGATATGACCCAAATAATGAATTCTATCTTTATAAAAGTCACATTTGCTCAACTTTGCATATAGCTTATGCTCCCTTAGTAGTTGTATTTTCATTCTCAAATGTTCTTCATGCTCTTCTTCATTCTTAGAATAGATGAGAATGTCATCTAGGAATACAAGAACAAACTTGTCCAAATACTTGCTAAAAACATTATTCATGAGACACATGAATGTAGCTGGTGCATTTGTGAGTCCAAACGGTACCACTACAAACTCATAGTGTCCATACCTCGTTCTAAAGGCAGTCTTATGAATATCTTCTTCTTTGATTCTTACCTGATGGTAACCAGACCTCAAGTCAATCTTTGAAAATACCTTTGCTCCTCTCATTTGGTCAAAAAGGTCATCAATTTGGGGCAATGGGTATTTGTTCTTCACAGTGACTTTGTTCAACTGCCTGTAGTCAATACATAACCTGAGTGTTCCATCTTTCTTTTTCACAAATAGAACAGGTGCTCCCCACGGGGACACACTTGGCCTAATATATTTCTTTTCCAGTAACTCTTGTAATAGCATTTTCAATTCTAGCAATTCCGGTGTACTCATCCTATAGGGTGTCTTAGACACTGGTGCCGCTCCTGGCACAAGTTCAATTGTAAAGTCAATGTCTCTCTTTGGAGGGAGTCCTGGAATCTCATCAGGAAAAACATCCCTGAATTCTTGCAATACATGATAGTCCTCCAATTTAAGAGTTTCATTCTCTGTTGCCTCTAAAATGTGGGTTGCATACAATTGACATCCGTTCCTATAGAACTTCTTCAGCTGCATGGCTGAAACCTGTCTAACAGAAGTCACCTTTGAAATGCCTTTTACAACCCTCGGGTTTCCTTCTTCGTCCATGCATTCAAATGTCTTATTGTGGCAGTCAAGTTTAAACCTGTGTGCCTCTAACGAATCCATTCCAATGATAATATCATAGGAACCCAGTGGTAAAATATTTAGATTTGCATAAGTGAATAGCCCATCCATCTCTAATGGACATTTCTCTACAATTTCACTAACTTTTCTCTTGGTTCCAGTGGCTAGTTGAACTAACCATGATTTACTATGCTTTAATTTATTAAAAGCACAAATCTCAACAATTCTAGGAGTGACATAACTATGAGTAGATCCAGGATCAATCAAAATAGAAACAGATTGCTTAGCAATCTTACCTTCAACTTCAACCATAGTTGACTGATGATCTGCCTGGTGGTCGTCTAGAGCTGCATAGATTCTAGGGATTGTCCTTGTCACTTGACCCACATTTTCATCTCCTTGGATGTTGTGGACTTGATTTGCATTCCCATTCCGATGTGGACAGTTCCTAAACATGTGCTCCCCTCCACAACCCCAACATTGAAGTGGTTCTCTTGGTTCCTTTGGATCTCTTGGCTTATCTCCCATCATCCTAATTGGCTTAGTCACAACCTGTGATGGTTGCCTTTGCTGATTCCGGAATTGAGGAGGCTTGAACCCCTTCTTCCTTTGATCAAACTTTTCATTTTTCTTATCCTTCCATGCCTTATGGAATTCTGGTTTGCTTCTGTTTTGATCAAAGCAATACTTGGCCTTTCTTATGGCCTCCTCTAAAGTTCGAGGTTCATCGAACTCAATTTTGTCTTTATATGACTGGGGCAGTCCACTTAGGAAACGTTGAATTTTCACCTTATCATCTCAAATGTACCTGACATATCTTAGCAGCTCCAAGAATTTGTTTGCATATTCTTCCATGGTCAATTGTCCCAATCTCAGCTCATGGAACCCTTTGATCTTATCATCATAGTACCTATCAGAGAGGTACTTATGCTTGAAGTATCTCTTGAACTGCTTCCACACAATCTTCCTTTCATTGATCTTCTTCACTTGCCTGATGTGTTCCCACCATATAGATGCTCTTCCATTCAAGTTGAAGATGGCTACCCTTTCCTTCATATTTCCCGAGTAGTCTTGGACTTGGAAATACTTTCTCATCCCAAGAAGCCAAGCTTCAACTTCTTGACCAGACTTTACCTCTCCATCAAATGTAGGAGTTTTTGCCTTCTTAAATTCCCCATGTGAATTGTTCTTGTAGTGCCTCTTCCTCTTGCTTCTGTGGGATGAAGAGCTTGAACCCTCAATGGATTCTTCAGAGTCAGATGATTCATTAGAAGAGATTTCTAGACTATATGTTTTGTCTGTAGAAACTCTTCTTGGGCTACTGGCCCTCTTGCGGGAATTCCTCCTAGAACTACTCCCACCCCTTTCTAGATTTGATGTCTGATGCCCAGAGTTTATTTGCCTTTGGATGTCTATTAAACTCTGCAGCATGGCTGCATTCAGCTGATTTTGTTCTTCCTGAGCTTTAATCATCCTTTCATTATCTTCTCTACAGCTTTGCAACTCCACCCTTAGGCTTCTCATGGTGGCTGCAATACCTGGAGGAGTCTCTTGATTTCTTCTCCCATTAGATTTTGTTTCAGCATTCTCAACATGTATGTTATCCCCCATGGCATCTATCTCAGGCTCATAGGGATCATGTGCATCATCCATGATGTTGATTTTCTTGGCCCAACCAAGATCCAAAACTTTTCAACTGTACTATCTAGAGTGCTACCTTGATGTAACTTGTGATTCTACAAAATGTGTTCATCCACACAATTGTTAGCTGCATTATATTCTCATAAATTACTTTCATGCACGTGGGAAAATGGTATATTGACAATTTGTCAGATCATAGAATTTTCTCACAATCAACGATATATGAGGGGGACAAAGGGGGTCAAGGGGGCTTGCCCCCTTGTGGCTTCCCCACGCCACTGCAGGACGGGTCGAGGGAAACACCCTCGTTTTTTTTGTTTTTTTTTTTTTTGTAAATCTTTTCGCAGCTTCGAGGCGATTTGCTGAACGCTTCCGCAATTGCGGGGCGGTTTTCCGAACGCTTCCGCAATTGCGGGGTGATTTTCCGAGTGCTTCCACAATTGTGGGGAGACTTCTCGAACTCTTCCGCGTTCCGGAACGATTCATGGAATCCTTCCACAATTTTGGAAGAGAATTCCTTCCGCAATTTCGGGCAGAACTCATAGAAACTTAGAAAAATTTTGAAAATTTCAAAAAATTTTGAAATTTTTCTTAACTATCAGTGCTGAGCAGGAAGCATACTTACCTCTGCACCTATGATAGGTAGCCCCATAAAGGCCCAATGCTGCAACCAGCGGCTCTGATACCAAAATGTAATGTCCCCTCCCATCCTCCCAGCATGGGAGAGAACATCACTCTAATTCCGGAAATCTAGTCCCATACTTAGTAAACAGACATTCAATTTAAAATGAAGATGGACATATGAAAATGCATAAATATTTGAAAACACAGCGGAAGTAATTTCAATTACACTTCTATCATACATTCAAGATATTCATCAAATAAATAATTGCAAAGTTAGCACAAGAGAATACTTATCTCAATAAAGTAGTCCCAAGCAACTAACTATGCAACTGCAACGTTCCACCCAACCATAGGCCAGTTGTGGTCATCAATATCTCCACACTCTGCCACCCCCGAGCTGGGCATGATCTCTACAAGGAATCAAGGAACAACAGACTTACACATAGCTCCAAGATACACCAAATCAGCCAAGCCAAGCTACAGTTGGGTTTATCAGGCTGCTAGGAATTGGAAAGGAAGAATTGCTAAGCTAGTGCGCTCAAGCACAGAGCCAGGGATACCCCTCCCAGATCTATTCAGCTTGGCACTCACAATGCCTACAAACCCAGCACAAGGAAGTATTCTCTTCACTGCCACACAATCCCTCAAGCCATACCTTCCTTTCTAGTGCTCTCAGGGTGTGCATAGAAAAATAGCCAAAGCCCTCTTGATCTTCTTGAGAGGTTATTCTCCCCACTAGGTTTATCAAGCCAATTCTATCCACTACCACTCCAAATCTCTTGCTCACAGATTCAAACCAAAACAAGGATGCACATAACAACAGAACCACAATTATTGGGCATGATAAAAACGTTTTTACAGTGGGATGTCCAACGAGGGGGGTTTCTACCAATTCAAAAAAACGTGGGAAAGCCCAAAAACGAAATGGCAATTGGGGAACAACCCTGGAGAGCATAAATCGTTTTCAGAAAAATGCCCATGGGTATTTTGGGGCAAAAACGACCTCCATCATAGTCCCAAATCGTGGCCCTTCTCTCCCAGCTGTTGTATAATGCAAAAACGAGCTCCCAGGCATGGAAAATGCAGGAAAAATGGTGAAAAACGTGATGGGGAAAGGCCCAGTAGTTCAGACTGCGTGAGAGAGGAAAGACTATCTGTTCAGAATGGATTTGGGCACCATTTCGTGGGTTTTTTCTTGCCCAAGGAGACAAAATACGATTTCCCAGGTTGATGGCTTGCCCATACATGAAATTGGCTTCCATACCTCTTCATTCCCAAGGCATTAACTACCTCAACCAATTTCTGGAAGAATTAAATGATTGGGTCCATAACCCAAAATGGGTAGTTGGTGGTTTATGGGTTTTCTCATTGACACATGGATTAACACCATTGGCTCAAGGGTTTGAATAATTTCCCTCCCTATTCCTTGTAGAATCATGTCCCCATCTCTTTGTTGCATAGCATAGCCAGTTGTGGGTTTTTCATTAAAATTCATATTTACATGATGTCTTAATTACATTGTGTCTATCTAGCACAAGAACCATAGGCCTCTATTTCTTTAATTTCCGATACATAAAACGCTAAATCAATGGTGGGGCCTTGGCCTTGAGCTCCTCACCATGATTCAATAGCAATATTTACATCATTTACGATTCAATGTGAAGGGAGTCAAAATGGGGACATTACACACCATGTGCGCCCTTCCTCCAAGAGCAAGAATATGAAGAGAAAAGTGAGAGATATGTGGGAACAAGTTGAAGAAGAAATGGTCACGAGCAACCCTATAGATTCAACCTATAAAAAATGACTTAATTTAAGATCCAAATGAAAGGTCTGAATGGCCTCTCCAATTTCCAATTAGGATGGGAATATTGCACCCTCGAAATTGGTACTAAGGCAAGAAGAATAAACATTCAACTTGCATGGACAAGCTATGCTCTCCAATTTGAAAAATGAGAAATGATCAAAATATAGTCTCCTTATTTATTCTTTTATTTTATTAGCCTCCAAAGGCCTCCTTATCTTGAATTCCATCCAAGAGAGTCATCCCAACTTGAATTAGGGAGAGATTCCCATGAATGCCACTTGTCCAACTTTTCCTAGCTCTCTGCTTCCATCAATTCGAATGGGGGAACCTTGGATACCATAACTCCCCTTTTGCACCCTATTGGAGGCTATTTTTATCCCTGACATGTCATATATGTCAGATGTCAGCAATCAGGTCTGAACTTTGTCATAAGTGTCATAGAATCTCCATCATTGTTGTCATAGGAGTTAGGGAATCTAGCTCCAAGTGTCACAATTCTTCTAAGATGCCTCTTCCTCTTCCATGGGAGTTACTCTTCCACTCCAATTCAACCTTACATGATTCATTCATGAATAATACCTCTTAAAATCCCCCAAGTATGTTACCCTTCATCTTGAACTCAAATTGGTGAGAGAATCATGCCAAGTGTAGTGGGGAATCTTGCCACATGTGGGTCCCATAACCTCTTATGTGCCCTCATGATCCAATGCCACCTTATTTTCTTTTTATTATTATTTAATTGACCCCCTTTAATGTGAATTTGTAATTCTAAGGTCATTTTGGGTCTTGTGGCTCCTTTACTCCAACTTTTAATGCTTCCTCCCCCAACCTAGGGAACTAGTAATTTTCCTCCATGATAGTTCATTTGGATGGGAATATTACAAACTTTGAATTGGGAATTTCCTCTTAATGTGACCTACCTCATCCATTTAGATCTAATTTTACATTATTAATAACTTGGACATCATGCTTGGCAATTATTTGACCCTTAGCATCAATTCGACAAACTATCATGAATATGCCCAAGGGGCTTAGGCCATTGTGACCCTATGAAAAATTTGGGGACATGACAAAAGTAGATATCTTCAGGAAACATACTAGATCTTACGTAAGGAAACTTGGAGGATTATCAGTGGTACCTTTACTACCTAGAAGGAAAACTCCTAGAATACAAGTTGTGCAAACTAGATATTATGTGCTTGTGGAATCTTTGGAAGAATTAGTTGATTTATCATTACAAGATATACCAGATCCCATTAATCAATTGAGGACTAATTCTCCGGAAACAAACACTTCTCCGTGCACACATACTCTTACTCCACCTCATACGCCCTCACATTCTCCTAGGTGTATTGCTAACATGGCTCACAATGCCAATCAACCACTTGCATGGAGATCCAAAGGACCACTCAACCTAGCTGCTCCTTTGCATGATTTACTTAAGCATCCGGAGCGAGTGCTACCTAAGTTTGATCCTGGAAAAGGAATCTCTGTTGATTATCACCTAAAAATATTTTATTTAGCACTAAATCTGCTCAATGTGGAACATGTAGATGTGGTGTGCAGATTATTTCCTTACAATTTTGAGCCTAGCGCATCATCCTGGTATTTTAGCTTACAGGATGATTCTATAGCAGGTTGGGATAGTTTTGAAAAGATTTTTCTAAATAAGTTTGGTACCCAAAAGACTGTGGCTTCACTTATGAAAGAATTATTGTTTATGCAGATGGAAAAGAAGGAGAAAGTACAAGAGTTTAATCAGATATTTACTATGATTTTAAATAGTTTCAGTGCTGCAATGAAACCTGTTGAAGAATCATTTGTATAATACTATACTACAGCGCTTCTCCCATCCACAGCCATGTTTGTTAAAATATCTGTTAAAATTACTTTAGCAAAAAAATTTGAAGAGGCGAAGAAAGTAGAGGCAGATATAGACAGTATCATCAAACATTCTCTGGATTTGGAAGTAAAACCTACAGTAAATAAGAAGCCTTTGATATTGACCAGACCTAAACAATATTCTGCAAATGAATTAGAAAATGTGGTCAAAATGGTTCAAAAGTTGTCCAATAAAATAGTAGATCTAGAAAAGGATAAGGGTGTTATTTCTTTGGTAAGAAAACCATTTAAATATTTCTATAAAAAAGAGAAGAAAGCACACAACCACAACCACCATCAAATAATTATGTTTTTTTTAGTTTGAATGAATTTGGAATAGATCACTTTTTCACATTTCATCAAGAGCACCATTCCGAAAAAAGTTTTCCAAAGTGGATTAATTCAATGACTATGGTAATGAATCAATTATTGGATACACAACTAACAGATCATGAAGATCAAGAAGAAAACCAACCTAATGAACCAAAATGTCAAAATGAAGAAACCACGATGTTATTATGGGATTGGGCACCAACTTTGGGTTTAGATGAAGAAGAAAAGGTGTATAAGTACAAATATCATCCATAGATTATGCTACCAGAAGTAAGGGACCAGTAGAGGAGAAAAGTATGGTCTTACCCAAAATGAAGTGTTAAATTTTCAGAATTTACTTCAATCTGATCTAGGATCTTAACTAAGAGAACAACATGTACAACATATCTACAGCATATTAATCATGGAGACATTAATGCAAGCACACAAGAGACACAAATATTTACTTGGGGAAAACCATAAAGGTGAAAAACCCCAATAAATTCCTCAGAGATAGATAGAGCAATGATACAACCAACCAAGAGAGATAGCCATAACCTAGCAGCAGATCCTCCTCCTCCATAAGTGCGCCACTCCTCCTTGAGTGCATGTGTGAGAAGTGAGTAAGTAAATAGAGAGCCTCCCGCACTCTATTTATACTTGACTTGACTTGCCTTTTTACCTAACTCATGTAGGCTCGAACTTAACCACATAACATAATGCTGAGTGGGCTGACCCCCAATAGGGTGGTCTAATAACCCTTTGACCCACATGACTTATACAGGGCCGACCCCAAATAAGGTGGTCTAATAACCCATCAAGTATAAGTTACGACACTTACAATATAAATGATGACACTTCCTTATAGAGGAATAATACCATCTCTATAGGAATACAATATACATATACGTGAAATACATTCCGAAGTTACATATACATCAACATGAAGGAGGCTAAAGAAAACATGAAAAATAATAATAGTATGAATCAGTCACAACCAAAAGTAAATACAAGGATTGTAAAAGAAACAAATCCGTTAATCAATAAGCAAGTAAACCCTGTAGTCAACAAATCTGATATTGGTGAAAAACCTGGGGGAAATCACAGTATGGGATATGGCATTGTAGAAGATATCTGTTGGGCCCTGGAAATGTCCCCTTTTAACCATACCTATTTCATCATTTTGCCAAATTTTACTTTACTTTCGTAAACCATATACATGCCTTTTCCAAATCAATCAGCAATCCTGACAAGGTATAAATCATTATTGTTTCATTTAAATTATGCCTAAGATTGTTATGGTTACGAATCCTGACCTTTGGTCTATGCTAACATTTGTGAGTTCGTTTAGTCAAGGTCTAAAGCGTAGGTGTATCAGCCAAGTGGTGCCAGTTGTTACTCTTCAAAGCACCAGCTTATCATACTCCAAGGAACAACGCATTCTCCACGTGAGCTGTAACAGATCCTCACTGTAACAGATTCCACTGAAACAGAGCCTAGTTGCGACAGACAAGTTGCATTCCAGTTTCTGAGTCTGTTGATTCATTTATTATTAGAGCAACAACATCCTTCATGATTAACAGCCTTGTTTAATACGGTTGTATCAGTTAGATGTAACTCCGTAGCATGAAGATCATAGATCTTCATTGCTGCACGATTATAGTGGATCTAAAACTATATTTTCCTTGTATAAATTCTAGAAGGCTCTCGTAGCCTAGGATTGGACAATTACCATTCTACACAAGCTGTAACAGAGCACTGATATTGTTAATTTCCATCATTAATATGAGAGCAGAGTTCTTCATTTTTGTGTCTTAATTTGTTGTGATTCTCAGTGTCTCTTTTAGAAGGCCAGGGCCCGCCTTCTCACAGAGATATCCAGTTTAAGTAGGTAGAATAGTTTAGCTTTACTTCTGTTGTGTGGTGTGGAATTATTGCAGATGTTATTGGTAGCTGCAACAGAGAATTAGCTTTCATTTTGGTAGCTCATAATTGCATCTTGAATAGATGTAGCAGATTGGTGTGACAATCAACTGTGTAGGATAATTTATTTAATTGCATGTGTATTTTAATCTACTGTAACAGCCAAGCTCAGTTCCAATATCTTTCAGTCGTTTATGCTTTCTAGGACTTCCAGTAATTATCAGTTTAGAGTTCAAGCTTGTGTTTTAATTCTGGTTGCTGTTGTATCTTCAATTGCATTCATAGATTAGACGGATAATGGTAGAGTTACGGTAGCCACTGGATAGATCATTTTGGTAAAGATTGAATATTGTAGTTTGATAATTATAGGATTTAACTTCTTGCAAAAGTAATCTAGTTCAATTTCATTATTAGATCATTAAACTGCTGGGTTGATTTCTGTAGGAAGATTATTGCACTTTGGATTCTTGGATGTATGAATTAGATTAGTTTTCTTTATGGAATGAGTCGGTTGGAAGATAGGTAGAGTTATTATCTACATTTAGTAAATCAACTGCTTGATCTGTTTATGCATAGATTGTGCTTATTGCCTTTGAAATAAAAGACCTCCCTAGGTTTAACAATTTATATTGACCATCTTATGTGTTAACTTTAATTAATTGACATATAGGGTGACCAACATTTTGGCGCCGTTGCCGGGGATGGTGATAGATAGACAAAGTTAGTAGTTGGTTTCATTTGATTTTATTTTAGTTCAATTATTTACAGCATGCATGAATACAAGAAAAACAAATCGGGAACCCCCTTTGAATACTAACATTGCAGGTGGAAGAGGTCGATGTCGTAATGCAGGTCAGGGAAGACACACATACATTGATGAGATAATTTCTAGAGCTTATTCTTCCACTAGACCACCGCAGAACTCTACAGGCAGGGGAAATTTTGTTCCTCCCAATCTTGAACATTCAGCATCCACAGTGGAGAATACAACAGGACCTTCAACTCCTGTTGCAGAAAGTAAACCTCCTGAAGATAAGGGAAGCATTTTAGGTGCACCAGATAGAGAGGAGATCTATCATATTGATGGAACCAGAGTTACCAAAGAGGTGTGGTTGGAGACTCGCCGAATAGCAGAGGAAGAGAGAAGGCGAGAAGAAGAGAGGAGAAAAGAGGAAGAAGCTAAAGCAGAGGAAGAACGCATAAAGGAAGCTGTTGAATTTTGGACTAGAACCATGGCTGGCAGAGAATAGGAGGGCGAGAAAGAACATGGGAATAACTGGGAGGAAGAAGGAGAAAATAATCAGCCTGGTAATACTATGGCTACATTAGAATTCCCTATCCTCCATATACCTGGAGCAGCTCCTATGAAGAATATCTCACCATCAGTTCTCCTGAATTTTCATGGTAAGTCCTCTGAGGATCCTGATGAGTTTCTTTTTGAATTTGATATCCTCTATCGCAGCTATGATTACACCTCTAGTGCTCAGAAGCTGAAGTCTTCCCAGCCACCTTGAAGGGAAATGCTCTGCGTTGGTTCATGAGTCTAGGTCGTGAGATTATTACTACTTGGGACCAAATGAAAAACACCTTCCTTTCTAAGTACCAAGAATATTACAGAACTAGGGATAGAAAAGAGGAGTTGTTTAAAATGGTTCAAAAGGATGAAGAAAGTTTGGAAGACTTTGTGGAAAGATTGTTGTACAATTTACAAATATCTGGTCATGCTGAGATTGGCAAGGATGTGCTCAAGATTATCTTACTAAGAGGAATTAGAGAAGATTTCCTTGATATGTTAAATATGCTGGGAAAAGGGGATATCTCGAAAGAACCTTTTGAAAAGATTGTTGAATTATGTCGAAGGTACTCCAGGGGGTCCTCTAGAACCAGCAAACGAGACAAAGACCGAGACCAGGATGCCTTCACTAGGAAACTTACTGGAGAATTTTAAAACAGACATGATGAGCTCCATTTCCTCAGAGTTAGATGTTATGAGAGCAAAGCAGAAGCAAGTGGTAGAAGATCTTACACTTGGTGTATTCTGTCCTAGATGTAGGAAAAAGCACCCACTAAAGGAATGCCCGTTGGACAAAGCAGAGGTATGTAGGATATGTGAACTCAAGCATGATATTAAGGAATGTCCTTCCTTACCTAAGGTCAAAGCAGTCATGCAGGCATCTATTCCAGATGTGGAGCCAGCATACTTCATGGCACAGAAGAAACCATGGCAGCCTCGAAACCAAGGTATGAATCCAGACCCAACATTTTTTCTGAATAATATGAATGGAATGAACAACATGCATAATATGAATACACAATTCCCTTCACATTATTCTAACAACCAGTGGCATCCATCTCAGAACCCAATGCAAAATCCTAATTCATGGACACCATGGTCACAGCAGTCAAACCATCCTCCTTGGAATTCCAACTGGAGAAATTCTTACCAAGGAAATAACTTTCCCCATCACCAGACTCAGTATCAACAGTACCCTCCTCAACAGTATCAGCATCAACAATATCAGCACCAACAGTATCAGCAACCCCAACTCCTTTTCCAAAACAATGACGCACCTATGAATGCACCACTTCGACCACAGCTACCTGCACAACCTAACCCGAACCCAAACAATAAAGCAGTCCATCAATTTGAGACCGCCAACATGCCTGCGTATTCCATCACTCATATTCCCTGCAATGATATACAATTACGATCAGGGAGGGTGGTGGAACCTATTATCACTGAGGATGTTTCATCCCCAGTGATTGAAACTAGAGTAAATCAACACTATGAGAACATGGTTAATTCAGCAAACCCCATCATTGAGGATGTTGATACTCCTACTGAAACAATAGTTGAAACTCAGAAAGTAACACACGATGTGTCACAGCCTACACAGTTGAATAAAGAACCACCATACCCTGAACAATTGGCCATGCAAAAAATAGTGGAACAGCCCCGATTTGATCTCATGGGAGAGCTGAAATTTTTGTATGTTAAAATTCCACTATTACAGGCCCTTCATGATGTGCCCATTTATGCCAAGACTGTTAAAGATTTATGTGTCAAGAAACCAGGAAGAAGGCCCAGGGATCCCCCCATTGTCCACGTGTTGGGAAATCTTTCAGAATTAATAATGGGGAAGGCCCCTGTGTAAAAATATGATGACCCTTGGAACCCGACTGTTATAGTCCACATAGGGAACACACAAATTCCAAATGTCTTGGTGGATTTAGGCGCAGCTATTAACGTTATCACCATAGAAACTGTGAAGAAATTCGAACTCACTAATCTTCGGCAAACCCCTACTGTTTTGGAACTTGTTGATAGATCAACGATCAAGCCTAAAGGGATCCTAGATGACCTCGTAATCTCAGTTGACTCGTGGGAATACCCTGCGGATTTCTTGGTGTTACAGCCGAAATCCCAGTTGGGGGGACACCCACTGATCCTGGGAAGACCGTGGCTGGCCACAGCAGATGCCTGTATCAGCTGTCGGTCAGCATCTATGACCATTTCAGATGGAACTGAGATCAAGAGCCTAACCCTATACCCTCCAGCTCGACCAAGCACAGAAGCTGAGACTCCATTATGGGAATATTTGGAGGAGGAAGAGGGTGTGCAGCCATTACTAACCATAGGGAGAGCCTTAACGTTTAAAGATGAAACAGAGGATGATGCCATTAATAGTTTCATCAGTGAGCCCACGTCAATCAATCAAAATGTCTATCATATCTTGGACAGTACTCTAGCTGCAACAGAACAAGAAAAGCTTACAGAAGAAACTCTAATCGGTGATGACAGTATAATTCCAGTACTTAAGAATTCGAAGAGTGTTCCAGTAGAAATTGGGCCAGGAAAAACATTGAATATCAATCCTAATCTGGAACCTAACGAGTTGGAACAGCTAGTCACTCTGCTGAAACAGTGTAGGGGAGCTTTCGCTTGGGAGTACACAGACATGAAAGGAATTCCTTCTCATCTGTGCACCCATCATATTTATATTAAGAGCGACTCCAGGCATGTATGTCAACCACAACGAAGGATGAACCCGAACCTAAGAGACATAGTGAAAGAAGAAATCCAAAAAAAATTGGAAGCAGGATTCATATATCCAATTTCAGACAGTGAGTGGGTTTCTCCACTTGTGATTGTGCCAAAGAAAAATGGGAAATGGAGGTTCTGCGTGGATTACAAAGAATTGAACAAAGCAACGCAGAAAGACCATTTCCCCTTACCTTTCATCGATCAGGTCCTTGATACCTTGTCTGGGAAAAAATATTTCTCCTTTCTGGATGGCTTTAGTGGCTATAACCAGATCCAGATTGCTCTAGAAGATCAGGACAAAACCACTTTCACTTGCCCCTGGGGAAATTTTTCCTACCAAGTACATCCTTTTGGGTTGTGCAACGCACTAGCTACATTTCAGAGAGCAGTGATTGGAATCTTTTCAGAAATGGTGAATGATTGCATGGAAATTTTTATGGATGACTTTACTCCATATGGTGATAGCACTGAAAATTTTTAAAAAGGTCTTGAAACATTGTGAACAAAGCCAACTGTCTTTAAGCACTGAAAAGTGCCACATGATGATGAGTGAAGGCATAGTGTTGGGGCACTTCATCTCTTCTGATGGTATCTAGGTAGATCCATCCAAAATCAAGTTAATTGAAAATATACCAACTCCTGGAACACAAAAGGATGTACATAGTTTCTTGGGGCATGCTAGCTATTACAGAAGGTTCATAGAAAAATTTTCCAAACTAGCTTCTCCTTTGTTCACCCTGTTGATGAAGGATGCATAGTTTGTCTGGAATGATGCATGCCAAACAGCATTTACTGAGCTAAAGAGAAGGTTGTCTACAACACCCATCTTACGAGGGCCCAATTGGGATCTGCCTTTTCACATTTCTTCATATGCTTCAAATACTGCCATTGGAGCAGTTTTGGGACAGCAGGAAGGTAATGCTCCTTATGCCATTTAATACATTAGTAAAAATTTGTCTCCTGCTGAACTAAACTATACTATCACAGAAAAAGAATTTCTTGCCATTGTTTATGCCATCAATAAATTTAGACATTATATTACTGGATATTCTACTTTTGTGCACACTAATCATTCTACTATCAAATATTTAATGAATAAACCGATCACGAATGCTAGAGTTACTAGATGGTTGTTACTGTTACAGGAATTTGATATCACAATTATTGATAGACCAGGAAAGGAAAATGTTGTTGCAGATTTTTTATCTCAACTTACTAACAGTGATGACAATTTACCAGTCGAAGATTCCTTCCCTGACGAACATTTGTTTGCATTATTAGCTCATTCCCCATGGTATGCAGATAGTGCTAACTTTTTGGCTGCAGGTAAGCTTCCATCACATCTGTCAAAGAGAGAAAAAAGGAATATCATACAATAGAGTGCTAGGTACTGTTGGATTGATGGCCATCTTTTCTACACAGGGCTTGATTTAGAGATCAGAAGATGTGTTAGAGAAGATGAAATCTTTAGCATTCTTAAAGCTTGCCATGATGAGCCATGTGGGGGACATTTTGCTGACAAAAGGACAGGTCATAAATTTTTGAGAATGGGCTATTTCTAGCCTACATTGTTCAGGGATGTGAATAAGTATGTTCAGGCATGTGATAGCTACCAAAGGATGGGCCAACCTAACAGAGTAGATGAGATGCCTTTGCAGCCACAACTTGTGGTTGAACTGTTTCATAGGTGGGCTCTAGATTTTGTAGGGCCTATCAACCCTCCCTCAAAGCAAAAAGTTCACATCTTGGTTTGCACAGATTACATGACCAAATGGGTAGAATTTGTAGCCTTGGTTAAGGCCAATGATCAGGATGTGATTGATTTCCTGTATGAAGAGATTTTTACTCGGTTTAGAGTACCTAAGGAAATCATTACAGACGGTGGACCATAGTTTGTGTCTCACAAGCTAGAAGCACTGTTACAGAAATTTCATATTCAGCACAGAATAACCTCGCCATATCATCCACAGGCCAATGGCCAAGTGGAGAGCACAAACAAGGTTATCGAGGCTATTCTGACAAAAACAGTGAAGAGCAGTCGTAAAGATTGGCCTGAAAGGCTTCCAGAGGCACTATGGGCCTATCTTACTACGTGGCGTAACACCATTGGTTTTTCCCCATATGAGTTAGTGTATGGTAAGAACGATGTTTTTCCAATTGAATTTGAAATCAGAACCTTGAAAACAGTTGTGGAAGCAAACCTGGATTTATCAGAGGCACAGAGGAACCGACTGAATCAGCTCAATGAATTGGATGAGAAGAACACAGCTGCAGTACATCATACAACTTTAATCCAACAACAGCGCTCTAAGTGGCATGATCGATTTATAAAGAAGAAAGTCTTCCAAGAGGGGGACTGGGCCCTGTTGTATGATTCACGGTTCAAGAGGGACTTTAAAGGCAAATTGTGCACTCGTTGGTTGGGACTCTATCAGATAGATCGGGTATTTGATAATGGAATAGTCCGATTGATCACCATTGCTGAAAACAAAGTACCATTATTCACAAATGGTCATCGGCTGCGACTGTATCACAAGCCGATCTCAAGGGAAGCTTTCGTTTCGCAGGTTGCAGGTGATCCAAAGTATCAGTTAATGCTAGGGCAGGGATCTTTCTCAAACCCTGTGAATTCCTAAAAGATGCAATTTCCATACATATTTTGTACATAAATAATTGGTTTTTCTTTCATTCTGTATTTTATCTATTTTTATTTTTTTGCACTTGATCGGTTTGTTTTGAAGAACTGTGTGCAGGAACTAATTGGAAGAACAACAGTCATGACTAGGCCAGACGATTGCAGACACCCCACATTTGTTCCTGATCTAATAAATCTCTTTTTAAAAAGATGGATGATTCATTATCTTTCAGCATTCAGCTGAAAAAAATTGCTTGTTACTTCACTCTGACATAGCTACGACTCCTTGCCTTGCTCATTCTTCCTATTTTTGCAGCTGTGACTCCACCACTTTTGCCCGTTTTTCCAAATTATGCAGCTGCGACTCTGCTATTTCCGCTCACCTTTCTAAGTTCAGCAGCTGCTACTCCGCTATTTCCGTTTCATTTTTACCCCTTTACAGCAACTGTGACTCCACTACCTTTTCCCATTCTGCTAAACCTAGCAGCTGCGACTCCGCTACCTTCGCCCATTCTGTTAAACCTAGCAGTTGCGACTCCGCTATTTTTTATCAATCCGTTAGATCCAGCAGCTGTGACTCCGCCATTTTCACTTATTTTGCTAAATCCAGCAGTTGCGACTCCGTTCTTTCCACTTCATTTCCGCTCCTTCCGTACAGCTGCAACTCCGCCATTTTCGCTTATTTTGCTAAGTCTAGCAGCTGTGACTCCGCAAGTTTTTCTGATCTTCGATTGATGATGCCAATAATGATTTAATTAGACATCAGTTTCAGTTTCTTGCTTCACCATTCCAATCGCAACCTGTCAGCTCATGTGGCGTGGCGACATCACTTCAGCACATGTACATTTATGCTTATTTTTAATGACAGAGATGATGAAGGTGGGTTATGATGGTTGGCATGCCATGACGATTAACTCACGGACGGATGCATAGCGTGAAGGTACGGGTTCTAACTATAATCATGATTAGTCATTTGTTAACGTCACAAATAATAATGGTTATGTCTGTCATTCCTCCCTGCCAATTATCCCTGCCATTTATCCCGACGAAAATTGTGTTTAAAGCCACTATCCGTACTCCTGATCATGACTATCATTCTATCTAATTCATGCGACAAACCAGCAATAAATATTACTTCAAAACTAACTCTGCCACCTTTCCAACACGGCTCAATTCAACTCTTGACTATATGTCAACCATTCCCGCATGCAGACAGTTCGATAGTTGGAGCTGTGACTGGCACATTGTTACAACTTCTTGCAGAGGTCTAGTGATATGGGTATTCGTGTGAGGTACGAACCTCTAACAATAGAATCCCTATACAGAAACAGAGATGTCTTTGTCATTTTTCAAGAAGCAGGATGGACGACTTATTTTCAACGCCTGAGTGGTTTTCATGAGGAAAAGTCCCTTGAATTTGCTCAAAATTTGACGAACACTCATTCAGAGGTTCGAGGAATAAGGGTAGATTTTTCAAAGGTAATTCTGGCGGAAGTAGTAGGACTTCCCAGAGTTGGGCAACGTTGGTTTAGTCAAAAACGCTATCATCCAACCGCAGTTGAATATTTTCTTGCAGCTGGAGAAAGTGTCCGACCATTGCACAGGGGAACAACCTTGGAAACTCTTCCACATCCGTGGAACCAAGTTGCAATCTTTTTGAAGAAATATGTTACCTGCGAGGGGAGGTATAGTGTTGTTTATATCAATGAATTTTTGCTCCTATCACATTTACGACACAGTTGATTGCTAAACATGTCGTACTTTCTTTTTCAATCTTTGCAACGCATGGATTACTATGTTAAAGGTGCTCAACACCCCTTATCATCCCTCACAAATCATGGGCTCATTAAATTGCTGATCTTACGAGCCCTTGCACAGCATAATTTGACATGGGATCAATTTCTGGACTGGCCAAACCTCCCTCGTGAAATGTCTTTAGAAATATTGCATGAGGATTGGAGTTCCTCAAATTCAGTTGGGGGGAGGGAAGATGGAACACCTGAAGAGATAGAAATAGAGGAGGATGAAACAGGGGCAACCGAAACTGAAATGGAAAATGAAAACCCTCAAGCAAAGGCACAATCAGAAAATGAACAAGCAGTCCCGAACGTAGAATCTTCTCCCACAATCCTAAGGAATCTAAATCAGAAGGAGGGAGTGGGCTCTATTTCTAGGGCAATGGGATTTTCCTTTCCTCGGAGAAAGGGAGGGCCTATGATCATAGGCCAATCATCTTGCTCAGTGTAAAAGAGGAGAATCGAAATGGTGACTGTAGCAGAAGCAGGTCATCTGATCAGGGTAGACAGTGGGACTCCTATTTTTAAACCTCAACCACCTGATGATACACAAGAACCTGCTGTAGAAGAACCTCAATTAGATAATCTTCTATTTGAAAATGAGTTTCTAAAGGAGGAGGTGCAAGATATTCAGGCAGAACTAGATAAATGGAAGGAGACATGCAGGGAACAGGAAAAGAAGTATGTGTATGCAAGGGCAGAAGATGCAGATCAATTGAGGAACTTATTGTCCATTCAAGGAATTGGAGTACAGCAAGAGATAATATGTCCATAATGTGGAGACATTTTTAATCTGGCAGGGCTTAAAGAGAGGTAGACCTAGCAGTTCAGGGTTCTACAGGAGCAAGGAAATCAGAGAGTTATTTTCGAGCTCAGCCTCATCGTTTTGAAGGCATCAAGTCGATCCAGCAGACTAAAATCATCAGGAAAAATGACGTTGTCACACAAGAACCAGCCACCTTAAAATTTGGTTGAAAGTGTAATTTAGATTGAAGCAGCTAAGGGCAGGAGGGTGCTGTCACACAAGAACTAGCATTCCCAATGATTGATTGGGAAATTTTATTTCCTCAACTGGCATAATATGAACAGGGGTCAGGCTCAGAATCAAACTAATCAGCTGTTGCATGAGGACATGCAAATGGATAGTTGGGGGGAGATGTTGAGCCCTGGAAATGTCCCTTTTTAACCATACCTATTTCATCATTTTGCCAAATTTTACTTTACTTTCGTAAACCACATACATGCCTTTTCAAAATCAATCAGGAATCCTGACAAGGTATAAATCATTATTGTTTCATTTAAATTATGCCTAAGATTGTTATGGTTACGAATCCTGACCTTTGGTCTATGCTAACATTTGTGAGTTCGTTTAGTCAAGGCCTAAAGCATAGGTGTATCAACCAAGTGGTGCCAGTTGTTACTCTTCAAATCACTAGTTTCTCATACTCCAAGGAACAGCGCATTCTCCACGTGAGCTGTAACAGATTCCATTGAAACAGAGCCTAGCTGCAACAGACAAGTTGCATTCTAGTTGTTGAGTTTGTGGATCCATTAATTATTAGAGCAACAGCATCCTTCATGATTAACAACCTTGTTTAATACAGTTGTATCAGTTAGATGTAACTCCACAGCATGAAGATCATGAAGCTACACGATTATAGTGGATCTAAAACTGTATTTTCCTTGTATAAATTCTAGAAGTCTCTCATAGCCTAGGGTTGGACAATTACCATTCTACACAAGATGTAACAGAGCACTGATATTGTCAATTTCCATCATTAATATGAGAGCAGAGTTCTTCATTTCTGTGTCTTAATTTTTTGTGATTCTCGGCGTCTCTGTTAGAAGGCCAGGGCCCGCCTTCTCACAGAGATAGCTGGTTTAAGTAGGTAGAATAGTTTAGCTTTACTTCTGTTGTGTGGTGTGGAATTATTGCAGATGTTATTGGTAGCTACAACGGAGAATTAGCTTTCCTTTTGGTAGTTCATAATTGCATCTTGAATAGCTGTAGCATATTGGTGTGACAGTCGACTGTGTAGGATAATTTATTTAATTGCATGTGTATTTTAATCAGCTGTAACAGCCAAGCTCAGTTCCAATATCTTTTAGTCGTTTATGCTTTCTAGGAATTCCAGTAATTATCAGTTTAGATTTCAAGCTTATGTTTTAATTCTAGTTGTTGTTGTATCTTCAATTGCATTCATAGATTAGACGGATAATGGTAGAGTTACAGTAGCCACTAGATAGATCATTTTGGTAAAGATTGAATACTATAGTTTGATAATTATAGGATTTAACTTCTTGCAAAAGTAATCTAATTCAATTTCATTATTAGATCATTAAACTACTGGGTTGATTTCTGTAGGAAGATTATTGCACTTTGGATTCTTAGATGTATGAATTAGATTAGTTTTCTTTATGGAATGAGTTGGCTGGAAAATAGGTAGGGTTATTATCTACATTTAGTAAATCAACTGCTTGACTTGTTTATGCATAGATTGTGCTTATTACCTTTGAAATAAAAGACCTGCCTGGGTTTGACAATTTATATTGACCATCCTGTGTGTTAACTTTAATTAATTGACATATAGGGTGACCAACAATATCAAGAAAAAAAAGGAAAACATATCTCTGTTTGAAATGTGAAACCTGCCACAACAGAGGAAAATTTTATTAGAATCCTTTGATGTAAAATCAAGTGATACAGTAGACAAACAGTCAAATAGGGTTGAGTCTAATACTGAGATTAACGAAGAAAGTATTGGTGGAAAGTCGAAATCTCAAACTATTCCTTTTCTTTTGAATTTTGAAATATTTAATTATAATGTGCTTAATTGTTTGGTAGACTCTGGAGCTTCATCTAACATTGTGTCACTGTCTATTTGCAAAAGAATTAATGGACAACCCATAGCTTCCCATTCTCAGACTATACAACTAGATAGATCTGATGTTAAAGTTATTGGGGAAATTAAGAATGTATTGATTAGGTTGGTAGTAGAACCAAGAGTGTGTCAATTCATCAATATCATGGTGGTGGATATACTAGAAGCTTGCGGTTTGATATTGAGTAGAGATTGTTCAAACAAGTTGGATGGTTACTTTGCAACAGACTAGTCTCATATATGGTTTCCATATCAAAATAAAAAGAATCAAATTAAAGTGTTGAGAGAACCTCATATGAAGCATAATGTGACTGAATTAGAAGATAAAAATGAACTAGTGAATTTTTCATCTTCAGTGTTGGGAAATTATTTTCTGGAAATTGAACCTGAAAATTATCAAGCAGAAAATATTGGCCATGATTCAAACACACAATCAGGTCTCCTTCAATTTGCATGGGATGATGATATTGATTGTAACATAGTAGAGTTAGTTACTGACGTGGGTAATCATACTAACATAGTTGAACTTGATGATAAGTTTTGTATTTTATATTTTGATGGATCCAAGACACAAGAGGGAGCAGGAGTTGGTTGTGTTCTTGTTGATTACCAAGGAAACGGACATTTTCTCTCTTGTAGACTAGAATTTGAATGCACAAATAATACTATTGAATATGAAGCTTTAGTTCAAGGTCAGAAAAAGGCCATTGATTTAGATGTTAAGAATTTAAAGGTTTTTGGTGATTCGGAGATAGTTGTTAGGAAGATAAGGAATACCATTTATTGTTGTCTCCACATTTAAAAGGGTACCAATCCAAGGTATGGAATTTAATATCAAAGGTTAATGCTTTTAACATAAATATCATTCCTAGGTTACAAAATTTTGTTGTTGATTTACTAGCCACTTCTGCTTCACGGTTAGTAGACACCAGTGACAAGTGCTCTATTGAATTGCTTTTCAAGCCATCTGTACCTGATAACATTACAAATTGGAGAGTGTTCGATGATGATGAACAAATTATCAGTTTTTTGACAAATGAAGATACCTTCAAAGAATCCATTATTGAAGAGGACACACACCAATCGGAATTTCAAGATAAGGATTGCAATAAAGGAAATTTTATGCCGAAAGGAATATGAACTCTTGAAGGATTATTTGACTTACAGCATAAATTCAAGAAGCCAACAAATGTCAAAATGAGCAACTCTTCGATGTGGTATGAATTAATAAACTTACGCATAGAACAAGAGCCTAAATATGTCAATTTAGGACAGAGTTGTTCACCTGGTGAGAGATGCAAATTTATTAAACTTTTTTAGCAATACAAGGACATTTTTGCATGGACCTATGATGATTTGAAGACTTATGATACACACATCATACAACATGATACCTATCAAGAAAGGAGCAAAACCATTTCAGCAGCAACTCCAGAAGATGCATCCTACGCTTGAACCCTTAACACAAAAGGAATTAATGAAGTTGTTGGATGCTAAGATTATTTTCAAAGTGAGACACTCTGAATGGGTGGAAAACTTGGTACCTGTGAGGAAAAAATCAAGAGAAATAAGACTGTGTTGATTTTCAAAATTTGAACAGGGCGTCAGATAAAGACAAATATTCGGTCCCACCCATGGAAAAAATCTTACAGATGGTATCAGGTTCAGAGATGTTCTCCTTACTGGATGTATTTTCAGGTTACAATCAAGTATTGGTGGTTGAGAATGATCGAGTCAAGACTACCTTTCGCACAAAATGGGGAACATTCGCTTATAGAAGAATGTATTTTGGCCTTATGAATGTTGGAGCCACATTTCAAAGGGCCATGGACATCGCATTCCGAGGTTTAGTCGGATTCAATGTTGTTTTTTATTTAGATGATGCGAGAGTTTTCTCTAAGAAAAAGGAGGATCATGTTTTCCATTTAAAACATATTTTTTATCGCTGTAGGAAGTATGGCATATCTTTGAATCCTAATAAAAGCATCTTTGTTGTTATCGAAGGAAAAATGTTAGGGCACATCATCTCAAGAAAGGGAATCTCTATAAATCCAGAAATAATTCAAGCCATAATCCAGATTCCATCCCCCATAACAAGAAGACTATGCAATTATTTATGGGCACAATAAATTTTGTTCGAAGGTTTGTACCAGATTTTGCACAAATAGTAAGACCTTTGCAGCAAATGGTGAAGCAAAATGTACAGTTTAAATGGACTGAGATCGAAAAGAATGTGTTTAAGGATATAAAAAATTCCATTGTTCATGCGCCTTCATTAAGCAATCCGGATTTTTGAAAAAGATTTCATTATATATGCATTTGCTTCAGATCATTCTCTTGCAGCAGTGGTCGCGCAGAAAGGGGATCAAGGACACGAATATCCAATCACTTTTATGAGCACTGGATTGCAGGGAGCTAAACTAAATTACCCAGTTGTAGACAAATAAGCGTATGCAGTATTTAAGGCGATAAAACAGTTTAGGCCTTATATTCTAAAAAATAGGACAAAGATTATAATACCTCATCCGGCTGTCAGATCTTTATTCATACAAAAGGATTTGGGAGAAAGACAAGGAAATTGGGTAACTCAATTCAGGAATATGACCTAGAATTTAAACCAGCTAATATCATCAAAGGTCAAGGGTTATGCAAGTAGCTTACTGAACAGCGAAATAATGGAGATCTTGGATGGGATAATGAATCCAAAGTGAATTTAATCGAAGTGCGTTTCGTCTTTACCACTCCGGAGTCTTGGTATAGCGATTTAATTCATTATATTCAACATGGATATTTTCCAGAGCACTGGAATTCTAAAGAAAGAAGGGCCCTCTGATTAAAATCAAAATCATATCAAATAATAGATGGACTGTTTTTTAGAAACAATTATGATGGATATTTTCTCAAATGCCTTGAAAAGGATGATGCAGAGAAGGTGGATAAGGAGTTACATAACGGTCCTGCAGGGGGACATTATTCCGGGGATACTACTACTCATAAAATACTGAGAGTCGGATATTACTGGCCCACTGTTTTTAAGGATGCTCATGCTTACGCAAGGAAATGTGATATATGTCAGAGAAGTGTTGGTAAGCTGCCAAAATCAGTGAGACCATTACAACCAGTTATTATTTCAGAACCATTCGAACAATGGGGTTTAGACATCATCGGAGAAATCAATCCTAACTCTTCATTGCAACACTGATATATTCTTACTGCCACTGATTATTTTACGAGGTGGACTGAAGCTACTCCTTTGCGCAAAGTAAATGAAGATCTAGTCATCAAATTCTTGCAAGAAACATCATAACCACATTTGGGGTTCCAATTTCGTTAGTTTTTTATAGTGCATCTTATTTCTCTTCTTTCAAGTTGAGTACATTTTCTATTGAAAAGGTAATTAAATTTCATTATTCATGTAACTACTATCCTCAAGGGAATGGGTTAGCAGAATCTACCAATAAAAACCTTATATGAATATTGAAGAAAATTGTCATTGAAAATCAAATAAATTGGCATACAGCTCTTCCCAATGCTTTATGGGAAGATAGGGTCACTCCAAAAAATTCGTTAGGGGTTTCTCCTTACACCTTAGTATATGGGAAATAGGCTATTCTTCCCCCAAACATACTACTCGCTTCCATGTAGTTAGCTCAGGCGTCTCGAGGGTCAAGTAGTGAAATAATGCATTCACACATTAATACCTTGCTAAAACTTGAAGAAGCACACCAAAAGGCCAAATATAGGTTCAACCGTCACCAAGACATTGTTAAAAGGTGGTTTGATAATCGGAAATCTAGCAAGAAAAATTTTGAGGTAGGAGATCTAGTTCTAAAGTGGGATCATCCTCATAAAGAAAAGGGTAAACATACCAAATTCCAACAATTGTGGCTTGGTCCTTATCAGGTTGTGGAGAAGCTTTCCCAGTGACTTATAAGTTACAATATTTACAAGGGGAGATGGAAAACCTCCCTGTCAACGGCCTATCCCTCAAACAATACTTTTCCTAGGTTTAGGGAGACTTGTTGTACATAAATAAATTTTGTTGATTCTTAGCCTTCCTTTTGATTTCATTTTTTTCGTCTTAGGATGGTTAGCTTCATCCTTATCTCATTTTTGTTTTGATTTTTTTCTTTGTTTTCTTGATTTTTGTTTAAATAAAACCCAACTCAACTTTCAGAACGATGTGCAGAAATGCAGACATTTGAACAATATCATATGAAATGATTATAATCACCAAAGGATTAGAATTGGCTTCATATAAAAGGAGTTATTTGTTTAACAACAGTGTCATTAGTGATTTTAATTATTGCTTTGTTTTAGAAGGGGAAACTTGCTTCGTGTTTTAATTTGTGTCAATATAAAGCTTTTGAAATAATCAGGATTCATGAATTCTAAATTACTATCTTGGGGATCCACTCACTCACACATAAATTCCCATCTTAGGCAGCCTACTATAACTGACCCATGGAAAGGAATCAAGTCTTGCAGATGTGTGGCAATCAAAATGATCCCATGCTACGAAAATTACATCCAAAAAGGCTTATAATGAAGAGTCAAAATTTCTAAAAGGTTTCTTCTCCATCAAAGAAATGGTCTTGAAAATAAGATATATACAGTCAAAAAGATTACCAGGATGGTATTCTAGAAGGTTATTCTTCATCTGTGAGTATGACAAACAAAGTAAAAAAAATCATCACTCACACAAAAGGACATTATGGATGGAAGAACCCACGTCAAATGTTTGAATACTGAAGAAATCTATTTTGAAGGACTAGGATGATAAAAACTCATCAAAGAAAGCATCCAAAGAAATGCTAGTATCATGGGAATGAAGAACAAACGAATACATCTGTCTAATTTTGTTACGATCTTGTGGAGTCATGTTTAGAGGTAACCAAAAGACGGGACTAATAATGAACTCCAATTTATGGCCTCAGGAGAGTGGTTAGGAAATATGGTCCAGGTTTCCCTAATTCCTAAAACGAATGACTAATATGATTCAACAAGATCCTCTCCCTGCCTAAAACTTTAGACTTCTAAAATCCTGATAAGATGATAAGGGCATAGTTTTACAAATAGAAGTAATGACAAACAAGAGATTGGGATCCTCAAGAAGAGTTTGTTCAAAGATCTGTGTTCACCAATTAGTCGCCAATTGTTGCAGCTGCAACCTAATCCCCAAAAAAAAATTATAAAATTGTAGGGCCCCTCCTTTATTTTTTTATTTTACTCATAGTTTGTTTCAACTTGGATCTAATTTTTTTTGCACTTAGACTTTTTCCTGAAAGACAAAATAAAAGGCATTTTCTGAATCGGGAGAACTTTCGATTTTCCGTCGAAACAGTCAGATCATTGCAATTTTAACGTCAAAACACTTAGGTTTGTTTCAAAGAAGAATCAGATGTTCCACCTAAATAGTCAGAGGACAATCCGAATTTGCACTGATGCGGTCGAAGGGGTAATTTCTACATCACATTGCGGATTGTGGATTGCATTTTTGCATTTTCGACTTTCTAAAATCATTCTGCATTCCCGCAACCACGCATTTCCGCATGCTCACATAGAAATGCAGATTACGGAGATGAAATTTGGTTATGTTTGCAAATAATTCTGCATTCTCGCAATTCCGCATACCTGCATTCCTGCAATCTCGCGTTCCCGCATCAGATTGCGGATTGAGAAGAATGAAATTGGTTAATTTTGAAAATTTGTTTCTACATTTCCGCACTCCTGGGATTCCGCCTTCGGGGGTGTAAGTATATTTTGCGCTGAAACCATCTTCATGGTCTACTTTGAATTGATCACTTGCACTAAATAAATTTCGCTCAAAATATTTCATCAGTGCCAGATGAAAAGCACCTCTGAAACATATCAGTGCCAAAGGAACTATTCTGCAAAACAAAGTCACACCAAATTTTTTCGTTGTCGAATATCAAACTTCTCCAAAACATTTTGTTTCCCAAATAGATCGGCATGAAATTGAAAATAACGCCGAAACGTGTCACTACCAAAAGAAAATTCCGTCGACACAATTCGTTGCCGAAATGAAAAGTGCTCCGACACAGCGTTTCAAATAGGTTATCGGTGTAAAAGGAGATATACACTGAAACAAGAAAAGGGACCTCATTTCACATGTATTGTTGAAATGCATTTAATGCTAGGTTTGGGTTGATGGATATGTTTGACGGACAATCCACTCGAGCGAACGCGAGCCGGATCTCCCTATCTCAATGTGAGTCTAGAACAAATAGAACAGACTACAAATGGATTTCCTAGATCTACTTAAGGATCAAATGCTAGATGTCTTACCTTTTACTTCACAATACTCTTTTCCTGAATGTTATTCCATGTCCAACGGTCGTCATATCTAAGCTGCAAGACCTGTCAAGACACAAACAACACTAAACGAGTAAAGAGCATCTATACAATAAGAGATCTAAGTAAACAGTTAAGCAGGTAAACTACTCAATATCATCACACATTAACAATATTGGTGGAAAGCATTTGTATTACTGTAAATAGAGGGAAACACATAGTAGAGATGTAGAACTACAACCAAGGCTTAACGCTGCAGCCCTTCTCCATCCAAGCCATTTGCCATATCCTCCCAAGGAAGTATGAGTCTCCCAATATGTGATTAGAGGTCTCCCAAGGATGATTTCACCAACATGTCGATACCATAGACTTCCTCCCTTTCGAATGGGAGTGAGTTTCATTTAAATAGGACTAAGTGGATAGAATATGGATAGGATATGATAGGAGAGGCTTAAGGGATCTTTCCAAGGTGTTAGGAACCGAATGCCAGCTCCCCCAAGAGGTCAAGGATAGGGTCCCAAGTCAGTAGGATTCGAGAAGGGACTCGAAGAAGCTATTTTTTCCATCCAACTGACTTCGTTGCACCCTATAATGGGGCAAGGTGCGACGTCGCAGGTTGCTTGGGTGCAGCCTGCGACGACCTCTCAAAACCTAGTACAAATGAGTACAAATCCTTCCAAGGTAATCACTTAATCAGGGTAACTTCAGGGATGTATACACTAAATATGACGATGAGGAGATTTTAGGTGTAACAGAATGCCCCCCAAAGCATGAAGTTGTTTAAATATTGGACAGGTGAAATGCTTTGATAGAAGGAATGGCAATGGACTTGTTGGATGAAGGGCACTGCTGCAGTACAACTGACTCTGAACTGATAATCGCATATGACGTACAACATGGCTGCCGACCAATACAATGCAGATCCATGGTAGTAATGACTGACTGAACACAATCATGGCTACTAGACACAAGCGTAGATCCATGATGAGATGATAACATAGCCACGACCAATACAATTGTGGATCCGTGCAATATGACTCAATACAAACTCCATCGCATCCTGGGTAAAACATGACTCCCCAGGGTCTTCAAGTTGAACCCACAATGATAAGAATCTATCCATGTGATTACAAATGTCTTGATGTCGAACATGGTAGAAACCACTTGATTACCGGTCATTGATGTAAACCGTTAACAAGCGCGAGGGAGATCACCATTGATGTCAATGATTCCCAAGGTATCACAGTACATATCATCAAGCGTGAATAAATGAGTTGAAGTCAAATGCAAGATGAAATCTTTCAATCAAGATTCAATAATGTAAACTCATGTTGAAAGCAAGGTAACCTGCCATTGAGGCATGCAGGGCCAAGGTACTTGGTTGGTTTATAAATTCAATCCTCGGATGATGAGTTGATGTCGAAAAGGATGAATCCGTCGAAGGAGGGCCATGATGAATCCCCAATAAATCGACACGAAACACGACAAAAGATGTGTAGAGTAGATTGGATGGTACAGTAACATGCAAGACTGACTCAGAGTAGACCGACATCGTGACGGGTGTACTGACTGCAGATGATAAATGGTGGACGTATTCTTGAACATGGGCATGGCATGACTTGGCAGTATTGACATGACAAGTGCAACACTAACTCCTAATGCAACTGATGAGAGGAGCTTTCTTTGAATGACTCAAAGGAGCAACAAGACTCAGGAAGTTGGAAAAACTCGAGGAAAAATGGATGATCCAAGTACAGTATGCAAATGCAGATGAGTGCAATGTTCAAGAACAACTACGTACTGCCACTGGTAAAGTGTGTAACATAAAAGCTTTCCTTTTTCCCCATCATAAATGATGAGTGCCTCACTTGTTTTTTAACGAGCTTGATGAAGGTAACCAAATGCTCGGTATAGCTCATCTCATAGATGAGTCCAATCCCAAATGTTTTACGAACCTAGGAAAGGAGGGGTTCATCCCAACCTGGGTCCTTCGATGTTTGAAATTTAACAAGTCCAAAGAAGGAAAACTCGACGTCATTTCATGTTTAGAGAGTCTGAAAAGAACTAAAGGACACTCCAACGGTCCTTTTTCGTAAAGTTAGCCTCATCGCCTGAAAAAGGGTAAAACAATGCGGGAGAGGAATCTTCCAGACATGATTGGCTGGAGTATACCTTTTTCGTAAGTAGTTCCCCCTGGTCCGAAAAAGGGGTAAACTATCACCAGGAAGACGACCATTCAAATCCTTTTACAAGCATGAACGCGACAAGTTCGCTTGGCCATCTTTTCCTATTTTAGGAGTCTGAAAAGAGCTTAAAAAGGACTCCATGAAAAACTTTGTCATGGTTGATGACTGAGTACGAAAAAGGAAAAAGTAAACTCGGCACAGTTCATTTCTGTAAGAAGTCTAGCGAGGCCGGATAAAGTGATAAACCTATACTCGTTAGACACACCTTTTTACTCAAATTTTTAACGAGCACGACAATGGTATCAAAAGCTCTCGGAATCTTTTTCATGTTTGAACCAGAGCACGAAAAGTAAAAAGTAAGCTCAAACCACTTTTCATGTTTCAACCAGAGCACGAGAAAAAGTGAAAAGTAAGCTCAACACCATCTTACTGTTTTTAATGAGCTCGAAGATAGGTTGGAAGAATGCTCATGATGTTTGCTTCATTTTTTAACGAGCTTGTGACAGAAAATGAACTATGCTCGGGGTAATTTTCATGGTTTAATGAGCTCGAAACCTAAAAAGGAAACTATGCTCGAAAATGTTCCCAATGGTGAACTTTTCCCAACATCGCATCCAGAGGTTGGTGTGTGCCCCCAGCATGATTGCTAGAAGTAAGTGACTTAGCTCTAACGTGGTGTGGAGGGGCGATCGAGTTGACTTCAACGTAACTTATAGAGGTTGAAGACATGCCCCCCAAGCTTCATTTCATTCACCTAAGGCATAGGCAGATGAAAAATAAGGTTCAGGTACTAAGTCTTCGAGAAGACTCGACTCAAAGGGAAAAGATATGTTTCATTTTTTAACGAGCTTGACACAAGATTAGAACTCTGCTCACGGGAACCTGTTTCATTTTTTAATGAGCTTGACATAGAAAGGGAACTATGCTCATAGGTTAAGGCCCATTGACAGGTTCCTTCCCAACATGATGCCCAAAGGTTGGTAAATTCCCCCAGCATGATTTCTAGCGGGTTATCATGGTGGTGTTCCCTCAACATGATTGCTAACGATACGACATGTGGCATGCCCCCCAAGCTTCATTTCGTCTGAAAATGTTGCTTGCTAACCCAACTACCAACCTAGATACTAATATGAAAATGTTCACCAAGGGGGGAAAATGAGAATCAGATGAAATGAAGGTTCAAGTTCTAACTCTAGCAAGAGACTCGAACCGATGGGAGGGAGATCTATTTCATTTTTACACAAGCTTGAAATAGACAATAACTATGCTTGAGGGGGGCCATCTTATTTTTTAACGATCTTGAAATGGAATAAAACTATGCTCAAGTGGATGGTTTCATTTTTGTGCAAGCTTGAAACCAAAGGTAAACTATGCTTAGAGGGGTCTATCTCATTTTTTAATGAGCTTGAAATAGAATAGAACTATGCTCCAACGTGGATGGTTTTATTTTTATGCAAGCTTGAAACCAAAGGGAAACTATGCTAGAGTGTTCGATTTCATTTTTTAACGAGCTTGAAACATAACATAAACCGTGCTCGTACCCCCCATCCTCAGGGGGAAGAAACCACTAAAACATGCGGAACATTCAGGGAAGTCTGATGACTGGCATTCATGTGATGATTGGGTGTCACGAAGGAAAGTTGATCAACGGTCACAATCCTCCCATCGTAGGGAAAATACATCACTCGAAAGAGTGTGTACACGACGACTTTCATAGCATAGACATAATCAAGTCCAAGGAGCAGATTGAAATCTAAAGGACCTTGGACAACCATGACATCAACATAAACAGTTTCACCTCTCAACATGATAGGTAATTGCAGGAGAATCCCTAAAGGTCCGGTAGGCCTTTGATTAAAGGCCAAAATATGGTCAGTTACTGGCACAAGCTGAGGGGAACCTATAGCTTGCCAAGTAGTTGAGGATAAAATACTAACAGAATCTCCCTCATCAACTATCGTATGAAATATTTCTTTATCGGAAACTCCTACATATATTTGAAAAGGAATACTCAAAGGAAGACGAGATTCTGTTAGACCATTCCAATCAAAGGAAATGACCTCAGTACTTGGGGGGGTCCTGTAGGAATGGACAGCGTTTCCCCTTGCCTTGGACATTCTGAACTAGCTAGGAAAATGTCAAGGGTTTCCAATTCACTCTCACTCGGAAGATAAGAATGAGATGAAGATTGTGTCATGGTGACTGCTTCAGTCTGGACTTTTTCCAATGAAAGAGCGGGATCAAGTGGAGATGACATCGACTCGATCACTTCACGCTCGAAAGGAAGAGTGGGATCAATTACAGATGAAACTGAATTGATCACTTGGTCAACCAGCAAGGGGTCGAGGGACAACTTACTATCGCTTGTTGGAAGCACCTGTTGAGAACTAGTAATATCTTCCAACCATCGTGAAGCTTCATCCATGCTTGGACAAAGGAAAGTACGGTGCATACCCTTGCATATCAAACAGGGATACAGTACTTTACCCTTTCGACCCTTCAACAATGGGTCACTGGTCGAGGGAGTATCATCAACATGATGGTCAGAGGTTGATGATACAAGCGGTTTGGGGTTTTTAGACCACACTTCTAACACATGGAGAAGACCGGGACAATTCTTGAGAAGGTGATCACCCTTGCAAAGTTTGCATGGGAACTTGGGCTTATGAGGTGTTCTCATAGAATGAGTGCCATCAGAGGCAGATGGTTGACGCTTGGTCTCTTTCTTATCCTTCTTCTTCTTAATCTTCCTTTTCTTCTTCTTCTTCTCACCCGCCTTCTTACTAACATCAAAGTTTTCAGTAGGAGACGAAGAAGAGACGGAAGCCGATTCGACTTTCGACGAAGAAGGAGAATGGTCACCATGAGATTGATGCTCATGTGATGAAGGACCTAGGTTAGACACAATTAGGCACTTGGTGTAACTGGATTGGAGAATAACCACACTGTTAATCCTATCGTCAATCCAAGAAGACTCAACGTAGCCATAAAGGGAGGAACAACAGTTCCACAAGGGGGAATAACAAATGGCATACCCTGGAAAGGGGCCTCTTGGTTGGTAGTCCCGGAAGAATATTCCATATCTAAACTTACTAAGAGTCTCTAAAGTACCACACAAATCAAACACTACTCAAGTCTAAAAGCAATAAGCAAACTGTGTGAATAAGAGTGGATTCAAAGTCTGAAACCTCACGGGATTATCAAGGCATCGCAAACCTCTATATACTGCAGGATCCAACAATATGACGCGACAAGGAGGATTGGGACCTCACCCTTGCTTGCATACCCGATTACCTGGACAGTACGTGCGTACTAATCTCCCCGAGTGTTGTTCTCGATGTATTGCTTTTCCAAGATGGCCAAATGGTTAACTCAGTTGGTTTCAGGAATCCTAGTGGTGTCTCCCGATATACGCAAGGTACGTGGGAGCTCAAATCCGTAGCAGTGCTATCTAATTCACAACCGTTCGGCAAGAGACCTTCTAATATACTACCGAGTACGTGATACACCCTTCGATATACGCCAAGTACATATTATGGTACTTGGTGGGTACGTGAAGGAGCTCAATATACCGATAAGTACGTGGAAGACTACAATACCCTCGGGATACAGTGCTAGCAAATAACGATAGCTGCCACGCTTAACGATGCTGAAACACGTCTCTAACTTACACACAATTACTAAATGATTTTAACCTAAGATAGCATTAATTTTATCTTGTACGGTTAGGTGGATGCATGAGGTGAGTACATAAATGTAAACATAATGCAATCCTCAACTACATGATAATGCACATTTTTCTTTCCCTTTCAATGAAAACTACTTAAGGTAAGGAGATATTTTTGTTTGCTTTCAAAGCAAAAGTACTTAAGTAGTAGCGAAAAGAAGAATTCCTTCCTAAAGTGCAATAACTCTACCTTTCTGCAATAATTAGCTAAAAAGCGCAAAGAAAATGAAAGATGCAACTAATCTTACCAATGTATAAGACAAAATAATGAAGCACTTTCAATTTTCAAATGCATGTATCAAAATTGGAATTTGATAACTAAATGCTTTTCATATCTATATACAGAAAGTGAGAGAATATCTACAGCACTCTTTAATCATTCAGAAATTCCCAAAGAAAAATGGCAAGCACCCAAACCACTTCAAAGGCACTCAAGAAAGGCTCAAAACCTACCAAATGCAATAATTATAACTCATTTCCTATCTTTTTACACTTGAAAAAGACACATCTAAGCTACAGAAAGAAATATTCCACAAACGTTTCCAATCAAATGCAAGACAAAGATAAGCACTTAACAATCTTATCTAACTCAAATGCACACAAGTCTGAAACAAGCCTTTCTTCTTCTTATGATGATAAGGCCAGGAATATCAAATGATCAAAATAAAGTAAGAAGAATATTTACGTTTTCCAAATTTGTGAATATAGCAAAAGAAGGACAAAATCAAGCTTCTCTTTGAACTAAAGTGGAGACAAGGAAACAATCTTTCCCAAAAATGATTGAATAACTCAGCATGTAAGGGAAATAAGATGCATAACCCAAGAAAGAGAGGTTCAAAAAGACATGGATATCCCACACTTTTCAAATCTTTAAAACAAGCCAATCACACCAAACCAAAAATGATCTCAAAAGCTTGAGATGGGTCAAAATGACTGCAGGATGCATGATTCATGGCCCCCCCATTTCGCTTAAAAATGCAAGCAAAACACTAGTTTTGACTCAAAGGACCAAACGTGGATCCAAATCTCAAAAAGACCCAAAAAACCAATACAAACAGGCCAAACAAAACACTGCTGAACAAAAGGGTCTCTGCCTAGAAGGTACAATACAGAGGAGTCTGCACACAAACCAAAACTCAAATCAGAAATGGAGAAGGGGTGCCTGTATGGAAAAAAATGGCAGATCGACGCACTATGTGCTTGTACACAGTGAGATGTCGCAATTCACCAGTGCGAGAAGTGCGACAATGTCGCAGAATACCAATGGAAGGGTTGCGATGACAGGCTAACAGGCAAGGAACAAAGATCAAAAATAACACAATGTCGCTCTGGGTACACTGATCAGGTGCGACAGGCGAGATCTAAGTTCAGAAATGAACCAATTGTCTAGATAATGAGCAATGAACTGGGTTGAAAATAAGAAGTACAAACTCAGAGGAAGGTAATCAGACTCTTCAAAGTGAAGATCTGATGGTGAAACCAGCTTAGGAGGCTAATGACAAATAGAAAGGCTTGGCAAGAAATCAACTGAAAACAACATCCAAATTGACAACTACAAAGTTATGTTCTTTCCCCAGCGGAGTCACCAGATTTGTTTGATGGAAAATCCACTCGAGCGAACGCGAGCCGGATCTCCCTAGCTCAATGCAAATCTAGAACAAATAGAACAGACTACAAATGGATTTCCTAGATCTACTTAAGGATCAAATGCTAGATGTCTTACCTTTTACTTTGCAATCCTCTTTTCCTGAATGTTATTCCACGTCCAACAGTCATCAGATCTAAGCTGCAAGACCTGTCAAGACACAAACAACACTAAACGAGTAAAGAGCATCTATACAATAAGATATCTAAGTAAACAGTTAAGTAAGTAAACTACTCAATATCATCACACATTAACAATATTGGTGGAAAGCATTTGTATTACTGTAAATAGAGGGAAATGCATAGTAGAGACATAGAACTACAACCAAGGCTTAACGTTGCAGCCCTTCTCCATCCAAGCCATTTTCCATATCCTCCCAAGGAAGTATGAGTCTCCCAATAGGTGATTAGAGGTCTCCAAAGGATGATTTCACCAGCATGTAGATACCATAGACTTCCTCCCTTTGGAATGGGAGTGAGCTTCATTTAAATAGGACCTAAGTGGATAGGATAGGTTGAGATATGATAGGAGAGGCTTAAGGGATCTTTCCAAGGTGTTAGGAACTGAATGCCAGGTCCTCGAAGAGATCAAGGATAGGGTCCCAAGTCAGCAGGCTTCGAGAAGGGACTCGAAGAAGCTATTTTTGCCATCCAACTGACTTCGTCTCACCCTATAATGGGGCAAGGTGCGACGTCGCAGGTTGCTTGGGTGCAGCCTGCGACAACCTCTCAAAACCTAGTACAAATGAGTACAAATCCTTCCAGGGTAATCACTTAATCAAGGTAACTTCAGGGATGTATACACTGAATCTGACGATGAGGAGATTTTAGGTGTAACAGTATATAAAGGTTTTAACCCTGTTTTCACAAATATTATTTGTAATGGCATTTGCAGAGCACTCACCAGACTCTAAGGAACCCTCTTGGATTTGTTTTTTTTATACCGCTCGCACGCTTCCAGATAGGTGTCTCACATTCTTCTGTCCAGATTATGAAAGTATTTGCTTTACAACTGTGTCTTATTCCTTTTCTATTTCCCTAGTTACAAATGGCCTTGAACTTCTGACCATATATGTATTGTTTTTAGAATAAAGAGAGCTCGTGGACAACAATTTTGAGAGAGTGAGGATCTGTCGGCCATTGGATGGCTAGTATCCATACTCATAGTTTTCCCTAGTTCTCCTTGTTAAATATCATTTAGGGAATATCTTCCAAGTCGGAGGGTATCTAACCCTAGGTGTCATAGGTTAACCTGGATGCTCATATGGAGACTTATACACGGATGCTTAGATTGAAAAAATGATCCATGAAGTTAGGAAAGACTCACAGGGTTACGCGGCTTAGGTAGTAGAGGTAACATTTTTTATGCTCTAGGAAAGAATATCGGACTGTGTCTCTTGTGAAGAACTCACCTATAAAACCCTCGCCTAAAGAAATGCAGATTGGATAAAGTTGTTTGTTTTAGGGTTACCCTCTCCATTTGAAGTTGGATTGATCTTTTACTATTCCTTATTTAACAAGGTTTTATTGAGACCACAAGTCAATCAAATACTCTGCTTAAAGAATGGACCATAAATCTTTGAATAGTTAAGATGGCATTTGAAGGATTTTAGGGAATAAGAACCAAACACACTTGATTTCATGGAAGTATGAGTCTTTTGTTTTGTAAAAACATTGACAAATCATACGTTTCCAATGTATATCATGTTCACTATCCTTTTTTCTTGGAAGTATTTTTTAACATTGGATTATTCTTGTACATTTACACTTGATTTTTGTTCACCTCAGGACTCGGAGATGCAAAGAAGAGCTGCTAAACGTAAGCCCAAGGTAGCATAATCATATTTCAATATTAAGGTTGTTCTAGAAACCCCAATGGAATCCGTGTATGAGGATACCAGAGCAGTGACTGGGAACGTCCCTGAATTTAAATGGGGTGAACTATATCATCTCATTTGAGATCAGAACATGCCATATGCATCCATCAAAGATATGATGGTGTATCAAAATATTAAAAGATATGGTCTCCATAAAGATACCACCCGACCATATATTTTTCGATGTTCATAATTTATTGGTTGGATTTTACCTCATGTGGATGTCAGCACACAAATCATTGCTGGGGCGAATGGAGAAGGATTCTCTTCGTTTCAACCCGGTCATATTAGCCCAACATACAAGTTACCCTCTCCTAAAGTGATGATGACAGATGACTAGATAAGGGGATTCAACATGGATCATTTTGAGTACACTAAGAAAATTTTGATCCCTGGAAAGTAGTTGAGGCAAAGGGAAAGTGGGGAATACGATGCCCAGAATTTGAAAACACCATTCATAATCATAGCTTTAATGTTGAGCAGGATATTCGACAAGGAAAATGGGAACATCTATAATCTTAGTTGTGTGCCTCTCATGTATCACATCGTCTCCCATGGTACCATCTTCAATTGGGAGTACATTTTCTAGGAGAGTATGGCATCAACAATTGCAACAGCCCAAGGAGAGATGACCCAGAAGAAAGTTGATTTCTATATTTCTTCCTACCTTATTGATAGTATCTCAATTAGACACCCATTCCACAAGTTGGGGTGATACTGGATCCCGGCTGATACCTCACTATATGTAGCTTACCAAATAATGTGGGCACACACGTATGAAAGCTTCTACAAACTTATCTATGAGGAATTCATAATTCCTCTGTATTGGATAATAGTTAATGAAGCACCCAATTGCTTGTTGGACAACGCAATGGCCGTCATCTGTGAATATGGATATTTCTACTCTACTATGGAAGGCATGTATATCAAGATGTATGGGGATAACAAATCCCCATCACTAATGCCAAGGTACGCAACAGATTATGTGGTACACAAAGAGGCGGTAAGACAAGTGTTCGTCAATGGACTAGGCCATTTTTAAAATGAACATAAGAAGGCTTCCTATCCACCACTTCCCTTTGTCATTAAGGCGTATAAATTCCCTAAGGTAAAAGGAGCAAAGGTCTTTGTAAAAGACTTAGAAACATTTTTTGGGGGGGAGAAGGTTTTTGTCTGAAATGACAAACTACAAAAGGCTGCTCAAAATTGTGTGTCATGCAAAATTCACTTTGAATACATGGATCACTTCCTTAAGGATGAGGAAGTATATTGGAGGGAAAATAAAATGACATATTTGAATAAACAATTTGTCCAAAAAAGTGGCGCAGGGTCCAGTCATACTATGGATACTATGAATACTACTAAAGAAGCAGAATTATAGAAGTCTAGAGAACAAACTATGGCAGCAAAGGAAGCAGAGATACTACGAGCAGAAGAAGCAAAAGGACAAAAAAGGGAGGAGGAAGATAAAAGGAAAGAAAAAGAACAGAAGAAGGAGGAGGAAGAAGCAGAACAAGAGAGGCTCAATAAGGAAATGCAAGAAGCAACGGATAGAGCAACAGAACTAGAGAAACAAAGGGAAGAAGAAGATAAGCTCAAGAAAGTTGTGGAAGATTAAGAAGCAAAAGAAAGAGACCATAGTATTCAATACATAGATATAGATCTCCCCAACATCTACGAAATTCCACTTATGGGAGGCCACCTTCCATTTGTTGAGCTCGGGCTCACTCCTTTTACTCCTTCAAAGCAACATTTGGTAGAAAAATTGGATACGATAATATTTGACCCCAAAAGGAAGACAATTTCGAGAAGAATAGAGAAAATCCTGAAAATGGGTGTGCAACCAGATGTGGTGACTATTCAGGAAAGCACCATAATGGAAGGAACCCACAAGGATCCCAATTTCACTACATCAATCAACATAGAAGTCGCTCAAGCAAATGCCGACAATGTTGATAATTTGATGATCGATATCGAATGCAACAAAGGAAAGTTGTTGAAGCTGAAGGATAATTTAGTAAAAGCGAGAGGTGAAGGGATTGAGTTACAGAAGAAATAGGATGCAGTAATATCTTAACAGAATAAGTTACTGTTAGACTACCAAAACTTGGAAAATGAAAGGGATGTTTTTTATGTACAACTTAGCATTATGGAAGGAGAGCGAAGTGACTTCGACTCTCGCATCGATGAGTTGGAAGAAAAGGAAATGAGGTCAAACCAACAGTTGAAAGATTTGATCAGTGAAAAGTAATATCTACAAGCGCACATAGACGAGATGATAATCGAAAGGGAAACTTTGCATTCTCAGGTGAGTGAGTTGGTAGGAGAGAAGGAATCTCTCTTAGAACGGGTAAACATGGCTAAAAATCAGAAGTTAGATATGACTCCATTCCATGAGCAAGCCTGCAAGATACAAGAACAGATCTGTCATTCGCAGGAATTGTTGGTTGGATAAGTTTATAAGATGTGGAAGATTGTCGACAAGTTGAAGGATATTTCTACAGGTGCCTTCGCTGTCAAACAGAATTGAACACTACATTTTCCCAAGATAAAAAATTTTATCGGCTAGAAAAGAGAGCACTCGGGTTTTCCAGATCATTTGCCGAACAAATCAGATGCAAATCTCAAGCTTGATATAGCTCTTTTGGATAGTTGCAGAAAATAATCTAAAATGATACAAGTGGAAGTGCCGAAATCTATCACAAAGTGTGAATAAATCTACAAAAGAATTTTTCAAGTGCATGAGAGATGCCATATACCCATCTCCCAGGATATGTCCCAGTTTCCCATCTAGGACCAGCGCGTAGCAGAGTTTAAAAGTAGCTTGAAGGAATATTTGGAGTACACTAGAAAGATGGATGTACTAACAGAAGAAGGCCTCCAACAACACATAGGAAAAGCATCTATCAGTGCTTATATTTTGGAAGAAAATTACAGAATGACTGCTAGGGGACTAATAAATGTGGGAAAAGAGTTATCCACTCATGATACTTCTTTAAATTTATTAGAAACTTTACAATGTAATATAATATTTCAAGAAATGGACTTGTGGGACAATTATATTTCCATCCTGGAGGTCCCACCAGCTGAGTAATATTAATTTGTAAATAATTTTTTGTTTTATTTGTGCAAACACAAGAGACAAATTTTGGGCATCTCAAGAGTCGGCGGTAGGTGAAGTGATTAGTCATGTAAAGCCAAATTCCCTTTTAATATAAATAGAAAGGAAAGGGTACTAGAGAGGGGACTTTTGCTGGTGAAATAGAGATTGGATACATTATGTAAGAGAATTATTTTTTTGCTAATGAGAAGGACCTATTTGTTGGGAAAAGCTTGCACAAATTTTTGCATGGAATGTTGTAACTAACAAAACATAATTATTTCTTCTTATGTTCATGCTCATGCGGTGAGATATTTCTAAACTTTGTTGAATTATTTCAATGGTTATGTATGATTTTTCTTGTCTATGAAATTGTCTATCATAGTAATAAATTGATTTAATTCTAATCAAAGATATCTTTGTAATTTTATGTTGAGAGTGTGCATACTTTATCTTAATGGCTATCTGTTATATTTGTATAAGCAGTCATAGATTATTACTCTTATTAAACTCGCTCCTTGCAAGGATAGATTAGTTAGTTTAGGGTAGAGTTAGATAATTGATTAGGTAGAAGTGGTAAGACAAGAGGTAAGAACCTACGCATCACTTGTGAGGCTTCTGCCTGTCAATTATAGGTTAAATGCATTAGTTAGATTAGAAGCACTTGCATAATCATACTTTAAACATAAAATATAAACGGTGGGTCGGGCCACAACCGGTACAAAATTTAAACAAACAGACCTATGGTAGTCGTACCGTTAACTGGACGGATTCCCCATACCAAACAATGAATGATATAATTGGGATTATTCATTGTGGAGAATCCCTACTCTCGATGCTAGTATTTTCCGGGCATCAACACCCCCATGCTTCAATAACTACATGAAGTGACTTTTCCCACCAACCTCACATATGCATTCAATGATTGGGTTTAATAGTCAAGACAAGGTAATTGGCTTATTTAAGGCACTTGGCATATTTTGGATGAGTTCTAAGGTTGACACTTGGAAATATAGGATTTTGTTTCCCATAGACCCCCTTTCCTCTGCCCCTCTAGTGGAATCATAGCCCCTCTAATGCTCTTTACAAAACCATCTTAGACCATTTTATTAATTTCCAACATAATATTTACATACATTTTGAATTGGCATGATAATCCAACCATACGGTCCAAATAAAAATATATACATCATGCATACCTACCTATTCACTAGTCGGGCCTTGGCCTTGAGCTCCATAGTAGGAATCCATACTAGCATATTTACATCATTTACATAATTTTGATTAAATATATTCTAAGTCAAAATTAGGGGTATTACATTTGGTACGACGGGCATAAATGTCATCAATATTTTATTGAGTAGATGAGTGGTTGTGGACTAACTTGTTTTCTAACTTATCATATTGTGTTTCCAAGTGGGAAATTTTGTGGGAGAGCTTGCCTCCTTGATTTTTGTCCATAATGGGAATGGGTCCATTAAAAGGGTTATGTAAAAATGGTACCAATGTGAATATCTTGGTGCAAGGATTGTTTTAGATTGGTTTGAAATAAGTGTCTAAAGAAGTGGGTCCATAGAAAGGGTTACTGCAAAGTGGTACCAATGTGGTCAACACAATGCAAGGATTTTTTTGAGATAGTTCTAAAATAAGGGTGTAGGCATGACCTTGACTTTGTTTCTTCTACTCATGGAGAAGTGGTACTCCCACCCAAATATTACTACATTGAGATAATTCCCAAATTCTTAACACTACAAATTATTTAGGAATTTCATGGAATGGTCGTAGAGGACAAAGCTTCTAGGGTCCTAAGGACAAGGGAATGCTAGGTAAGCTATAGCTCTTTGATATAATCACAATGTCCAATGGTAGTGCTCACCCAAATCTCTTAGGGAAATAACTAAGGAGGCACGATCGTGCCCTTAGCCATACTACCAAACTACCCAAGTACTAGAGATTAATATTTCCAAGTGTTGTTCTCGGTGCCACTATAGTAGCAAGACTATCGATTGGATTATTTAAAGTTAGTTCCAGGTAACCTAGGGAACTTCTAATATACCCAAGGCTACATGGAAGTGAAAGGTTGTAAACAAGTGTTACATGATGCAATACTACTCAAAGGTGTACCAACATGGGTTACAAGGGTGTCCAACCAAGTGAAAACCCTTGCATTTCTCGCATGTACTATTCGCCAACTACATGTTTACCCACTGATGATAGATCATTGTGTTATTTTTAGACGACGAAATACGTCTCTAGCCTAAAATAAAACAAAGCAAAAATCTAAAAAATTTTATCATGTAAGTGATATGGTATCAAATGTTATGTACCTTGATAGCATAATAGGAAATTCATATTGAAAATAATAGAATGAAGCAATATTTTAGAATGTAAAGGGAAAAAATTTCATAGCAATAGACAATTGTAGATAACCAAATATTGCAATATAAATAGCTTTATTGATGAAAGCAATGTTCACTTGCCTCTTCGAGGGGGAAACCTCCAAATGAGTAAAGATCCATTTAAAATATACTTCGCAGCGGATCTTATTGCATTGCTTCTACTCCTTTATATAGTTTATAAAGAAGGAATTTTCTAGTAGGTAGAACCTTCTAGTAATCCTTTGTGAAGCACCTACAACAAGTAATTAATAACAATATGCGAAATAGCAGAAATGACATAACTCAGAATCACTTTTATATTGATCACAGGCCACTTCGAGGGGGCAACCTCCTATGAGCAATATCAATACAAATAACTTCACGGTTCCTTCATAGGTCTCAACACACACTTATATACTAAGTCTAGGCGCCAATACTATGGGTCAAAACCATTGGCCACTACAAACTATGGATCAACAATACTACGGGCAACTTACAAAGTATATGCGCCAACAACAATAACATAAACTATTGATCAACAAATACTACGGGACGACTTACAAAGCATATGCGTCCAACAACAATATACTAACAAAGTAAAGACATGGGTTCCTAACATCCCCTCCCCCTTAAAAAAAGCTTTGTCCTCAAAGCTTTAGATGTGGAAATTGTTGTTGAATCTGAAGGAGTGGTTCCCATGTAGCATCCTCTGGTTGCATGCCTTGCCACTGAATTAAGACCTCTGTGATAGAGCGAGAGCGAAGCTGACGAGTGCGCCGATTGAGGATGGCCTCCGGCTCCAAAAGGATGGATCCTTCATTATCCAGTTCGGGTAAAATCATTTTTCCACTGATGTTGGTGCCAAGAACTTTCTTTAGACAAGAGACATGAAAGACTGGATGAATGCGGGAAGAAGGAGGAAGTTCCAATTTATAAGAAACGGACCCAATCTTCTGAAGAATCCGATATGGACCATAGAACTTTGGAGCGAGCTTATGACGCCCTTTGAGTTTTAGGGAAGACTGCTTGTACGGCTGGAGACGAAGAAAAACCATATCACCGACTTGAAAAGTGCGCTTAGAACGGTGCTGATCAGCTTGTTGCTTCATGCGATTTCTTGCCATGTGAAGATTGTCCCGCAAAATGCGAAGAATCTGATCACGATTTCAAAGGACCGTGTCAACTTCCTGAACTGGTGAACTGGTGGGGGTGTATGGAAGAAGAACTGGAGGTGCCTGACCATAGACTTCTTCATATGGGGTCATTTTAGAGGCAATGTGGTAAGAGGTATTGTACCACCATTCAGCGAGAGGGAGCCACTTTTCCCACTGATGTTGTTGTTCATAGGTGAAGCAACGAAGATAAGTTTCCAAGCATTTATTGATAATTTCAATCTTACCATCTGTTTGTGGGTGATACCCTGAACTCATCTTCAGTTTGGTGCCAGTGTGGCGAAATAGTTCAGTCCAAAAATGACTAGTGAAAGTCGCATCACGATCCGAGACAATGGAAGAAGGGATGCCATGAAGACGAAAGATCTGGTCCAAGAAAATTTGAGCGACTGAAGAGACTGTATAGGGATGGCTGAGAGCACAAAAATGACTATTTTGGAGAGGCGATCAACCACAACGAGAATCACTGTCTTCCCACCAGATTTAGGGAGCCCTTCAATGAAATCCATAGAAATATCTGTCCAAATCCATGTAGGTATGGGCAAGGGTTCGAGCAATCCTGGAAGGAGTGTTGTTTCACCCTTATTGCGCTGGTAGGTATCACATTCGGCCACCATCTGTTGAATTGTCCTTTTCATGCCCTGCCAAAAGAAGTTACGTCGTGCCCGTTCATACGTTTTGAGGAACCCAGAGTTCCCTGCCGATGGAGAAGCATGGAGTTCATAGAAGACATCCTGTTGAAGATCTGTGCTCTGGGGAAGCACCAAACGACCCTTGTATCTCAGAGAAGCACCATCCCAAGAGTAATGTGGTACAACAGAAGGGTTGTTGGTCAAGCGTTGGATAATTTGAGATAAGGAAGGGTCATTGACATAACCCTGTTGAACAGATTGCAACCAATTTGGAACAGGCATAGAAATAGCTGAAAGAGAACCTTGGGCATCAAATGTGCGAGAAAGAGCATCTGCCACAATATTGTCTTTACCCTTTTTGTAAGTGATCTCATAGTCATAACCCATGAGTTTGCTAACCCATTTATGTTGTCCCAGAGAGGAGACATGCTGTTCCAAGAAATATTTCAGACTCTGGTGATCAGTCTTGATGCAGAAATGATTCCCTAATAGGTATGGGTGCCACTTCTGTACTGCATGCAAAATAGCCATCATTTCCTTCTCATAGGTAGAGGTAGCTAAATTCTTACCTGAAAGGGCTTTGCTGGTGAACGCAATGGGGTGTTCATCTTGAAGGAGAACAACACCAAGTCCATTGCCGCAAGCATCACTCTCAATAGTGAAGGGCTTGGAAAAATCCGGCATAGCTAGAACAGGTGTAGTACACATAGCTTGTTTTAGTTTGTCAAATGCACATTGAGCAGCATGTGTCCATGTAAAAGCATCCTTTTTCAATAGAGTAGTTAATGGAGTTGCAATCTTCCCATAATCCTTGACAAACTTGCGGTAGTATCCAGTCAACCCCAAAAAACCACGAAGGCTCTTGAATGTCTGAGGATGCGGCCAATTGTTCATGGCATCGATTTTGGCAGGATCCACGCGAACCCCTTGTGCTAAGATAATGTGCCCAAGATACTCAACTTCCTTTTGTCCAAAAACACATTTAGACTGCTTGGCATGGAGATGATGGTCAGAGAAAAGTTGCATGACAAGATCCAGATGCTGGAGATGTTCATCCCATGTTTTACTGTAGATGAGGATATCATCAAAAAATACCAGAATGAATTTCCGCAAGTAGGGTCGAAATATTTTATTCATTGATGCCTGGAATGTGGAAGGAGCATTAGTGAGGCCAAAGGGCATGACCAAAAACTCATAATGGCCATCATGTGTGCGGAAAGCTGTTTTAGGGATATCATCCTCATGAACCCGAATTTGATGATACCCAGAACGAAGATCCAACTTGGAGAAAAAGTGAGCCCCATGAAGCTCATCAACAACAGGAATTGGAAACTTATCCTTGATGGTGAGGTGATTAAGTGCTCGGAAGTCAATGCAGAGGCGCCATGACCCATATTTTTTGCAGACAAGAACAACTGGAGAAGAAAAGGAACTAGTGCTTGGGAAAATAATACCTTGCTTTAATAAGTCCCGAATGAGCATTTCAATCTCCATTTTTTGGTGAAATGGGTAGCGATAGGGCCTGATGTTGGGAGGAACGCTGCCAGGAAGGAGCTAAATACGATGGTATTCTGGCCTGGAAGGTGGCAATCCCACTGGTTCAGCAAAAGCACCTGTATATCGATCCAGAATTTGTTGTAGATCCAAAGGAGTAGTGGAGACCGCTGAAGGTTGCATCTGAATGGAATGGAGCTGAGCGATGACACCATGTGAATTCTTCTTGAGGAGTTTTTCCATGCGATGTGAACTGATGATGCTGAGAGAACCTGGTTGTAATCCTGTCAAGGTGTGTTTTTGGCCATTGAGGGAAAACTGCATCCAAAGTTCAGCAAAATCCCATAAGATAGGGCCAAGTGTGCGTAGCCATTGAGCGCCCAAAACCACATCACATCCGCCTAAGGTCAAGGCAAACATGTTAGAGCGCAAGGTATAATCTCCCATAGAGATACGCACATTTCGACACTTCCCTTTGCAAGGTAACGTGCCCCCATTGGCAACCATGACTTCAAAGTTGGAGCAAGGATGGATAAAACAATCAGCTTGTTTGGCGATCCGAGGGTCAATGAAATTATGAGTGCTACCAGAATCAATGAGTATTGTAAGAGGAAGCTTCTTCAAGTAACCCCTGACCCGCATTGTTTGGGGGGTGGTGATTCCAGCTAAAGCATGGAGAGATATCTCTGGCTAGTCATCCTGAGACGGAGGGTCAATAGGCGGTTCCTGAATGTCGACCGAAGCATCCAGTGTTTCTGGATCTTCGTCACCAATTTCAGAGGAAGGCGGAGAATCCACATCCAAGAGATAGAGCTTTTGCTGAACACATCTATGTCCTCGAGTGAATTTCTCATCACAATTATAGCAAAGCCCCTTTTCTCTGCGTGCTTGCATCTCTGTTTCAGACAAACGCTTGATAGGAGTTGGTCGAGGAGCCTGCGATATAGGTGGTCGTTGAGAACCCATATTTCGGAAGGGAACAAAAGTGGGCTTGGCGCGTTGTTGGGATGCAATCTTGTCTTCTGCCAACTTAGCCAACCCTAGGGCTTCCATCATTGTGTTGGGACAGAACATTTTGACCTCAGAGCGGATGGCATCCTTTAGACCACTGATAAAACAACTCTGGTAAAAGTCATCAGACAATCCTTCGGTGTGGTTGGCTAGATTCTCAAATTCAGTTTGATACTCTCTCACAGTGCCAATTTGGAAAAGTTTAGTGATAGCTCCTGTGAATTCATCAAAAGCACTAGGACCAAATCGTTGCAAAAGGAGCTGGCAAAAGTCTGACCATTTGGGCTCTGGATGAGCCTTGATGTACCAACGGTACCATTGAAGAGCGTCTTGTTCCAAATGAAAGGATGCCAGCGGAACTTTGTTGACATCAAAAGTATTATGCAAACTGAAATACTATTCTGCACGATAGATCCATCCAGTTGGATCGGTACCATTGAAGCGAGGAAAATCAAGCTTCGGACCATGAAAATTGCTGGAAGAAGAGAACCCATTGTCTGATGAAGACTCGGACTGTCGTTTGTTGTTCATAGCTGAATGTTCAAGATGGAGGCCGAGAAATTTTTCATCCAGATCCTGGAGTTTGGCTTGGATGGCTGCAAGTGCGTCCTCCATGGTTTTTTCTCCTGCACGGGTGACAACCATAACCAAGAGTTGAGTTGAGTTTTTTTTTTTTTTTTTTTTTTGTTAAATCTGGACTTGGGAAAAAATCTAAAGGGTAATTGGGGTTTGACTAGGTTTTGGACACTGTTGAATAGACAGGGAAGCAAAAATGAGGATTTCAGAAGCGGGGTGAAAGAATGGAAAAATTTGGCAAAGGGGAACAAAGAAGCAAAATTCAGAAAGGAACTCTGTGGTAAAATTTGAAGGTGATTGGGTGAAATTTGAGGAAGTTATGGCAAACCCTAAAAATAGACAAATGTGGGATTTCGGGCTTTGGGAAGGGGAATTGGGGATAGGGTCCTCAGGAATGAAATATGCAGAATGGGATGACAGGGGTTCCCTGAAAATTTCAAGGGAAACAGAGTGAAAACAAGGGAGATATGGAGAAAAAACTGAACTTTTTTTTTTTTCCAGAATGGAGCGGCTACGGCTCGGAAGGGATCTGAAACGGCGCCGAATGGATTGAAAATGGTTGGATCTGGAATGGCTTGCAAAATGGATATGAACGGCGCAGCAACGATCAACAACAGTTCAGTTGAAAATAAATATGGACCCCAGGTATGTGCGGCTTCCTAACAGTTCAAGGGTTTCACTCGGTCACCAATGCTGTCTGACGGCTTGCGTATTGGGGCAGTACCCCTCAGTCCACGGCTCAGGTAAAACTGATAACCGCTTTGCCACAAACGACAACTCTTGGTTTACCTCACGGGTGGGAACTAGTCAATCAGGTAGGGGTCGTTGCCCTTTTCGCTGGCAGGTCCTCTCAATGGGCCAACTACTTCGGGGTTCCTGTGGTACTCCTCACAATGAGTTTTAGGGCTTATTCCCAAGTACTTCCCACAGTTAAGCAGATAGGGATTATTCCCAAATCCGAACCTGCAACAGATGCGAAAAAAAATTTGGCAGAAATTTCACCTAGCGAGCCCAAGAAAGTGCTCTGATACCAAATGTGAAGCACCTGCAACAAGTAATTAATAACAATATGAGAAATAGAAAAAATGACAAAACTCAGAATCACTTTTATATTGATCACAGGCCACTTCGAGGGGGCAACCTCCTATGAGCAAGCTCAATACAAATAACTTCACGGTGCCTTCATAGGTCTCAACACACACTTATATACTAAGTCTAGGCGTCAATACTATGGGTCAAAACCATTGGCCACTACAAACTATGGATCAACAATACTACGGGCGACTTACAAAGCATATGCGCCAACAACAATAACATAAACTATTGATCAACAAATACTACGGGACGGCTTACAAAGCATATGCATCCAACAACAATATACTAACAAAGTAAAGACATGGGTTCCTAACAGCCTTCTTACAAAAGGAACTTTCTAGTAGGTGGAAACTTGTAGTAACTCTTCTTACAAATATTACTTTCACACTATATCTCCTTCGTGGGCCTTATTTAATATAGATGGCCTCAATTCATAGAAACCTATCTATTTATTTAAGAGTGTTAGGTAGGACCCTAGTAGTTCTTCTGTTGTAAGGGATTTTACACAAAACTCTTTGAACTAAAGGATGATTTACTCTTGAGTGACTCCTACTTTATGGGCCCTATAGGTATGTGTCTAAACATGTGGATGTTTGAATTGTGTTGGAATAGGGAAAAAATAGCAGAAGCAGTAAATAAGATTCCAAGAGAATGGTGGTGTCAACAAACATTGTTTTCACTTAATCATAGCGAGCAAAGCCCAGTAATGATCCACAACAATGTGGTGATATGATTATTATAGACTAATCCCATAGGAACATCTATAAATATGTTTGGTTAGATATCCAAACCAACAATAATTGGACCACATAACCACAATTGACCATAATTGTCCATAAAAGGTGTATTTGGAATCCTAGATGAACATAGTCAACTTAAATATTCGTTGGTCGATCGACTCCCTCAACTCCCTCAATCCAACAAGGTGAGGTTTACCAAGAACTAGTTGTTTCAACATCATGCATAAACTTAATTTGGAGGAAAAACAAATTACATAGCATCCTCCCCTTAATTTGATGTGAACCAAAAATGTTGATCAACCACATTACAATAACATTTTCCAAAGAAAATATGAACAACTGTCACCATCAAACTAATCAAACTTATCTACAATAATACTCCTAAAAGAATTCTGAAAACATTGTCACCTCAATCGTCCAATCCATCAAATAAGATTCCATATTACTATCCAAAACATTCATAGTCAATCAATCGACTAAACAACAAGATGGTACATTCCAGTCGACTAGTTGAATAGACAATAAAGAAAAACAATAGCATTCTATTAACCTCAAAGGAACCCAATAAACATCTCAATCAAGCTCAACAATCCACTGAAAAATCAATTTGGGTTGACATAGCATCAATTCCTCCCCCCTTAAACACAACCAAGGAAAAATAACAACAAACAAATATTGTAGTCGAAACTCAATCGACATATACCATTGGTCGAACCACAATCGACCACAGCAAAAAAATATCAACATCAAGGAAGAGGAGGATTGTATTATTGCACAGTCAAAGAAATACATGTGTACGAAGTCCTCAAACATATATTCAACCAATTCCATGAGCATTCATCAATCCAACCACGAGTAATTCACAAAGTTGGTACTAGTCCATGATTTTGTCTTTCATGTATTTTCTACAAAAATATGAAAGCATAACCGCCATCCCAAAAATACTAATTCCTCGGAAAATTCCTGTAATTCTTATGGTGAGGATGACGAGATGACAATGATCTTTTTTCTAGATGAACAGAGGATGTAGGGTCAGGTTCCAGTTCACTTACTAGTGTAGAACAACCCTTCACATCAATAGCAATGTCATATGCAGTAACATTTTCAAATTATTGCATGTTAGGAACGACCAACTCATCAACATGGTTAACAAAAACAATAGTGGGTTGATTTTCCAACAACTCAATCTAAACTCCTCTTGCAACAATTAAAACTTTCCTACTATTAGAAAGGCCAGGTGTATGCAATGAGGTAGCATCGTCATTTCTAAGACATGTTCTAGGTTATTTTAGCTCAAGGGTAATTGTGGTAGCAATACACTATCCATTCTTCCCAAGTCCTCCTCCAGTATATCCCATATTCTTAACTGTCGGGACCCAATTCCAATAGTGTGTTTCTCAAAAGTAGGAGAAACAACATCATTAGTATCCAACAAAGCATGAGAAGGTTGCAAACATCAACATCATATTTCTTACAAACAACTGGGATACAAATAAAGGCGGAAAAGGTAGAAGATGTAATCATTTATTCATAACACTTGGAAACATCATCCTTCTTCCTGTCACTTTGCACTCAATTGACTTCCAACTCAAGGTTTTGTTTGCAATCCTTCAATCCTCGAATAGTTTCATTTTTCTCATTTAGCTACAACAACAAAGAATCATAATATTCTTTCCAAATGTGATATTCATCAAACAACCTACTAGTATCTACTTGAAGAGGAGAAACTTCTTCGTGGAGCTCATTGATAGAGGTCTGCAAGTGGGCAACCTCATTTTCTAGTTGGGAATTGGTGTGTTCTAGTCTGTTGATTTTTGTCTTCAAGGAAGTAATTTCAATTCCTCCTCTATATATTCAACTAAATCTAACGTATATCCAAAACCATCCATAAGGTTTTGAAATATGGTTTCCATAGCGTTTTCCAAGGCATACATATTCCTATATTTCTCATCAATCCTCCATAAAACAACAGCCTAAAAAAGGGCATGTTCATCCTGGAGTTGGGTATGATCTGTCTCCAATTGATTTTTCAATCTTCAATTTTCAGTCTGTGATCAAGAAACAACAATCTCGAAGTCATTCACTTCTTCATGAAACCGATCATAAGATTCTTACAAGCCAATAGCCTTGTTGTCATGAATCTCCTACAATTTATGTAAATTCAAGGCTTCATCTTCATCAAAGATACTCATCTTTTGATACATATTTAAAGCTATCTTAATGTGTTGGGTAGTGCTCGGTTGATTATTCACCCTAGTGAGCTCAATATAACATAGATATACCAGCCAATCAACAAATCATATCTTATCAACTAAGAATAAGCATAACATATCACAGCACAACAAGCTATCGTTAAGGCTTATTCAATAATACAATTTTTGTAGCATGCATAGAAATACTCAATCTAGATAATGCCACAACAAAATTTTCAACAAAAATGAAGTAAATAATTGTACTATTCTAACCAAACAAGGCAACAAGAATACTACAGTATATAAAACCAAATATGAGGTAATAGGAAAAAGTTTTTGTTGGAAATATTGTTGTCATTGATTTCAAAGGCAAGGAGACTACAAATGGGGATTGCAAGATGAATTTTATTGGAAATGTTGTTTTTGGGTGCCCAGTTTGGATACCTTATCTTTGAAGGAATTTTTACTCTAGATATCTGACTCAAATTGGAGTATAGGTTACATGGTTGGAAAGCTTGTTCCAAGACGGTATATGGAAGTTATGGAAGTCCCTCTAACTCCATAGGAATAAGGAGATATGAAAGAATTCGTAAAGTAAACCCAACCGTAATGTTAGGTTGGACCTGCAAATATATTGTACAATGTTATGTCATCCCAGAAAGTGATTTAATAAAACTATAAATGAGTGAGTGTTCCCTCATTTGTTTATCCATCCAAGCAATGATTGAGCTCTGAAACAGGGGAGCACTTGCGGAAGAGGAAGGTCTTCTAGTGATTGAAAATGGATCTAAATATGTTTTATGGGTTTTGAATATATTCTTGATGAAATTCTCTTGAATTTTTTTTCTTAGGTGGTCAAAGGAAGAAGGCACACCTTGTAAAGAGGAAGAGATGTTTTCTTGCATAATAAGTTGCATAGATGCTAAGATTGTTGACGTTGCGCAGTAGCAGCACAAAAGTTAAATACCGCACAATAGTTAATATTGTCTTGTGCAGAGCATAGTGCAACAGTTGTGAATATTTTCTTGTGCATAGAAGAGTACGATAAAGTGTGATGGTAGTGAATATTGTCTTACGCATTATAGAGTGCGACAGAGAAGAGTGAGACTTTAGTGAAGATTTTCTTGCGCATATCAGAGTACCTCAGAGCATAGTGTGACGGTAGTGAATATTGTCTTGCACTATGAAAAGTGTGATAGAGTAGAGTGTGAAAAAGCAGAGTGTGACCGTAGTAAGTATTGTCTTGCACAGAACAAAGTGCAAAGGTAGTAAAGATTATCTTGCATGAAAGAACAAAGTGCGACAGGTGAGTGGTCGTGTAGTAAATCGGTATAGAATAGAGGGAGTTGGTGCTTCCTTCCATTTGGTGCTGGAGAATTCAGGGAGTTGGTGATTCCTTCCAATTGGTGCTAGAAAATATAGGGAGTTGGTGCTTCCTTCTAGTTGGTGCTAAAGAATATAGGGAGTTGGTGCCTCCTACAAGTTGTTGCTTGTAAAATTGGGAGATTGGTGTCTCTAGTAGATGGGTGTTTGAAAATCATTGTAATCATTATTTATTGCAAGAACATCTTTTTGTGATTTCTCCCTTTTTTGGTTTACACATTAAATCTTTGTGTTTCTTATGTATTAATGTAATGATAGATTTGGTGGAAATATGACATTGATGGTAAACAAGATTTGAAAGTTACAAATTTTCCTATATTGATTCACCCCACCCCTTGGTATAGTTGATTATACGAACAGTTTTACCATCAATCGACCTCATAATCAACCCAACGGAAACAAAATCAGCTCAAACACTTTCAACATATGATAATCAAGAAGACACAACTAACCAATACCTAAAACATGTAGGTGATGCTAAGGGAAAATTATGGTTAGTTAGTGTAGATCAACCATACACAATTCAACTTTCAATTAAGCAGGGCATATGCCCAAAGTTTATGGTTCCAAAAGTCGACCACAGAGAAGAGTTAATGATCCAAAGTTCCATCTAATAGAGAAATGAAATGATTTAATGTTGTCTCCATACCTTTGATCAATTATCCATGCAATTTAATACTCAATCGATGCAAGTTGACATATACTAGTTGATGCCTTCCATACTCCGATTGAAGCTCCAATCGACATGTGTATTTGACTCTCACTCAAAGTAGATACTCTAGTTGATATTTGTAGTCTACTCTCAATCGAAATAGACACTCCATTTGATAGGTGCAGTTGAATCTCAATCAAATCATATGCAACCCATTGAATCCATGAAGGTTGACAATTCAGAATCGGTGGTAGGGAATCGATATTTCAACCACACAGTCAGTTTACATGGACCATAGGCACATGAACATAGCAAGAATAGACACACATACATGAATGTGATGGATAGTAGATATTTATCTTCACACCTAGAAATTAATCAATCGACAAGTTAGATATCATGGTCCAAAATCAAATCAACAGACTTCATATCGTGTTAAAGAGCTAGGAAAATAGGGCTCAATGTCTACAGAGAATAGATCTGAATGATGGTTGAATCCATGATTCACCACACCCTTAGCATCAAATTTAGCTAAGCAATACCACCAATGTCAATGGAACTCAATCACTTTGCAAAAACCTAATCACAAACCACAAAGCTCTGATACCATGTTGGAATAGGCGAAAAACAACAAAAGTGATGAGTGAGGTTCGAAGAGAACGATGGTTTCAACAGACACCATTTGCACTTAAGAATAGCGAGAAAAGCTCAGTAATGATCCACAACAATGTGGTGACATGATGATTATATACCGATCCAAGAAGACCATCTATAAATAGGTTTGATTCGATAGCCAAACCAACAACAATAAGAACACATACCCCACTGACCATAACTATCCATAAAAGGTGGGCCTGAAATCCTCGATGGACATGGTCAATACAAATAAGAGTCGGCTAGTCGACTCCCTGGAATGATCGAATCCCCCAATCCAACAAGATGAGGTTTACTAAGAACTTGTGTTTCCAATCAATTCGACCTTGAAGAATATGTCCTCATAGTGATTCTTGTATGGATTACTTGTTTCCCCTCCCCCTTATCCTTTAGGAGGATAATATGTTATCCTCAACCATGGAATTTGTTGGAATATTAATTGAAAATGTCAAGCCCAAAGAAAACCAATTTAACTGTGAAAGGATATGTGTGGAAATGGATTTGGAGAAGGAATTCCTTGAAGTTGTGGGACTGACCCTTGATAGTTGGAACCTGTCTACGTTTTGGACTATGAAAAATTCCCTTCCAAATGTAATAATTTATGTTAATGTAAATAGTATAAATATGCCCCTTCAAAGAATATATTTGAAATATTGAATACATAAACTCAATAGGACAAATTTATAACCCCTCAAGAGAATATAGTAGAGACAACACCTCCTATTATCCCATTATGGAAGGATGGTTATAGCCTACAATCCACTCGGGTGATCTTGAAATGGAGCTCGAATTCTTCAAAAATAATCCTCCAAAAGGGTATGTTCCACACGTAAACCCTCCTATGAAACTATCAAATCCTATCATTTTAGAGAAAGTTAAAGAAATACCCCAATAGGCACTAGCTCTATCTTTTCATGATATATCAATCATAATGGAAGAGACTCAAAGTGGTGCTCTCACCAATAATAAATCACTCCAAGCACAAGAAGAAGAAGTGTTCAAGGAATCATGACTCCAACATACATAAGGGAGTAAATCAAATAAGAAGAAATATAGACTACCTTACAAAGTCCCTTTAGAAATGGAAGTAAAGCCCCTGAAACACAAAAAATAAGAGAATATCTTAGAATTGTAGAGATGTAGGACGTAGAAAGAAGAAGAATTATAGTCATAGAAGTATTATTAGGATATAACAACCACCCCCCCTATATTTTTGTTGAAATACACCAATCTAGAAGAATTCATTTCTTAGATATACACAAGAAGTTAAGAAAAAATAGTCAAGGAAGTATGCACTAGCACCCAAAGCTTCTAAGGTGGAATCAATACTCTCTAGGATAGAAGGGCTCTATATTTTCTCTTTGCTTACAAAGAAAAACATTATTGTTCATTGTCATGCTTGACAAACCCACTTGTAGTAGATTGAAAATATTTAATGCATATGCACCTAACAACTATCAAGAGAAACAATCAATGTTGGGGATCACTAAAATATTATGGGGATACCCTTCAAATAAAAAGAAGGAGAATTGTTGGAGATTTGAACCCTTGGAAGAAGATAGGAAGATCCCATGTTCATGATCCCTAATGAGATATTTTATATCACTAATTGATTACCAGGTGGGACCTTACAAACTCACACCCATGGAAGTGGCACTACACCCAAAATAACAAAATCTATCCAAATGCATTGAGAACTATCCCCTGCTCTAATTCTAATAAAAAATTGAGGACTATGAACCAATGCAATTTTAAATTCAATTATCATATGGATCCGTCGGAAAGAGGTGTGGGATATTAGACTCTTGTCAAATGATTTTCATGTTTGGGAACATGATATATGTGAGGTAAAAGAAAAACTAAGGTAATGGGAAAAAATGGCCTTCATTTCCCCAACAAAGGTTAGAGAGGAATGCAACGAAAATATAACATCCATCTAATTTGAAATGGAATTTTCATAGATTAAAAAAAAAAGGCCCTCTTGATAAGGAAAAAGCATCATGGATATATATTACTAAGGCCCATTGTGGAGAGGAAGAACACCAAATAAATAAATCTTGTATCCTATGGCTAAAATCAAGAGATATGAATATGGAATTCTTCCACAAGTGGGCTTGTTTACAACATCACCATAAAAAATGTGTTGAAAATCTCAAGTCTAGATGATGGCAAACAAATTTTGCAGTTTGATAAAATATTGGAAGAAGCTCATTAGCATTAGATGATAAAATATTTGACTTACTGGAGATCCTCAACAATAACATCCCTTGACTCCAGCCAAGCAATAATGTACAACAATAGTTGACATGGGAAACTACAATTTGGGGACAACTCTTATCCCAACCAAACCCCTTAGTCGAATACTAAGATCCCTCAATCCTGTAAACAATAAACCATCCCATCCTATATTTCAATATTCTCACCATAGAGCCCAAGCCCCATCAAGGAAAAATGTCTCCCACCACTTCATCCAATTCTCTAAATAAGTTTCTTTTCATTTTATCAATTTCCCTCCACAATTCCACTTGTCATTACTTTATTTTATTTTATTCCTCTTTGTTAGTTAATATAGTGCCTATTAGTCATTATTGATTTCTTTATTATTTTATTATTTCATCATTTCATACTTATCTCCTTATAATTTATTTCATTTTTCATATTTATCTCTTTATTATGGTTACAATAATAATAATAATTACTATTACTATTCATATAATGTGGGGCATTATATATTTTTCTCCTTCAAAGAAATTCATCCTAAAGTTAAGTTTTAATCATGTTACTTGTATTTTATTTATTTATTATTATTATTTTACCCTTATCTTCCACACCATCACCCTTTGGTGCAACTAATATAAGATCCATCCAAGTGACCACAACAAGCATCAAAAGTCCACATCACAACTTTGAGGAAGTGTGAGTACAACTCTAACCCTCTTCTCAACTTTTGGCATCAAGCCTAAAACCCGCATATCAAATGGTTGGCCTAAACTCCCCTCCCTCTCAATTGCATGGGACTCAGTCCCAAGCATCGAAGGTCCTACCAACATAACTCCATATGCGAGTATAACTCTAGGCATTCTCCCAGACCTTCAGTATCATACAAGGTAAATAAATGTTGGCATAGGTTTATAGTTCGATTTTGTCCCCAACCCATAAGTTGTTACTTGTAGATATACTCCTTTGTGGTTATGGGATCCCATGAGATTCTTGAATGAACTAGCCTTCTCATCCGATTGGTGTATTTCCTAAAAATCATTACCTCACAAACCAATGCATTAGTTATAATAATAACATCATCATCTCATAGAAAATAATCCACATGTTAATTATTGCATGTCAACATGAGAACACCACATGTTTGTCATCAAATCATCATGAATAATAATACACCAGACATGTGCTCATGAATGCCAACATAAATCATCATTTCACAAAAAACCAAGTGTCATTACATCATATCATGAAATATCATCATAAATAAAATCACCTCATCATATCTTCATCAAATATACGTCAATGCCATCATGGCATGCCCTCAAAAGCATTTCAACTGCAATATGGTCATCAAGGAACCACATGTGTTCATAAAACAACATAACATCATTAATATTCTTATTAAGATCATTATCTTACAATATAGCATATGCAAAAGCAATAAGACATCATGAAAATTTATATCATGATTAATCAACCATATAAGCCAAATTCACTAGTATGCATGAATAATCAACAATAAATACCAAATATCACATATAATGCCAGAGAAACATCATGAAACACTCATCTAGTACATGTATATGATCTTGTTGAGTTTAGCCATCTAGGTTGACTTTACAAAAAGGTCATAATGAAATACCTTTATGAATGCCCAGTGATATCTTACAACAACAAGAACAAAACTTTATGGGGTATGTATACTCAACACATTAATGAGTTTTTCATATATTTTACTCACTAGTGTACACTGTTAAAAATTTCAAATAATTTGCAATCATCTAGAGCTAAAGCAATGCATTCTCATCTAGACGGTGGAATTCATCAATAAGTTGTTAATGGCATCTATCATGAAATAACTAAGTGCATTAATTGTAAAAATCCCTATCTTAACTCATTCTAAGGAATATTATATCCAATACTACATAAAGAGTTTGGACATTCGATCATCATTATTGGAGTTTTCTATCATGCTTTATATACTTAACACGATCATCCTACTTCTCATTTATTTTACGTATTGTAAAGAGTTGGGTTACTTGAACGCATGATAGTTTTACACTTAATCAACCATATTTGAGTGCAATAAGGTTATAGATATTATGACTTACCTATGTGTGCCCATGCAACATATTACTCTCATATAATTCCTAATGTGTCATGATGATTTCCCACCTTCCCAATGAGGTAGGTAACCACGTACTACCTAATGTCATATTACTCGATACCTTCACGCTTTCCTGGACACATCCTTGCAACTTTTAAACATATGCCATCATTCACATTACAACTATCATTACCAACCTTAATCATCAAATGATATTGATGGTCACCATATCATTTTCATTCATATCGAAACATCTTGCTCATTTATTAACTTATTCCTAATGGATAAACTCATACAACTTCTATGGTAAGGTTATTTTCCTTTCCCATTCACTAAATTTTCATCATTCATAAATTGCCTATTTCAATTACCATCCCATAGGATCCTTTGGGTTAATAAAAAATAGAATATAATCTCACGAACTTGTTTCTATGTAATTCACCTACTAAATTCAACTTGAAAGAATGAGATAGATGCATGCACTAGTAGAAAATGGGTTATAAGTGACTAAAAATGGGTGATAAATGACTAAATTTGGTCATGTGACTGTTGGTCATAAATAAGTAGTCACTTATCACCCAACCAAATTGGTCATTATCACTTGGTCATAAATTGTTTGAATTGCTTCATGCATTGGTCATATATTTAGTCATTTATTTGGTCATTAATTGTCGTTATTTGGTCATTTATTTGGTTATTAATTGTGGCTTTTTGGTCATTTATTTGGTCATTAGTTATTGTTGTTTGGCAGTACATTTAGTTGTTTATTTAGTCATTTATTGTTGTTAAGTGGTCATTTATTTAGTCATTGATTGTTGTTAATTGGTCATTTATTTAGTTATTGATTGTTGTTAACTGGTCATTTAATTAGTCATTAATTTATGTAGATAGGGCACGGAGGAATCGAACCACCAACCTCCTGCCATGCTCTTCCATTGAGTTAGCACCCTTATAGACTATATAAGAAACTTTCCATATAAGACAATTTTGTCAAAATATATAGACAAAAACATATAACCAAAATTGCAACAAAAATGTGTAACCAAAAATGCTTTCATAAAAATAAATAGTCATGAAAAAATTGATTCAAATACATATCACATATAACTTCCAAATAACTATAGTATAATTTCCTTAACTATTGATTGTGTGAGAATGTATGCTTAACTTTATTTATGTATCAAGTCTAACCCAAGAAATTTGACATAGAGGATAGCAACTAATTTGGTTTTAAATATGATTGTGAAAGATGCTACAAAACCATTGTAGTTGCTACCAAACCTCATAAAGTGGATTTCAAGATTGAGTGGTTGTGAAAGATGTTGCAGAACCATTTCAAATTTCTATTGAACCTCATAAAGATTAATATGAATTTGAGCAATGAATATTGGGACATAACGACACCATATTTGTAGTCAATGTGCTACATATTCATGTGGAATTTGTTGTTGCAAAACATTGGTTCGATTCATGCTTTCACTATGCTTCTACATTATTACCGAACATATGGTCCTTTATTGTAGAATTTGTCCAATTGTTATTGTGTTGATGAAGATTAATGTAGCCAAACCTATGAGATACATTGGCCAAAATCTCAAGTGCCATTGAGATTTGGATCTTTGCGATGAGTATATTCTCAACTTCTTCAATAATAACAAGCACATTGAATCTTAACATGAATAAATGTGTAGTGTAGAGTTACATTATGATATCATATAACTACCTTCATTGGAAGGGTTTTCGGGAATACTATATGACAGGAGTAATGAACATGAGAAGAAGTCAAAATATAAATCAAAGTGAAGTTTTAATCAAATGTAGTCATCAGCTTCAATGAATGTTTCTATACAAAATATTTTCTTATGTTGCTTGTAGTATTCACGTTTTTAAACTATAATTGAACCTCTTCGATATGAATTATTTGTTTAGATTTTGACAATTATATTGATGATTTATTTCTCAATAATGATGTTTTCCTCATTAAAAGATGATCTTTAGTGGTTTTTTGTTCCATACCTTAAAAGTTAAAACAGTGAAAATTTCATTAAAGTAGTACAAAGGTATTTTAGACTTATATTGACACTCTGAGTGTAATAAAAAGTGTTATAAGAAATGGGCATCCTTGAGAAGAAAGTGAAACACCATCTAACATACAAACCATTTGAGAAGTGCAGGTCATTAATGACCATGTGACCAAGCCCCCATGATCCCTCTCACTCTAGGCAGAAGTTGATTCTACATGAGTTCAACTAATAGTCTAATTTCCCCATGATCCTCTCTCCTCTCTATGATCTCAAGGATGTGTGATCGTACGAGGGAATAGGTATTTGATATTCATTGGGTGGAGGAGATTGGTATTTTTTTCTTCTATGGCCCATGCATTCTCTTTTATTGAACATAGCCATATTGTTCTGTTTATTCATTTGTTTGCAGTGTTATATGGCTTGACATTGTTTATAGTAATGGTGTATCAACTCAACGATCTATCAAGTTTATGAGATAGTCAAGCTTCTTCAAAACTTTGGTAAATTTGGTCTTTCATTGTTAACATTAAGCTCATGATTAACATGTATGATTCAATTATGGCTTGGTTTGATATGGTTCAATCATGGGCATGTTAAAAACATATGGTTGAGCCCTCATAACCATTATAACAATAGGACAATGAAATATAAAATAGATGAAAATGGGGTGAGTTTGAGCGAACAAAGGGTAACATGGACTTGGCATCCAAAAAAAAATTTGTTTTTTGTTTTTCATAAGTAAGTTAATGAAAGAGAAGGGCATGGCTAAAGGAAATTAGGGTTATGGTTTGAATATAGTTTGGTTTATGTTGTAGGTGGAAATACATAACAAATGAGCCTTAATTGCATTGTTTGATTTATAATAAAGCATATGATTTGGATAACCCTTTAAAATTTCCCCAGGGGAATCAAATCTTCATCTCTAGAACTTGAAAATATTTATTTCCAATTAAATTTTTTTGGTCTATACCTTGAGAATTATTACAAAATTGCATCATTTTCTTAATAGGAAGAGGGGTCTAGGGTAACCTAAATATAGGCCTTATTACCCCAAGTTGTGGCAAAGTTGTATTAATAACAATGGGACCAGGCTCACAAAATTACCACTCCATGTTAGGTAATAACATGTTGTTCAAAGCTTCATCTTTCCTATTGAATATAAAATTGCACATAAAACTTGGAACCAAGTTACTTGTAATAGAGATGAAAACTCTAGCTCCATAATTCTCCCTTGTATCATGACAATGATCATCATTTCCATTGCAGACAACCATACATTTTTTTATGTACTCTTTAATACAATCATTTCCTAGGCATTATTTAGCGCTTATGAAATTTGGAATCTAAGCAAGTTTCTTTAATGCTAATGGAGGAATTTTTTGTCCTAACCTAGCATAGAAACTTTATATGATAGTTGGGATGATAGAAAGCACACTTTTGAAATGTAATACCAACCTTACATGTGATGTCTTCCCATGTTAAGGATTGATGTGAAGTGCAACATGCAATGAAATAACAAAGCCTTTCTCCATTGCATGTTTATTGAATTACTTCCTATATTTCCAACGACTTTTAGTGTGTCACCAAAATAGTTAAATATGAGAGAAATATATTCTAAGAGCATTTTTATGGGTAAATAAATACCACCAAATTTGGTCCCCAATAGAGATTATGGTAACTTCAACCTCCATGCTCTATCTCCATTCTCAATATAATCATCAAAATATCTTCATATCATTGCAATTCAAGCAAGATGTAATAATTTAAAAATGTTCTTGAATTTCCTTCAAAAAGTCAATGCTTTAAATCCTTTGAATCCATTTTTTTGTATGTTTCTACCCACATCTCCTTAGTTTGAGAGGTAACTACACACCAACTATTATCCACCACAAAATTTCACAACTTGTCATCCAACACAAATTCTTATGCTTACTTTACAACTATAGGTAAATTATAATGGACAGAAGTGCATGTAACTATTTAGGTGTTAAACATGATTTATACCCATTGCTTTTAGTCCTTGCATTCAATTTGGTTGCTCGACAAGGAATCATCATAACTATTTTTTTTAAAGTAATTGTCCAATGCCTCAACCAATTATCCAACTTAGCAACAACATTACTATTTAATATCATACTATCTAGTTTGACATCTATTTGAAAAATGTAAGGATTAATTATAATGGATAGGACAAGTAAACATGTTTGGTTACATGTACAAAACCTCCACCTAATTCAACATTCACAATACTATTTGTGGCCATAGATTTGGTTTTATACAACTAGCCAAATTATTGTTCACGCTTGCAAACATTAATTGTGTTAAAAATTTGAATTTCACCTCTACGAACATGTGTAGGTCTATAAAATTCAATTATATAATTCAAATTGTCATTCAAGTTTCTCGTTTCTTAGAGTATTTTCTTCATACTTGACAATGAGTTCTAGTTCCATGTTCTCTTTTGTTCTACTCTAGCCAAGGAACTCCAACTCTATCCAACAATTGACTTTGGCTTCTAGATTCTTCTCCATCAAAAACTAGTGACAACTTATTCAACTACTAATTTGTTATACATTACAAGCAACAATTTTTATTTTATTTTAACAATAATGACTTGTTGTTGTATTAAAATAAGTTGTAGCTAGTTGAATAGTGCCAAAATACAAAATTAGAGCATACAGAGTTTCAAAAATGTTATGCTTTATGTTAACAACATGCACAATGCATCCTATAATATTTTTCATTTTCTCTTACACTGCCTAACATAGTACTACTAGCAGTATAGATTCAACAAATGACACCTAAAAACAAAACAAACTTGCAAAACATTGATTATTACATGATTAAGGGTAGGCACACTTGCTCATTGCATCATCCTAGGCTTGATTAGAAGGCAATGATTCATGTTTTTCTACCTCCATGTTCTCTTGTCGCTGGTGGACTATTTCATCTTCCTCAAATTCAATGGGAAATAAACTTCTGAAGGTATTCAAGTTTGCAGTTGAGGATGACGAACCCTTGCTCAATGATATGACCATTACTTTGAGCTTAGAACATTCCTCCTCTAAATACTAAACTTGTTGCTTCTACTTAACCAAAATATCCATAATATTTGCATTTTCAGAGACCTGTAGTTGCTCTAGTTCATGGGATTTTATCGTGATTGAGAAAATTGAGGTTCTATTTCCATTAAGAAAATCCTCTTGACATCTTAGAAACCGGTGGTTTATTGAATATCCCTTTGATAATTGGAGAAATAAGCATCCATAATTGGAAATAGTTCATTATACAATCCACACATAGATATGCCACTTATCCCATATTCTTTTGACCCCCTATTCGAAATACCAGATGAAACAAAGCGGGATTAATGAAACTGGGGGCAAGTAGGAAAAAGCACTAGTAAATGTGATAGGTTCATCCATAAACATCATCTCAGCACAAGGACAATGATTCCAAATATTTCTTGGGAAATAACTAATCCTGAGGGACTATCCAAGTATGACTTAGAAAACCCATGCAAGACTAAATTTGCGTGGAGCTTATGCCCCTTCCCGCTGATGCTAAACCATAGGCATAAGAAAACCAAAATTATGTAATATTAAAAGGGACAATTCCAACTTACCACCCTGCAACATGATTGTCAAGCACAAAATCTTGTTGCATATATCTCATATTCACATTTACAATGAAAACCCATTGCTTTAATACCCTATAATTCATGGAACATATGCATGTGTGGAGTTAGGGTTGTGCTTAATGCATCATTCCTTTCCCCGTTGAGATATTTAATGACCTTGTTATATGGATCTTGTTAGACATGTCATTTATGTCAAATGGGGTGTAGTGTTACCTAGCATACCATATCAGATTTGAAGGGTTGTGCTTCAAAGCCAAACTGAAGAATTATATCGAACAATGTTTTCAAAGAGAATGGGGAGATTGTTGGACCTAGTGTTGCAATTGATTTCAGATAGGATTGGAAAGCATGAGGATATTGAAGCTGGTTTGAAGAAGTATATAGAACAAGATTGTTGGACTTAATCCTGTCATTATTGTCAAGTACATTTGAATGCATGAGAAGCTTGAATCCAGTTAGAAGAAGTATATAAAACAAGATTGGCATTGATGATTAACAACAATGTGACATCAAGAACAATGAGATAATTGTTGAAATGCATAGTTAGCAAACTTAGGCAAAGGATGCAAATGTGTACACAAGCATGCAGATGACATCAATGGAAGAAAGTTGGCAGTAAAGCTAACAAAGCAAGTGAATCCTGTGAAATGTCAAAGTTTGCAATAATGTCATAGTGCGCAAAATGTCGAAATGCACAAGTTGGTGAAATGTCGAAGTTTGCAGTAATGTCGCAGTGTGTAGTATGTTGAAGTGCGCAGTTGGTAAAATTTCAAAATGCAAAAGTTGGTAAAATGTTGAAGTTTGCATTACATGAAATGATGAAGTTCATAGTGTGTGGATTGTCGAAGGTTATAGTTTGTAAAGTATCGAAACGCGCTGAATGAAATGAAGAAGTCATCAACAATAAGAGATCTAATCGACTAGAAAATCACTTCAAGGAAAAATGCAAAACACTTAAACAGTTATACAAACGACACTAAAGTCGACAAAAGATCAATACAAATGCGCAGATGAAAGTGGACAATGAAATCTGTGGTCAACTCAAGTTAGTTATGTGGGAAAACTTAACCATGAAGTAAGTATATGGGAAAACTTGATTATGAAGGAAGAGAAATAGGGGTGTTGCTAACAAAGAGAATCCCCTAAGAGCAGTCCACTTGAGAAAATTTTGTCAATATAAATAAACAAAGATTGAAGCATCTTTTGTGTGGAGTGGTGAAGCTGAGATAGTATGTGTAGGAGACTCTAAAGATTGCAAATATGAAGTCAGGAGAGGACGGGTATTAGTATCTGGGGTATACTCGCTAGTAAAATATGTGGAAAATGAAGTGACAAGGTGACAGACTGACGAGGATTTAGCTCGACGGAAGAATAATTTTTCAAGTTAACAGAAAATGAATTAATTGGTGCCAAATTGACAAGGATACAGTGCAATAACATTTCATGTTGAACAAAATGATGTCACAATGATGTAGACTCAAGTTTTAAGTTAACAGGAAGACGATTGGTAGAATGGAACAAAGTAGTTGCTTGGAAATGATGGAGTATGTAGATAAACTCAAGTATTGAATTATGTAGTGGATGAAGGATTTTCATATTACAGTTTGTGAAATGTGGTAAGAAGGAGCAGTTGCAGTTGAAGGAATTTTGAAGGTGAAACTTGCATCAATCACAACTAGTGTTCTTCATTGGAGATTACTGTCTCCACCTAGAAAGTTGGGTCTTGTCTGCAAGCTGGGTATTGCGTCGAGAATTGGATTCCTCAGGACAGGTTGGATTATGTCTTCAAGCTAGGTCTTGTGTCGAAGATTGGATTCCTCATCCCTCTTGTTAATGCCTCCAAGAAAACTCCTACAAGAGGAAGAAAGGACATCCCCCTACCAGAACCCAAATATTTCCCATTGAATTTCCATGCCAAAAGAAGAAGCAAGAAACTCCAAAAAATGGCTAAGTATCAACAAATTTCCGACTGAATGATCAAACCATAGTAGGAAACACAAGAAAATGGATGTATTCCACTCTCAAAAAGGGTTGAAAGGTCAGGATTGAAGACAAGGCCAAATCTATGGTTGGGAAGCAACACGCAATGCATCTGAATTTCTGACTTTTCGATTTCCGAAACCTGCATTGCGGATTACGGATTGTGGAGGTGAAATTTGCAAGGTCACGAAGTGGAGTTTCTGATTTCCAAGTCCCGCATTGCGGACTGCAGATTGTGGAGGCGCGATTTTCCCGGGGGTGCAAAACTAATTTTCAATTTCTGAAACCCGCATTGCGGATTGCGTATTGTGGGCGAAATTTGACAAGGTCCACTTGACAGTTCTGATTCCCGAATCCCGCATTGCAGATTGCGGATTGTGGAGGCGCGATTTTCCCGGGGGTGCAAAATTGAGTTTCCGATTTCCGAAATCCGCAATGCGGATTGCGGATTACGGAGGTGAAATTTGACGAAGTCCATTTGGCAGTTCCGGTTTCTGAGTCCCACATTGCGGCTTGCGGATTGTGGATTGCGTACTGAAGATGATTTATCAGAAGAAATTGTGGATGCGTAAAATGTAGAATTCAGGGTGAAAAAGACTCAAATTTTCTGCAAATAGGAGTTGATCTAAAGGCGGGAGAAAGGAACAGCATGTCAATCCCTACGAATCATCTTGAAATAACTCAATCCGAAGGACAACAGATAGCTTTAACAGTTCGAATTTACACTGTTGGCGCACTGAAGTTTTCCATCGGCGCATCTGCAGATCAAGAAGTAGTTGGTTCAAGCAGCTCGGTAGGAGGAAAGAAGACGACCTCATCACTTCCAGTCCGTTATTGTTTTGAATAAACAATCTATAAGACTGATAAGTAGGTCTGATGTTTTACAAACAGTTATAGTTGCAAATTTAATAAACAACTAACATATGGTTGAAGTAGTCTAGAAGTTTTTGATGTTTTGTAAGCCAATAAAGGCAGGTTCTGAATAAGGCCAAAGGGTTGGGATTTTGAGATAAGAAACTCTGAGTATGTAATGAAACACATCCCTTTGATTAATGTGAAGACCTAATTTTGGAGCAGAGATTATTGTAATGAGTGTTTTGATGTATGTTATTCTTGTGTATGTTTTCTTTGCTAGTATTTTCCATTAATTGTCCTCTTCTACAGCGTCTAGATCAAGATTAAATGGTTTGAAATTCATCTTTCATGCTTTAGATACATATGATTAGACACTCCACCCTTTCTTCCTGAAATTACAAGTCAGAATTCATTCATAAATGCTCTAACTCTGTGATGGAATTTGTTTCCCTTTCTGCTACCATTTGCTGATATCTTTTGACTTGAAAGAACCTCATTTATCTTGCCTCTGCCTCTGAAGTTATAGTCCAAATCAGTCATCTACGATAGAAAAAAATATATAAAATTTTGACTCCATGCCCTATGGTACATCTATCCTTGATCTAACCAACTGAAAAACCCTTATTTGAAGGTATAGCCACCACTTTTTATACACAGCCATCTAATTCAAATATATTTTTGCATGTTCAGAGAGTTGTGAGAGAGAGAGAGCCCTCTCTGTGTTTGGAAAGGCTAGAGTCCATCCACAAGAGTGTAGTTGAAATAGTTACCTCAGTGATCCCTTCTGCCACAACCCATAAGAATCCTGAGTGATAACATCTAGAGACCATACTGGGGATGAATTTATTTACCCCAGAAAAAGAATTACAAAGAATCAAATCAGATCTCTGAGGTAAAACAGAAGATCAGATACATAAAGGGTTGTGATATTTTCCCTGGTGGCTCCAATATTCAAATTTTCAGTTGCACAAGAGACACTTGGCGAGTTTCTTGAAATAATTATGGATTCCCGAAGGATACCTACCAGAAATCAGTCGGATCCTGAACCAACATAGTTCGTATCAAATCCAGAAAATATCATCTAGAAAGCAAAGAAAGAAAAAACAGGTATTCCCCCATTAACTAGGTCTTTTTCTTTGCCTAAAGAAGAGGCACGTGCTATAGAGACTGTCTCTTTTGATTTAAAGTTTGAGAATTCCTTATTTAGGTAAAAATCTATGACAGATCTAAAAGAAACCTTGTTTGATCATAGAAAGTTCTAAACCCACTGTTTGAGTGCTTTGTGGGAGGATCTACAAGCCAAAGAAGAAAGCAGTGACTTGTTCCTCTTCACTAAAGCATCTAGTAAAAACACCCAGGTCCTGATCACCCCTCCTGCTAATTCAAGTCATATTGTTGTAATACCTAGTGTTAATTTTAAACCTATTTCAAATACCCCTCTTGTTTCCAAGCAAACCCTAAGAGCAATGGATACCATATTTGCCCATTTAGACCTCCCTGCCAATCTCCATGATCTACCTGTGGTCTATGCCCAATGCCTCATGAGATATGATGGGGAAGGGAGTGGTACTGCACAGCAACATGTGGACCATTTTACTGACCTTATAGATCTGGAAGAAGTGGATGAAGATGATGTCAAGATGAGGCTATTTGCCCAAATTTTTTCAGGGGAAGTAAAGAAATGGTTCAAATCCCTTCCTAATGGAGGTATTGCTACCTATGAGAGGTTGGAACAAGCTTTTCTAGCCATATGGCAGGATAAACAAAACCCTCTCCAAATTCTCACTCAATATGAAAACACAAAGAAAACTAATGTTGAGACTGTCCAATAATTTTCATCCAAGTTCATGAGAATGTACAATTCTATCCCTGTGGACATCAAACCCCCTATGGGTGCTACCAAACTTCACTATGCTAATTGTTTTGACAGTGACTTTTCTCTCATGTTAAGAGAAAGGAGATATGCTACCCTACCTGATATGTTGAAATATGTTGTAGAAGTAGAAGCTAATCTTATGGCCTCAGGTAAAAAGAGACCCATAAGTGAAGCTGATAAAAAGAGATCCAATTAGGCAGGCCATCCTTCCACACCTAAATCTATAGACACTAGGTTTGAGCAGATGATGAGAACTATGGAAAAACTGGTGGATAGGATCTCCCTTGATAACAGGCCTCCTGTCAGAGAAACCCTGAGCCTCAAACTCAAAATACCAATTATAGAAGGCCCCCTGCCCCACATGGAAGACCAATAGAACCAAGGGACCCTAGAAATGCATAAAATCATCCAATTAGACCACCCTTTGTTGAAAAACTAATAGCAGGAGAAGAGGAAGATGGACATCCTGAAGATCAAATTCACCTCTTTGATCAAATGTAGCCCCAATTTTATTTGACTAAAGAAGAACATGATCAATCATCTCTGCAGTTAGACAGCAACCTAGAAGAATCAGAGTCTGAAAAATATCAAAGAGGGTTCTTAAATGCAATTTTTGAATTTTAGGGGCAACATAATTTAAGGAATAGAAAGGTAACAGTAGACCAAGGAAAGGCTATTGCTGAGCCATCTACTTCTCAGCAACAGAAAAATAAACCTATAGGACAGGTTATCCAAAGATTGGTACCTCTGATAAAGTAGCTAAAAAGGGAGCAGAAGCTCCTAAAAAGGGCCCAGAAGGAAGGGATGAAATTAATGTGAAAACAGTGGAGAAGACTCGTTCTGCTTTCAGTTTAGAAAATGAAATCTCTAAAATAAAAATCTCAATTCCCTTCAATGAGTTTGTAAAAAATACATAGTATAAGGATCAGATTCTGGAAATAGTGAAGGGAGAGGAAGGAAAGAATCCAGATACTCTTAATTTACATGATGATAATCCCACCCTTCTTTTTTTTCCCCATGTTGAAAGTGCTTAGGAATATGATGTTCCCCCTGTTTTATCAGTCTGAACATACATGATCATATACTTCATAATGCCATGTTAGATTCTAGGGCCTCACATAACCTCATGCCAAGATCAGAGGTGGAAATTCTAGGGTTGGAAATCACCAGACCTTATAAAGATTTTTTCTCCTTTGATTCTAGAAGAGTCCAATGTTTAGGGTTGATCAAAGACATGGTTATCTCACTAGCACAAATCCCTCAAAAGAATGTGATAATGGATGTGGCAGTGGAAGATATTCCCCCCAAATTTGGGATGTTATTATCTATATCTTAGGCTTGTAAACTGAAAGGAACTCTATAGATGGACATGGCTTATGCCACCATCCTTGTTTTTGGAGAAAACAGAATAGTATATAGAGAACATAGATTGTCCTGTGTAGTAAGCAGTAAAAGCGAGCCTGATAATCATCCCATATTTGTTGTAGATACTAATATAGGCTCTTCAGTTTTCTATTATGATCTTGGTTTAGAAGAAAAAGGTATGAAAATTATTGATCTCCCTGAACCAGATGATAGATCTAATAGTGAGAAAGATATACGATGTGTTGACAGTTCTGCAAGCAAAAAATACAGTGGTCAACAAATAGAAGAGGGCAGTGATGAGAAATCAGAACTAGAAACAGAAGCTACATCCACATCCCAAAAAGAAGATCATTGGGCTATGAGATTTGATGGGGCCATAAACAAGGAAGTATCAGGGGTCATAGTATGGATCACCCCCCCAGATGAAGGAAATAAATGCTCCAGATTACATTCTTCTAAACTAATGTTTGATTGCTCGAACAATGTAGTGGAATATGAAGCTTTGTTGCTAGGGTTGAATGCGCTCAGGGATATGGAAGCTAAAAAGATAAAAAAAATTACGAGGATGGGGAGATGATAATCCAACAAGTAAATGGGGTTTATGAGAGCAAAGACCCCAAAATGAGGGCTTATCGGAATGTTTTCAGGGATATGTTTGATAATTTCTTTACAGAACACAGTATTTCCTTCATCCCTAGAGAGAAGAACACAACAACAGATATCTTAACCATCTCTACTAGCAGATTTCGACTCCTTGTTTATCCCACCAAAACCTACATGATCAATATAAAGCATAGACCTTCTGTCCCTGACAATACCAGAAATTGGAAAATATTTGAAGATGATCAGCAGATAAAGAAATTCCTAGAGATGATTGAGGAGTTTTCCAATACTATTGATCAAGAAAACTGTGCAAGTGAGGAATGGGAGCCTGATTCAACAAATTTTCTAACAACATTAGGAGATAAAGAGATCCTGCAGCTAAAAAGAAACTATATCCCAAAAGGGTTGATACCATTGGAAAATATTTTTTATGAAAATGATGTGGCCAAAAACAATAAAGTTGTTCCAAACCACAGTGAAGTAGAAGACTGTAACATTGGGGATTATGAAGAACCTAGGATTGTTAAGCTATCTAAATCTCTAACCCCAAGTACTAAAGATGATTATGTTGATTTAATGAGAAACTTTTCTGATGTTTTTGCATGGTGTTATGAAGACCTGAAGGAATATGATACATCTATCATACAACACACCATACCAGTGAAGGCAGGTAAAAAACCATTCAAGCAGAAGCTAAGAAGGACGAATCCTATGTTTCTCCCTCTTAAAGAAAAGGAAGTGAAGAGACTTTATGAAGCCAAAATCATAGTCTCATTAAGATTTTCAATGTGGGTAGCCAACATAGTCCCAGTAAGGAAGAAAAATGGAGAAATCAGACTGTGTATTGACTTCAGAAATTTGAACAAAGAGTCCCTAAAAGACAACTATCCCCTGCCCAAAATGGATCATATTTTACAGAAAGTTGTAGGGGAAGCAAGGATTTCCATGTTGGATGGATTCTCAGGGTACAATTAGGTAAAAGTACTACCAGAAGATCAGGACAAAACAGCATTTGCCACACCTTGGGGAACTTTCATGTATGCAAAAATGCCTTTTGGTCTATTGAATACAGGAGCCACATTTCATAGAGCTATGGACATAGATTTTGTAGAAGAAAAATATAAGTGTGTGGTTATATGTATGGATGATATTACTTTGTATTCCAAATCTGATGCAGAGCATTTGAAACATTCACATCAAGTGTTTAAATTGACCCAGACAGAGCTGACACCATACAGAAAATTGAGCTCCCTAGGAGTAAAAAGGAAGTCCACTCTTTCCTGGGCAGAGTAAAAAAATTTATAAGATTCATCCCCAACTTTGCAAAGATCATGAAATCAATTTACAAACATGCTTAAAAAGGATAATCGGATCATATGGACTGTTGAATCCAAGAAAGCATTTGGAGACATAAAGAAGGCAATTGTTGAAGCACTTGTGCTAATCAGTCCTGATTTTGAAAAATAATTTCTTATGTTTTCTTTTGCCTCGGAACATTATATAGCGGGAGTACTTTTACAGAAAAATCAGGAAGGGGGTGAGCATCCCATAGCCTTCTTCGGCAGAGCTCTCAGAGATGTTGAGCTCAAATACAATATCATGGAAAAACAGGCCTATGCCATGATCAAAACTTTAAAGGATTTCAAAGTTTATGTTTTACATTCCCATGTTGTTGCTTATGTTCTTAATGTTGTTGTAAAAGACATATTGACACAACCTGATCTAGAAGGTCGAAGGGCAAAATGGATAGTTGTACTATTGGAATACGACTTGGGAATCAATCCCACAAATCTTATCAAAGGAAAGGGCCTGGCCAGACTCATGGCTGAAGAAAATTGGGATTCACTAAGTGTGAACTTGGTTTCACACATGCTGGAGGATACTGCTCAAGATCCACTGTTGCAGGTATCAGACAAATTCTTATCATCTCCTTGGTACTCTGATATTATATATGTTCTGCAGAACTTACAAGCACCCCCTTATATGGATAAGAGAAAATCTAGGTCAAGAAAAATGAAGGCTACAAAGTTCTGTATACTAAATGGAAGCCTTTATTGGAAAGACCATGGGGGTATTTTATTGAAATGCATGTTGGAAGATGAAGCCAGAATGACCATAAAAGAGTTTCACAAAGGTGTCTGTGGTAGACATCATTACTGGAAGGCCACTATAAACAAGATTCTTAGGGAAGGATTTTATTGGCCCACTATGTTCAATGATACATATAAAGAGGTAGCTACTTGCCATGAATGCGATATCTTTGAAGGAAAAAGGAAGCTCCTGCCCTTTCCTTTAAAACCAATCTCTGTAGAAGCCCCTTTCCAATAGTGGGGGCTAGATTTCATTGGTGAAATCATTCCTAAATCCTCTGGAAAACACAGGTGGATATTGACTACCACATATTACTTCACTAAATGGATTGAAGCAATACCAACCAGACAAGCCACAAACACGGTCATCATAAAATTTCTGGAAGAAAATATCATGTCCGGGTTTGCTTGTCCTATTAAAATAATCAATGACAATGCTCAAGCTTTCAAATCCAAGAAATGGTCAAGTTCTACAGTGATTTTCATATAAAATTGGGTCATTCTACTACATACTACCCCTAGGGAAATGGACTAGCTGAGTCATCTAACAAGAGCTTGGTTAGGATTATTAAAAATTTGTTATAGGAAAATAAGAGGGCTTGGCATACCAAGTTGACTTTTTCCTTATGGGTTGATAGGATTACCACCAAGAGATCCATTGGAACTTCTCCTTTCAAATTGGTGTATGGAACAGAGGTGATATTCCCTGATTCCCTCAGAGGGCCTGCAATGAGACTGCTACAGGATCAAGAAGAGGAACCAAACCCTAAGCTAAGGATATCCAATCAGCTGATTGAAATAAAAGAAACCAGGGACAGGGTGCATACTGAATCTATGATATCTCAAGAGAAGGTCAAGAAGACTTTTGACAAAACAACCAAGGTTGATAATTTCCAAGTAGGATATTTGGTGTTGAAATGGGATGCTAGAAGATAAGAACAAGCCCAAAAATTTGATAACCTCTGGAAGGGACCTCATACTATCGTTTCCTACCATGGAAATAATGTTTTCATTTTGCTAGACAAAGAGGGTGAACCAGTAGGTAAAGGACCGGTCAATGGGAGGTTCTTAAAACAGTATCTCTAGTAAAAAAATGAGTCTAGCAACCCACCCTCATTGTACATTACCATTTTTGAGTTCCAGTCAATTATTTTTTCAGTTTTATTTACATTTAAAAAAAAGGACACTAGTCTACTATTCTTGCTACCTCACGGGGAGATAGCATCCGAGATTGGAGCCATTGTTAACACCTCCAAGAAAACTCCCGCAAGAGGAAGAAAGGACATCCCCCTACCGGAACGCCAAGCTTTCCCATTGACTTTGCATGCCAAAATAAGAAGCAAGAAACTCCAAAAAATGGCTAAGTATCAACAAATTTCTGACTGAATGATCAAACCGAAGTAGGAAACACAAGAAAATGGAGGTCTTCCACTCTCAAAAAGGGTTGAAAGGTCAGGATTTAAGACAAGGCCATATCTATGGCTAGGAATAAACCCGCAATGCATCCAACTTTCCGACTTTCCGATTTCTAAAACCCGCATTGCGGATTGCGGAGGCGAAAATTGACAAGGTCACGAAGTGGAGTTTCTGATTTTCGAGTCCCACATTGCGGACTACGGATTGCGGAGGCCCGATTTTCCCAATGGCGCAAAACTGAGTTTTCAATTTTCGAAACCCGCATTGCGGATTGCAAATCACGGGGGCGAAATTTGACAGGGTCCGCTCGACGTTTCCAATTTTCGAGTCCCACATTGCAGATTGCGGAGGCGAAATTTGACAGGGTCCGCTCAACAGTTCTGATTCCCAAATCCCGCATTGTGGATTGCATATTGCGGAGGCGCGATTTTCCCATGGGCACAAAATTAAGTTTTCGATTTCCGAAATCCGCACTGCGTATTGCGGAGGTGAAATTTGATGAATTCCATTTGGCAGTTCCATTTTCTGAATCCCGCATTGCAGATTGCGGATTGCAGACTGAAGATGGTTTATCAAAAGAAATTGCGGATGCGTAAAATGTAGAATTTGTGGTAAAAAAGACTCAATTTTTCTGAAATTAGGATTTGATCTGAAGGTAGGAGAAAGGCACAGCATGCCAATCCCTACGAATCAGCCTAAAATAACTCGATCCAAAGGACAACATATAGCTATAACAGTCTGAATTTACACTGGCGGCGCACTGATGTTTTCCATCGGCGCATCTGCAGATCAAGAAGTAGTTGGTTCGAGCAGCTCGTCGGGAGGAAAGAAGATGGACTCATCACTTCCAGTTCGTTATTGTTTTGAATAAACAGTCTATAAGATCGATAAGTAGGTATGATGTTTTACAAACAGTTATAGTTGCAGATTTAATAAACTGCCAACATATGGCTGAAGTAGTCTAGAATTGTTTGATGTTTTGTAAGCCTATAAAGGCAGGTTTTGAATAAGTCCAAAGGGTTGGGATTTTGATAGTAAGAAACTCTGAGTATGTAATGAAATCCATCCCTTCGATTAATGTGAAGACCTAATTTTGGAGCATAGATTCTTGTAATGAGTGTTTTGATGTCTGTTATTCCTGTGTACATTTTCCTTGCTAGTATTTTCCATTCATTGTCCTCTTCTGCATCGTCTAGATCAATATTACATGGTCTGAAATTCATCTTTCATGTTTCAGAGACATATGATTAGACAATCCACCCTTTCTTCCTGAAATTACAAGTTATAATTCATTCATAAATGCTCTAACTCTATGATGGACTTTGTTTCCCTTTCTGCTACCATCTGTTGATATCTTTTGACTTGAAAGAACCTCATTTATCTTTCCTATGCCTCTAAAGTTATAGTCCAAATCAGTCATCTATGACAGAAAAAATCTATAAAAGTTTGACTCCATTCCCTATGGTACATATATCCTTGATCCAACCAACTGAAAAACCCTTATTTGAAGGTCTAGCCACCACCTTTTATACACAAACAGCCAATTCAAGGATATTTTTGCATGTTGAGAGAGTTGTGAGAGAGAGAGCCCTCTCTGTGTTTGGAAAGTTTAGTTTCCATCCACAAGGGTGTAGTTGAAACAGTTACCTCATTGATCCCTTCTGCCACAACCCAGGAGAATCCCGAGTGATAAAACCTATGTTGGTGCTGAGAACCCCGAAGATTGGTCTCTTCTACAAACCGGTGTACTTGTGAACTATCAAATATTTAAATACATATCTTGTGTATATCTTGTTTGTGATGCTTATTGTATACTATTGCAACATTAATGACACATGTTCAATAGTAGTGCTTAAACAAAGAGAATTAAATTTAATCAATGTGAGACATTGATTCGCCATCCCCCTCTCAGTGTCTTGGTGTGTTCCAACAGTTCTACCATGGACTTGTTGATTAAGTGGGTTTTGAACATAGGGAATGGGGTTGAAATTGGATTCCCCATTTTTTAAAATAATTCATTCTTCAAGCTTTGAAGCCAAGTTGGAGAGACTATTTGCTTAAGAGTTTGCCACTCTTAAATGTGGAAGAATTGGACCTCCTCAAGCTTTTGAATCTCTCTTCTTATTCTTGTGATGATACATGCAATATTGTCATATTTTAGGAGAGAGTTGACATTTAAATATTGAATTAGTATCAAATAGTTCATGTTGACAAGAAATATTTTATTGTTTAACAAGTTTTCCACCTTAACACCTTGAAGAAGAGCATAGGCATCCCCCTAGTTGGTTGTCATTGTTCCTAATCACCACACAAAATTGATTTCCTTTATTCCTCCAGGATTATAGATGATACCCCTTGCACATATTGCCCCTTACAACACTCAACAATTATTAGTCTCTACAACATGTTCTCATATAATCCACTTATCAAGAAGCAAATTATGTCCAAGTTTCAAGTGTATTTAGGTTATTATATTTCCATTGCTTAGAACATCCAACAAATATCGACAAGTTGTAGCCAACAAAAGTAAACATTGATTAACAATCAACTTGTAACACAAAAATAAGTAATGTCAATCAAACTTATCATTTTTATGATGATATGAAGATTAATGTCTCCCTCCTAGAGAGATACTATTTTTAATCACTTACTTAACTAGACAATTAAATTGAATTGGGATTTTGGCATGGTCCTCATGTAAAGAACTTTCCAATCACTTGACATCACTTGTAAAAGGGGCCACCTTTAAGAGTGCCATAAATGTGGAAATGAAATCAATATCCTTGTAATATACATTAACGTGTATATATTGTCTAGGATATATGAAATTGTTTTTGAATTACCAATGGTAAACATTCCATATAATCCTTTTAAGATTTCACTCTTATCCAATACAATTTCGAGCACTGTTTTACATATAAACGATAATATTTAAGGAATAAATAATTCTCACCCTCACTTTGACAACATAGGATGGAATATGTATCTATAAGATTACTTTAGACAATTAAATATTTTTGTCACTTTTGTGGTCATTTTCCGATCATTTTGCCATGTTGCCCAAAATCTGATTGGAGTTGTTGTAGTTGTTGGAATTGCAAATATCAACTATTGATATTACACAACCTGGGTGCACAGGGGTATTTGAGGGTGATGAGTCCATTTATGCAATCAAAAATGAAATTTTAACAATGAAAAATTAAGATATCACCCAAGATTATATGCTTCATTCTGTCAATGATTGCCGGAAAAGTCGTAATCAACATTTTTTTAAACTACTTCTATATCTATATACACAACCCAAAGTTGTACTCGTGAAAGAATTTTGTCAAAGAATTTGGAAGAATGAACAACCTAGAAGCCCATAAGTAATTGAATTTTTAGTATAAATCAGTATTCCCCAGTATTGATTTAGTGCAGATTAATAGTGACACGGGGATTATATCACTATCTTAACTACTCCTCCCAACATTATCATGGAAATATAAGCATCTAAGTTCATAATCATAGGTAACTTGTGGACATTTTTTAGAACAATTTTTGTAATTTGTATTGTCTTTTCATTGCAGTTCGTTTGTTATATATGTAACACAAATTAAGAGAATTCATTGAATCAATTGATACAGGATGTTGTGAGAAAAATGGCCCAAGTGTCAGCAATTATTCCTTCCCTTGTAGTTTGTAGGAAATGCAATTGGTTAAGTGGATAGTTATAAAGTGATCCGTAAACTGTCATGGATATTCCACTAGATTAGTTCGTCACAACGGATCTTACAACTTAGTTCATTGTGTTAATTTAATTCCATAAAATATTCAATATAATGGAACTGAAAGAGAAATAACTAGAGAAAATAAGTACGCAATCTACACAATAACACAAGATATACCCTAGGAAAACCCACTATGGGGAAAATCTCAACCACAATTGAGGACTATGCTTTGTGCTTCATATCAAAAAGCAAATGCAAAGGAAATGGCACTCTCTATGGAGCTACCTATGACTCTGCGGCCAGAATGGCTACTACAAGATCTCCTATCTCCTTTGTTCTGTTATAATATCCACTCCCGTGTTGTTTTCTAACTTATGGAACAATACAATAACATCGAAAGAATGGAACCCCTTCGTCTCCTATTAGCATGGTATTTAACATAGCTTGATAGTTGTCTAGGGTTAATTTTAGGGTTTGTGTATGCCTCAATTCTCATTGAGGGTTAGGGTTTCGGACCTTATAGAATGTTCTTGAAATTCCACTCGTGACTAGCTCTGCATGTGTGAGAAACAAGAGCTTATGTGGAATCTACTCAGTACCATGGTGATCAACTAGATAGGTCAACTTGCGGGAGGCATAACTATTGCATATGGACTTTGACTGAGGTGATATTTGAACTATTGGAAAGGTCTCTAAGCATAGAATCATGTCATGACTCATAGTTCTATAAATGGGTTGTTTTACCCCCAAAAGATGTCACTTAGACCCTCAAACAGGCCTTGGAAGGTTCTAGACCCAAAATCTACAAAATCAAACTTGCCCATAAAATGGGCCCTACAATCCAATTCATCCAATATTCAGACCCCAAAACCTCCAAACAAGTGACAAATTATATATTGATCCATTTTGGATCAGTAAGTCCAATAAATAATGTTGAAGCTATTAGATAAATAACAACACATATAAAGGCTACTTGGAAGATAAAACTTGCATACATGACATAAAAAACATAACAAGAAGATGAGATTCAACCAAATGTTTATGTCCAATGGAAAAGATTGAGTACAATGGTGTCACCTAGGAGAGTGTTGCTTACAAATGGTGGCCAACACTCCCTTTGGGAGGGTCCTTTGGAGGGGTGTACGGGCTGCTTTGGACAAGTGTACTGGTCTTTATTTCTATTGTACTAGAGAAGCATCATGCCATGTGATGTTTGACAATGACAGGGTTGATCCCTGTAATTTTCGTGTATGACCAGGAGAAAATATCCCTAAATTCTTGGAAGAATGCTTTGTAAGATATGACTACTTGTTGGGAACAAGATGCTCCAAGAGATATATTTTCTATGACACCAAGAGTGACAGAAATATCCACCTTAATTGTAGCTGAGATGTTGGCGATTTTTCCTTCCTCAAAATTATTGAGGGCAGGGATAATATTTTTAAGCCAATCGACATGGTAGGTAGGGATAAAATCCTTAGTTTCGTTGACATATTGATGAACAGTCTTTCCAATGAATGTGTTCTGAGACAAGAAGAAGGAGCGATGATAGAGATCATCCCACGGTGTTTCAGGGGCAATCACATCTTCATCTAAGTGAAAAAAGGTGATCGAGAAAACTATTTGAAATACTGGGTCCAAATGTGACTATTTTTGAAGTATGATTATTTGAAATGGTGACATAATGTGAAAGCGTCGTGTCGATCATATTGTATGAACCTATGAATTATGTGACCACATCTAATGATGGATTTTAAGGCCAAAGGGTTAACACCATGGTATTTGTTGGCGATGTACCGATGGCAACTCGATTTGATGATGACGGTTGGTCATCGGTCATAGAAGCAATGGATGATGATATGTAAAACAAATCAACATGTATAGTCGTATCATGTGACGGAGCAAAAATACCCTCCTAAGGAAAGACTTGAAGCGTGGATGTGGAGGAAAATATGTGGTGTGGTTCCATTAATTGCTCAAGGCATGTTGGTTCTTCGCATAATATGGGGCATTAGAATGAGTAATGTGTCAACAACCCACAATGCCTACATGGGTGAATGGGTTGTCCAGTAATCAACGTGTGAGGGGTAGATTGGGTGGTTATGGTAGGATGAGTTATGCCCATGTCTGGATGTATCATATGAGCACTTTGTGGACATATTGAACATTAAGGAGGGAGATATTCCTTAGTCCTCAAAACGAATTTAATGGTGATAGATTCAAGGGGAATTGTCTAGGTGTGACAAATAGTAATGAGAGAAGCTTGGAATCTAGGGAGATCTGGAAAGTGATATGTGTAATGACCAAATTGAGAACAAATAGTGCATGGATGATTCATTTGTAGGGTTTTATTCTTCAGTTTGATAGGATCTACTTTTAGAGTAGAGAGTATGCCCATTGTCATTGTGTTCAAAATGGAGGGGCATGTTTGTAGGTATGGATAGTAGGTTCTTAAGCTTAGGAAACGTTGGACAAAGGCTCATGGGGTGGCATGCCATGTCACAGAAGGCACATGGCTAGGGAAATCATGTAGGTGGCTTACTAGGGTAGGCTATTGCTTTGCCACTTGCATCTTGATGCTCCCACCTATGGAATTGATGGGGACCAACGATTATGTCTTGGTCAATGCTATCGAACATGGGATCTTAGATGGTGAGGTATCAACTAGAGCGATGGGCATAAAGTTAAAATGCATGTATGGTTTGGGGGATACTTCGAGGTATGTGGATTTTAAATACCATATTGTGGCAATGATTGGCCTTCCCTATATGCCTTGGAAGGAAGGAATGGTACTTCGACAATTAGCACTACTAAAGGATGGGGGGGAATGGTTTTGTTGCAAATGACTAGTTCTACTGAAGGAGGGGGTGGAATGGTAACTTATTTGATGTGCCTATTGATAGCTAGTAAGGATTTGGAAGTAGCATCATATAACAATAGTTTATCTATAGAGGAGAATATGGTGCACATGAGGCCATCCATGGTCGATGGTATGGCTAGAAGATATCCAGCATTTTCCCCCAGCAAGGAGGAATATTTGTAGACTCTTGGTCCTATCTCGTTGAGATATGGGGGATACTCAATTCCAATGGTACGCAAAATGTTATATGGGCTGGTCGTGGGGTGTTTCTTGTAGTATGTAATTTGGTTAACGGTTACCACTTACCTATTATGGGGGAACATCATGACATGGAAAATCGAGTAGGTCACCACCTTCATAATGTACATGTAATTATTCCCTAGGAGTATGTTATACTGTAATCGTGTGTTAATGACTTCAACATCAAGAGGGACCATTTTACCCCCTAATTCAATAGGGACATTCTGGTAGAGCCTTATGGCTGCAAAGGATGACCATCATAGACCCAAAAGGTGATAGCATAAGGGATGAGGTATGGGGATCCCAATTGTTTACAAAATTTTGTGGACATGACACAAGTGGATGACCTTCATCGATGATGCATCGGTGAATGATGTTTTTTACTGTGACAGGTATTTGGAAGGTGATTGATGATGGAAGTCGAGGTTCACCATTGTCAAGGTTGAAATTCATAAGGTGTGAATATGAAGGATCGATGGTGCTTAATGTCGTTAGTAGAGCTTTATTTTGAAAAGGAACAGACTGGAAAACCTTAAGTGTGGACATAGTGGAAGGGGACTAGGCCAAATCATCTACAACATTGTAATTGTGTGTTTCTCTCATATGAGGATTGTGAGTGGTACGTCATAGAGGTAGATTTGGTATCATGGGGATAGGATCACTACTAGGATATGTAATTTGTAAAGATCAATTGGTAGAATTCTGGGCATCCTCAAGCTATGTGGGCATGTTTTCTAAGGTTTCGCAGGCTCATTTGGGGGTCTAAAGATGAATGTTTGCATAATTCATGTAGATATTATGGTAGGAACCCTCTCCTACTCGGGGAGGGTTGGGTGGTGGTAGAGCCTCTTGTTGTTGAGAAATAGATCCTTGATTGGTGAAGGGATGTTGTAACACAACATATTGAGGAGGAGTGGCGATATTCCCTTTGGGATGGTTTGTGTTGGTTTGTTTCTTAGCTTCCAACATCCATTGACACTTTTTTATCAATGGACAAAGTTGAGTGTAATGACTGTACTCGCCACACGTGGTGCAAGCAAAGTTAGTTCGCATATTATTTTTCTTTCCTTGCTTCAGTGGGTTTTTAGTACCAATTTTATGGTTCTAGTTACTGACATTATTATTTGTATGGTTAATGGGATTTCCCCCCTACCTAGGAGTCTGGTTCTGTTATTTCTTTTTTCCTTTCGTCTTCCCATGATTTGGTTGATCAATGGGTTTATTGCATTCAATTGATCAAATTGTTGAACATATTGAACAGGAGAAGGTTAAAAAAGTTCACCCCAACATATGTTGTAAGGTGAGAACCAAAGGATCCAAAAAATGGGAAGTATGGGTTTTATGAGGGCATAGTTCCATAAGGACTAGGTGTCCCATATGAATTCGAGGTAGGTGCTTGAGGCACCATAAGGTTGGGATGCACAGTAACTTATTGTGTCCCCATGTTGGGAAAACGCAAACTGTATGGTCCATACATCATTAGGACAAAATGCATATTGGTTCCACTTTGAGGAATATTGACGACGAAAAATGGAGGACCACCTTTCGACAAGTTTGTTGTAAAAGAACCATATCGGGTAGGGGTTTTCCCTTGATGAGAAATTTCCACAACAATCCCATCGACAATGTGTGACATACCAGAGGATGTTTGATCCAATGATTGATGACATCAAGTGTGATTGTGTATAGATACCCTTACTAGGCATATATAAAATCAAAATGTTGGGCTTTGAGGATGGCCACATATTTAATTTGTGGCATGGTGGTATCGACATCTTTGGAAATCATGGGTAGTATATCTTGGGGTAAATTTATGTTATTTAATTTTCCAACAATTTAATTGTCAACCTGGGGCTTGTAGGATTGTGTGGTGCAAGTACAATATGTGCAGGACGAAAGGTGGATTATCTTAACCTAATTGCAAAACATCTGAAAACTCCTTATGAAACCAGTAAATCTCCCACAATCTATTTAATGGAAATATTGGGGCTCATCAAAACTACATGTACAACATTGTAATGACTCAAAGGTAGTTTTTTGTACAGGTGCTATGTTTCCAATGTCCATTGTCAACTAGCTGAAGTGTCTTTGAAAGAGTCCTCAAGCATCAAAAGCAAATACACACATGATGAAAATATTATTTATCTATCATATCAAAGTAATAAATATTATCAAGCCAATGATCCCTTAGTAGATCCATAGGTACTGATAATATTCTTACAATTAATCATTGTTTATCAGTACAGAACTTTGCTTGATCAAGTGGTTTCAATCTTGTTAACTTCAATTCTTAAGACAACCTGAAATTAATAAACCAAAGGGAAATGAAATTTGCATCTTGCATGAGTAAATTATCAGATCATATCTATGTTTATCTTAGGTAGAATCACAGGTGAAAAGCATCCCTCATTCCTTTAAAGGTCACTGCTTTCACAATACTCCATTTACAAATAGATATTGTTGACTATTACTCTCTACAAGCCCACAAAGCAATTCACACATGCAATATGAAAGAACTAGTCTTAATGCTATACTAAGATATCTATGTTTTTTTTAATCATCCATGGAATATCACATTGTTAGAAAAGCACACACACACACACAGGTTTATAAACAAATAGAGTATAAAAAAATAATTATTTCCAAGTGTAATATAAAACTAGGTTGAACATATGTAACGACACATGCATGTAATTCTTAATAAAATAATACTTGAATACCAAAAAGGTAGAAGCACTATTATTGAAGGGGGCCTTCCTCCTCAGCAACACCCTACCAAATAAAACTCAGTTGCATGAAGATTATGTACAACAACATATGCAAAATAACAATTCTCATCTTTATTAATAAAATTGTTTCTTACAGTAGCAGCATCAAAACCAATGGAAAATCCACTACCTATTCCAACCATGAGGAGGTATTTATACATAAGAACTCCATAGACATGATTAGGTCAAATCCCCAAATGGAGAATTTGAATATCACAATTTTAGCTAAAATCCTAGAATCTGCATTTTTACTAATTTGGGCATATTTATGTTTTTGCCCCGACCATATTTCCTAAAATGTTTCGAATCTTGTAAAACAGCTCACATACTACTCAACTTGGTGGATAGTGCAAAAACCCATATTGCATATTTTTTAGATATGCCTTCATTTGCTCAAAAATCGAGGCAGAAGTTGGTTGCTGGAAACTGCTAAAAATATGGGTTTGATTGGAATTTTGACTAAGCCTTGGAAATTCGCACGTGTGAGATGGTTGCAATCCAATGGACAGAAAACCATGTTGGAGTTGTCCTTTACCAAATCCAAGTGGCATATTTCCATTTTTCAACCTGCAACCATCTTGAACAATCCCAATTACAAGTTTTCTGTAAAAACTTGTAATTCTGGAAAAACCTGTAATTAACAGTTTACAAGTTTTCTGGAAAAAACTGTAATTAGCAGTTTACAAGTTTTCTAGAAAAAAATTGTAATTACCAATTTTTACCACTAAAAATTACTAAATTCAACAAATACAAGGAACATGATAATATATTGATCTTACATACCTTTGGGGATCATAATCATGAAATTATGTAGGCTTTGGATAATTGGAATGACAAAAAGGAAGCATATAGTGGAAAAATAGGTAGTCTGCATACACAAAGGATCAAAACCACTGGATAAAATGAATCAATTTGGAGGCCTAACATTTCCCCATACTCAGCATATGGCATGTCCTCATGAAATCAATTGATTGTGAATATGTGTGCACTTATAAGAGGAATATCAATCTTCTTATTTCACATTGTAGTCCTGGATTTCTGTCAACTTAAGCCCAAAGAGCGGTCTCTTCTTGTTCATTCCATAAAGTAAAAACCTTGTATATTATGATGTTGCACCATAGTGGAAGGAAGTGAAACCTAAATCCTAGCCACCTGGAACTATTCTTTCTTTTTGGATATGTGATGACCTTGGATTTTTATGAATTATTACTCTTCTCATGTGAGTTGATTTGATAGGCAAATGTTTGAACTCTAATTGTATAATATGGAGAGAAATCTTCTAAGAATCAACTGAAAGATCTCAGACTGTAAGGCTAAAAGTTTGAGCAGTAACAAGTTTTTTGGGAACATTAGCATGCTACTAGAAATTTGAAGATACTAAAAGAAGGATCATGCAATAGCCTTGGAATTTCTTGTAGCTGACCGATACCCTAATTGGCCATGGATGTAAAGAACTTTTGGTGCATCAACAATGCATTTGTTTCTCTTGTAGGATTTGAACGAAGGCATAAACAAACTTGCTCAAAGTGCATCTTGGATGTAATGTGTACTATAGATCATTATTCTTTCCTTCACATAATCCTTTAGCAATTTTATGGTTTTACTCTTGAAATACTTGGAACTGATTCTAGCATGTTTCCATAAAACGTTCAAAGATGCTACAAGGGTCCCATAAATACATTCATTATTTCTGAAAACAATGCAAACAATGTGTGCAATTTCATAATATGAAAATTAAATAACATGAATTGGAATTGCCTGGAATTTGATGATTGAAGTTTTATTTGACCGGAGAATGGAAGTATTCATGGGGGTCTGAGGCCACTTGAACAACATGAAAGCATATCGATGTTATCCCAAACAAAATCCATACTACTGTTTTTTTCTCGTAGAGGTGTAAATATGCAGTACTACCAAAACTTGTTGCAGGAAATTGTCATTTTACAAACTGTGTTACTAACATAAATATGCATAATTGAATTAGAACGGAAAGGACATCTCCATCCACCAAAGGGGTATTCATATAATGCTACAAAATGAAAATTTCAGAATTGAAATTTAATCTACTGCTAAATCTACCCATTCATTCATCACAAGCATGACATATTTTTGTACTATCTTCACCAATGGTGACAGAGCAGGAATACTTAAATTCTTTCAGCAATAGTGATAGCGCAAGCTCTTACTCTCATCTTATTATTTGTTCCTCCTCCTTGTCGTAATTTAAAAGAAACCTACCTACCTAGACTTTAGTCCCTTTAGTACCTCCCCAGCAACGACGCCAAAATGTTGGGGTAAAATTATGTTATTTAATTTTCCAATGATTTAATTGTTAACCTGGGGCTCGTAGGCTTGTGAGGTGCAAGCACAGTATGTGCAGGACAAAAGCTAGATTATCCTAACCTAATTGCAAAACGGCTGAAAACTCCTTATGAAACTAGTTATTCTCCCACAACTTCTTTAATGGAAATATTGGGGCTCAGCCAAACTATAGGTACAACAATGTAATGACTCAAAAGCAGTTTGTTGTATAGGTGTTGTGTTTCCAATCTCCATTGTCAAATAGCTGAAGTGTCTTTGAAAGAGTTCTCAAACATCAAAAGCAAATACACACATACTAAAAATATTAGTTATATATCATATTAAAGTAATAAATATTATCACATCAATGATCCCTCGGTAGATCCACAAGTACTGACAATATTCTTACACTTAGCCACTATTTATCAATACATAACTCTGCTTGATCAAGTGGTTTCAATCTTGTTAACTTCAATTCTTAAGACAACCTCAAATTAATAAACCAAAAGGAAATGAAAATTTAAATCAAATTTGCATCTTGCATGAGTAAATTCTCAGAGCATATCTATGTTGATCTCAAGTAGAACCATAGGTGAAAAGCATCCCTCGTACCTTTAAAGGTCATTGCTTTCACAATACTCCATTTACAAATAGATACAGTTGATTATTACTCTCTGCAAGCCCACAAAGCAATTCACACATGCAATATGAAATAACTAATCTTAATGCTATATTAAGATATCTAGGTTTTATTTTAATGATCCATAGAATATCACACTGTTAGCAAAACCCACACACACACACATACACAGGTTTATAAACAAACATAGTATAAAACAATTATCATTTCCATGTGTAATATAAAAACAGGTTGAACATATGTAACTGCGCATTTATGTAATTCTTAATCAAATAATACCTGAACACACCAAATAAAAAGTTATAATCGCTACTGTTGAAGGGGGCCCTTCCTCCTCAACAGCACCCTACCAAGCAAAACTCGGTTAAATGAATATTGTGTACAACAACATATGCAAAATAACAATTCTCCTATTTATTAATAAAATTGTTTCTTACATGGAAGCATCAAAACCAATAGAAAATCCACTACCTATTCCAACCCTAAGTAGGTATTTATACATCAAAACTCCATTGGACATTATCAGATCAAATCCCCAAATGGAGAATTCGAATTTCACAATTTTAGCTAAAATCCTAGAATCTGCGTTTTTACTCATTTGGGCATATTTATGTTTTTGCCCCTGCCATATCTCCTAAATCATTACGAATATTGAAAAATGGCTTGGACAATACTCAATTTGGTGGATTGTGCAAAAAACCTATGTCACGTATTTTTTAGATATGCCTTCATTTGCTCAAAAATCGAGGCAGAAGTTAGCTACTGGAAACTACTAAAAATCTGGGTTTGATTGGAATTTTGACCAAGCCTTGGAACTTTGCACGTGTGAGTTGGGTGCGATCCAATGGACATAAAACCATGTTGGAGGTGTCATTTATCAAATCCAAGTGGCATATTTCCATTTTTCAACCTGCCACCATCTTGAACAATCCCAATTACAAGTTTTCTGGAAAAACTTGTAATTCTGGAAAAACCTATAATTAGTTGTTTACAAGTTTTCTAGAAAAACTTGTAATTACCAATTTTGACGACTAAAACTTACTAAATTCAGCAAATACTAGGAACATTATAAGATATTGTCCTTACATGCCTTTGGGGATCATAATCATGAAACTATGTAGCCTTTGGATAATTGGAATGACAAACAGGAAGTATATAGTGGAAAAAATAGGTAGTCTACATACACAAAGGATCAAAACCACTAGATAAAATGAGTCAATTTGGAGGTCTAATAGGAGAGACTTAAGGAACTAATCCAATAAGAATTCGAATTGAATTTTTATTTTACACAATGTGCAACACCGACGTAATTCATTAAATTGGTCGGCAATGCGTGTAGATGTGTTATATTGAAAGTATGAAAGAATCTCCAAGCAAGGTCATGGCTAATTGGGAGCTGAAAATAGGTTGGGAAAATAGTGGCTATAGAACCGAAGGTGGCGTGTGTTCCTACTGGCAGATTGACATACCATTTAGATATTTTCCATGTGAGGGTCCTCTAAAATAACCTAAGGTTAATGGTGTCTTTGACTATATTGTTGGACAAGTACCACAAGTAAAATGACATCACATGATTTATTGGGTCATCCCCCTATTTTCCTTTAAACTTTGGAATGTTTGAGGGTAATTTAACTAGCATGTTAACCCATGTTGGGTCATACCATATAGGGTCATTAATGATATTAGATAAATTAGTGAGATTTAAACTAGTCATTAATGGTAAACTGGTTGCAGCAGGCGTTTCCATTGTGGAGGGGGGAGTACTTTTGCTTAATGCAAGAGGACTCGAAATTGGAGTGTGAGGGGGAGTGTTGATCAAGGTGTGATTGATCACAACATATCTGATCACAACCACACATGTGTGCACATTGAGTGGTTCCCTCCTGCATCGAGGACGAGGGGGACTTGTAGGAGTGACTCCTCCTCTAATGGGAGGAAGGCTTTGACACCTAAAACAATGATGGGAAGGTAGTAGGTATGAAATGATGTTGGATGTGAGGGAAGAATGTGAAAATAGGAACTAACTAAAAATTGACAAATGCAACAATATGATGGCACATATAACATATGCAAAAATGGTGCAAGAGTGTCTGTCAAAGGAGCGTAAAAGTGCATTCTAAAGCATACATTCTAGATTACACCAGGTTCTTTGTAATTTTTAGAGAAACAATAGTGTGATCCTATCTGACTTATCATCATTCCTCTCAAAAACAATAAATGGGCCTTCTAATAGCTCTCTTGTCAGATGGTTATGAACCCATCGAAGATGGCCAATTATGAAGGTATGAATGAATAAATTATGATGAGGGGTATTGGGGCTATGTTTCAAAAGGGATGGCAACATTTACAATAGCCAACAAAATCTTACTTAGATGCAACTGCATCCCACAAATGCCACCTAGTGAAAAATCCTATTGTTTTATCACTAAGATACCTCCGTTAAATGTGGATAATAGGTTATGCCTCGAATGATAAAGTGTCTCCTCCAAAAAGAGTCGGGTGACTTGATGTGGCAAACAGAAACATCCTAACCTCGACTTTAGCATCATTGGGAACAATGCCTTCTTATTTGGGTTTGATCACACTTGCTATAGTACAATTTGAAAGTCCCCTAAATCAACAACCACTAGTGTTTCATATGAAAAATATTGAGGAGCATTGTTTGGATGCCTAGCCCAATAATATTAACTTAAAATATAAATTGTTTTGTGATCCATGGTAGAGGAATTTACATTTGTTTAAGTTGTGGGTTGATTTCAATGGCTCATGTTGTCGTCGAATACGTACCTCGGGTAACATGGAAGAAATATTCAAGCCACTGGGTGTGACCTTGGAGGCAAGTATTGAGTCAAGTTTTGTCACCTAATACTTGACTCCTCCGTCTAGTCCAACTCTTAGCGAATCCAAAGGGGGTGGTCCCTAAGAAAATAAAACTATGGTTGTTATGCTAAGTTAGGAAAATAAAACTTAATCTAGGAGTTTGAAATGAATTACTAAAACAAGAGCATCACATATGAATTAAACCAACAACATGTAAAATGGTAAATCATTCACGACACATTGGATTCACTTAATCAAAATATCATTAATTAGACCAGTGCCGAAAAAAGGCAAATGGAGTCTACTGAAAGGAAATGTTGTGCAAGTGCTTCTTGGTCAGTTTTAATTATTATGGATGAGTGGATTATAGGAAGGGATGTTCTAATATACTCTAAGGTACGTGGAACAAGTCTGGAGTGCCAAGTGTGGCTCCAAACAAGATGAGGGCTGGATCGGAGTCCCGACAATATGTCCAACACTAACACCAAACGAGGGTGTAGCATGATGGGTACCTGTGGTCACTACCTAGTTGTTCCCTCTTCTTTGTAGAATTTTCCCACACAAGCCAATCTCGATAAGAATTTGGATTTTCGTCTACAGGGAAGTTAATTTTAATTAAATGTGGAACTTTATTGAGTGCTACAAGTCCCATTTTCGGTTGTTCCAAAGCTCAAGAAAGCTTGCGATGGACAAGAGCATAAGCGGAAACTTGAGATAAAAAAAATTTACAATTATTACTTACAGAAAATCAACTTGCAAAAAATAGGTAAATGTTTTTCTAATTACTAAACTACGAATATATTTTTCAAGTACCACCTACTCAAGGCAAGCCTTTTCAGTGATACCATACATCGGGAAAGCGTAGACTATGGGTTCATTACTTCTTAATGCAAACTAAAAAGAAAATAAGTTGAGCAATCTACACAAAAAAATTGAAGCTAACAGACAGTAAATCCAAAAAAAAATAAAGCAAAAGAGTAAAAAGGTCATGCCATGAAAATGATGCAAATCCCTAGGGGGGATGAGGTGTGGGCGCTGGGTATCGCACTTGGTTTTATTATTAAATTTACAATTAAGAGGAGGATGCTTGTGGTCCTTATTGATTTGGATCCAACAAGAATACAATGTTTCACAAAAATGACTTCAAGGCGAGGAAAGTGCTCCTGAGGTCCCGAGTGGCCAAAATCTTTGAATTTTCTGCAAGACTTCCTCTTACTTATTCATCAAAAGTGAAAAATTAGCCACCTTTTATGCACCAAATGTGCCAAATAAATCACTCAAAGCATAAAAATATTTAAGTACTTGCAAGATGTGAACTTGAGAAATAACTAAGTACTTAAATCAAACTAGATCTACTCTGAAAATGTTGCTTTACACTTCTAGCTCTAGCTGCAAACTTAAATAAATCATCCTTTAGATATTCTTTAAAGGAAAACCAATCTACTTAAGCATGCAAATAACTGTAACCAAAGAAAGTTTGATTTAAATGTGAAGGAAAGAGGGAAGAATAGGAAGCAAGCTCAAGCTTGAATACAGTGAGGACGGAAGAGATGTCGATGGGAAGCAGCGACATTAGATCCACTTAGAAGTTATAAAGATAGAAGAGGATGCATTCGAGCTCAATGTATTCTATAGATTGGTAACCTGCACATCTAAAACCACCTTACACAAACGAGATCAAATCTGGTACAATTCACAAGCAAAGATTAATAAAGCATAAAATATAACCGACTATAGCATGCTACTCCTAGATATCTACAAATAAAGCAGTAAACAGGTAAATTGAAACTAGAAATACCTACTCTATGGGCTGATAGCAGCCTTCTAATCCGGAAAGATCCAGAAGCTTATAAAAAAGAAGCAGTAACTAGCATGATATTACCTTAGTAAATACCAAAGCATTCACAAGATACAGTTTTCACCACATGGTCCTTCAAAGTATTCTTCTTATTAAAAATATGAAAACATTGCAAAGTACGTGAGCAACCTTTTGATCTTCTCTGACCATCAAGAATGAGGAGCCAATACCATGCTTAAATAGCCACAAGAGAGCCTGGGGGGCGCATTTCTCAACTAAGAGTGATCTGGAGTGATTGAAGGAGTCTATTGCTAGTTAAATCTAGTAGAGGTAGGGTGCCACCTCTCATGAGGTGCGCCCCCCTCTCCTGGGATAATCACTCATCCATTCCTCACTTTACAAATAAGCATGTGCGCCCCTCTTCAAAGAGAGTGTGCCCCTCTTCTAATGGAGCTAACTTTCCCTTAAAAGATTTGATGTCAATCGTTGATTCAGAGCTTCAACAACTCAGTTTTAATTTTTGGTTAACTCCCAATCACTTCGTACATGCGCGAGACAAACTTCCACTGAAATAGGAATGCTGATTTTTGTCTTTTTTGGCCATTTTTGAGAGAAAATTAATTTAAGTGATAAATAATCACTCAAATTATCCTCAAAGTGGGTTTAGAGGTATAGTGGGTGCTCTGAGTTAGAAAACTAGCACCCCCATGGAAAATTCCACCTCCTAACCACTTTTTTATTACTTTTTTTTATTCTTACAATTAAAACATTAAAAATTTGACTTATTTTACGAGAAAATTCTTTATTTGCGGAAATAAAAATAAACCTAGGGGGGACTTAGTACATGTTCATAATTACTCAAAACAATGACTAGCATGGTAATATACATAGACACCTAGACTTTAATAACCTCCTCAGGCCTAACCACCAAGGTGAATACTCCAACTTTGGAGGTGTGAGTGAAAAACTCGAAAATTATACGTCGTTGAAAAGCAACATATAATTAACAAGGAAAAAACACTCTGGAGTAACGCATTGATGTCTAAGTCCTAGGAAAGTCAAGTCTATTACAAATGACATCATGCTACGTCATCTTATTACAATTCCCCGTGGGGTATGAACATGCAAAAAATTAAGAAAAAGGGACAAAAAAGGCCTACTAGACTTCTAAACTTATGATAATGAACAAGGGACTTCTTCAATAATTCGGCGGCTCATTGGAAATCTAACTAAGTACAACTTAGATGGTAACATCTATGAAGAAAAACTAAGGCTTTTAGTTTTAGCTTGCTCAAGTAAGTGAAAATAGATTCTCAGTGCTTAGATTAATTACTTCACATTTTATTTATTGTAATTGTAATGAATCTGGACTTAGTCTCCCCATATGATCTGGTCCACTGCAAGCTTTGCTTGACCATCTAGACAATCAGAAAGGGAGCTAAGTGACTAATCTAATAGGGCAATCCACAGTAGCTTATTTACGAGAACTTGGGAGTTTGTGTTGGACTTATCATAGAGTTAGGGGGGCTACTTTAAGCAATTTATGCCTCGCCCTGTTGGACACTTAGTAGTGTTGCAATAGCGCTCAGTTCAAAGAAATAATTTTCTTTGAACCAAACTTCAAATTTGTTCATTTTTTCAGTATCGTACTTTACTTTAAAATCTCTAAATTAATCCTTTCCTTAATACACTCATCAATAATAATTAAAAGTGACAAACGAGACAATTGCAATACTTTCTCGTCACAGCAACACTATTTGACTCCATCAGCACTAGTATACCTATAACAATTGGAATATACTTAAGTGAATTTATGCGTTGGATGGAACATAATGTTATATGTGGGTAAAGTTATTTAATTATTTGCAAAGTCTTGTTTCAGTAATTCATCTTAAAAATTCCTAGAAATCATTTTCATATTAACAACCTAAAACTAAAAGCCTTAGTTTTTATTCATTAGGGACCACCCTCCTTGGCTTCGCTAGGAGTTGGCCTAGATGGAAGAGTCAATATCAAGTGACAGTACTTGACTCGAGACTTTCCCCCAAGGACACACCTAGTGGCTTGAATATTTATTCCACGCTAACCGCGAGGTACATATCAGGCCGCAACATGTCCAATTTGAATTTAGATGTGATAAGTGAGGTATTCAAACTTCTCAACTTTTATGATTCATCATGATTGCTTTATGGGCGCAAATTTAAGAGCATACTCAAATGAGAAGAGTCTTTAGTTCCCTTAGTGTGTGATTGAATTGGTTGTGATTGAAATTTCTTGAAGTAACTATTTTGCAAAATAGCTTGGAAGAAATTAAAGCAAAGAGATATGAACAAATGTGGTTTGTTACTCCTCTTTAATGAATTCTTCAAGTGTGATTGTTTTGAAAAAATAATTGTTTCACAAGCAAAGTGAAAGGGATGCATTTCACTCTTGTGCTATTTTTTAGTTTGCCAAGATTGCTTTATGAGCGCAAGGCAAAGAGCATACTAGGATTCCAAGATTTTTTAGGTCCTTTATTTGTGTGAAGAGTGGATTTGATGTAATTTGCTTAAAACATAAAGAAATATGCAAGCGACTAGAGTGTAAACTATTGCATATTAACTCATATTCATAGACTAATAATTTATTACAATTTGAAAGCAGTGAATATTGTGAAAATCTACTCTAGTGTAAGCTAGGAGGTTGTTGGGGACCTCCAAGCTCAATCCCTAGGAAAAATAAAGTTGCAAAAGTTGACTTTTCCCCTTACTTAAACTAAGTGATTTAAATGCCTAAGGAAGTAAAAGCAATTTGTGGTTGATTTTAATTATTTGAGCAGTGTGAATAGCGATGTGCACTGCAATTGTGAATCAAACCAAACTGGAAAACAAAAATTGGACTCAGTTGTGGGGGTTCTTGGCCTCTCAGTCGCACTACAGTGATGCTTGACATTTAACCAGTCGTGTAGAAAATCAGTACAAGGAATATCTCTCTTAGCCCAAGCAACAGTGCATGGTATAGGTTATAATGCCAACATGGGACATATATGTGGGTGAAAACAAATATAAGTCACATGAGAGTGGATTGTCGAAGAAAAGATCCATTGTTTCACATGGAACAAATGACTAGATTCGTGCAATTTGAGAAATGGAGAAAACTTGGACTTCAGTCTGCAAAAATCAATGGTTAGGGGTATGAACAAAAATATAATGATCCTACAAGTGCCCCAAATCTATTAATAAACAAAAAAAATTAAAGACGTGAAAAATAATAAAAACACAAAGTCGAGTCACCAATCATGTTGTGGGAAAAATGGCCCGAGTGTGGGCAATTCTTTCTTCCCTTGCAAGTTACAGGTAAGTCAACAAGTTAAGTGGATGGTTAGGAAGTCCAATAAACCCTATTGAAGCTATTAGATAAATAACAACACATATAAAGACTACTTGGAAGATAAAACTTACATAAATAACATAAAAACACAACAAGAGATGAGCTTCAACCAAATGTTTAAGTGGAAACCTCCAGATCAAGCCTACATCAAACTAAACTTCGATGACACCTCCAAGGGGAACCCAGGACAGGACAGGTTGGTTTTCGAGGAGCCTTCAAAAATTCAAAGGGAGAAATCTTTTGCACCTACGATGGGGGGATAGGAACCGATACAAATAATGCTACAGAACTTTGGTTGCTCTATGAAGGCATCAGGATAGCCTCCTCTCATCACTTCTCAAATCTAGTAGCAGAAGGTGAGTCACAAATAATCATCAACCTTTTGCGTCGGCTCCAAAATGGCACCCCTTCGACCCAGCTCTCTACTAGCTGGAAACTAGAACATCTCCTAATTTCCATAGCCGATCTTATTCATAATCATACGATCATCATCCTTCCATCTCACGTAATGCGATCGGAGAACATGTGGTCGACCTTCTGGCCAATGAGGGAGAAGAACATCAAGCTAACTGCAATATCAACATTTGGCCTCTGGAATCTCATACCTCACCATCCAGCTCCTGCTAAGCCTTGACAGAGCAAGACATGGCTATCTCGGATGGGGTGTCAAGGATCGATGTGACATGCATTAATTCCATAATCGACAGGATCGAAGAGCAGGATGGGTCAGCGGCAGGCAAGGCGCGCCTGGAAATCTTGCGAATGATGCGATTTAAATGCTCCTCATTTCTCAAGCTTTGAAGATACCCCTATGTGATCTCGCTATCATTGTGCATTCAATGCGCAGGACCGACTAGACTCTTGGTTTTAAACCACGTAAGGTGGTGGCATGCAACCTCATTTCTAAATGTATCGCTTTGGGAACTCTAAACTAGGATAATACCACCGCCGCTCAGCAAACTACGCAGCTCTACGCTCATCCCCGTAACGCGAACAGAATTGACCATGAGCACGAAAGGATGGTTTGAGAGCGGCACCAAACTCCCAGCATATGGGGCCGAGCTGGTAGACTGGACCCTTCGTAGGAGAATCGAAGTGGTGGGATAGCCCTCCACTTGGGAGCCATGACAGATTCTCTGCTTGGAATTCGGAATGACATCCACAACGTTGAGGACGACATGAGAACACACGTCCAAGATTTGGCTCGTTGTGTGCAGGCTCTCATCGACTGGTGCATCGATATAGCAGACCTATTAGACACCCCCTCGCCTCGACTGGTGTACGTTGATGAGGATGGAATGGTTCGTTGGGATCCTGAGGCGGAAGGAGTAGCGGAGACTCTACATGATGTGGACCCTCCAGCGGTGAAAGAAGAAGAATAGGAAGACACGGCGAAGACCCCGATGCAGAACGACGTGCCTGTAAAACCTAGACCAAGCAACATCAAACGAGAAGCTCCAGAACCTCATGAGGACATATCAGAGCCGCCCCATGCCAAGCTGCATTTGCCCATTGGCCCCTCTTTGTATCTTCTTGGCTTTTATATATGTTTTTTGTCTAGAAAGTATGGTTTCTTAGGTTTTGTCAAAAATATCAGCTTTCTAGTTATAGTATGGCTAGAAATTACCAACTCAGTATGCAGACTAGTATCTATAGGCAGTTTAAAGACTTCAGAAAGGTTTTTTGAAGCTTTGGTCCATGATTATTATACTACTAGCGTGGATGTTTTCTCCTTGTGAGAGGCCCAGAAGGACTGTATTTCTATGTACTTTCTTTTTTGTGATATAATGTAAAGTTATAACTTACAAAAAAACAAACGTTTATGTCCAATGGAAAATATTTAATACAATGGTGTTGTCTAGGAGAATGTTGCTTGTGGATGGTAGCCAACACTTCCTTTAGGAAGCTCTTTTGATCTCTCTCAAATTGCTTTCTAACTAACTTGGAATGCTGAAAGGAAAATAATTGTTTCTTGAGGAAGAAGCTAAGTGAGCTTAATTGCTAACGAATGGTGAGAATGGGGATGAAAGATGCTTCTGTCATACTCATTCTTGCGGCATAACCTTGCTCTTAATTTCTTCTTAAGAAATCCATGCTCATGGCTTCCTTTTATACTCCAAATGTTGGTCCACAAACAACTAGTTCTTCGTGTGAATGCTCCCTCTCATAAAGTGGCTTCCAGGTACAAGTATGGGGCTATTGAATGCGTAGGCATGTGAAGAAGGCAATTTGAACTCCTTGGAGCCAAAATGTGGCTAGATAGCTCTGAATGTGCTACAGAATTTAATGATCCCTGTGCTAGTAAATCTGCATGGGTTTTGAGAGAATTTTTGTGTGATGTCGTGTTGGTTTCCTTTTATAGATCTGCATGGTTTAACCAAAGTGTAAATTTTTAATTCATTGGTTTGTTTCACGTGTTTATTTTGTTGATTAATAAGCCTCGTGAAATGCATGTTATATGTAAATGATGTCTCTCTGTAATAATCACCAAATGTCGCATGTTTGCAAATTTTAGGTGATAGCATTGGAGATCACACAGCTAATCCCTAGGTAATAAGGTACCTAGCAGGGAAACCAACATGAGGGTATTACCGCATGATATTAGAGGCATCCATGGCAGCCTACAGTGGGTGTTATATGCATCAACCCTAGCCAACCTATTCGCATGTTGCGCTCAGGAGTGCATAATGATTTTAATATTTCACTGGAAGTTTTTGTGCAAGGCTAATGGGAGGGTCTTCATATGAAAGATCCTTCACCAAGTCATGGTCAATGAGTTTTCCATTCTTATTGAAAATTTTCACACTTGGAAATCGAATGACTTCCATTTCAGGACTAGACCTCATCTCACCATGACGAAAGCTCAAAAATTAAATCTAGTCATTGTTATATGACAAATTTGGCACAATGTGTTGTATGCCAAGGTCCAGATTATGTTAGCATATCATAAAATTTATAATCTCCTGCGTAGAGATAGATATAAGAGATCGTAGATGGATGCAAATGCTCAATTTTGAATACTATCTATTCGAATGTGGACTATAATGATGAGCTCAATGCATATGCGAACAAGAACACGAAAAATAAGAATCAAACATGGGTATAATCCTTGGAGAATAAGAGATTTAGAGAGGAAGGAATATTTCTATGAATTGGAGGGATTTTCAGTCTTGATCAAGGTCATTGTAGCATAGTGTTAAACCTATTGGTCGAAGTTCCATTTAGGTCAAACTTTGATCATTTTGTTGTTATTTATGTTCCAAAGACCCAACCAATGTACCCTACCTAGGTCAGAGTAGTTATAGGTGATTTGGTTAATCTATAATTGAAATCCCTAAATTTGTAATTGGAATAGGGTTGTTTGGTTGGATAGAGATATAGAGCAATAAAATACTATGGAAATTAAAATTATTCATGATTGTTCACTACTCTGGTGTGGGTTCTACTAATTTCCTAAGTTTTGTTGAAGCCTAAGTTCCGTCCTTTTAGAATTTTCAACGATTGAATCTGTCTTGATTTGGTATTCAAATAAAGAGAAGAAGCACCTAAACCTAAGAAATGTATTTAGGATTGTACTTGGGAAACATCCTAAAAATTTCCAGAGGTATCCACAACCTGAAAGAAAAAAGAAAAAAAAAAAAAAAAAAGAGTATCAACCATTTCCACTGATATGCAATGAGAGATCACTGGATTTTATTCGCAAGGATAAATATGAAGTAGAATTTTTTTTTGTTGAGATTAATGCATTGATTTCATGTGATCAACATATATAATGGGAAACTAACTTAAAAAGTAATGGAATAATGAACAATGTTTAATTAATTATAATGAAATAAGAATGAATAAAAAATATTTTTTAAAAATTTTAAAATTCAAAAATATATTATTATTTTAAAAAATTCTCATCAATGAAAGTAAACATATACCTCAAGCTTTTTCTTTGGTAAAGGAAATTATAGAGTAGTCTTGTAAATAGTAATGATAAACAATTTATTTATTTAAAATGCTTTTTTATTTGGTAAAATAGTATTTGATTAAATAATAATAAGATTATTATTATAAACTTATTGTATTTATATTAAAAAGCCATTATTTCTCTTAATTTTATAGGTCATAGAAGGTTTCATTTTCATCCTAAGCTTTAACAACAATTTTTTTAACTCACAAGGAAACAATAATCAATCAAAAATTAATTTTAAAATTTCTAGAAATTCTAAAATATATTATTATTTAAAAAAAATCTTATGACAAAAACCAAACATATAAGTCAAGCTTTTTATGTTGTAAAGGAAATTATAGGGTCCCCATGTAAATAGTAATGATAAGTTGTTAAATACAATTGATTTATCTAAGATATTTTTTATTTAGTAAAATAATGTTTGATTAGATAATAATAATAAATTTATTGTATTTATATTAAAATACCAATATTAAATGATTATTTTCAATATTAAAAACTTGTTGGAGATATTATACAAAAGAATAGACATCTTGCTTAGATATGATTCTCCAAGGGATATAAGAAAAATTCGCCCATTAACCACAACTAATGCCCTCTCTCCATCACTATATGTCAAGGACATAATAAAGCCACATTCTCCATAGATCTAAACAGAGTAATTTGTCCCATGACAATTTTCTCTTTTATTTAGGTTTTTAGTGAAAGGATGAGTTTTTAGCATAATAACCAAGAGATCTAATAGTTGGGTTAGATTCTTCTCATTGGAATAGTTCCCAATCCAATAACCAATGACAAATCAACAAAGTCTAAGTAGATTCTTCCTATGGGAAGAACACAAGCCTCGTGACAAAGAGGAAAAATTGCTCTCGATATATTATTACCTTTACAAGGATTTGCTTGTATCTAATGGAATAGTCTTTATCAAAACTATTTGATTTCTCCATTTTGGGGAAGACCTCTTGTGTAGTTATTGTTGTTGTTTTTAAATTAAAATATTAACTTCACTAATTCCATGTATACATGTATGATTCCATTTATCGTACTTAAGATTTAAAATCCAATATTTTTAGATTTGCCTTTGAGAGTCTTATATTTTTAGATTTACATTTTAATGGTTTGTAATTTTGGAATGCTCGTAGGCTCATAGGGTTAGAACTAAAGCTCTAATAATATAGGTAAGAACCATCCTTTCTTGAACTTCTAATTGACATAAAATATAGTATCAACATCTATATGAAAATATATAAATAAAGATTGAATATAGATCATAAATAGCTACATACGATAAAAAAAGGAAAGGAGGATGAGGAACTTACTTGACATTAGATGAAGACTTGGCTTACTGAAGATCCTCAACAATCACATCCATTAACTCCAACCAAACAACAATCTGCAACAATAATTAACTTGGACAATTGGAATTTTAGGGATGACTTTCCTCCCAACCACACCCCTTGGTCTAAGACAAAGAGTACCCAAGCCCTCAAACAATAAACCATGCTAACCTACCTTCCAATATCCTCAACATGGATCCCAAGACCCACCCAAAAAAAATGGTCTCTCACCACTTCCTACATTTCTTTTTAAATAAGATTATTTCATTTTATCAATTTCCCTACACAACTCGACTTGTCATTTTATTCCTCTTCGTTAGTTAATATATTGTTTATCAATTGTTCTATATTTCTTTATCATTATTTTATCATTATTCTTATCACTAATTTATGAATTCACACTTACCTATGTATCATTATTATTTCATTTTTCATATTTATCTCTTTAGTTATTATTATTATTATGTGGGGCATTACAATATGTAGATACTTGGTTGGTCATTGTGAGGGTGAGAAATGATGAGGGATATTATTAGGTAGATACATGTGTTGGGTCGAGATTTATACAAACATAGGATATTAATGTTACCAAATTATATTCTTATTAAGTAGGGAACGATGGTAGGTATTAACCCCAATTGAGTAGAGACTATTGGTAGGGATTCATTTCTCAAGTGGGTATAGATTGTTGATAGGTATTTGTACCTTTAAGTGAGGAAAGACTATATCAACATGGAAACAAATTATAACTTATCTTGGGATTCTCGTATCAAAGATGTAGTTAAGTTGTGAAAGGTTCCACATGTCACTAGTATAAAAAGGGGTGATAAATGACTAAATAAACTACTAAATATTGCATATAAATGACTAATTTAGTCACATGACTAATAGTCATTTATTGCTAGTCATATATAACATGACTAAATACATGACTAAAAAGGTTTAGTCATTTATTGGTTATTCAGATTGGTCAGTTTGGTGATATATTTAGTCATTGATTGTTGTTAACTGATCATTTAATTAGTCATAATAGACATTTATTAACGTCAACAAGTAGTTTATTTTGTCATTTTAATCTTTAATCAACGTCAGTTGGTCATTTATTTAGTCATAATAGTCATTTATTGCCGTCAATTGGTTGTATATTTAGTCATTTGTTTAGTCTTTTGTTTGGTCATTTTTTTAGTCATTAAGTGTTGTTAATTGGTCATTTGTTTAGTTATAATAGTCATTGATTGTTGTTAATTGGTCATTTATTTAGTCATCATTATTCATTAATTTCTGTAGATAGGGCATGGAGGAATCGAACCACCAACCTCCTGTCTATATAAGGCAGGTGTGTTAGAAAAACAGGATCGCAGAGCAATAACAATAAACAGAAATGCAAATATAATCACACACACATTACAAGAGAGACACAGATATATCGTGGTTCACCCCAACTTGGGCTACGTCCACACTGAATTTTTCAGTCCTTATTATTATTACCGTCCAGCAAGGTGAAGGGATACAACCTGCAGCACAGCCGCTGCACTTCCTCTTCACTGTCTCACAGTCTCTCTCTTTCGATCTCAGAGATCTTTACAATGCATAAAACCTAATACATCATCAATCCTAGCCGTATTACAATGTCTTTCTTTTATAGGGAAAATACAATGGGAAAAACACCACGGGATACCCAAAACCATGGGCCCGCAAAACAGCTGGCGAAAACAGCCCCAAAAAATTTTCTCGAGGGCGTTGCCCCCAAACCCCCTTTCTCAGGGGTGCTGGCCCCCACTCCCCCCAGCCGGGGGTGTGAACACTCGCCCGGACCCCCTTAGGGTCATGCCGGGATCATAACCAAACCTGGGGTACGGACACGGCTAAATAATAATATCTTTGAATCTGGAGATCAGACTCCACAACAACCAATCTCCCACTTGGAGACTGATCACAACAACTCCACCGTTGCTGGACTTGGACTTGGAAACTTTCTCCTCTTAACCTTCATGCTAGAAGGCCAACTGAAACCGAGCAAGAACTCAGTTTCTCTCTGGTCACTACCTTTGTGAACATGTCTGCAGGATTTTGGCTAGTATGTATCTTTTCCAGCTTCAACAGTTCATCTTCCAAAACAGAGCATATGAAATGGTACTTGAGCTGTATATGTTTAGTCCTGGAATGGAATGCTGAGTTCTCTGCAAGATGAATAACACTCTGGCTGTCACTGTACAACATGCTATCCTTCTGCTTCTTACCCAATTCCTCCATAAACATTTGCAACCAAATCATTTCTTTACTAGCCTCTGTAACAGCAACATACTCTGCTTCTGTTGTTGAAAGTGCAACAACCTTCTGCAGTTTCGAAATCCAACTTACTACTGTTCCACCACAGTAAACACATACCCTGTGGTGCTCCTCCTGCTATCCTTATCACCTGCCATATCTGCATCAACATATCCCTGTAGAACAGTGTCTGAACCTCCTAAACATAATGCCTAAGTGGTGGTACCTCTCAAATACATGAGAATCCACTATACTGCCCTCCAATGTTCTTTACCTGGATTGTTCATATATTTTCTCACAACTCCCACTGCATGTGCAATATCTGGTCTTGTGCACACCATGGCATACATCAAGCTGCCAACTGCTGATTGATAGGGAATCTTGGACATGTAATCTGCCTCTTCTTGTGTCCTGGGACACATTTCCTTACTTAGATTGAAATGGATGGCCAAAAGTGTACTTACTAGTTTTGCATTCTGCATTCTGAACCTCTCCAACACCTTTTGTATGTACTCACTCTGAGACAATGTCAATTTGTGATTTTTTCTATCTCTCGTTATTCTCATACCAAGGATTTTCTTTCCAACACCCAAATCCTTCATCGCAAATGAATTAGCTAGCTTCCTTTTGAGTACATTTATATCCTGCATGTTAGACCTTGCAACAAGCATGTCATCCACATACAATAACAAGATAATATATCTTTCATTGTCTAGCTTCTGGAAATAAACACAGTGGTCAGAATGACATCTACTATAACCTTGTTCTGTCATAAATCTGTCAAATTTTAAATACCACTGCCTTGGAGCTTTCAATCCATACAAGCTCTTTTTCAACCTGCACACCAAATTCTCCTTACCTTTGACCTCATACCCTTGTGGCTCCTACATATATATCTCTTCATCCAAATCCCCATGGAGAAAGGATGTTTTTACATCTAACTGTTCAAGATGCAAATCTTCTACTGCCACTAGACTTAAGATAGTCCTAATTGAAGTCATCTTAACAACATGAGAAAATATTTCATCAAAATCAATACCTTTCTTCTGTGCAAACCCCTTTACAACAAGTCTGGCCTTGTACCACTTATTACCTCCTTCTTCTTCCTTCAACATGTAAATACATTTGTTCTGCAATGCTCTTTTACCAGCAGGCAACTGAACCAGATCCCAAGTCTGGTTTCCTACCAATGAGTCCATCTCCTCATTCATGCCTTGCTCCCACTTCTTTCTAGTTTCCACCTGCATTGCTTCTTCATAACATTCTGGTTCACCAGCATTAGTCATCAACAAATAATACATTGAAGGAGAGTATCGTTCAGGGAGTCTACTTAACCTGGTAGATCTTCTTGCAGTTGCAGGAGTTTCAGGCACTTGCTGTTGTTCTTGATTTTCTGGCACCTTTGGAACTTCATTTTCTGTAATTTCATCAAGTACTATGTACTATGTGTTTTCTTTTTCCTGTTTCTTTCCCTGCAACTGATCTTTATACATGACCTTTTCATTGAATATGACATCTCTACTTCTAATGATTTTGTGATTTTCATAATCCCATAAACGATAACCAAAATCATCAACCCCATATCCAATAAAGGTACATTTCTTGGATTTAGCTTCAAGCTTTGTTCTATTTTCTTTATCAATATGGACAAATGCTTCACAACCAAACGTTCTAAAAAATGAGTAATTTACCTTTTTATCTGTCCATGCCTCCTATGAAATACCACCATCCAATGCACTTGAAGGTCCTCTGTTTATTAAATAAACAGCAGTATTTACAGCATCTGCCCAAAACTGTAAGGGCAACCCTGCATGCAATCTCATACACCTTGCACGCTCCATGATCATTTTGTTCATCCTTTCAGACACACCATTTTCTTGTGGTGTTCCTGGGAATATCTCCTCTCTACGAATCCCATGGTATGAACAGTAACTATCAAACTCCTTGCCGCAGTACTCACCTCCATTATCAGATCTGAGACACTTCAACATTTTCCCTGTCTCATTCTCAACCAAAGCTTTCCACTTCTTAAAAGTAGCAAACACATCAGATTTCTGTCTAATGCAATAAACCCAAGTTTTCCTAGTTGCATCATTAATAAATGTAACATAATAATGAGAGCCACCAAGAGATTGTACCTAAGCCGGTCCCCATACATCTATATGCGCTAGCTCTAACTTTTCATTCTTCTTCTATTTCCCAACCCTAAGAAATCTGACTCTCTTCTGTTTTCCATAAACACAGTTTTCACAGAATTCCAAACTTACCTGCTTCAAATCTGGCAGCAACTTCCTTGAGTGGAGAATCTGCATCCCCTTCTCACTCATGTGGCCAAGCCTATGATGCCAAAATGTTGTATCTGTTCATGTGGAAGCTAAAGAGATAGAATGGTCAGTATTATGAGGACATAAATACAACGTACCTATCCTGTCTCCTTTTGCTATCACCATTGATCCTTTAGTGATCTTCCACCACTTTTCTCCAAATGTAGATAGACAGCCGCCATCTCCCAACTGCCCTGTTGAGATCAGATTTCTTTTCATAGCAGGAATATGCCTAACATCTTTCAACAGCCAGTCAATTCCATTCTTAATTTTTATCCATACCTTACCCATTCCAACAATTTTACATGGCTCATCATCACCCAATAAAACATGTCCAAAATCGCCAGGAACATACTCATGAAGTATTTCCTATGGGGTGTAGCATGACATGAAGCTCCTGAATCTACTACCAAATAATCACTAGTATTATCTAATGCAAGAATCAAAGCATCATGTAACACATCACCTGCTACATTTTCTTCCTGGGTAGTTTCCTTCTGTGCATCTCCTTTATTCTTTAGAGATATGCAGTCTTTCTTCATATGTCCTTTCTTTCCACAGTTCTAGCACTCTATTTTTCCCAGTCTGAACTTGGATCGGCTCGTTTTAGACTTGCCACGATTACCTTAGCTCTTTCCTCTCTCCTTTTGTCTTCCCCTGCTCTCCATGGTCAATGCATTACCTGAGTCTCATCTGTGCTTTTTCTTTGCATTTCCTCGCTAAGAATAACACCAATAACATCATCAAATTTCAAGGTGTTTGAACCAGAGACAGAGTTACTTACAGCCATGACCAAGCTATTCCAGCTTTCTGGCAATGAACACAAGATTAGAAGAGCCCTAACCTCATCATCAAAGTTCACATTTACAGAACTTAGCTGATTTGTAACCGTATTAAACTCATTTAAATGATCAGTAACAGATCCACCTTCAGACATCTTCATATTAAATAAACACTTCATTAGAAATACCTTTTCGGAGGCCAATGGTTTTTCATACAGCTTACCCAGTGTGCTCATCAAACCCTCCATTGTCATTTCTTTTGAGATATTGAAAGCCACTGATGAAGCCAGGCTCAGCCGTATTGTTTCCAGAGCCTTTCTGTCAAGAACCTCCCATTCTTCGTCCTTCATGGCCGCCGACTGCTTTTCTCTTCCTCCTAACGGTAGGAATAGATCATTCTGGTATAGATAGTCCTCCATTTGCATCTTCCATAACTAGAAGTTTTGGCCGTTAAACTTTTCGACCTTAAACTTTCCTTCTTCTGCCATTGCTCCCACTCAAACCAGAAACCCTAGCTTCCTGCGGGTTTATCTGCTAAATAGGCCTTTGGCTCTGATACCAATTGTTAGAAAAACAAGATCGCAGAGCAATAAAAATAAACAGAAATGCAAATATAATCACACACACATTACAAGAGAGACACAGATATATCGTGGTTCACCCCAACTTGGGCTACGTCCACACTGAATTTTCCAGTCCTTATTATTATTACCGTCCAGCAAGGTGAAGGGATACAACCTGCAGCACAGCCGCTGCACTTCCTCTTCACTGTCTCACAGTCTCTCTCTTTCGATCTCAGAGATATTTACAATGCATAACACCTAATACATCATCAATCCTAGCCGTATTACAATGTCTTTCTTTTATAGGAAAAATACAATGGGAAAAATACCATGGGATAGCCAAAACCATGGGCCCGCAAAACAGCTGGCGAAAACAGCCCCAAAAAATTTTCTCGGGGGCGCTGGCCCCCGCGCCCCCCAGCCGAGGGTGTGGACACTCCGCCGGACCCCCTTAGGGTCGTGCCGGGATCATAACCAAACCTGGGGTACAGACACAACTGAATAATAATATCTCTGAATCTGGAGATCAGACTCCACAACCAACAAGGTGCTCTTCCATTGAGCTAGAACCCTTAAACATAATCAAAGTTCACACTAAAAAAAATAAAATTAGTTAAATATATCAATCACATTAGTAAATTGCCATTCACATTCATTTAGATATTCCAAATAAGAATGCAGAATCATGGACATACAATTAACCGGTACATATTTTCTCATCTTGTACATGATTGTTTATGGATAATATAAGCAGTATCTTAAAAAATGCACTTTCATAATCAAGTCAATAGATCAAGTCTTATGTTACAAAGTTTGGCATTGCTAACACAATTAATCTAGAGGTCAAAATTATTCAGGAGCAATGTGCCATGTGTTCGTAAGTAAATTATAACTTTTTTTTATCTTAATTCATGTAATGTCGTTTTTTTTGCACTGGCAAGGCTCATGGCTGAATATTTTTCCATACAAAGGTAACAGGTTATTGACGAGCACAAAAAATAGAAAACGGAAAGATAACCAGTTCGTTTCTTAGGAAATGCTATGAAAGTGCATACTTGCTTAAGAAGAGACAGAAATGGTTGGCATGGCTGAGGATTTCGAAATTTGATGGAGAAGGAATTGACAGTGATCGAGAAGAGACTTTTGTGCTGTTAAAATAGAGGATGTGGTGAGTTGTTTGTAGAGAAAGAGTATGCGGTTGTGTTGAATAGATAAGAGTTAAAGTGATATTATTTAGCATTCAAAATGAGTCACATAGGTTTGATTTTATGTTGGATGAAGAGAAAAGGATGAAAAGATGAGAAGAATGGGTGAATTCAGCCTGCCTCCAAGTATTGAGTGCCTAACAGTTCAGCTTAAGTAAGTTTTGGAATTGTGACCAAACTGTAAATCTTTACTTCACCCTATGGAAGATATGGTGAACCTATTGTGGGCACATGTGAGGGATTTGGATAGAATAGGTGCACACAATGTTGGTAAAGTTGAAGATGTTGGAAAATCCATAAATTCTAAAATATGTATTGGTAGTTATGTTTTGTTATGATGGAGATTTGTTGTGAGAGAGCTCTCACTGGTCAGATGATTAACTGTAAAGGAGTGTTGAAAATAATACCACTAGACATCCAACCCACCGGCAATTTATTTTAATTTCGTTAGTAAATACAATGGATTTCAGTATTCCTTAGGAAGTTAAACATTTGGATATCCCACATTTGTATACAAATGTTTATTGTGTGAAATAAAATGCAGATTTTTTTTATTGAGTACATTTTTTATGTCTCTCTTTCTCTCTTTATTTTATGTCATGCAACTTTTCTTTTTGTTTAAGAATCTGGATTCTATTATAAAACCAGAGAATTCAAAAGTTCAAAGTTTACAATGAAAACTGTAATTCATTATGTTTTTGCAAAATATTAAATTAAAATGTTGATGCTCAATTTCTAAGAATACATAAAACTTGAGAGGGACAATTCATGAGGATATTGTGTACCAAATCTTTTAATGTCAGTCTGATCTACAGCTCTCCCCCTAGGGAAGCTTGATTTAGAGCTTGGAGTATGTAATGTCCCTTGGGGCTATCAGAGTGTCTAAGGGACATATCATTAGTTATCTGAGGCTAATTACTTGATTTTTAGTGCAGCAGATAAACCATAAAAATTTAATTTCCATTTTTCCAAAATTAATTGGGACACAAAATCTAATAATTAACAATAATTTAATATAAATTCATTAACACATACAACATATGATTTAAGGGATGGGAATGCTTCTTAACATCATCAAACCTTCAATACAAGACATATCAGAGATGATAACCACTTCTAAAGGCTAATTATTCTTAATCACATTTAACTAGTAATTAAGGTGTTAATTACGACGTTTAACGACACTTAGTGCACAAATGACGACACTTATCGCAAATCCAATTGTTTAAAAAATAACCATTGATTATCAATTCCAATGGCTTAATAACATCTAATTACGTGTAAATAAGGCCTAATTACCAAAATTACAATAATTATTCATGATAATTACGAATGAGAGTCCACGAGACTAGTTAACTAGTTTTCCAATAAAAGCAACTAGTCTTGCACAAAATCAACTTGTAACCATGCCATTAAACCCAAATTAATCATACATCCATTAACAACATAATTAATCGTGCACCTACATCCAATTAAATCTTTAATTGCATATCATTCTAATTGCACATAAGGTGATCTTTTCCATCAATTCCAATGAAACTAGTTAACATTCACCGCAAGGAATTGAGTATAAGTAACTGAACCAAAATGAAATGAATCCATAAGTAAAGGATAACAACTGATAATTATCCACTTACAACACAATAACATGTTAGAAACAGGGCACATGGCTCTAGCATTTCATTTTTAACGAAAACAAAGATTTCAATCCACAACTAGTTATAAATTTTCACTGCAATGTATCTAGTTTCCAATTTAGCTTTATGAATTCCAAATAAAGAGAAATATATGACTATTGTAGCTCATGGAAAGGATATAAATGGTCACCTACAATCATATGTATGTATCTTTCCTCCCATATATAGTCCATTAAATAATTTACAAAACTAGCTAATAGAGTCATTCAAATTCCATTGAAAATACAAATAATGTGTTTTATAAATCATAACAGAGGTATATCTCACTCAAACATTTTTTCAAGCACTTCATATGCAAAGTCACAAATCTACTCAAATAATTCCATTGAAGGAGCTAGAAATTGGAAATTAATCTAGAATTTCGGTAGAGATTTCCCAAACACTATCAAGAATATTTACCCTCACATTCTCAAAAAAATTTCAAGTTTATTTATCATAGATAAGAATAAAAAGAACACTTGGGAATTTTTACAAACACTTCATGTGTGAAATCTCCAAACTACGCAAAACAATCCAATCGCAGAACTAGTTTTCGAATAAAAGGTAGAAGCGTCAAAGAGAAGTGTCTTAAACCATTATGGGGATATTGTACCATCAAATTACACATTACATAATTAACAGGGGAATACATATCATTTCTATATCATAGGTTCCAAAGAATCATTTCCTCGAACAATTTGTGCCCAAAAACTAGTTTCCAATTCCTTCACAAAATTTACTTGCATAAATAGATTGAATTCCATGAGAGATTTCTTCCACAATTAGCACATACATTTCATCAAAAATTTCATGTGAATTCATAAATAAATAATATCAAATCCAAATAAATTAAATAAACATGAGATAAAACACTTATCTTTTCCAAAAGACGCAACCGGAATCCACCATGCCATGTTCCACCCAGCCGTAGACATAATGCAAGCCAAAAATAACTTTGCAATGGTCACCCCCAACCTGGAACCATGATGCCATAATAAAGAGCGTACTCAAGCACAAATATCTCAAGGAATTAGTCCAACCACAACCCAATGGCAATTGTGGCCTCTACTTCCACTAGTCTAGGGCAATTATAGTGGTTATATGACAACAGTCCAACCACAACCAAATGGCAAGTAGCACTTCCAATACATGGAAATTCCAAGGGCTCCAGGACAACCTCAAATCTAATCCTTTGGACCTCACCCCTGCTTCCAAACCAGGATCTACAGAGGAAATACACAGTTATTGTAATGTCCCCATTCAAATAATTTCATAGTAAGACAATCCCATCAATCCTACTAGTTTCCTAGGTTGGATGGGCACATGTGGAATGGTAATAAGGAAGCTAATAAATGATGTTTAGACATTAGAAGGGTTCAATTATTTAATAAATAGAGTGAATAAATAAATTCAAGAGAAATCCTAGATGGAAAATGGTTTTGGAGACATATGGAGGATGTGGGACCCACACTAGCTTGATTTTTCATAATACATGGTATCTTTCTCTTGCAAATTCAAATTAATGGGAAGGTGAACACTCTTGGGTGAGTTGGTAAGTCATAAAACATGTCATTGAGCATCTTAGGTCGAATTGGTAACCTCCATGGAAGATAAAGAGTCAAATTGGAAGTTTGTGGACACTTGGACTAGATTCCCTAGCACCTATGACACCAATGATGGAGCATCTATGACAACTATGACAAATTGCAGACCTGACCTCTGACATCTGACCACTATGACATGTTAGCCCCAAAAATAGGCTCAAGGAAGGCACTCATGGGAGTTGGAGAAGCCAAAGAGACTCAAAATCAAATTTGGGAGAAGATGGAAGGTTGGAACTAGGAGACAAGTGGCAAATGTGGAATATTTCCTAAATGGAAATCTATTGAATCTATTGAGAGGATTTCGACCCTTAGAAGGCTAATGTTGGTTATAAAATGTAGAAATGAAGTATGAGAATGGCTTTTGATGATTTGAGAAAAATTGCATTTGTGAAGAGAGAACTAGTGGATGACTAGTTTCTTGCCTTAGCCAATTTCGAGGGTGAAAGATTCCCATCCAAGATGGTGTTTGGAGAGGCCACTCAGGTCTTTCATGGTGATTTAATGGAGTTTTATTTGCAGGTAGCAGCTACAGGAAGTTTCATGGTTTGGTTTAGTGCAGCACTTTCTCTCCACCGTTTCCAGTTTTGAAGGCATATTCATGCTCCTTGAGGGAGGGCGTTTTTGGTGAGCTCTTGTGCTTCTTGGGAGAGCTTCTCATTATATATTTCTGATTGTAATAGCTTCATATCCTCTGTTATTAATATTCAGAAAGTATCAGGTCAAAATACCCACTGGTTGTATGCAAAAATATTAATTAATGAGCAAACAATGTCCATTTCCCCAATGCTTTGATGTATGACCCTATAGGGTTGATTATTTCGAATGGATGGATGATTCTCTGATATATGTTTGATTCATATACTGCCATGGATATATTATACAAGTTTCATGTATTGTACTTGAGCATTTGAAGCATTTTTACTCAGTTTGTTTGTATTGAGAGGTGAAATAGTGTCATTTCCCCAAGGGTCGAATTGGGGGTTTTTGCTGTTGAATGTGAGAGGGTTAGAACAGTAGTAAAAATCAACTAATGGTGTATATGAGACCTTAATCACATACTTAACACATTACATACCTCTGTTCATAAATTCATGGGAGTTTGGAGGCATTTGGAAGGCCATTTGCAGCATTACCCCGGGGGGATTTGATGCACAAATTACTAGTCAAAATTACATATATTGATCAGAATACAAATCAAGTTTGCAGCAGTATTTGGAGGGCCATAAAACATCCCTGAACCTAATATTCAAGTATAAATACCATTCATACACTCCTACAGAATATTTGGGAGCATTTGGGTTGATTTGGAGGTCAAAACAGTAAAACTAGTCAAAGGTCGAAATTGGGGAAAAAGTGAAAAAATTGGTATTTTAATAAAATTTGAAAAAGGGTCATTGCAGTTATGTCCAACCTCAAATCCAACGGTAGTGGACCTCACCCTTGCTGCCAATCCAGGATCTCCAGAGGCAATTCCAGGACATACACCAGTGGCTCCAGAGTAACTCAACTTGGGCATAGGCTCCACTAGGGCACAATGACCAGCAAGGATCTCATACAAATAGTACCCAAAATCTAACCACAAGTGCCAAACACAAGCACAAGAGCAAAATCATGAACCAACACACAAGTGTGACTAGCCAACACAAGCAAATCGAATTCCTTCATGAGAAATTCGAATTGGGATAGAGAGGGACACAAGCATGAGAGTTACATTCCAAAATAAAAAATAGGAGTTACACATCACGAGGCTACACCAAGGGACACACTAACCCAAATCAATAGGGCACACTAGGTGAGAGAGAGAAAGAGAGAGAGACTGTAACACTAATAAAAATTAATAATGGAATAAATGAAACCAAGGAGTAACATAACACATGAGGGTACACAACCAAGAGGGTCCACCCAGTCCACAAGAAGGGTGTATAGCATCAACATAGACACGAACACAATGGTAACACTTTTCCCACAACCCCTTGCTCATAACATCATGATTCATCATACTCTTTTATGTGGCATCGGTCGATCCGATTGTTTTATTTTATTTTATTATTTTATAATTTCAACATAATAAAAATAATAATAATGTGCAAACCATAGTCCAAGCACCTTGTGCCACTATGTCCAACATAACAACAACAATAATATGTCCAGGGGATAAACCAGAGGGTATTACATACCTCCCCCCTTAAACCATGCATCGTCCTCAATGCATACACATACATGCCCATACATGCCTTAGAAAGATAACATATTTATAACCACAATACTTCCCACTACCACCTACTTTATTGTCTGTCTCCATTACCTATGAGAGAACCGGGACTAGTAGGGTCGGCTCAAGGAAGCAAGTGTTTATCTTCAATCCCCATCACAGGGTCTTCAATCCTCTTTACAAGGCCATCAAACCTCAACAAATATATATCCACCTGAAAATCATATTTCATTCACTCATATGATAATTTAACATCAGGTATACAAAAAAAATATGTGATACATGATATAGAGATATTCTTCTACAAAGATATTTTTCATGTTCCAACAAACACATGATTAGTAGCAAACATATATATATATACTATTCATCTAGATACATAAAATACATCTTCAAGATTATACATGATACATGAAATAGATCACACGAAATACATTAGTATATACAAGGAACATGTGATATAGATACTTCTTCAACAAAATACTTGAAATGCATCTACATGAATCTTATTCTAATCAATTTCAATCATATGAAATGCATCAGGTATTGTATCAATCAATTTCATGAAATGCACCAAGTATACCATCCAATCTCATGAATTGCATCAAGTGTGTACTCTTTCTTCATGAAATGCATTCCAGTCAATCAATCACATAAAATGCATATACTTTACCTACATATACATTAAATGCATTATGCATATGCTCTGTCAAGATGCATGAAATACTATCAAGATACCACAAGAATAGTGGTTCATTAAATAAAAGATACTCTTACAGCAAGGTACTTTTCAAGAAACTTTTCAAAAGAGAAACTTTCAACGAGGTCATAAAGACATTCAGACCACGAAGATACTTTTATAACAAAGATCATAAAGATACTCTTCTAGCAAATATCATAAAGATATTTTTTTTACAAATATCTCAAAGATACCTTTCTAATGAAGATCACAAAGATAAATATCACAAAGATATTTTTCTAGCAAAGATCGCAAAGATCACTCGAACATTTTATGCACTTACTGTAAGAGGTAAGCGAACTTATATGCAACAATTCCAATCTAACTAAGAAACCAAAAAGTGCCATAACAACTAGCAGTTAAACAAAGCATAAATCTTCTTTAGAGAATGGTCAAAAAGCCAATATACATCAACTAATAGTAATTAGTATCAACCAGTAGCATCAACCAATATCATTCATACATCAGTCATATAGACGTCAGTCCAAAATACATCAATTCATAATACCTCAACCATATATCAATCATATGTCGATCATATATCAATCATACACAAATATCAACCAATGACAATCATACATGCATCAACTGACCATACAAACATCAACCATAGTACATCAACCAGAATACACCAACCATAATACCTCAACCAAAACACATCAACCAGAACACATCAATCAGAATACATCAACGAAAAGCAAAATACATTAACCATAATACATCAAATTGGAATACATCAATCAGAATACATCAAATCAGAATACATCAATCAGAGTACATCAATCAGAATGCATCAATCAATTACATCAACGAGAATCAAAATACATCAACCATAATACATCAAATCGGAATACATCAAATCAGAATACATCAACCACACATCGATCATCGATATCAATCAATGAAAACCAATCAAACATCAACAACAACCAAAGGGAACTATACTTAGATTAATTATACCTCGATCACCCATCAATCACCGTGAAAACCAAGAACAACCAATAATAGCCATACATACAGTAATGACAATATCATACATGTATCAACCATTAATCAGTCAATCAATAACAACCAATAGTATCAAACAACATACATCGACCATACCAATCATATTGAATAGTTCCTATTTATCATAACATTATAAATAATTATTATCACATGACGATATATATAATATCCATATATTAATAATACATATGTACAACCAACATCATCACACAAACACTACTAATATTGCACTTATGTAAACACTCAACATATACATAATCATACATTGCATTGCAAATTATTTACACGTAGCACACTACTTATACCATCAACCAAAGTACATTCATAGTCACCTCAAGAAACCAAACATCCTACCACCAAAATATTCTAACATTATGCGATAAAATAATGACTAACTATACAACACACCATCATACACTCATACTATACACCATACTTACTATTACCATGCATTATTTCGATACATATGCCCATTTGTCTACATGCATATTATAATTATTCAATCAATCATATATCATATTATTATTAATCATATACACATCATATTAGTCATATAACCCATATATCTTATATTTTATACACTCGTATAATTATTATGTTATACCATAATACACATACAATTATAGCGATATGATTACTTAATCCAATGCTATCATATTAGGTACGCATTATAACATATATACTAACATAATACTTCTGACCACACTATACTTCCAAAAACTCCCAAATACTCCCACACACTCCCAAACACTTCCAAACTTTACACTTTGCATACGTTCACATCTATACATATATCATATACACGTAATACTAATAATTATTACATATTTTAAAATACATATTACAGTACACACACACATATATATAACAGTCATATATATATACCCCCCCCCCCACACACACACACACATATATCTTCCATATGGAAAATATCAATCATTCTAAATAAAGAATGATCATGAACTCTCCTCCAGGGACTTACATTCCAAAATACATAAATCTATCCAAAATATTACAAAAATACATGATGTGGACTCCTACACCATATATTACATTTCATCATGAATTTCTTCAATCTCTGTCTGACCTGGTTCATGTTATGGACATCTACTTCATAAAATTTGTAAATCCTCGTGGATTTCTTCAATCTTTGTCTTTATATATATATATATGTAACATTTATATTATGCTATATTCAATATCATATACCCCTCATCTATTTTACATCACATATTATGTTATACATATTTAAATTTATGTCATACAATATTATCATACACTACTACAGTACCTTCTTATACACAAAATAAAACAAAATTAAGAAATTATGAACCATTAAGACAAGTGACTTATTTCCTCCAAAAATAGACAAGGAGTTATATCTCCACAAATAAAATAAATAAAATAGAAGAGAATATGAACCATTAAAGATAAGTGGCTCATTTCATCCAAAAATAGACAAGGAATTACATCTCCACAAATAAAATAAATAAAGTAGAAGAGAATATGAACCATTAAAGACAAGTGGCTCATTTTTTCCAAAAATAGACAAGGAGTTACTCACATACATTGAAAATTAAAAATTAAAAATCTAACCATTATTAAGACAAGGGGCCTATCTACCCAAAATACACAAGGAGTTACTCATCAATGTAACCACCACCATCCAAGTGGCATAAATAATCCTATAAAAACATACCATCAATAGAAAATCCAAAATCCATATAAGGTATAAATGTCGCTTAATAAATCATATTAATATTTAATAATAATAAAACTATATCATCTATATATATCTTATATAATTACATATCATATACATATATAAATAATTATTTATTGTATACACTATTTATATATCACACCTTACCATATATATATTAATCTATGTTAATATATTACATATACTAACAGATCCATAACCCCTTAACCTTTGAAATTGAAAAGAAATAAAAATACATTCAAACTTATCTCTGAAGTAGGCATTAGTCAAGGCTTATGATTCTTCTATTAAAATAAGGGAGATTAAAATTATTTCACAAAGCACATCTATAAATTCCAAATGCATATAAACAGAGTTATGAATCCATAATAGGCCCAACAGCCGTAGAGTTGGAACCTAAGCTCTTATACAACCTGTAATGTCCCCCGGGGCTATCAGAGTGTCTAAGGGACATATCATTAGCTCTCTGAGGCTAATTACTTGATTTTTAGTGCAACGGATAAACCATAAAAAATTAATTTCCATTTTTCCAAAATTAATTGCGACACAAAATCCAATAATTTAATATAAATTCATTAACACATCCAACATATGATCTAAGGGATGGGAAGGCTTATTAACATCATAAAACCTTCAATCCAAGCCATATCATAGATGATAACCACTTCTAAAGGCTAAGTATTCTTAATCACGATTAACTAGTAATTAAGGTGTTAATTACGACGCTTGACGACACTTAGTGCACAAATTATGACACTTATTGCAAATCCAAAAGTTTAACAAATAACCATTGATTATCAATCCCAATGGATTAATAACATCTAATTACATGTAAATAAGGCCTAATTACCAAAATTACAATAATTAATCATGGTAATTACGAATGAGAGTCCACAAGACTAGTTAACTAGTTTTCCAATCAAAGCAGCTAGTCTTGCACAAAATCAACTTGTAACCATGCCATTAAACCCAAAATCAATCCTACAGCCATTGAAAACATAATTTAACAGCATGCACTTACAGAAAAATAAAGTTTTATTTGCATATCATTCCAATTGCACATAAGGTGATCTTTTCCATCAATTCCAATGAAACTAGTTAACAATCACCGCAAGGAATTGATTCTAAGTAACTGAACCAAAATGAAATGCATCCATTATTAAAGTATCACACCGCATAATTAGCCACCTATAGCATAATAACATGTTATAAATAGGGCACATGGTTGTAGCATTCCATTTTTATGAAACATAGATTTCAATCCATAACTAGTTATCAATTTTCACCGCAGTGTATCTAGTTTTCAATTTAATTTTTCGAATGCTAAATAAAGAGAAATATATGACTAATGTAGCTCAAGGAAAACATATTAGGGGTAACCTACATTCATATGGTTGTAGCTTTCCTCCCATATATACTCCATTAAATAATTCACAAAACTAGCTAATTCTACTCATCTGAATTGACTAGTAATTCTAAGAATCGCTAGAATAATTAAATCCACAGCTCATAGAATCATTCAAATACCTTTCCAAATTCAAATAACATGTTTTACCAGTCATAACAGAGGTATATATCATTCAAACATTTCATCAAACACTTTATATGCAAAGTCACAAATCTACTCAAATAATTCCATTGAAGGAGCTAGAAATTGGAAATTGATCTAGAATTTCGGTAGACATTTCAAAAATACTATCAAGAAGATTTACCCTCACATTATCACACAAATCTCAAGTTTATTTATCAGGCATTTTTACAAACACTTCATGTTCCAAGTCTCCAAACTACGCAAAACAATCCAATCGAAGAACTAGTTTTCGAATAAAAGGTAGAAGCATCAAAGAGAAGTGTCTTAAACCATTCCAGGGATACTGTACCATCAAAATACATATTATATAATGAAAATCAGCATAAATATCATTTCTATAGCAGAGGTTCCAAAGGATCATTTCCTCAAACAATTTGTGCCCAAAATGTGAAAATCCTCACAGCAGATCTAAGAGCTGATGTAGACCTCACGAGAAAGATTAAGCAGGGAAATAGAAGAAGAGTGCAGAATTGAGCAACAGAACATAGATGCAATAGAACTCAGATAGAAGCAAAATAACATCACACTAATTCATTAATCATAATATGAACAATAAATAATACAATGGAGAGGATTCGAATGCCAAGGTGGCAATTCGAATTAGCCTACATGAACTCATCATCATATTAGTAGAGTGTCATTAATGCACAAGTAACCATCAACCATGTGTCAAACTAAGTCTAACTGAATGTAGTAGGTGTAACTGATGCATGGAGCACTAATGTAGTGAAGGAGAATCCAAGGAGGGTGCGTGAGGAGATAATTGTAGTCAGAATAGTCAACCAAGTCTCTCTGGAGGTCCATCGGAGTGTTTCAGTGAGTTAACTAATCAATATGTCCTCAAATCAAGGAATCGATCCATGAACCAAGGAACTAACTGAAGTGTCACTAGTGGTAGGTGAGAGAGGGTGCCTTTCACATGTGGTAGGTGAAAGGAGGGCGCATCACTGACTGGGAGGGCTGGAACTGAGTGGAAACAGGCTCTCGGGGCTAGTAAACTAAGCACTATGTGCTGGGAGACACCATATTGATGACTGGGATGCATGTCTGCATGCAATTGCATGGCTACATGCAAAAAGGCATGCATGACTAAATGAAAACAATGATAATGCTGGTAGGACTAGGATGGAGTATAGGAATATCCTAACACAAAACCCCAAAAACTAGTTTCCAATTCCTTCACAAAATTTACTTGCATAAATAGATTGAATTCCATGAGAGATTTATTCCACAATTAGCTCATACATTTCATGTGAATCCATAAATAAATCATATCATATCCAAATAAATTAAATAAACATGATATAAAGCACTTATATTTTCCAAATATGCAACCGGAATCCACCGTGCCACATTCCACCCAGCCATAGACACAATGCAAGACAAAACTCACTTTGCAATGGTCACCCACAAGCCAGAACCATGATGCCACAAGAAAGAGCGTACTCAACCACAAATTCTCTCAAGGAATCAATCCAACCACAACCCAATGGCAACTGTGGCCTCTACTTCCACTCTAGGGCAATTCCAGTGGCTCTAGGACAATAGTCCAACCACAACCCAATGGCAAGTAGGAATTCCAATCCATGGAAATTCCAGTGGCTCCAGGACAATCTCAAATCCAAGGTAGTGGACCTCACCCCTACTGCCAAACCAGGATCTCCAGAGACAATACACATCTATGTCCAACCTCAAATCCAATGGCAGTGGACCTCACCCTTGCTACCAATCCAGGATCTCCAAAGGCAATTCCAGGACATACACCAGTGGATCTAGAGTAACTCAGCTTGGGCACAGGCTCCACAAGGGCACAATGAACAGCAATGATATCATACCAAGAGTAGTCAAAATCGAACCACAAGTGTCAAACACAAGCACAAGAGCAAAAGTGTGAACCAACACACAAGTGTGACTAGCCAACGCAAGCAAATCAAATTCCTTCATGAGAAATTAGAATGGGAGAGAGAGGGACACAAGCATGAGAGTTACATTCCAAAAATAGAAAATAGGAGTTACACATCATGAGGATACACCAAGGGACACACTAAACCAAATCAACAAGGTGCACTAAGTGAGAGAGAGACTGTAACACTAATAAAAATTGATCCTGAAATAAATGAAACCAAGGAGTGATATAACACGTGAGTATACACAGCCAAGAGGGTCCACCAAGTCAACAAGAAGGGCGTATAACATCAGCATAGAAATAAACACAATGGTAACACTTTTACCACAACCCATTGCTCGTAACATCATGGTTCCTCGTACTCTTTTATGTGGCATCGGTCGATCCGGTTGTTTTATTTTATTTTATTATTTTATAATTTAAACATAATTTAAATAATAATAATGTGCAAACCATAGTCCAGGCAACTTGTGCTACTATTTCCAACATAACAACAACAACAATATGTCCAGGGGAGAAACCAGAAGGGTATTAGAGAGTATCTCTTTTTTGCTAACATAACCATCACCATCTTTTCCAAAGAACTCGAACATATCAATAATCATGAACCAAAAGTTGTTTCAAGGTGTGGCAACCCAATTCGTGCATTTTTATGGGTTTATGTCAAAGAAATCTATAGAAAGCAAAGCTCCAAGTAGATATCATGGAATAAATAATAATTATGGACCATATAGGGGAAAATACAAAGCTCTACATTATCATTTTGTAATGTGAAATTTGAAAATTGAATACATCAGAAGATGAGACGAATGCAAAAAGATGTTCATCTCTCAAGTTTTCAAAGCAAAAGCAAAGCACTAGAAAATTACAATGGTACCATGTATTCAATTTAGTTATCAATTTATTACCTACCATTAGACCATTTTAAGGATACATAGTTAGGATTGGTAGGATCCCATAGAATATACACAAGGAAAAGTAAGACAATAAACTCGAACTCAATTCCTTTACTTTCATCCATATCACAAATCTGGTGCGGTTCTGTTATTTCCTCATCTGTAAAAGAAATTTGCAATTCATGGAAGCACTCCTTCAGTTCTTCCAAATCTATTGTTCCACTTGAATCTTTGTTTGCAGAAGAAAAAAACAGTGACATTGCATGTCGATATTTACTTTACATCAATCTATCAACAGATAATTTTGAATCAGACTAATACCAATTACAAAAAACTAACAAGTTATACAGACAATACATTCAATTTTCCAATATAGTGGTATTACAACAAATGTTTCCAAGAGTATATACTCAAAAAATCCCATGTAGGAATCACTCATCTAAAAAAAAAACTATACGGCGAGATTAAAATATGAGATGAAACATAGACCAATTACAATACTTGTACTCTTCTCATCACAACTACTATAATAAGCAAACATGATGACACTGACACCTAAGCAAGTTGACAAATACTTCAGAACATTTCTAGGTTCTTAAGGGTCCAGGCCTCGAGGGAGTTCTAGAGGCTATTATAGAGAAATTTATAATATCATCACCATAATTGTAAAATAGTTTGAATTCCAATCCGTAGAGGGAATTGGAAATTGAAATCCCAAGATATACATATTAGTTATAACTTACATTACTTGTAAGAAGTTGAAAATCATGTGGATGGCATCATGCCTTGCCTCATGTTGTGCCACATGTGCATGTGAGGCATGAAAATCAATGGTCGGTGGGATTTCCAGACAACCTACACGCATTGCATATTGTAATGTCTTTGCATTGTCTTTAATTGTTGCATAAATCTTCAGGGAGATTGCTCCACCTCTTATGGAAAATAATTCCTAGATTAATTATTTTAATCACATTCCTAGCAAAGAATGGTTTCAGACATATGTTGTCCTACGTGTCAATATGGGCACTTTTTTGTTTTTCGCATTATTTTTACTTCTCGCAATTGGAGTTAAGGACCAACGAAATGCTCAAGACAGTTGGCACCATGGTGGATGGATGACAAAGATCATGACTTGGTGCACTCTAGTAATGTTGATGTTTTTTGTTCCCAGTGGTCTTATTGGTATTTATGAGACACTATCAAAATTTGGTTTTGGATTTTTTTTGCTTATTCAAGTGGTTTTATTATTGGACTTCACTCATACATAGAATAATACTTGGGTTTCAAAGGATGAACAATTATGTTGTTGCTTTTCATCCTAAGGTGAATAGAAGCCTTTTCTAAAGTGATCCCGAAGGATATCCAAGATCGAACAAAATGAAAGTCTTCAAAAGGTGAACAGAAGCTTACAGATGCGTAGAGCTTGTCAAGAGATTTCCAGCAATGTTCGTTTTGCGAGAAACCGCCTCCGGACGAGAAAGTTATTGAGTTATGAAAATACGGAAAAAATAGTTGAAAATGAAAAAAAAAATGGCAAAAAAGGGGGCCACGTGGCATGTACAGTCAACGTGTACAGTCAGTAGACAGGTGATGTGGACGAATGGTAGGCTAAAAAGTGGCAAGATCGGTATCCATGTGGACCAACCAGGGCCTGCCATGTGGCAACCTTGTTAGCACTTAGTTGGGAGGTTTACCAAAAAATGTGGAGTCGGGGAGGATCGAACCCCCGACCTCCTCTCCGCCTAAGCCTCCACCATATCCTCCTAGCTAGGATTCCCATGATTGTTTCTTAACCGTATAGGAGCTAAATTTTATTTAAAGTTGACGGCGATTTTAGTTTGAAAAAAGGGGCGGGCCGAGGGCTTAGCCCTCGACCCATGTGTAATGTATAGCCAACACTAAGGCATGGAACGTGGAACAATATTCCATCAATACTATAGAACCAGTGGAGCCAAGGGTTAAACAAGCCACTACACAAGCCATATGCCAACGCAACAAGCCACAACACAACCATATGCCAACGCAACCAACAACATATGCCATATAATATTGTGGTCACATTAAAAAGGGAGGAACGAGAGGCCTTGTTGACGCAGCGTCTATCGACAGGGATTCACTTCACACTGTCGTCAAAAAACTACCAACCCAAATTCCCTTACACACCGTCCCGGAAAGGTGTAACCCTTTCCAGCAACACTTGCAAAGCAAGTGCAATCTCACCCGAGATGGATAAGGGGGCTGCAGGAACCAAGTTTCCGCAGTGGAGTTGAGGATATGCTTTCAACACACATTACCTTTGTAGAAACCGAAGATTATGACTTCCGTAACATATTATCAATTCACCATTCGCACATTAAGTCATTCGCAAATTTCAACAGATAACAAATATTCGCAACAACATATTCAATATACTTATCAACATTAATCCTTAAACCCATAGCATATTAGCATCAACGATACTCTAAAGCATACTAAACTTGTTGCAAACATTCACATTCATCGTCACATAAAGATAGAGACAGAAATTGCATCATAATCGAACATCCTCATGCATTCATTAAACCCTGCGGAATGAACTTCGCAGAAACAGTCAATACACCATGTTGCGGATACCCAACAGATCAAAAGATGGAATGAATGATCAAAAACTAGATTCCCTTAGGCTTACAATCCTACTCTATTTGTATGATTCTATTCGGTTACAAAATGGTCCACATGACCAATTCTAACTAATTTAACTATTCTTGCGCTTCCTCGAACTCCGCGAATGGTCCTTCTTTCGCGGATTGACCCTTTCGCACTTGTCATATTCCACACTTCCTGCGGACTTATTCCGTGCCAACAGGACCCCAACACAAACTTGTGGCTCGTCCTCGAGCCAACTTAGCTGGACACTGCTGGTTGGTACTCATCCTTCGCTGTGCTCTGCTTCTGAAACTATTCTTGTCGTCTGGAGCTCGTTGTTGTGTACTTCTCAACTTCACCCGTCAATCTCTGGTTCATTGTCATGTACTTCTTGAACTCATCCTCTAGTATCTGGAAACCTTGATCATCTACCTCTTCGGCATATGTTGGCTCGCTCCACACTCGTTCCAAATTGGGAAAAAATTCATCGACGTCGCCAAGGTGGGAAACAGGTCGACTACTCCAGCACATCTGTTTCGCACCATGGACTGCCTCCTACTGGGGCCAGGGGGCCTCCGCCCCTGGCATTCTGGTGGTCAAAGGGACCGCGAATCTTCTAACTACCACCACGCACGTAGACATCTCGGTTGAGACCTCGTCTCTATTCCTCCCGAGTGTCCGCGTCGCTTCCTTCTATGGTTGTTCATGCACACTTGTCTTTTTGGCCCTCAACGCACCTGGGGTGCTGCTGCACGAAATGAAATGGATCATTTCCACAGCTTCCTTGGAATTCCTAACTTAACTCTCTTCCTGACCAACTTGCAGCATGGGTTCCTCTCGATTGATAGATACTTCCTTGCTCAGCTAGCCTCCTACGCCTACTTTTATGCTTGTTCGTTGTGTCCTTGACGCCTGACTTTGAAATCATTGACAAATCCTTTCGCATAATCCTCTGATCCCATCATCATATATTTTCTTTGTCTTCTGGTGAGGTTGATCCGCAGCGCTCATGGTCGAACTTGACTCCTCGTGTGCTAATCGTGGGAAGCATCGACAGCAACCCGGTTGGTCATGCTTCCACTCCCGCATGCCAATTGTGGGAAGCATCGACAGCAACCCGGTTGGTCATGCTTCCACTCCCGCGTACCAATCGTGTGAAGCATCGAGCATGCTTCCACTTTTTTTCATTATTGGTTTTTTTTTTTTGCACCTCTGGTGCTCAGCTGCTCTGTGTTGGATCATGGTGATAGGGCTTCAGCCTATTCCCATTGAGAAATTTAGGTAACAATACTCCATCCAAATTTTGTAACTGCACCGCACCTCCGTCAGTGACAAAATACATGATGTATGGTCCTAACCAGTACATTTGCAACTTACCCAGGTGTTTCGCAAACTTATTGTCATACAACAGAACTGTATCCCCGTTCTGAAAGTGCTTCGATTTGACATGGCGGTCATGCCACGCCTTCTGTCGGTGTTTTTCTACTTTCTGATGGAACCCTGCAATGAATCGATCTTCTGAGCTGTATCAGTTGTGCCAAACGTTCCTCCACTATGCCATCGTCGCTCATTCCTGTCACTGTTGAGATGCGTATGCTCGGTACAATGTATTCCATCGGCATAACTGCTTCTTGGCCGTAAACGAGCTTAAATGGAGTCTAGCCAGTCAGTTGTTTGCATGTGGTGTGATACGCCCACAAGACCGCTGGAATTTTTAAGTCCCATTCGTCGCGGTTCGCATTGCACACCTTGGTGAGTGCATGCTCCAATATCTTTTTAAATGCCTCAATTGTCCCGTTCACCTGAGGGTGGTAAGGAGTACTCTTCTTGTGCTGGATCTGAAACTCTTTCGTCATTGCTGCAATCGTCTGGTTAACAAAGTGCATCCCCTGGTCACTCAACAACACTTTTGGGCATCCAAACCTGGTGACCACATTGTCGAATAGGAACCGTGCTGCAGTCGCAGCGGAACAATCTCTTACTGGTGCGGATTCCGCCCAACGCGTCAAGTAGTCTGTTGCAGTGATGATGTAGCGTGACCCTGTTCTCTTCCCAGGTGAGTTGACGTGTCCCAAAAAATCAACTGCCCATTTGTCAAAGGCCTGCAGCGTCACTTGTGTACTAGTGGCATTTCGTCCCGTCGTGAGGGCTTCCCGGTTCGTTGACATACATCGCAGCTCTTGGCATAGTCCGCAGCATCTCCATGCAAGGTTGGCCACCACAGCCCTGCTTGAAGGATCTTCCTAGCAGTTGCTCGCCCGCCATAATGTCCCCCAACAATCCCATCATGAGCTTCCGATAGAATTCTCTCTTGTTCATGCGGAAGGACATATCGTTGCAAAATCTCATCTGGGCCCATTTTGTACAATTCCCCTGCAATTAACTGGAATTCTACAGCTTTGACGACTAGCTGCTTCTTTTGATTGGTATTGAACCCAGCCGATGCCTCCCTTGTTGCTAGAAATTGAATGATTTGCTCATAGTGGTTATTGACCATGCCGACTCTAAATAACTAAGCATCTGGTAATCCTTCGTCGATGCTCCTTGGTTCTTCCCCTGACTCTATTCGTGATAGGTGATCAGGTCCCACATTCAATCATCCCAGCTTTACGATGATCTCAAAATAAAACTCCTGAAATAGTAACAACCAACGAAAAATCTTCCCCCCAAACACAGGCTTGTTCACCAAGTATTTCAACGCGGAATGATTTGTGAACATCTTGAAGTGGCCCCCTAAGAGGTAATGTCGGAATTTCTGCAAAGCATAGACCATCGCCAACCCTTCCCGCTTTGTGGTCGTATAGTTCTTCTCCGCAGTAGACAACTTTCTACTTGTGAAGGCTATCGGGTGGTCGATGTCGCCTATTCCTGGTTGGGCCAAAATGATGCCTAGTGTGACTGACACGCATCGACGTGCACGTGAAATTCCTTTGTCCAATATAGAAATGCAAGGATGGGTGCTGCGACCATCTTCGCTTTCAATATATCCAGGCTTTTCTCACATTCCTCGTTCCACTCAAACTTAGCATCCTTCTTTAATAACTTCTCCATGGGTGCCATAATGGATGCATATCCTCTAATGAATTTCCTATAGTAGCCCATGTGTTCCAACGTCGCTCATAGTTGCTTGACTGTCATCGGTGGTGGGAGGTCGACGATGATGTAAATCTTCGTCGGATCTACCAACATTCCTTCTCTGCAGACAATGTGTCCTAACAAGATTCCGAACGGAGCACAAAAGATGCACTTCTTGAGGTTCGGGGAACTTTGGTGTTGCCGACGTCGCTCCAGCATTAGTCTTAAGTTTGCAACATGATCCTTGACTAATCCATATATTGTCCAGTCATCCATATAGACAGAAAGAAACTTATGAATATAGTCTTTGAACGCCGCAACCACTAATCTGGAAAAAATTGTTGGAGAATTCTTCAATCCAAATGGCATCATCGTGTACTGAAAACATCCCCACTCCGTGACGAATGTAGCCTTGTGTCTATCTTCTTTCGCAATCTTGATCTGGTGGTAGCCAGAAAATCCATCCATAAATGAATATATCTCCTGACCTCCTACTCCTTCGAGCACCTCATCCATGAATGGGGTCGGGAACGGATCATGTAGGCAGGCATCATTCATCTTCCTCAAGTTGACGCATATTCGTACTTCACCGGTTTTCTTGTCCTAGACAACCATTGGGCTGGTCCATTCTGATTCTTCCACAGGTTCTATAATGTCGGCCTCTAGCATTCTTTCAATTTCAGCTTGCACACATTCCTTGTATCTTGGATTCAATCGATACGGTAGTTGCTTGACTGGTTTCGCATCGGGTTTCAAGGGAATCTTCGCAATGGTCGACTCGTCCCAGTAGTCGGCAATACTTGCGAACTTTGGGTTCTCCTTTGATCCAATGTTCACCTTCTTGATCTTCAATGGTTGTTGAAGTTTGTCCGACAGTATTTATGGTGCCTCAACACTGAGACTACCTTTTGATTATGGCACATATATAACCCTAGGATCATCGTCATCGTCGGGCTCTCTAGTGATGTTGTAACACTCCATCAACATCTCAGGTGTCGCAGTCCATTGAAGTTCCATCAGTTGTTCTGTCGGTAATGCTTCAAATATCCTTTTGCGGATCACCTGTAGCACAGTGTGGATGAAGGGGTTTTCGTCTGAGAAAGTAAACAATTGGCTGAAGCCAATGGTAAGTTGTTCCCAAGAATACATCCCACGTCGCAGTTCTACTGCAACATACCAGCTCTGTGGTACTTCATCCAACATGTGTACGAATGCATGTACCCACTCCTGCTTTGCTCTCGATCCTCATTGGTGTTGACAAGCATTCAGATGCTCCTTCGAGTCACCTCGTCCGTCATATCTCATTCTGTCATACCTCGTAGCTTCACCGAACCAAACCTCCATGAGGCGTCGACATAGTGGCCAAGTTGTGACGTTTGATTTGTGCATTTCCCACCACCGCACAGGAGTAGCCTTCAAGGCTTCCTACAGGGCCAGTAGACGCTGCGGTTCTGCCACTTTCTCCTCAAAGTCCGTGAGAAACTTGCTCAAGTTGGGAAATCCCTCATATGTAGGTAACATGTATTCCTCCATGGCTACCCGTCGCAGTGACTGCGTTACCCATGCACATCTTCTAAAGGATACTTCATGTAACCGGTTCTGCCAATTTTCAAGGGCCTCGTCTGAATCTGATGATGTCGAGATGGCGTTGCGCCATCTTAATTCTCCATCTGCGGTGGGATTAACATAATCCTTTGATATGTTATACAAACTATCCCACCCTTCCGCAAACTTGTCTCTGGATGGTTCCACATAGCGCGGCCCTTCCGCAGGATCTAGTGGTGCGATGACTCTCATCTCGCGATTCTCAAATGACATCGTCCTCTTCTTAAAATTGATAATTTCTTGGTTTTCCATGGCCCAGTCTATCCCCAGCATTACCAGATAGGGACTGGTGTTATCCATGATTTCAATGACGTCGAAATCAACATACGTCTTGAGCCCCTCAACTTCAACTGGGAGTTGACATACCCGACCAAGCGGAGTGACCTTACTCTAATTTGCCAATCGCAGCTATACTGGTGACCAGGTCATCTGCGGCTTTCCCATTGTCTCCCACGTCTACTTGGTCAGAATATTCACATCCGAACCCAAATCCAGAATGATGGAGTCGACATCAAATGCTCCCATTTGTGCCAATATCCGCATCTCCCTTCCTGTCTTCTTCTTATGTATGCAACTAACTTTCTGTTCCTGACGTGCACCTTCTCGTCAATGCAGTAGACCAGTTATTTCTTCCATTGCATCTGGGTCCTTCGCCAACTCCAAGCAACTCTCCAAGAAGGCCTTTAGAGTGTTTGCCTTCCTCTGCGACTTCGTCGAGTCAAACGTCGGTGGCATGTCGTAGATTTATTCCTGAAGAGATAGCTTCCTCGTATTCCTCATTGCCTTTTGTGCCTCCAAGAAGACGTCCCTTTCGGCTTCCACATCAAAGGTGACCTACTTTCGCTGTGTTTGTGTTGGTCGAACGTTAGCATGTGACCTGTCACCGCTCCTCCTCATGTCACTATTCCAACCGTCGCATTGCTACTTCTAGCCTCCATCGATATCATCTACACGGTCGATGGTGCGTTCTGATTATTCTAGTTCTGGTTCTGGGGTGGATTCTTGATCTGCCATTTCGCAATGAGCTGAGGGAAGTCCTCTACGCTGTGATCTACAGCACTGCAATAACTACACTCCTGCACTAGGTTTGGGAAATCCCTCTGGTAATGAGCCTGTTGTCCACAATTGTAACAGATGATCGACCCTCTTCCCCGTCCAGCAGCTCCTCCACGTCCCATACCGACGCCTCTACCTCCGCGGAATCCTCCTCTAAAACCTCCACGTGGTGGCCCATATGGTTGATACTGCGGCTTCCCGTACTGCTGCTGCTGATATTGTGGCTTCCCATACTACGGCTGGCCATACGGCGGTGGCAGATACTGCGGGTGCCCGTACTGCTGCTGCCCGTATTGCCCCTGATCGTATTGTTGCGGTTGGTTGAACTGCGGATGTCGTTGGTTGTACTACGCTTGCTGCTGCACCGTCGATTGCTCTTCTCCCTTCATAAAATATGTGTCAGTCGTCCGATCCTACAACAGGTCATAGGCCCTGCAGTCCTTCTCATCATGGCCAACCAATCGACAGAATTTACAATACAAATTTGTTGGTTTCAACACCATATTTTGTAGATATGCGCATTCCTCCGGTCAATGCCCTCTAGTCTGACAGATAGGACACCACGGCATTCCTCCTTGACGAAGAGGGTTTGGTGCTCCCGACTGTAAATACTCGCGGAACTCTGGGCAATTGTCTTTATGATGTCCCTCAGCTTTGCACCTGTTGCACCATATGTCGCTACGAGTTTCCTTCCCCTTCTTGATATCCTCCAGTTGAAGTGTTGAAGTAGCCAGTTGCGCCTAGATTCTAACCATTCCCATTCCTACTTCACCAATCGGTGAAGCCTCCAGCTTCATTGCAATTTCTGGTGCTTCCGCCTGTGTCGCTGCTTTCTGCTGCATCAAAGGTCCGCAGATATGCGGTACCAGTCACGCGATAAACCACTCTTTGTGTTGTAGCTCATTTATCCCAAATCTTACTTTTGCTATCAATGGCTTGTACCGTTGATCAAACTCCCACACTGCTTTGTTCGGGAATTGCTTAATATCCTTAAGCTCAGTAACATACTACAATTCTGATTTTGGATTTTTAAATTCATCAATCATCGTTGTTCTGACCTGCGCCAACGTCTTGGACGCTGCTCCTGTCAAAACCTTTGTAAACTTCATGAACCAGTCTAACGCTCGGCCCCTAAGGGTCATCGTTATCTGTCCCATCTTTATAGCTTCATCCTGGACCTGCTTTACAGTCCAGACTGCTTCGCACATGAACCAATACTGTTCAGGGTCTTCATTCTCATTCCCCTGAAAGGTAGGCATCTTCGCTTCGTCTGTCATCCTGACGTTCCTACTATTACTGTTCACTGAAGTGCTACTCTTACCGTTGCAGGTAGGGAAATTCTGCGAGTAGTTTGTGTTTCTTCCCATAAAATTTGGAGTAGTGCGCAGGGTTGAAGGTATGTTGTAACTTATGATCTATCCTCCTTCTGCTTCTGGGGTAGCCTGGTCAACGTCTCCTTCGCAATAAGTTCACTTCCTCCCTTGTGGTCATGTTTCGCAGTCTTCCATTCTGATCATCTTAGGAGACTCTTTCTTAGTCCTCCTCTTCTTCTCAGGACGCCGGAATATCACCCCACTTCTCAAGGTACCACACTCTTCGTAAGCCTCCCTTATATACTCGTTGTCGCTTATGTCCATCTATCCCACATCCTTCTATCAGATCCGCATTCACGCGATACCCTCAACCTCCGCACACTGATTTTTCTACTCGTCAGATGACATCCTTAATATTCCTTTTTCACAGACAAGCATCTTAATCCACAATTTTAACAGCGACAGGAACCTCCCCCTCGACCCTTTGAAAAAAATTCATTCTGCATCACTATACAACTTGATGGTATCTACTGCGAACTCAGTTACGTATCCCTCGAGGATCCACCCAAAAATCAACAGCCCGTGATACCTTGTTGTTGACTTGCTTCAACTGTTGGATCAATTCAGGAGTCCAACAATCAGGTTCAGTCTTCTGACAGTGATTCTTTCGGAATGTCAACTGTACCAGCCACTCGTGCAACAATACTGGGAATTCACATAAGAATATCTCGTGGATATCTGAATAAATATATTTTTGCATCCAACTGGTTGTTGTCTGTCTAGGGTCCCACTTCTCGTTTTCTACGAATTCCTCTGCTTTCTTATCAAACCACTCTTGGATCTCTGGTTTCGTCGGATGCCACAGCATATCCTCTTCTTTTCTTCCTTGGGGTCCCGGCAATGGAACCATTTGTTAACGCAACGTCTATTGACAGGGGTTCACTTTGCACTGTCATCAACAAACTACCAACCCAAACTCCCTTACACACTGGCCCGGAAAGTTGTAACCCTTTCCAGCAACACTTGCGGAGCAAGTGCAGTCTCACCCGACATGGATAAGGGGGCTGCAGGAACCAAGTTTCCGTAGTGGATTTGAGGATATGCTTTCAACACACATTACCCTTGTAGAAACCAAATATTATGACTTCCGCGGCATATTATCAATTCACCATTCGCACATTAAGTCGTTCGCAGATTTCAACAGATAACAAATATTCGCAACAACATTTTCAATCTACTTATCAACAGTAATCCTTAAACCCATAGCATATTAGCATCAATGATACTCTACAACATACTAAACTTGTTGCAAACATTCACATTCATCATCACATAAAGATAGAGACAGAAATCGCACCATAATCGAACATCCTCATGCTTTCATTAAACCCTGCGGAATGAACTTCGCAGAAACAGTCAATACACCATGTCGCAGATACCCAACAAATCAAAAGATGGAATGAATGATCAAAAAATGGATGCCCTTAGGATTACAATCCTACTCTATTTATATGCTTCTATTCAGTTACAAAACGGTCCACATGACCAATTCTAACTAATTTAACTATTCTTGCGCTTCCTCGAACTCCGCGGATGGTCCTTATTTCACGTATTGACCCTTTCGCACCTATCATCTTCCGCACTTCCTGTGGACTTATCTCGTGCCAACAGGCCTGTGGGTTTGACCCTGGGACCTCCGTTCCCCAATACAAACGTGTTACCAATGGGCTTCCAACCATTTCGTTGATGCATATCGGTGAGTTATATTTAAAAGTTTGTCGTGGATTTGGGCCCAAAAAGGGGCACGTGGCCCAGATCTGGGCCCCCTTTTGCACTATAAAACCACCATGTTTTAACCACGAAACGGAGTTCGGCACCCAAGTGCTTGCACAGATCCCGAGGTGGGTTGAAGGTACAATTTCGTACAATGCAGGTAGGAATAGTCTCGATATGCCTGTCAGAGGAGGTATCTGTCAAAGATATTCGAGTTTATACTCATTCTTCTCGAAATTTTGAGAGGAACGCAATGGTGCAGTCTGTTTTTGTGTTCGACTGACAAAACTTATATTTTTTTTCTAGAACTCATGTATGTAAGCTTTGAAGACTTAATAAGATCGTCCTTCTCATTGGAAGTGGCCCGGAGACATAGCCTAGGAAGGGTGAACTCCGTTATCATCTGCTGTCTGCAATATAATGGTTTGCATACTTGTTTTTATTTGCTTATTTGGTCTATTTAAGTACTTAAAATTGTCTTTTATAAGCCTTTTTTATGAAGTTAAGCACACAAATTTCACACGCAATTTTAAATGGTTAAAAAGATCCTGAAGTTTTCAGATCAAGTTTGGTATCTGAGCATCTTAACCATTGCATTGTGAGTTTTTGAATGTTAATAAGATCAAGGCTTTAGCGTGGTGAAGGAGAGCTTGAAGAATTTGATCCAGAAATCAGTTCAAGAAGAGGAAGAATGGCTTCACCAAAAGGAGAAGATGGGACTTCTTCAAACCCATCTGAAGGAGAATTTCTTAAGGCCTTTATGAGGATGCAAACAATGGTGGAAGAGCTTTATCAAGATCGGAAGAAAGGTGAACAAGGTGGCTCATCTCATGCTAAAGGTAAAGAAGAAGTAGGTGGTGAGGAACCTCCTAAAACTCCACCATCTTCACAATCTTTTCTTGATGATTCTTTATATTCCTCACCTGGAAAGCAAAAAGTTGATTTTAATATACCTCAATTAAAGCTTGATATTAACTTTGACTTACCTTTTTACAATGGAGAACTTAATGCTGAGAAATTGGATAATTGGATCCGTCAAATAGAGGTTTATTGTAGGATTCAAAAGTTCATTGAAGATAGCATAAAAATTCAGTTGGCTTCTCTCCGACTTGGAGGAACCGCTCTTATATGGTGGGAGAGAAGAACTCAAAAGGATCTTGCCTCAAAGGGTAACATCATTTCCTCTTGGCATGAGTTCACTTCAACATTAAAAAAGCAATTCTATCCATTGGGCTATATGCAGCTAGTCATGATGGATTGGTAGAATTTGAGGCAAGGTAAGGGACAAAGTGTACAGGAGTATACACAAGAATTCAAAAAAAAGGATTTGATACTTGGTATACCTATCTATACCCAAGAAATTCTTCTCAAGTTTATAGGAGGATTACATAGTTATTTACGTCATATGATACTTATGTTTAATCCAACTAACCTTGATGAGGTATGCGTCCAAGCGACTCATATGGAGTCCAAGGGGAAGAATGCAAATGAAAACCTTTCAAAGAAACCTTTCAAACCTGATGGAAACAAATTCAAAGGTAAAGGGAAAGATAAGCATACAACTATAGTGAAGAAGGGAGGAGATAAACCTACATGCTCACATTGACAGAAAAAGGGCCATGATGCATCCAAATGTTGGAGGCTTCATCCGGAGCTCAACATAAGAAGTTTCGGAATAAGGAGGACAAGAAGACCACTGCTACAACCATCCAACATGATTTGGGATCTGAATTAGGGGATGAAACTAAGATTGTTTCTATGGGAATTCAAGGTGAAAATCCTTCTACTTCTATTTCAAAACATGAACCTGTTGTTGATGAAAGAAAGAGAAGTGATTTATTTCATATCAGAGTAATCTCTAAGCATACAAAAATAGATACTATTTTTTATAGTGGCTCACAAGCCAATCTCATTTCAGAAGAGATAGTTAAAAAACTTCATTTGGAAACTAAATTACACCCTAAACCTTATCCACTTGGATGGGTATGTGATAATGCACAACTGCAAGTTACAAAACAGTGTAGACTTAGATTTACTACTACTTATGGATTTGTTGATGAAGTAGATATGGATGTGGTTCCATTGGATATCTGTGGTATTGTGTTGGGTAGTACTTATCTTTATGATAGGAAGGTTGTCTTTTACAGGGAAGATAACAGGTATCAGCTCACTAAAGATGGTATTCAATATGTTGTTTGTGAAAACCGTGTTAGGACTGAAATTGTACCTAGTCCTTATGTGATTTTTTCTCAAATGTTTTGTTCCTTATTTGCTTTTCATTTTACCTTATTTTCTATTTTGATTGTATTTTTATTTTTTATAGCTATTGTTTTAATATATTTTTTCCTTTCTTAGGATTTTACCCAGTGGCTTATTAAGTATTACATTTCTTTATGAAGTCTTCAAAATACTTATGAAAGTTTGATCTAATTATTTGCCCTAATCTCTATGATTAACCTTTAGGTTGAGTTGTGTGCAAAATTTTTATGTGGTGAGATATTGGCACGGCGTGGAAACCAGACTATATATACTAGGGCGTTGCAGGAATTCTAAATCATAGAGGAACGTGGCTGATTAATGGCAAGAGATGACCCATTGCATTTGATGGTGTTTGAAGACCTCCAGGCAGTTGTTCAACATATCATGACACTTAGTAGAGGAACGTGATTGGGGATGATTATGAGCATATTGTTGAAGATGAAATAATGGAAAACGTAGCTGATTCAAATCCCAAAGAAGCCAGTAGCACAAGAAGCCCTAAGAAGAAAAAGAGATGCATAGTTATGGTCTGTTTTTTTCCCTGTTTTGGTCATTGCAATTGAGCATGGATTACGACCTGATGGAGATGAATTTTAGAAAACCAAAAGAGGTTTTTGTCCACAATAGACTCATTCACAAAAACCTCCCTCATTTTTGAAACAAGTGTCATCGTTTGAAAGATTCGAATTGATCTTTGTGGCCTCTCTCCATTTTCGCACAAGTGTCATGGATCGAGAGATATGGAGGCGTATTTGAGACCCATTTTTTTAGAAATTCGCCAAATTTCCCCAAAATCCAATTTGCTTTTTTTATATAATTACTTGATGTAACTGCTTCAAAGCTCGACCTAGAAGGTAGTTATGAAACTGACCTATTTTGTAAATGATAAAAGGAGAAAAGTTTAGTTTAGCAGGGGGGATTTTTGTTTCAAGAAGGCCTATGGAGCTAAGGATTGAAGTATATTCAGACTGATGTTTATGACTCTCATGTAAGTTTTTGAAGACTGAGACTGATTTGAAATACAAGTATAAGCCACTTTTATCTGTCTATTGATTTTTTTTATGGCCAGTTTGACCACTTAGCCTATGATTCCATTTCTTGATTAAAGTTTTATTCATGTAAATGCTCATGTGTTGTGGACAAAACCAGTACTTTGCTTATGTTGTTTATGGTTTATGTTTGTCTTTATACATTTATATCTCAATCCTTTGATAATTGTTAAATGATTTAGTACTTGCATTAATTTGATAATTGATTACCTTCTTGTGAATGAAACCTTCAAACCAAAAATACAAAAACAAACCCATTTATTCTACTTTCTTTAAACTTTTTTTTGAGATTGTACTAGCTTGTTCCCTTTGTAGTCTAGGGACAATTTCTAGCACAAACATCTTTGGTGCCGTTGTCGGGGACGGAAGTGAAGCATATCTTCCCTGGGGTATTAATATTGATCTGGTTTTGAGAGATGAACAAGATCAAAAACTTTTTTAGACTACAATTTTTCACCGGGTGACTCCGCAGGGGAAGGATCTGTTGGCGACTCCATGTTTGAAAAATTCAGAAGCAACATCACACTTTCAGAATGTCAAAGAATTTTGCTGCTATGTTGGCATAGAGGTTTGCTCCTTTTATCTTTGTTAACATTCCAGGATTTCCAAATAATGTTCCTACGATGGATGAATGGCGAGACTCCCTTCCAAGATTTAGAGGAGATGATCATGACCATCCGGCACAACACTTGATTGATTTTCATCAATACATGGACCAGCTCGATATTCATCATGAGCATGTATTGTTGAAAATGTTAATGTACTCCTTGGAAGGAGATGCCAGACAATGGTACAGGTCTCTTCCCGTCTCTAGCATCTCTTCATTAAAAGATTTTCATGTTGCCTTTCATTCATATTGTAAGAGGATTTATCCTGTTGATCTCCTTTTAGAGGACTGTTATGAGCAATTTGAATTCAAGAAATATCTTCGCAATAATGATCAAGATAGCCTTACTAATGAAATTCATGAAGAAATATTTAAAAAAAAAAAAAACGAAGTTCAGGAGATATTTGTCAGTTTTCAAGAGTCAAGACATCACTATCATGTAGAGTTTATTGTTGAAAATCCTTGTGAAGATCAACTCTTTATTGAAGAAAACGTTAAAAATCATACCGTTGATGAAGATTTACAGGTCACAGTGTTAAAATTAGTGTTGATGATATTCAAATTAAAGATGCCCTTGATTCTATTTCAGAGGATGAAATTGTTGTTCCCAAATTGTTTGATGACAATCCCATTGTTCAAGACAATTTTCAACATATTGTTAATCATAAAACTATTGGAGATGTTTTTCAAGTTAACTGTGTCCAAGATCACCTTGACAGTTATGAAGGTCAGTCTATTTATGATATGTGTCTGAATGTTTTAGAGCAACAGTCTTCTGAATCAACACCTATGGAATTTTTCAGTAGTGAAGCAGTGTATGGTAAATATGAGTCAGATTTTTTGGAAAGCAATGAAGGAAATGGAAAGGAGTTAGAAGAGCAACTTACACCAGTTGTTGAGCAGCAGTCTCCAGAAATCAATAAACTTGTATCTACCAGTTTTTAATTTGAATCTAAAGGACACGCTAAACAAAATGAGGTTGTTATAGTTGAAGATAAGGGAAGCAATTTCTTCTTTTCTACTTCTTCATTTGCAACGTTTGAAGAACAGAAGTCTGATATGTTTCATGAAGTATAAAATATACAGAGGCATCCTTCTCTTTTAGATCAACCTTTTGTTGAAGAAATTGTTGTTTTAAATAATTTTGAAGATCATTCTTCTAATGAATATCATGTTTGCAATGAAGAATGTTGGACAGAGCAGGAATATAATATTTTTTCTAAGGTATTCTTTCATGATGATCCCATAAATAATTATTTTGAGTTTCTCAATGAAGAAGGGGTTACAAAAGAGATAGTTGTTCATGATTTCAATGACTCAGTAGCAACGTATTTAGAGGACTTTCTCAAATCAAAGTTGATATTTACAGGCTATAAGTATAAACTTCCATGTTATAATGATTTGCCATGGTATACAATTTTCTTTTTTCTAATTAATGACATGGAAGAAATCCATTGCATGAGACAATTGTTGAAATGGTTACACTGGCAGTCTGATATTACTTACTCAAAGAGTTGAGCTGGTTAGATTAGGAGCTATATATAAATAAGCTTGCCATGCAAGCATTTAGTTTCAGTTTGAAGTTTGGTATTCAATTTACAGTATGGTGGATTTGTTTTTTTTTGCATAGAAGGCAGTCTTGTGAATAGTTTTCAGTTCTCAATAAACAGCAATTGTGCTCTCAAGGCTTGAAAAGGCCACAGTTTACAGTATATAGTTGTTCTTCAGTCTACCAGGCAGATGGATTTGCAATTTGGATGAGCAGATTTCTATTGCAACACGGATGTAATTTCTTAGCAGCAATCACATAGTTTTTGATAGCTATGGATCAGAATTTGAGGAAGGGAAAGTGTCTTTTCAACATAATCTTGTTACAAGATCATACAATAAGGCCATCATTAAAAAAAATTATGAGCAGGGTTGCAAGTTTTGGAACAGGTTGGGAACCAAATACAAATGACTCCATCACCCAATGAATAAGGCACAAGGTCTACAGGTTCTTGAAACCTCACAGGGAGGCTTTTATCCCCAGCAGGAGCCAGATGTTAGGATTGAAATTGTACCTAGTTCTTATGTGATTTTTTCTCAAATGTTTTGCTCCTTATTTGCTTTTCATTTTACCTTATTTTTTTATTTTGATTGTCTTTGAGGAGGGGAGGACGAAGGCACGCCATGAGTATGGTACGATCAGTGGGGTGTCGCCGGCCATGGAAAATCAGTTGGGACGCCTCATTCATGTGGTTACTCAGGCAACCAATACGACTTCTCGGGCCATGACGGAGAAGGCGGATGAAGGTTTCCATGCGGTCACCACCCGCTTGGACGCCTTGTGCGATATCATCTTGAAGAAGGCACCCAAGGGCGCAACGGTGCAGGAAATTGGCGCAATCGACACTGAGTCGCGGGTCTGGAATGTTCAAATTTCGTCGACTGCCATTGCGACCGATGATGCAACTCTCAGGACAATGCTGCAATAGTTTGAAGATTTGACAATGAATATCAATGCACTATCCTCACCAACGTTGGTGTGCATACAAGCGGTTGCTAGTCAGGAACTGGCGGATAGAGAAAGGGAAATCCCATTGTTCAAGACAATTTTCAACATATTGTTAACCATAAAACTATTGGAGATGTTTTTCAAGTTAATTGTGTCCAAGATCACCTTGACAGTTATGCAGGTCAGTCTATTTATGGTATGTGTCTGAATGTTTTAGAGCAACAGTCTTCTGAATCAACACCTATGGAATTTTTCAGTAGTGAAGCAGTGTATGGTAAATATGAGTCAGATTTTTTGGAAAGCAGTGAAGGAAATGGAAAGGAGTTAGAAGAGCAACTTACACCAGTTGTTGAGCAGCAGTCTCCAGAAATCAATAAACTTGTATCTACCAGTTTTTAATTTGAATCTGAAGGACACGCTAAACAAAATGAGGTTGTTATAGCTGAAGATAAGGGAAGCAATTTCTTCTTTTCTACTTCTTCATTTGCAACGTTTGAAGAACAGAAGTCTGATATGTTTCATGAAGTATAAAATATACAGAGGCATCCTTCTCTTTTAGATCAACCTTTTGTTGAAGAAATTGTTGTTTTAAATAATTTTGAAGATCACTCTTCTAATGAATATCATGTTTGCAATGAAGAATGTTGGACAGAGCAGGAATATAATATTTTTTCTAAGGTATTCTTTCATGATGATCCCATAAATAATTATTTTGAGTTTCTCAATGAAGAAGGGGTTACAAAAGAGATAGTTGTTCATGATTTCTATGACTCAGTAGCAACGTATTTAGAGGACTTTCTCAAATCAAAGTTGATATTTACAGGCTATAAGTATAAACTTCCATGTTATAATGATTTGCCATGGTATACAATTTTCTTTTTTCTAATTAATGACATGGAAGAAATCCATTGCATGAGACAATTGTTGAAATGGTTACACTGGCAGTCTGATATTACTTACTCAAAGAGTTGAGCTGGTTAGATTAGGAGCTATATATAAATAAGCTTGCCATGCAAGCATTTAGTTTCAGTTTGAAGTTTGGTATTCAATTTACAGTATGGTGGATTTGTTTTTTTTTGCATAGAAGGCAGTCTTGTGAATAGTTTTCAGTTCTCAATAAACAACAATTGTGCTCTCAAGGCTTGAAAAGGCCACAGTTTACAGTATATAGTTGTTCTTCAGTCTACCAGGCAGATGGATTTGCAATTTGGATGAGCAGATTTCTATTGCAACACAGATGTAATTTCTTAGCAGCAATCACATAGTTTTTGATAGCTATGGATCATAATTTGAGGAAGGGAAAGTGTCTTTTCAACATAATCTTGTTACAAGATCATACAATAAGGCCATCATTAAAAAAAATTATGAGCAGGGTTGCAAGTTTTGGAACAGGTTGGGAACCAAATACAAATGACTCCATCACCCAATGAATAAGGCACAAGGTCTACAGGTTCTTGAAACCTCACAGGGAGGCTTTTATCCCCAGCAGGAGCCAAATGTTAGGATTGAAATTGTACCTAGTTCTTATGTGATTTTTTCTCAAATGTTTTGCTCCTTATTTGCTTTTCATTTTACCTTATTTTGTTATTTTGATTGTCTTTGAGGAGGGGAGGACGAAGGCACGCCATGAGCATGGTACGATCAGTGGGGCGTCGCCGGCCATGGAAAATCAGTTGGGACGCCTCATTCATGCAGTTACTCAGGCAACCAATATGACTGCTCGGGCCATGACGGAGAAGGTGGATGAAGGTTTTCATGCGGTCACCACCCGCTTGGATGCCTTGTGCGATATCATCTTGAAGAAGGCACCCAAGGGCGCAACGGTGCAGGAAATTGGCACAATCGACACTGAGTCGCGGGTCTGGAATGTTCAAATTTCGTCGACTGCCATTGCGACCGATGATGCAGCTCTCAGGACAATGCTGCAATAGTTTGAAGATTTGACAATAAATATCAATGCGCTGTCCTCACCAACGTTGGTGTGCATACAAGCGGTTGCCAGTCAGGAACTGGCGGATAGAGAAAGGGACGTACGTAGTCAGCTAGTGCGATCACAAGAGGCGGATGCAGCGGTCCGCAAGGAAGTTGAGGATCTCAAAGGGAAGGTCGCGACAGCATGGGAAGTGGTTGATGAGATGAAGGAGATGATGGAGAGCCTTCGGGCCGAGAAGGCTATTGAGATCATGGAGCTGAAGAAGGAACAGGATCGACTGACCGTGGAAAAAATGACCTTGTGGGAAAGTCAAGCGCGGTTGGAGGAAGCCATCAATGAAGCCTGTCACCACGTCTTCGAGCCAATAGCAGAGTTATCTCTGGTCGAGTGAGCGCAGAAGCTGGGGGATGTTATCGCCTAGTTGCGGGAGGACAATTATGTATTAACCTATGCCCTGAAACCCGCCACACCACCGGCGGTAGTCGCAAAACGGAAGAGTGCCATTGAAGAACTGGCGACTTTGCTGGCCGAGTTAGAACAGGAGGCAACAAGGATCACTACAGAGACTACGTTGTTTTGCGGCATCATCATCCAGGATGAGCCACTAGAACAGTTGACCAAGCAACGACGTGAGGCGGAAGAGCAGCTGGCTACACTGAAGACCTCCATGCGCACCATGCCACCGGTGGCGCAAGTCTCTAAAAATGCAGAGGTCAAGGACTTGCAGCAACGAGTTTCCAAATCAAAAGAACAACAGAAGCAGTGCTCTGCACAGTTGGACGAATTTCAGGAAATTGGTGCCGAGCTTAATGTCGCCGTTGGTTCTGCACTCCAAGCGATGCAGGAAGCGAAGCAGAGAGTTGACACACACCTGTGTGACCACCCTCTGGCAACAGACCTCGATAACAGTAAGGAAATTGTTGCAACAGTCCTGCAGCAGGTCAGCGAAATCCGGCAGCAGTACGAAGACTTCAGAGTCAAGACCAGTGAGTACACATTGTCCTGCTGACATGGCTCGAAGGCGAGCCACAAGATTGTGTTGGGGGCCTGTTGGCAGGCGGTTTGGTAAGTTAGCATCGTAGCATCGTAGATGTTGTGACAAGACAAAAGATATTGCAGAAGGCGGAAAGCTGGGCGCAAAGGAGAATATTTTATGTAAGTTTTGGTCAAATGTACCGCGGTATGCAGGTTTTTGGGTCATTTGGATCATGTCAGTTAGATTTTGGGTAATTTGTTCAAAGCGTCGGTTAGGAAGTTGTTAGTAAGTTGAAAAGCAATGTAAAGGTGGAAGCTTATATAAAGTCATAGAGTTGTATGTGTTGAGTCATCTGGGATTATGCGTCTTTTGGTAGTGTATCTAAGATCGAGAGTTATCTATGAGATCTGTACTTTGCGGAGACATTGTATTTGGGTTTTGCTGGATTAATATGTTGACAGAACTGTTTTACATAATCCATGTGTCTCTTCTATTCATCTGTGGTAATGCATGTTGCGATATATGAATGATGCTATGCTTTCTTGCTGCAATTAATGCTTTATTGTTATATTTGTTGCGATGATGAATGTCTTTGTTGAAGAATGTTATGAATATAAATGATGTCTGGGTTAAATGCATAGATTCGTTTCTGAAATGTTGCAATAAGTTTAAGTGATTGAGCCGCAAACATCCTCCTTCATTCGGCGGAAACATGGTTCCGTTGACTCTCCCTTGAACATTTCGGGTGAGACCTCATCTGCTCCGCAGGTGTTGCTGGACGGGGTAAAACTTGTCTAGGCCGGTGCTCAGGGAGATCATCGTGGTTTGGGTGTCGACAGTGAGTAGAACCCTTGTCGACAGGGTCTGAGTCAACAACGTTCAGGAAGCTCAGGGCTTGTGGCCTTGTCTTTTGGATCTGTCGGTATCAAAACATATTATATTAATATTAGTATAATATTGGGATCCATATATAGAGGTATATATAATAATAAAAATTAATGTATATTAATATTTAGATTACCAAATGCTAGTTTATAGGAGTATTTAGTCTTTTTTTTTTAGTTAATAGGGGTATTTAGTCTTTTTTAGTCAAATGGGGTATTTGCCATTTTTTAAGTCATTTGTAATTGTGTGACTAATTATTTAATTCTATGTTTTTTATCCAATGACTAAAATAGTTGTTTTATTTAGTCATTTTTAGTTGTGTTGCTCTAATTTAGTCATTTTTAGCTAAAAACACTCTCGTGACTAATTTTTTTAGTCATGTAGTCATTTATTTACCCAAATTCTACTAGTGTGTTGAGGTGAAAAAGTTACACTATGGAATGATTAAGCTTGCGTGATTATTGACTAGGAGGGAATGCCCATGTTCTACAATTCACTATGGAAGCTAGTGTGAATGTTGGTAAGGTGGGAATGCATGTATGCTAGAGTGAGTGTTGGTTTAAGGTTGAACCACTATGGTTGGTGGCGAGGTTCTTAGTTGTAGTGATGCCCTCCTTCCAAGCCACTTTCTATACATAAAAACAAAGGTGAAAACTAATAAGTTTACATATGTCATGGTTATGCACTAATGATATATTAAGCATCTAAAACATAGTTGAAGTTCCATTCATGCAAACTAATATATTACATACTTATCTTAATATACTTATTCTAGCTGTATTCTTAGAAACAATCCATGTGGGATGATATATTATATGTCTTCCTTTGTTATAGGTTAACCATGGGGAATGGAAAGATTTAGGCTGCATGAAAATGTTTCCTACAAAATGTTATATTTCTAATATGTAGATATTTTCTAGTTATTTCTCTTACAATTTAAGCTAGATTAGTTAGGTTCATAGGAGCTTAATGTCTTAGCTAGGATATCTATAATTTCTTTGGAAAGGAGGAGACTACGTTCCTTTGTAAAATTTTGAATTGAATAAATTTAAAAGGAAACTTTATACTCAACCATTTAAATTGATGATGTCATTTTGCCAATTTATTCATTGTAGCTTAAACTACCACATGAGAAAAATCAAAACTAAAATAATTACAAATTGAGTTGTTACTTTCCACATTAATAATAAAACAAAAGTAAATCGTAAATATTTATGAATATCCTGCTCACCATTCTTGTTATAGTAAATATTTGCATAGTATTCTCATTATACTTGTTAGTCCCTGCCAAGGCAGGGATATACTTTCCATTGGAAAGCCAAACCTTTTTGACTTGGTATTATTTTTTAATTTTTGATATGTTTTTTTATAATGTTTTACTATGTTTTGAGAAAAATGTATATTCTATTTTCTGGAAAATGAAAATTGGATTTTTCTATTGGTAAAGGACACCTGGGATTTGACATAAATCCTTGCAGGAGGAATTTAATTTTCAAAAAACAAAAATAATTTAAAATTAAAAAAATGCAGAATTTTACATATGTTATTTGGTTGACTGATGGAATGCAGTACAATGTACTTCACCCATGTGATCAAGAGGCTGTGTGTTGAAATTGGAAGAACGACGAATGATTCCATGCACTTCATAATTCTTTTTAAGGACAAATTCAGTGAGATAAGATCCGTCCTGACCTATTATCAACACCTTCTTTGCTTTGGGAGCTTCCCCCATGGTTGGATCTATATGTCCAACTCTAAAATCGACAATATAATGAGGTCCTTGCGATCTATTTCAAGGCTAAATGAATGAGTTATCGCAATGCATAAAACATTTAAGCAGGAATCGCAACGCATAAAACATTCAAGCAAGAATGCATCATATATAGGATACACCACAGCTCGCTCGGTGGAAATTCAACAATTTTGAAATTGCCCACATGGGGAAAATAATTGTTTATAGTGAAATTCCATGGGTTGCCAGAATTAGATTTTCACACCGAGTCATACACATGTAGATAAAAAAGAAGGTGTTTGACAATCGGAAATTGGGGAAAAATAATTGTTTATGGTAAAATTTGATAGGTTACCATCTATAATATTAAATTTTCACACAGAGCATAGTACATAGACAAAGACATGTACATCAAAAGAAAGTGTTTAACCACTGTAAATTGGTTTCCGTGAACCTTCTAAATTGATTTTGATTTGGTTTCGTTAACTTTGCAAAAAAAAAAAAAATTAATTCTAATTTTAATGTGATTTTTTATTTTTTTTAAATAAAAATAGTTATAAATTGCATTAAAAAATATATATATTTTTTTCAACAAAAAAAAGACTCCAATACTTGATATTCATTAAAATGTGAATCAAAGACAATATACATTATTTCTAAAAAGTACTGAGATTTAACAAGGATGAAAGCTACGTTGTAGCTACCCTGCCAAAGGGGCGAAGGACGGGATGGAATGCGAAATGTGGAAGTGGGCCATGAGGGCCACATGGTAGCGGGAGGGACGTGAGAGTAGAAGAAAAATTACTAATAAGCACAAACCACCATTACTTGTTAGGAGTTGGTGGTGATTTAGTTAATGAAGTTGGTTCAAAGAATAAGATTCCAAAGCCAAAGTTCTTAATTAATAAATCATCATTTCACACGTCACAAATCGCATTATCCCAACCATGAAATGCTTTAAAGGTGGTTGACAAATATCCTTTTGCAGTGTATATAACAATGAGTTAGCATTGAATAGCTATTAGTTTTCAATTAACTAAAAAATATTTGTGGTTTCCCAATACTTTTACATTAGAGATTGATTTTTTGTATTTTTCACCATTATTACAAATTTATTTATCTAATAAACATCAGCATCCTAAATCTCTAAACTAGTCTTTCAAATTATTCATAATATCATCTATCCTTCCAAAGATGCTCATTTCATGGTTGGGATATTGGGATTTGTGACGTGTGAAATGATGATTTATTAATTAAGAACTTTGGCTTTGGAATCTCATTCTTTGAACCAACTTCATTAACTAAATCACCACCAACTCCTAACAAGTAATGGTGGTTTGTGCTTATTAGTATTTTTTCTTCTACTCTCACGTCCCTCCCGCTACCATGTGGCCCTCATGGCCCACTTCCACATCTGGCATTCTATCCCATCCTTCGCCCCTTTGGAAGGGACTTAGCTGCAACACAACTTTCACCCTTGTTAATCACAATTCTTCAAGTGAAATAGGAAAGAAATCATTTTACATCACACAAAACTAATATTAGGACAATTTAAATGAAGAATATATGCATGGTTTTGGTTGGTTGGATAGTCCAAGGATAACCTTAGCTACATTCCAATTTGCTCGCATAATCCATGTTGGGGACAATTGGTTTACCTCCTGCCCTCATTGTAAGGCCTACTTCAAGTCTTCGGCCCATCATGCCCATGAACTCCTAGGGCAAGAACAAGCATTCTATGGATAGGATATTTCAAATAGGTTAGAAAAAAATAGGATGAATGATCCCCCTTATCTTTCTTTGAGATATTTCAATTATTTTTTTACTTAGAAGAAGACCAACTCCCACCACCCACTTGTATTTCTTTTAATCTTGCCTCTCTTGTACCCCAACCACCTACAGAGATACGGAGAGGCACTCCCATCTATGCATTCAAGAATATAATATAATATGCATTAGAACACTAATTAGGATATTCATTGAACTAGACAATTTAATATTAGGCATGCATACCGAGTTCACTTCATCAAGTCCATATAAAAAATGAATTATTTATAAATTAAATGTCAATTAACCATACCTATCTATTATATTAGCATCAACCTTATTTACTAGTTAATCATATGTAATAACATAATTAATTGGCAACATGCATTATCCAAATCACTTGTAATTAATCACCACTCCAAATATAATTTCTCAAGTAAATACCAATTGGACCATTTATGGTTAATATTGCACATGTGTCTAGCATACATATGTAGCTAACACACAATATCCCATACAGACGATAATAATATTTTAGTGATTAATTATTCAGAAAGAAATGAGAATTTAATAATAGCATATATATATATATGCTAGTCCACAATGCATAATGATCACAAGACTATATGTATTCCAATCATCCAACACACACATAGATCCACAATAATACAAACATCATAAAAGGAACAAACACATCCTTTATTTTGTTCTCTTGGCCATGGTGTAATCCATATTGATTATGCCAATTAACATATCTAGAGGGCATGAAAGCAAGTCAAAGGCAATATAACCACCTCAACCCCCACAACTGGTGTTGGTAGTCACCATCACATAACCAAGGGAGAATGAGCTATACTTAAACTAACTCCTGCAACTCTAAGTCAGAGGACATACAATAAGAATTATCCCTTCGCTCTCTTGGGGATATACCCAATATCCATATCCACCTCTCTCAGTAAGTGCTTGCCTCTGGGGCCATGTCGATAAATTGTCCCAATCTTAGTCAAATCTTGCATCTTATAAGATCACAAAGGTCATAAAATTAATAGCATATACACTACATTAATATCATGGGTAATCAATAGCTAGCAGCGATTGTATGATGTCAACAAAATAAATTAATACCTCAGTACTATGACCACATAGGTCTTGTAATGCCAATCAACCCATGGGTTAGCTAAGCATGCATGTATATATAACCATAACCATTACTGACCAAGCAAACAACATGTACACCACTACATCATGTGCCACGTATACTTTACATATTTTATCGCATGATTGCAATTGGAGTAACAACCATCATCATTAATATAGCAACATAATGGAAAAACACCACCATCACCTTAAGCATGTGCTAATAAAACAATAAACCACTGATATATACAATTACATTTTAAATAAGTCCTATTGTTCACATGTCCTAATAAATAACAACCTCACTGAGTCACATCGGCATATTGAACCTAAAAAATATCATGCCATGGATAACATAATTCATGATTATTAAGGGCCAAAATGTGGGGGCATTAAAGTTGTTTCATTTTTGTCTAACATGTATCCTGCAACACCATGCAACACCATCCCTGGGGGATTTAAAACTATGCTTTTATGCAAATCCTTACCATCCTCATCTCATATCCTAGCTTGAGGGTGGCATCCACATGCCTATGTCTAAGTGATGAATTGTTCTTTCACAATCATTCCACATGCTTAGATGTGTTTACATATAAGTATTTTCTCAATGTTTTGTATGTTGTGCTCCACATCATGAAGTACAATGGATTTTTTGCAATGTGTATAATTGTGTAACTGAAATGTTTGTAAGTTGATTTGTCAATGTAAATGAATTTCATATAAAACACTAATATTATTATTAAACTACATCTCTTGTTCAATTGTCATGGTTTCATAGAGACACCATTAGCTTATTTAACCAAGCTTACATTATAATTTGGTAAGTTTTTGTTTAGAAAGTTATAATGTTATTGTGTAATCTAATGCCTTGCTCTTTAGGAAAGGAAATCAACTATATAACCTGAACTTCCAATTAATAAAAGTCCACATCATAAGATCACATTTTTTTCTTCTTCTGAAGTTCAGAATTATATTACAGTAAAAAAACAACTATACAACTGTACATATGATGATAGAACTTTGCAGCGAGGGTTCAGATGGCATGGTTGGAAAAAAACCAATAAAAATCCAAAGTTTAAGCATACTAGAGTTTAACAAGTTCGAGAGTCAAAGAAAACATGCAACTGCCCCATAGGTCGAGGGTTATGGCCCGCCAAAAAATGCATTGTAACTAGAGCAAAACAACCATTAAACAACCATTTTCATTTTAAGCAAAATAAAACTAATCTTCATCATAGATAACTATGTGCGAGGGACTAGCACCAACACCTGGAACTTCTTGCTTTGCAGCCTTCACAACCGCTTCTGGACAAGGATGGGACACGAGCTGAGAGGTCAAAGGGCTGGACAGAGGTGGTTTACTGAAACGCTTTTTGTGAGTTCGCGGGCAAGTGCATCCAATTTCTCATTCAACCGCTCGTTCGCAATTATCTGATTCTCCACTAGGCAGTGCATACCCTCCTCAAGATGAGACAAACGACCTATCGCCAAGGGGTCCTGCAGCTCCTCTTGGAACCTGCCTTGAACACAGCCTTCTATGGCCATGTTGAGTAGAGACTTCATGGTCCATAACATCCCTAGTGTTTTGGTATGTCTGGTTTTGCGTGTACGAGAAGAGCCAACATCTTTTGCCAAACCCCCAAATTCGTTCTTGAGTTGTTGCGTAGAGGGGGGTTGTTTGTCACAATGGAGCCTCTCCTCCAGCCGCTTCGTTCTCGCTTTGGCTTGGCTACTAACCGAAGCCCCAAAGAATCCCTTGGCGTTCTCCATCTCCCTCCCACGCCATGTGCGAAATGCTTGGGGCCATTCACTATTTTGCGGGTGGTGGTTTTGGTTCTCACCATGATGGCGACCCCCACACCACTGACCCAAACTATAAGCCGCTTCCCTCTCCTGCTAATTTGCCCAAGTTGTTGCTCATGAAATCTCCCTCTGTTGTAATGGAAGCACAAACCCCAATTAACAAGTCAAAGGCAAGGGTGAAGTTGACGGTAGCCTTTCCTATTAAGGAAGCATACCAATTCATAGTCTGTTTTCTCATCATGGGAGAAGCGATCACCTTGAGCCATGAAATCCCGCACGAACAACTAAACCAACGAATGTACTAGGACTTCAATTGCCCACCTACTGTTATACTCACCCACGATATGCATTATGACATCCATATTTGAACCATGCTTGCGAGGGGGGTGAAGGCTGCCACCTGCCAGCACATCAGCCCCATCACCTTGAACAATTCGCAAAGTGTCCATCTCCTTAGTCTTACGCATTGAGAGTATGGCACCCGTCGTGAAGGTAAGATCACATTCATTTTACTTTACTTTATATTATTTTTTAATTAAGTTTACTTTTACCTTTCTTATTTAATTTTAATTAAACTTGTAATTATAACTTTTACCAACATATATGATTGAAGTGGATGTCATTCAACCTTCGTACTCAATACCCTATAATGATTTTGTCACTTATTTCCTCACTTTCTCAAGCCACCTTAAATTTTAGTTGAAATGTAGGGCCTCTTAAGCACGAAATAAATTCTTTACATCTAAAGAAGACAATCATATCGAGGTTTAGCTTTGGAGGGTGACAAACATATTTCAAGACCACCCTAATGGACTCCTTAACCATACACTTGGATGAGATATTTGAGTAATTTTGTATGTTCTTAAAGAGTTGTAAGAAAATTACAAAGTGGATTGAAAAAAAAGTTTATTCCTTTCGTTTGCATGAGGTGAGAGTAGAGGCAAAGTGTTATGTAGCGTTAAGATGGTGCTTCATTACCAAAATCCTTTCATTTACATTACGCGAAGTAAAAATAAAAATAACATATTTATAATTTTTCATTACACTCACGGTTTTATATTAAGGGTAGGATTATGGATTAACTTTTTGTCAGCATGATCTTAGATTTTCACCTATGAAAGTTTACTTGATTTAGCATCTGATAATACCTATTTAACATTTCTTCTTTGAATTAAAGGTTTTTGTTCTAATGTTATTATTATTTTATGGATTTTATTTAAAGGGCATTTTACAATTCGTTCATTAAGATGGCATGTAATATTTTAGTTATAATAATAATAATAAATAAATAAATATTTAAAAATTTGTTTTAAGTAAAAAATTAAATTATTTATATATATATATATATATATAAAGATTGAATGTTAATAATGATAAAGTGTAATTTATAATTAAATATAAAGGATATATGCAATATTTGTATTTAAAAACTATAATAAAAATCATAAAACACATAATATAAAAAGAGTATATTAACATAGATGGAATGTATCATTTTAACACACACATTTTCATAGTGTAAAGAATAAAATTTAATAAAGAATATTGAGCATTAATTAATATATGAATACATACATGATTAAAAAGCACTACATGGATATTAGGCCTCCTAGACGATGACCATCGGACACGGAATTTAGGTCAAAAATGGTCGAACCCTAGCCACCAGAGGGCCGTCAACGGCCTGCTGCTGTCAGGCTGGGGAGACTGTAGCCTGACGCAAGATGCAACAACGTGGCGTCCACCATTGACTTGATTACCGTGCACACAAACGTGGTTTTATGTGCTTCATCTGTGTTTTGTTTAAACCCTAGTTCTGTTTAGTTACTACACCTGTTTAATCTTTTTTACTGTGGTTTCGTTTTTACCTACAATGGCTACCTATGATGACAAGGTGGATTATACTTTCGACCCGTCAGATGAAATGCCCATCTGGACTCAGCCAACTGGTGCCGGGTGGCATATTGGGGCTTACTCTGCAGGGTGTGATGTGGAAGGTTTACCTGCTATCGAGAATAGGCCGGATTTGGGGTTTTCACCATCCGAGTATCTTGCACTCTCTCCTGGCTCCGGGCCGTTGAATGCTCCATTAACCTGTTTCCCATCGACTTCTCCCTTGAAGGAAGTTGGGACACCACTTTGGTCTTCGGAACAGGTCATTAAGGCCATTGAGGGTTCGGTGGACGGTAGGAAAGGCCCTATTTCTGTAAGCGGTGGCTATCATGGAAATGATAATATTAGCATCCCATCCTCGGACTCACTTCCTGGATTGAACGCTGCAGAGACGAGGGAAGATAAGAGATTGGGGTTATTGGAGCCACATGAACAGCGTGGTTTTACTAGTCCTTGTGTGGGCTCTGGTACCAGCTCTGAAGATTGGGGAGGACATTCCTCAAATGATACAACACAAACGGAAAAGCACGGCAAAAAACGTTGGCTGAAACTGAGCATGACCAAATATAACTATGCACTTGGGGAAGATATTGAGTGGCATCAATTGGTCAAGATGACCAGTATCACCCTGGTCGGTAAGGATTTGGGCAGATCCTTTTCTCCGCGAACCATTGAGGCTTGGGTGAAAGAAAATTGGGTTGCAGAATTGGGCTATACCCCGAAGGTTGTGGAATTAACCCGCAATTGGTTTGCTTTCAATTTCCATATTGCGGAACATGCTAAGTGGGTCCTAAACTCCAACTGGAGCTGGGATCACTGCCCGGTAATGATTAAGCCCTGGCACCCGATGTCTGATGCTAGCCGGGAACGACTGGATTTAGTCCCACTGTGGCTTTGTCTCCCCAGCTTACCTCTCCATTACTGGTCCGAGCGGCATTTCAGAGGAATTGGTAACATGATTGGTACTTATTTAGATGGTGATTATAGTTTTCTACAAACACGTCAGAGGAAGATTGCTCGCATTTTGGTTAATTTAAATATCAGAGATGGGTTAGCACCGGATGTTACACTCAGTTGGGGACCCTATGTATATGTGCAGAAACTGGACAATGAAAATGTCCCCTTTAGATGCCGTCGCTGCCATGCTTATGGCCATCCGGTTGCTGAGTGTAAGCTACCTTTACGGAGGAAAAATGGAGGCACTCATAAATCTACTATTGTTGTGGAGACTATACCTCAGACTGAAAATCCATTATCCGGACCTTCCCATAATGTGGTTTTGGATGCTGATGCGGAACAAGGATTTCTCCGGGACCTGGTAGTTCCTCACTCTATGGGCCTGGCTCTACCGGAACCTTGTGCTACTGCGGAAGTGGCTGGCGGCATTCTTCAGGATCTGGTTATGGATGCGCTACTAATTGGAAAGTCGGTACCTGGACCAACATCTTCTGAGTCTCCTCAACCAGCTACTGTCTCGGGACCAGGGACTTCGACTGCAGGTATTCCTCATTCCATAAACCCCCTCTCCTTTCATTTTGTTATAAAAAACTTTTCTTTAGAAAATCCAGACTGGTTAGAGGCTTTAAAAAATTTGAATATCTCCTCGGCTATGGATTTGGTGAAACCTACATGTATCGACTCTGACCTCCCTACTTCTCCACATACACTGCCAACACACGGGGTGATGCTGATTGACCTACCCCCTGAGGTTGATCCTGGCCCTGTTGAAGCCCCTTCTTCCTCATCCCCTACCACCTCCTCAGACTCTGGTTATTTCCTACGATCCCTTACTAAAGTTACCCCGGGAGGGTTGGGTGTTGGGGTGAATAAAAAAGGTAAAAGTAGAGGCAGGAAGTCTCATATTTCTAAAGCACAATCCAAGGCCAAGATGGATCTGCTTGAAGGCAAACAGGTGACTATTGATCGGGCGCTTAGAGCGGTGTGTGCCCAGAAGAGGGGACGTTAATGAAAATTATGTCTTTTAACTGCCGGGGTCTTGCTGGTCCCCATAAAAGATCAGCACTTCATAGAGTGGTATCACTTGAACACCCGGATATCATTCTACTTCAAGAAACTTTGGGTGTTGGCGAGTTTATTAAAACATTACTTGAAAACTAGTTTGGTGGCTGGTCTTTTGCTACCTTGGATGCTCGTGGCAGGTCTGGCGTTCAGGCTATTAGTTGGAACACTAGTACGGTGCAGTGCCATAACCTATGGGGGATGGAAGCTGTCTTGGGAATGACCTGCTCGTCTCTTGATTTTGGTGAACTTTTTATGGTGGTAAATGTTTATGGACTATATTTGAACTGGATTCCTTTCTGGGATTCTCCTCTCTCTCATCCCTTGTTACAAGAAGGAAACCTTATCCTCGAAGGGGATTTGAATTTTTCTCTAGGTCCGGCAGAAGTTTGGGGTAGCAGAGCTCGGTCAGACCTTTTGGCTGACTATTTCACTCACAAGTTGGTCACAAATAATTTGCTAGATATTGAGCCTCCTCTTCTAAAACCTACTTGGAGGAATAACAGAACTGGAGAAAACAGAGTTGAGAAACGTTTGGATCGTTTTTTGGTGTCTGACTCCTTTGTGGATTGAAACTACCTACTGAGGCAGTGGGTAGGTTCGGGGGGATCATCTGACCACTTCCCTATTTTTCTGGAAATTCGTGATGGACCTTCTAAACCAGCTGGGCCGCTTAAGTTCAATAAGATCTGGTTAAAGGATGAGACCTTCTTTGACCTTGTTGGCTCCCTTATAATCCCAGGGAGGGCCTCTCTGCCTCTCATCAGTTCTCTGCCAATATCAAAAGAATTAAAGGGCCAGTGAAGGTTTGGGCTTATGAAAAGAATAGTAGAGATGATAGAGATTTGAAGTCGATTGAACTGGAGTTGCAGTCCATATATGATTCTGGCTCCGGGGGCCTGGGATCAGTGGATGAAAAAGCACATTTGGTATCACTGGAAGGTAGGAGGAATATGCTGTTATTGGAAAAAGAGGAAACATGGCGTCTGAAAAGCAGGGCACTATGGCTAACAGCTGGTGATGAGAACACAAAACTCTTTCATGCTTATGCAAAAGGAAGAAAGGCGTCTAACACCATTTGGAGCCTGGAGGACTCTATGGGGGATACCCAGACTTCTTTTGATAGTATGGCTGGGATTGGGGTAAATCACTTCCAAACACTTTTTAAAGCCCCTGCACAGGCTAACATTATGGAAATAGTCAGAATGGCACAACTTTTTCCTCAGTTTGTGGAAGAGGAAGACAATCACTCCTTGATGGCAAGTGTCATAGAAGAAGAGTTGAAGGAAGTTTTACAGAGTTTTCAAAAAGACAAAAGTCCAGGACCAGATGGATGGACTGTGGAATTCCTCTTGGCACTTTTTGAGCTTATTGGGAAGGACCTTTTGCAAATGGTTGAAGACACAAGAATCTCTGGGCGGATTCCAGCTACCCTAAACTCCACTTTTATTGCTCTAATACCTAAAACTGACAATACTTCCTCTTTAAGTGATTTCAGACCAATCTCTTTGTGCAATTGTGTATATAAGGTGGTGTCAAAAATTATTGCCAGGCGGCTTAAAATTATCCTGTCCAAACATATCTCTGCGGAACAATTTGGTTTCCTGGAAGGGCGACAAATCCATGAGGCTATTGGAGTAGCACAAGAGGGCATCCATAGTATGAAATCAAGGAAAATCAAAGGAGCTATAATCAAGATTGATCTGTCAAAAGCATACGACAAGGTGAGTTGGTTGTATATTCATTTACTCCTTACACATCTGGGTTTTGCTGTGGATTTTATCAGGTGGATTACGAGCTGTATCTCTACGGTATCATTTGCGATTCTCATCAATGGTGCAGCCTCTCCCTTCTTTCGGTCGGAAAGAGGTTTGCGTCAGGGATGCCCATTATCACCTTTACTTTTCCTGTTGGTTGTTGAAGGGCTAAGTAAAGCACTGAAGAAAGCCTATCGGGATGGCACCCTCCAGGGTATTCAAGTGGCTCCAGACTTATTTATATCACATCTACTATTCGTGGATGATATCCTCATTTTCTGCTCTGGATCGGTTGGGGACATTGAAACACTCCAGGACATCTTCCAACTTTTCTCTCAAGCTACGAGTATGGAGATCAATGACAAGAAACCCACCTTATCGACTCACTTGCTTAGGGACTTTGAGATCATGGCTATACGAAGGATCTTTCCTTATACACTTTTACGCCTTGAAGATGGTTTCTGCTACCTTGGTTTTCACTTAAAACCAAATGCATATACTAAATAGGATTGGAACTGGCTTATTGAAAAAATTCACAAGAGGTTGAAGGTATGGAGCCACAGGTGGCTTTCGAGAGCAGGAAGACTAGTTCTGGTGAAATCTGTTTTAGAGGCCATTCCGGTGTACTGGATGTCCCTCTCTTGGATCCCCAAAGGGACGTTGGAAAAAGATCGAAATTATGCTTTCGTTTTCTTTGGAGTGGTAAAGGAGATTTTGTTTCCCCATGGGTCCGATGGCAGAGAATTGCTATCCCTAAAGCCTTAGGGGGATGGGGTCTGAAAAAACATCCATCTGTTCTCAAAAGCCCTGGCAGCAAAAGGAGTTTGGAGACTGTTAAAATCTGATAGTCTTTGGACAAGAGTTGTCATCCAGAAATATATTGCCCCTGTATCGGTTATGGATTGGGTTCGGACTATGATTAAGTCACATAGTGGTTGTTCTGTTATCTGGAAAGCTGTAACCAACTCGTTCTCTGTGGTTGGAGACCTTCTAGCTTGGAATATTGGGAATGGACAGGCTCTTCGAGTCGGGGAAGATCCCTGGGTTGGGAGTGCAGGTAGACACATTTTATCAGGTGAATTGATTACATCCCTACGGGATATAGGTATAATTTACTTATCCCAACTTGCAATACATGATAAGATCCACCCATGGAATCAGTCGTGGATAGATGCAGACACATTGGCACTATCTGTGGACGAACAGGTGGAATTGAGAACTTATTACAGAGCACTCATTCGTTCACATATTCACATCCGCGACAGGGAGGACTGTTTGGTATGGGAAGGGGCTCCAAATGGGGTGTACTCACCAAAGAAAGGATACATCAGCTTGAGTCATTTCATAAATCCACGTGATTTGGTGTGGTGGTGGAAATCAATCTGGAAGATAAACTGCTCTTTGAAACATCGTATCTTCATGTGGAATATTCTCAAAAATTCCATCCCTACCTGGGATTTTTTACAGAGAAAGAACAGGGCTGGGCCGGGGTGGTGCATTTTGTGCAAAGCAAACAAGGAAACTTGTCTTCATTTATTTCTCCAATGCCCATACGCGGTGCAGGTATGGGCGGAATGCTCCAGAATTTCAAATACTCTGTTTAATTGGGAAGGGGATATGTTGCTGTCGGCCTGGTCACAGTGGTATATGGACCCAATTGGCATCTCCTACAGAAACCTTCCATTATTGGTGGCATGGGGCATTTGGTTGGCACGAAATGGCATGATCTTCAAAGAAAAAACCTGTACACCGGTAGTCACAGCTGTACAGATTTGTGGCTTCATAAAGGCCTACCCTCATCATATAAAAGTCGCGAAACAAAGAGAAGTTCTCGCTCTTGACATCGACCACTCTATGCCTTGGGGATTCTACGATGGCTCTGCTCTGGAGAACAACTGTGGGGGCGGGGCTGTTCTACATCTATCTTTAACCCACTTGTATCATCTTTTCTGGGGATTGGGGGAGGGCGGAAACAATTTTGCTGAACTCATGAGCCTAAAGCTTCTTCTCATTTTCGCTAGGGAGACTGGTTGTCAACAACTAAATGTGTATGGAGATTCAATGAATGTCACAAACTGGACACTTGGCACTCAACAATGCAGGGATCTTAGACTCGCAAACATTCTTCTGGACATCCGGGAACTAAAACTTTCATTTTTACATTTTTCTTGCAGACATATTTTTCGGGAGAACAACAAGGAGGCGGACAAGGCTTCTAAGATTGGCAGGGACTTGGCAATGGGGATGTGGAAAATAAATGAATACCGAAATGGGACACTTTATGAATACTATCATAGACCTTTCATTGAGGAACTGGCTTTACAGGAACAGTAGTGAAGGTTCTAAAATTATGGAGCAGTTTATACTTTTGGGTTGTGACGACATTTTGAGGACCTATATTTATCTTTTAAGAGCTTCTTTTTGGTAAATCAGGAGGCTCGGGGAGCCACCAGACATATATATGTTTTTATGTTTTTCTTTTCTGTTATGGCCATATTTTTGGTGATGATGATACCGGACTGATGTACCGAAGATCTTACTCTTTTATTTGTACTGTCTTGTCCTTCATTGGATAACCGCATGCATTTATGCATATACAGAATGTAATTTTGTTCACCTCTGCTGAAATAAAATTACGCTTTTTTCTGGGAAAAAAATGAATACATACATTATTGGAAATATTTTTTAAGACTGAGAAATTTATATCACAATTTCTTTTTGGTCTCTCTCAATATTTATTAAAGTAAGGGTTAAGATGTATTTATGTTGGTATATAGGAAGTAATATTATAAATAAAACTTAGCCTGCACGGGTGTGGCTCATTGGCGATCCACTTGATATGAAGTCACATGTTGTAAACAGAGGTCATGAGTTCAAATCACACCTGGGCTTACCCGTGTCCCATGCTTGCGGGCGGTTGTGGGGCACTTAGGGGTATAGTGGTAGCGGGATTGGATCCCTGGATCCCATGTCACGCGAGTACCAACCCAGTCTCTAGTTGTCGATTCCCCTAGTTGCAAAAAAGAAAAGAAAAAATACTATAAATAAAACTCGTCAAATTTGACTCGAGGTGTAGTGGTTGCAATGAGGCATTTTCATGCAAAGAACGTAGGTTCAAACCCCGAAGGGTGTAGAGCCCATGTGTGTGTGTGTGTGAGGGAAGGTGTTTGACCTCTCTAAGTTGGTTTGCTTCTACCAACAAAGGGGTTTAACATAATTGTGACAAACCAAATGGGTAGTGCTAAAGGGTGAGATGACATGTGACATTAAATAATAATAGTAATAATAACAATAAATATATAAAAGTTGATTTAAAGTATAAAAAAAGGCAAACACACATACACATACATAAAGAGATTGAAGGTAAATAATGGTGCAGTGCATTCTACAACCAAGTAGAAGAGAGATGTGTAACATCCATGCCTAAATCTCACGAGACATGTGATATGTAATCCCTATGTAATATTAGAAAAAAACATCATAACATGGTTGATGTGCAATATTTAAATAAAACAAAATCCTTTTATGATTGAGATGTGCAACAATCTCTCTCTCTTTCTCTTTATGTGTGTGTGTGTGTATTTTTCCTAAGAAAGTAGATCCTTGAGAAACCTCTAGGCACTTCCCTTCATTTTGAACATGGTACCTAGTATAAAATAGGCGACATAGAATATTATATTCATAGCCTAACAAGAACATAGAGTGTGACCCACAAATATCAATAATATCATACATGCAACCAACCCCGAGACTTGACACCAAGACCTACTTTGTTAGCATAATGACAACTTCCTCCACACTATGTTCTAGCCTTGTAGTCATCATTAAGGGAGAATGTTAGAATGTGTTAATGATGGCCTGATGGTCTAATGTATATTCCTAAGACATGTTGTAATCTTAGATTAGTAGGCTAGGATATTCTGTTATAACTACCTATCTTATAAATGTATTATCCCACATGCATCACGGGAATGTGTTCTCCTATCCTTCTAAGGTATATAATAGAGGTGATGGAGGCATAATGGTGTACAATGAAAGTTGTAATGTGATGTGGAGGTGCCAAAGCTTTGTAAGATAGAGAGTTCCTGAAAACTATGTCCTCTCTTCTCTCTTCTCATCTAACTAGTCTAACTATTATAATCTCCTATACAAGCATCAAATAAATCAATAAACTAGAAAATGCAAGAAAAGAGAGAAGAGAGGACAAAGTTTACGTGGTAAAACCCTAGTATGGGGAAACGTCCACTGAAGCTAAATTGTATTCATCGGGGAAACTCTCTGATCTTATAGGCTTGGACTCCCCACATATATATCACGTCACATTACATTGCATTTCATTGTATTGTACTTCATTAGGCCTCCTACACCTCTATTATATACCTTAGAGGGTTAGGAGATCACAATTATGTGATGCATGTGGGATAATACATTTATACGATATGTAGTTATTGAATAATAACTTAGCCTAATAATCTAATATTACAACATGCCTTAGGCATATACATTAGACCACTAGGCCATCATTAACGCATTTCAACATTCTCCCTTAATAATGACTATAGGGCTAGAACACAATATGAAGGAAGATCTCATTATACTAACATTCCCCCTTGATGAAGATATCAATAGCTTCCTGTTCAACTAGAATGGTGAGGGAAATATCCTTTTTTCTTATAATCTTTACCACAGTTATTTAGTTTCTCATTATAAGTTTTTAATTCAACTAGAAATTGTTCGATTAGATCGAAATCCTAAGATCTAGTTCATGAATTTTCTTCTCAAGATAATAGGCATAAACATCATCAAACTTGTCATACAAAGATGCTAAGAATGACCAGAAACACAAGGCTTGGAAAGGTTCAATAAGTGATGGTAAGAACTTTCAGTAGTAGGTTCTGGTAATATTCAAGATGGTAATGGCCACATATCTCCTTTGCGACCATGACAATGGCATGTATGAGACAAGGTCTTGATGGGAGAAATTAGTGCTTTGTTTGGCATCATGTATTGTGATGGGGGGACCATTTTGCATTCATATGATGCACATTTGAGCATTGGTTGAAGTTGGTGATCATTGTGAGGTCATGTTCAAGTTCTTGATTGAATCATTCTAGTTGATCATTGACATTTTTAGCTTGTTGGATCATTTTAAGCTTCATGTTCTACTATATTTCATGTCTTGTTGGGGATATTTTCCTTTGGTACATTGTGGACTTGCCATGATGATTTATGCCTTACTCTTGGAGGTTCTTTCTTGCAGTTAGATCTTTGTTTGCTTCACATTTTCCATAGTGGTATTTGTGTGAAGCGTTTGGAGACAAATTGGCTATATAGATTATTCCTATCTTGAATTTCTTAGCACTTCATCATGAGCATATCGATGTTGTTGTTACTGGTCATTCTGCATTGATTCTCAATAGTAGTAGGTGTCTTCTCCTTGCACTTTATTAAGGACCTGGGTGCAACTTATTGATGGCTTCCTACATTGTTCCCCTCTACAACTTATCCTTGATAACATCAAAGTTTGAATCTCTCTTTGCCACTTTATCCAAGATGTTTAAAGTCGTTAATAAGGGGGGATGTAATGTAATGCCATCTTCTTCTAGTTGAAATGGAATGATTGTCCATTTGCCACATTTACCATTGTATAGCCTGTCATTATAATAGTTGTGAGCACATCACTCTAAGGGAATTTGTACACACATTGAGGTTTACTGCAAGATATATCTTTAAGCTTGGTTCAAGTCCAACTTCATGTTCTAGTAACAAGTTGATAACACTTTATCTTTCTTATTGTGAAACATAGTACATGGTAACTAAGGAAGCAACTAAAGAAGCGATGTGGATCTGGCATGCCCTTATTGAGCTTGGAATGGTTCAGGATACTCCTACTGAGCTAAGATGTGATAATCAAAGTGCAACCCATATTGCTTACAATCCAATATATGACTCCAAAACCAAACACATTGATCTTGACAATCATTACATTCGAGATATGGTTGTTGACGGTGTTATCTACTTGGAGTATTGTCCTATTGAACAACACACTATTGATGTCTTGACCAAATCCATGACAAAGGTAAAGTTTTTTCATATTCACAACTTACTGGGGATGCGGGAAGTTGTCATCAAGGGGGGAATGTTAGCATAATGACATCTTCTTCCAAACTGTGTTTGAGCCCTCTAGTCATCATTAAGGGTGAAAGTTGGAATGTGTTAATGATGGCCTAGTGGTCTAATGTATATGCTTAAGGCATGTTATAATCTTACATTATTAAGCTAAGATATTATGCTATAACGACCTATGTTATAAATGTATTATCCCACATGCATCACGAGAATGTGATCTCCTATCCCTCTAAGGTATATAATAGAGGTGAAGGAGGCCTAATGGTGTACAATGAAAGTAGTAATGTGATGCATATGTGGAGGTGCCAAAGCTTTGTGAGATAAAGAGTTCCTTGAAGAAATAAGAAGATCAACCTTTCGTGGTGTTTCCCCATCTTGGGGTTTTACCATGTAAACTGTGTCCTCTCTTCTCTCTTTTCTTGCATTTTACGGTTTATTGATATATCTGAAGCTTGTATAGTTGATTAGACTAGTTAGATTACTGTTTAAATATTATTACATATTGGCCCAATCTAACATACTTACGATTCATGGTATTCAACCACTTGAGCTAACCCACTGGTTTCTAAATTTGAAGGACACGTGGGTGAATTTTGATCCACTTATGTATGCACGAGTTGCAATATCGTTTAATATAATCTCTTTGGGTGCAAGCACACATATGACCACAACCCCATGGTGATCCCATGGCTCCAAGAACAACCCTCGTGGAGATTGAGCCTTGCACATTTGTGAAAAACTCCTCACTCCTCACCAAAGGTTATAACATGTGCGTGTGTGTGTGTGTGTGTGTGTGCGTGCGCTCGTGTGTGTGTATGTATTTATTTTTCCCTAGAAAAAATGTATTTTCTGTTCAGATAGAACAAAAAATGCAATCATCAAGTGCATTGTAGCATAGTTCAAAGAGAAAAATACTAATCGACTAATTCTCCACTACATCTAGTAAGTAAACAAAGAAACATGACCAGAAATGACACCTATAGCACTATAAGTAGCACAGGAGAAGTCTAAGTGACATCCACAGGATCACAAAATATATCCACAAATAAGACCACACAATGTAATGACACGCAATCCTCCTAAAGCATGCACGCGCACATATCAAATTTTAAAAAGAATATTGATAATTAATACACAATGTAAGGATTTTTTAAGTATATAGAGGTTCACATCTTAATTTCTTTTTGATACCTCTTGATGCTTAATAAATCCAGGATTAAGATGTTTTTTTTTTTAAACTTTACATGTAATTTCTCACCCCATTCTCTAGCCCATAAGCTAAAGTGAGATATCCCTCATGGTTCATGAAGAACTTCAATCAGCAATTGGCTCATGAAGAGTGAACATGTCACAAGTGAGATTTGAACCTAGGCAGGGAGGATAACAATATCTCCTCTCGACTGCCTAAATTAGACTCAACTGACTTAAGATGGATGTACACAAGTATATATGGAATTAATGCTATACATAAAACCCGACAAATTTGACTTGAGGTATAGTGATTGGGATAGGGTGTTGCCATGCAAACGACATATGTTCAAATACAAACGAGTATAGAGTTCTCATATATATGTTAGGAAATGTGTTTGACTTCTCCAAATCAATTTCCTTCTATCAACAAAAAGTCTTAACACATGTCCAACAAGCTAAATTAGTTTAAATAGATACTAATATGATACTTGATCTTTATTCTTTTTATTCCAAAGTTCTATATGCATCTAGATTTAACCTTGAACCACTACTTATATGAGTTTAAACCTAAGTCATTAGCATAACAATGCTTCGTTTCAAGCATTAAAGCATTATATCATTTGGACATCATTAACATTACTATAGCATTTTCTAGATCATTAGCCTAAGAATGCTCGTTTCAACCACTCGATTATCAACGTGACATCATTATAGCAAGTTAGTGAAGTAGTCTTTAACATTATTGTTTAAACAGAATAGTAATCGAAATGGAATGAAAAAACACTCAAAATTTATCAATAAAATTAGGCATTTTAAAGAAAATAATTCTATATTTATGTAAAATTATTGATTGATCAAGGTGATTAACTTGTTTCATTTCTGTGCTAATTTTTTTTTTTTTTTCATTTCCAGTAAAACCTCTAAATCTCACTAACTGCTACTCGGATATACATTCATATGTGCGTTTAAGAGTGATTTATAGCGGGCATAGAGTATTCATTAGCTGACAAACTTCGAAGCTCGAAATTTTTAAGATCATATTTACAGAATGAATATGAAGATGATGCAATGTTCATTCATATGCATTTAAGAGAAGATATATATTGCGGCATCGAGTATTCATTAGTCAGAGAAACTTCGCAGCTCGAAATTCTTAAGATTAGATTTATAGAACGAAGATGAAGATGATGCAGCATTGCTCTTATTTGAGCTCATTTGGGCGACTGTGGACTGTACCTAACACCATTTCTCACATGTTCAAGGGAGACCAGCACCATCAGATGTCTTTTTCGCATCTCAAATCCCCCTTCATCCGCTCCCATTACCCTCTGCGTTTATTTTCCTCCGGTAAGTTCCTTAATTCTCCCATCCTTAGTTTATGTATCTGTATGCATTTTTTAAAGCTAATCCTTACAACTTTAATCACCAGAGAATCCGCTTCATCTGACATCGGATCTTATAAATATCATGGAAAAGAGAATGAGTGGGATCGAGACACGTTATGCCTATCTTCATCAAGCTATTTCCCAGGTATCCATTTGCACCGTCGTTACTTTTATTTGTTTTTATTTATTTATTTATTTTTAATAAGCGCTGGAAAAAATATGCCCTTTCCTCAAAGAACAGCCTTCCTTTGACTTAGGTATAGTACGCAGGGCACTTATTCTTCCAAATGGACATGGATAGTTGGGGTTTTGACAAATGATATAAACCCCATAGGGCCGTAGGACTCCTAAATGGTGGTTGGATTTTATTCCGAATATAGTCTTTAATGGATGATTAGGGGTATAATTTGACTGCTTTTAACAGTTAAGAATATATGTTTCATTTTTGGAGTTCATAAGTTCAAATCGTAAGGGGTAGGGTACGTTCATCTTTGTAAACTAACTATAATAGTTGTGTGGTGGGGTTCCTTGTCCACAAACAAGGGGGTCTCTTATGTCAATTTGGTGTCTGGCTAAGCTTTCGTCATAAATTAGATTATTGTTTTTTATTATTAAGTGCATTCATGTTTGTCAGGTGATGGTCTAGCAGCAAGTTGGATTGTTGGAGAACTTCTCGCAATGATGACTCAAGTTCAAAACTTGGTGGGCATGCCCCTTGTGTTAATGTGTTTGACCATGCCATTTTTAGGTGTGGGCATGTGAATGCAACAACACTGGTTCCATGATAATGTGAAGGTGTTTTTTTTTCAAACTGAAATGGTTGGATTTGTATAAAAAATTTGCTGCAACTGCACTGTATAACATAGTAATACAAACAGAGTAGGGCTTTCTAGAAGCCAACTTTCAGAAAATGTCCAAAATTCAAGATTGTTTCATGCAGTTTAGACTGTTCTATCATTCATAAAAATGTAGCATACAAACCTACTGGTGTAGATCTGAGAAAACTGTCCCACTATCAAAATTATCTTGCAAAACACAGCTAAACTTGGAATCAAACAAAGTTATCCCCAGTATGGGCATCATGCTTGTCCTTTGTTGGAGGCTTGGGTTCCTGGTCCATGAGTTCCATTTCCATGTCTTCATGAGCTTTTTGGATTGATTCTTCTCCTTTTGCACAATCTGTGGCAGATCCAATTGACATCATTGGATGTGAATCCACAGACTAAAAGCTCCTTGCAAAGACCCAAAATCAGTTGATAGAGCATGTTGCTCTCAGCTTCTAACTTCTCAATTTGCCTTTTTCTGTTGTGTCACAATTTCCAATATCTTTGCATGTCCAGTGTTCTGAGCTTTCATCCTGGATAGATGCTATTTGTCAAATATGAAATGGTTACTTGGTTATTTTCCAGATGGTGCTCATGTCTCCTCATAACTCAATGAAGATCCATAGGCTGACACGAACTTCATAACTTCTCAATTTACCTTTTTCTGTTGTGTCATAATTTTCAATACCTTTACATGTCCAGTATTTTGAGCTTCATCCAGAGTAGATGGTATTTGCCTTGTTACTTGGTTGTTTGCCAGATGGCGCTCATGTCTCCTCATAACTTATGAAGATCCATAACCTCACATGAAAAATGACTAAGGTGGTTGTGCTTTGGCATGCCTCAACTCTATCAGGCTTCTCCAACAAATAAGATTCAAACAAGGCCAATCCAATCTTGCAGAAGACCTTTGGCTACTTAGATCGAAGTGAATGATTCAAAGAGAACTATCTCCTCTTGGGAGAAGGCCAAAGTGTAATGCAAGGCGAAGCTACCACCCACAACAAGGTCTAAGACTTAAAATCCTTGACCCTCCTTTGGCTAGGTGAAACAGAAACAAGATTCGAGGCATGAGCCAACCATGCCAAACACTAGAATAATCCCACCTCCATTCTCCCTTTTAATGCTAGATCTAATATCATCCTATTCCTCCATAAAGAGTGAAGTGTGTGAAAGAACCTTCAAGCTCGAGTGCAGTGATACCCGTTGCTTCCCATTAAGAGCGATCCATCACCTATCTTGCTTTGGGTTATTTATAGGGAATTTTGGTTACAAAAATCAATAATATAAACTATGGATTATGGGATATGATAATACCCCCTTTTGTCCCGAGATTTCCAACCTCTAGGTGAGAGGCTTCATTGGCTAGGAGGTTTGCTAGATGATTTTAATTCCCCAACACATTGTAGAACTCGATCGATTCATATCTCTTTACTTCCTTATGTATTCTGAATATAAGCTTTGCCAATTTACAATCCTTTGGTGTAGTCCATTGGGATCGTATACGATCCCCCCAACACCTGCTACTCTTGAAAATGTGAAGATAATAGGGCTCCCCTACATTATTGCGGTCTTTGCAAATGAGGCTATTTGCAATTTGATGGAATAAATACCCCTTAGTCATGGCTTTGTAGTTGAAGGCCTTTTGAATGTATAAGTTGTTATTAAAAGGGTTTTTTGGACGAAAAAATTAAGCATATTCATGGAGTTGATTGAACTCAAATAATATTGTAGGTCTCTAAGATTGGACATATCACTACTTTGTTGGAATCCATAGAATCCAAATGAACAAGCCTGTCTTGTTTTGATTCTTTGAGGTTGCTCCATAGTTCTTAAGGAACTTTTAGAGAGACTTCAAGGCTTAAGCTACATTCTTCCTCTTTGAATTGAGCATTTGTTTCACCTACTCCTATTGGCCATTTGCATGAAGGTCAAAGAATTTGTTATCTCTAAAATAATTCAATTAACTTGAAATAACTTTTTTTTAACACAAACTCTAATTGCTTTTTGTTGGGATAGAGGTTTTTGGCTTCAAAAATGGATTAATGTCAAGACTTTCTATCTTTTGTGGGAGGCTTGCTTGAGATTTCTCTAACAAAGGCATATGCCAACAAGTTTCATAATCTGCGATTCACTTGCCCAATTCATGAAACACATGGAGTGAGGCTAAAAAGCCACTATTAACATATTACAACCTTCAAATTAGATCATTGAAATGTCAGGTCCTAAACTTCCCTCTATTCTTGGTTTTCCACAATTCACCTTGTTACAACTTGCACTAGCATGTGTGATTTAAAGCCCCCCAAAACAAAACTAGCCCAACTATAACCTAGAGGTGTTACCCAGTGTCACCTTAGTAAATAGTAACCACCTCCCTACACTTTAGGTTGGCTCTTCACCAACTCAAAGGGGGCTTCCCTAAGATAGGATTGCTAGGCTATGGGAATAAAGGCACGCGGTGATTTGAAGAGTCAACCTTAGCAAAATGTTAGGTCCTTTTGTAATATATATAGATAAAAAAGGGGTGATGGGAGGACCATGAAGACTAGTGCCAATCCCTAGGGAAAATGGTGTCAAGGGAAGTTAGTCCAAGAAAGAGGCTAGTTCATGAAAGGTTAGGGAAATTAGGACTGTATGCATATGCCACAAATAAACCCTAGCATGCTGAAAAATGAATGTAGAAACGAGCTAGGATGTCCCAGGAGTGGTGCTACATCAAAACAATGTCAACAAGGGTGTGCCCCATACAATAAAGTATTACAAGCTCTTACTTTAGAAAGATGATTGGAACAATGTAATATAATTATGTATAAGACATCAAAGCCTAAAGGGAGATAGAGGAATACAATTCTCACATAAAATCCTTCCATGAGGCAATTTTACCCTTATAATTGGCCCTAATTAACAAGTTCTAGGTTATTCTACAATCCTTTAGCAACATTAGAAATAGTAACAAGAATGCCACACTTTGAATGGAGAAGAGACCCTTACACTTCAAGCTGCACCATGAAAGATATGTCTTAGGCTCCAAAAGAGAGAGAGCTCTCAAAATCCAACCATGAGTACAAATGAGGAAGAGGCTCTCTTATATAGGAGAGGAGTTCAACTTCCTTTACAATAAAATAATAATAGATCCTTAGAATATTAACCCACGAATAATCACCTTGATCTAGGGTTTGACCCGCTAAATCTCTCCCATGCCAAACGTCCTTCATCAAAAGTGCAAGGTAACCAAGATGAGGGCCATGAAAGAGGGATGGCTCCATCCTTAAGTGATAAAGTGCTGCTCCAAAGTGGACCCCCTTCAAAATTTGCCACAAAGATACCCAAGAGTGGTACGGCCTCCATAGAACTAGTGATAAAATGCTCCTCAAGGGGGATGGCCCTTCCAAATAAGGCAAGAAACTCTCCAAACAGGCAGTTCTGCTCCACAAAATATGCAAATGAAATAGGTAAACCCTCCTCCAAGTGTGGACGTCCACTATAGTGAAATGAAGAATGAAGCCTAGACTTAGGGTTTGACCTTCCTAAGTCTCCGTCACAGCTAGCGGCCCCATATGTAGCATGAAACCCTTCACAAATGGAATGGCTCCTCCAAACAAGTGGAATAATGCTCCATTGGTAGAACACTCTTCAAGATATAGAATAAAAAGAAATTAGGACATCTCCAGAGCTGAATGCTCTTCTACAAATCAAGTCTAAACGAGAGGATGCTCTAGTAAACAGGTCTCCAACAAGGTGAATCAAACCACAGGTCTGCTGGTCACTTGATATCCTTGAACAGTCCAACTGTTCATAGGCCTACAGTGCTGCAAATAGGGCTCAAATATCACAAGGGACCTCCATGAATGCACCATGAATAACATGAACCAGGTTAGGCGTCTAATCACTGCTGCTTTAGACAGGCTGCTACAGGAACTTTTTGGCTGGAAATAAGGTACAGTAAGGCTAGCTACGATCTGCTAATGGTGCACCGAAAACTCGTTGTTATACTGTTACAGGACTATTGCTTCCTTTTACTAACAAATCTGGAATATATATGCTGGTCAAAAGTCTGCTACAGGAGTCCTTTGCTAGCTGCTTCAGGTAGAAAATGTCATTTTCAGGCCCGAGTATCCAACAGATTCAGAATTACAGCATACCCTAGTCTTGAGAAAAAATGTGGACAGACCCATGGCTTGTTTTCATCCACAGCAGTTCTTCAAATCTGAGCAAGAATGGCTGATTTGAGATTTCCTGAGTCTAGATCAGAGCTGACTGCAATGACTAATCAGCTTCAGGCACTGATTTCTTTTATTTTGGTTTCTTCACCTAAGTAACCCTACTGCACTGCTGTTCACAGTATATGTCTCTGGATGACAGTATGATGAAAATGCTAAAGTCTGTCACGGATCTTGCCTAGGTTTGCCATGGAAAAGGTTGGCTGATTTCCATTGCTGCTAGCTGCCATTCCTAGCTTCATTGTTATCCTCAAACCAGTATCTTCAAGTCCTCAACAGTGCCCAGAATTATTGTAGCTTTCAGTACACAAACCGGCTCCAAGTATTAGCAATTCAGGGTGATTCATGTCTTCAAATCATGCATTATGTCACAAGAACAAATCAAGCCCCATAATTCAGGCTCCATATGTCATCAAGATACCAAATAGCCAAAACATCACATAGCTACTAGCACAATGAACTTCCATATCCTAGGGCATTATCAAAGCATGGAACATAAACTATCATCAAGATCCTAAGCCTTCCAAATTTTCACCATGATGCAACCCCCATGAAAAATCACAAGTGGACAGCCATACAAAATGGGGAGTAACATCTGGCTCCAACTGTGGGACACGTGCTCATATGAGGAGTGCATGAGAACCCCAGAATCTCAACATGTACATGATAACAATGACCATCCAAAACCCAAACCAAAAACCATGTGCTAGGATGGATGACCTCAACATCCCTAAACACCAAATTTACATCCATGAGAAAAGGGTTGCGCCATTTTTTTGATAATGTGGGGTGCATTGGTAGGCTCCAATAGGGCCCCACGACTTAGGTTAAAGGCCCCTATGCAAGCAAAACTTTTCTCCATCAAATTCCTTGTTCTCTTCCATCATTTCATCATCTTTGTGTAGGGTTTTGTTTGATTGGAGTGGACAACTTGGTATTTTTGTTGGTTTTTGAGGAAGGCAGATTTGTGAGAGCTTGGAGAAGATATTGAAGGTCGCCATAGTCACATTCTACTGCTACTAATTGTTAGAGAGCCAAAGATGTAAGCCCAAGGCCCATTTTTGTAAATTTTTGTTTTTCTTTGTTTTGTTTGTTTGTGGATTTGTTCTCTTTTCCTACCCTTTCCCATTCCATCTTCTCCCTCACTCTATTGCAATTTTTTCATCTAAGACTTGAAGAATTGTTTTTTATGTGGTGTATGCTTCCATTTTTTATTCTCATGGTGTTCGTGCCGAATAGGTAGGACAAGGAACAAAAGGACAATGGCATAGAGACCCATTTTATGAACACGAAGGAGCTTTGAAAGGGGATGAAGGTAACAATGAAAGTTACAAGTAAAACTTCCTCAACACCCTTGTGAAAGTATGTGGCAAACAATGAGGGGGAAGCGGGGGTGGAAGCACTAAATTTATATATAGCCATGGTTGTCATGATGGAAAACTTTACATCAGTTAATACAATTGTGCAAGGAAGAATCTTTGTGGCATAATGTTGGGTGACAATAAGGCGACCATTGAAATAGTATCTTTCCCTAACATATGAAATGAAGATAGAATAGGCGACCATTTGTTTACCCCACCATAGGCTAGATCTAGGGAATTTATGAATATTTTATTGTAAAGGAAGTTAGGCTACTCTCATATATAAAGAGAGCCACTTACTCATTTGAACTCATGGTTGGATTCTGAGAGCTCTCTCTCTTTTGGAGCCTAATTGACATATCTTTTATGGAACATTTTGAAGTGTAAAGGATTTATTCTCTTGGGTTTTCTTGATGGCTGAATATTAAGGTATCTTGTATATTTTGGCATTGTAAGATTTATTTATCTAGTCCATAAAAAGGGTGGTGTTACTCGATTGGTTTATCATACTTTAGCTTTGTAGGTTGATTGAAGTATTTGGCATCCATAGGAGGGGTACTCCTCAATCTTGCATAGGCTAAGGGTGAGCTAGATAGATAGGTTGAAGGTGTATGCCAAAAGCTACTCTTTCTTGGTGAAATTTGCAAGAAGCTTCAATTGTTTGGGGTAGGAATTTGACATGTGTTTTGTAGGGTTTCCTGTCAAACACATACAAACAGGGCATGAGGGCGATCATGCAGAGACCTTATATGCTGTGGGGATTGGCACTAGTCTTCATAACCTTCCCATCACCTATATTACAAAGAAAGACATCAAGTTTTGCTAAGGCAAACTCTTCTAATCACATTGTGCCCTCATTGCCATAGCCTAGCAATCCTAACTGTAGGGAAGCCCCCCTCGAGTTGGAGAAGAGCCAACCGAAAGTGCAAAGAGGTGGTTATCGAGGTGACAGTGGGTAACACCTCTAGGTTATAGCTGGGCTGGCCTTGTTCTTTGGGGGCTTTAATCACACCTACTAGTTGAAGCTATAACATTTTGGCGTCGTTATTGGGGATAAAGCCCTTTTTCCCAGAAATTTGAAGATCATGCTTCTTGACATTTTGTGGGAGGTTACTATTGCAGATTTCTCCTCACATGGTGATTCCATGAAGGGACAAAGCCCTTGGTCCTTGTAGATTTTGAAGATTGGTTGTTTGTAGGGATGAAGCAAACAATGTTTGAAGGCATCTCAAAGTTCACATTGGTGACACCACACATATGTATTTGGTATGAGGTATGCTATTTCCAGATTTCAAAATCAACACCTTATATGTTTGAAGTTTTGAAGAAAAAAGTATGGCTTTGTGCAAAGAAGGAAAGATTATTGAAGATTGGCTTAGACCTTTGGATTTCTCATATTTTCCGGGGTATCCATATCCTTTTCAAAGTGAAATATGGTCAAATAATCTTCCAAAATTTCGTGGGACTCCTTCCATGGTTTCACAACATATTGTATCTTTCATAGATTTTGTTGTAAACCTCTACATTGCTGGTGAGGATGTCTTGATGATTGCATTTGCACTTTCATTGTTTGGGGGTGGTGCATGGGAATGCTGTTGTAGGTTGAAGCCAGAAGAGGTAAAATCATTTCCCTACTTGATCAAATTCAAAATGTTTTACAAATGTGCTCATGAGAAAGATGTTACAAGCTTGCAAGATAAATATTTTTGGCATCTTCTTTGTGTTAAATTGGAAGTAATGACTTACAAGAGTCACAACACAATGTATGCATTTAAAGGAAACCCTTCAAAATTTCACTTAGATGAATAAAATAAAAGAGCTAATTCCTGTGTGTAGTTACGTGGATGCATAAAAAAGAGGTATGGTGATCTTCGCCCATCAAGTCTTGATCTTAGATTATGGTGTGAGATTTTGGGTGTAGAGTGTCGAAAGTCTATCATCATAACAAAGGAAATCCTTGAGCTTGATATTGCAAATTATGAAGGTCAAAGGGTTGTTGAAAGTATCCTATTTGTTGAAGACATTCAAACTCTCACCTCTTTGCCCATAAAAGACCAAGAGCAAATCATTGAAGGCTTTTTGGAAGGCATATATCAAGAAGAAAGCAATGTTGAAGAAAGCAATCAGCCACTTGAAGTGTATCATTATCCTTTTGAAGTCAAGAAGAAGTCAAAAAAGAGGATGCTATCGAAGATCAAGTCCATGAAGAGGTCCTTGAAGGTCAAGCCCAAGAAATCCATGAGGATTCTATTGAAGATCAAGCCCTAGATGAGGTCCATGTTGAAGATCCCATGGGTGAAAACTTACATGCATTCACTTTTCCTCCACTTGAAGACAAGGATGTGGTAAGCTTTAGCCTCTCTCAAGTTATGGATTTTATGACATATTCTATGATACTATTCGTGTCCATGAAGATACATCTTAGGGAAATGATGAGTTGGCAAGTGAGTTTGCCCCTTCTCTTGATAAAAGTAATGGCATCCTAAGCATGAGCTTATTGACACTATCCCTTAGAATCTTGGTTATGATGAGTATGTGGATTGCTGGAATTTTGGGCAGCTTTGTGGGGATGTGTATATATTTTTGTTTTAGCCATGTGCTCCCATCTTTGGGGCATTTTTCCAGGGATCGTCTATGGAGATTTTATGCAGGTTTTCTCAAGCATTCAGAGCAGATTTGTGGGCCCAATAATGCAGGTTTTGAACAGCAACCTACTGTCCCTCACATGCGGAATTTGGAGCAGCCTGTTTTGCCCCCTCCTAGGGTGGATTTGGGCCATCATTTTCAGCCTTATTTTTCAAAGATGGTTGCTGGTTTGGGACAGAGAGAAGATGATCTCTTTGCTGGTTTGGAGCAGCAAGGTTTTCCTTTTTCAAGGCCAAAATTGGAGCAATTTTGTGGGCCCTTTCCCTGGCAATTCTGAACTATCATTTTTAACCATGTTGATTCGGGGCAGCAAGAAGATTTGTATGAGCAGCTTCATGATGAAGAGGTGTATTCAAGCCCTATCCAGTCTTGGATAGAGGGGGCTTGTGAAAGAGATTGCTCTCCATGGCAAGGGTTTGAAGACGTTGATCTCATGCATTCCTCCACCCCTCCTTCCATAAAGATGATGGCACGTACTCAACTCATTATTGATGTTGTTTTGTCATGGTTCATCACCAAGGATAAAGGAATAAGCCCTAGCATGGATGATATGCTAAAGTGGCTTCATTGGTTGTATGACTTCACCTAGCATGCTCTTGTTCATTGGCTAGAGTAGGTAGGTAGGTAGGAGATGAATAAACCCTTCCATGGGCATTAGGTTGATGTGTTACTGTGAAGAAGAAAAATGATGTTATGCTTGTTGATTTTCTTGCATTTTTGGTCATTGCTAACAAGTACATGGAGACATTTTGGGGTTCTCATGCACTCCCAAGAAGAGGACATGTCCCGCAGATGGATCCAGATGTTACCCCCCATATGCGTATGTGCACACATGAGGTTTTCTGGGCTATTTTGAGAGCTTTAGCAGCATTTTGGGCATGATTTCACTCCTAAACAGCTTGGAGGAGGTATTCTGGGCTGTTCTAGGGTGATCTGGGCATGATTCAGACCTTCTAGCTGCATTCTGGGCATTATCTAACTTGATCTGGGCTTTTGCCGAGCAATTCTGGACAACCTATACCTTCCTGGGCATAGCTTCAACTATGAACAGCCATAAAACTCTAATTCTGGGCTAATTCATGAGCTTGCTGGACACAAATAGGGACAGTTAGCAGGAGTCTGGGCTCATTGTATGCAATCCTGAACCCTTCCTACAGCAGCATGGAAAGAGTTTGAAGACGTTGATCTCATGCATTCCTCCACCCCTCCTTCCATGAAGATGATGGCACATACTCAACTCATTATTGATGTTGTCTTGTCTTGGTTTGTCACTAAGGATAAAGGAATAAGCCCTAGCATGGATGATATGCTAAACTGGCTTCGTTGGTTGTATGACTTCACCTAGCATGCCCTTGTTCATTGGCTAGAGTAGGTAGGTAGGAGATGAATAGGCCCTTCCATGGGCATTAGGTTGATGTGCTGTTGTGAAGAAGAAAAATGATGTTATGTGTGTTGATTTTCTTGCATTTATTGTCATTGCTAACAAATGCATGGAGACATTTTGGGGTTCTTATGCACTCCCAAGAAGAGGACATGTCCCGCAGATGGAGCCAGATGACAAGATGTTACCCCCCATATTGCGTAGGTGTGCACATTAGGTTTTCTGGCCTATTTTGAGAGCTTTAGCAGCATTTTGGGCATGATTTCACTCCTAAACAGCTGAGAGGAGGTATTCTGGACTGTTCTAGGGTGATCTGGGCATGATTCAGACCTTATCGCAGCATTCTGGGCATTATCTAACTTGATCTGGGCTATTGCGAGCAATTCTGGATAACCTCTACCTTCCTGGGCATAGCTGCGACTCTAAACAGCCATAAAACTCCAATTATGGGCTAATTCATGAGTTTGCTGGGCATGAATAGGGCCAGTTAGCAGGAGTCTGGGCCAGTTAGCAACTAGAACTATCAAATCTGGGCACATCTGGAGCATGTCCTGCCCTGAAGCAGCACCAAATCAATGTTTTGGGCAAGTTATATAGCAGGAGCAGAGGCTTGTTGGATGTTCTTGGTCTGAAAATTGCATATTCCCTTTTGAAACAACCGTCCAAGTGTGCAGCAATAAGTGGCAGAGGCCAAAAGTATCCATAGCATCTCTGGTTCTTCATTCTAGCCAGCAGATAACAGTGTATTCAATTGAAGATTCCGGTTTGATCAGCCTCAAGTAGCAGCGTTGTTGATCATGATGTTGGCAGTGGTAAAAAATCTCCATTTTGTAAGCATTTTGAAACCAGAGATCAGCCTATTAGGTCTCAGCATTCTGCCTCTATGAAATTATTCCCTCTGTTGTGGTAATCTGATGAGCAAATCAGCAGAGGAAGACATCACAGTTGGTGGATATTTATTCCCTTAAGAGCCAGCGTCCCCTCCTTGAATCCTTGGCAATGGAAGAGACCTAATTGCTCGTGTTGGGGCTGATTTTAGGAGTTTTGCTTTAGTTTTGGCACAGCTAGGGCTAGGAGTAATTTAAAATCAACAGTATGTTCAGGGAGAAGGGTGTGCCCAGCTTTTTTAAAGAGTTCCCTACATTACCTATGAAGGATGTTTCTCTTGAAACTCTCTTATAGGTTTCATTGGTGGGATGCTTCATCTATTGGAGTATATTTCATAAAAGAAGCCATTGTTTATACTTTATTGGAGGAGTGCCCTATCATGAGAGGCTTGCTTTGTAGGCCTTTTTCTTTGTTGAATTTTGCTTTATGAAGCCAAAAGCAAATGAATATCATTTGGAGGTTATGTAGGTGGAGATTCCTTGTTACTTGGAAGTTATTTCTAGCATCCACTTTGAGCTTTCTAGATGGGGCCATCCCCTTGGATGTTTTTTCTCTTGGTAGTTTCTAGAACTTGGTTGATTGCATTGTGGACACTCTATTGGAGCGCTCCCTTTAGGAAGCATTTGAGGGCTGGTTATGTGGAGTCTGGACATCCTTCATTGGAGTGACCCCTATTTGAAGCCCTTGGAGGTTGAAGTTTGTTGTCTAGTGGACATCACTTGGTTGGTTTGTGGGCATCACTTGGTGACTTGGGATATTTCTTGATGGAGGTGCCCCCTGATCTTGGGGCCTTATGTATCTCAGCTTTGTGCAAGTGGCATTGACCACCTTTTTTGTAATGATTTAGGAGTTTGTTAGAAAGAAGTCGATTTTTTTGTTATTTGTTTACCCCACCCTAGGTCAAATCTAGGGAATTTATGAACATTTTATTGTAAAGGAAGTTAGGCAATTCTCCTATATAAAGAGAGCCACTTCCTCATTTGAACAAGGCCTAAGAGGGATCAAACACATATGAACAAGGCCTAAGAGGGATCAAACACATTCGAACAAGGCCTAAGAGGGATCATCCTGAGACTCCATATGCACTGGGGATTGGCACTAGTCTTCATAACCCTCCCATCACCTATGCTACAAAGAAAGAGATCAAGTTTTGCTAAGTCTAATTTTTCAAATCACCGTGTGCCCTCATTGCCATAGCCTAGCAATCCTAACCCTAGGGAAACCCCCCTTGAGTTATAGAAGAGCCAATAGGAACTGGAGAGTGGTGGCTATTGAGGTGACAGTGGGTAACACCTCTAGGTTATAGCTGGGCTAGCCTTGTTCTTTGGGACTTTAATCACACATGCTAGTTCAAGTTATAACATTTTGGCATTGTTGCCGGGATAATTCCCTTTTTCTTGGAAATTTGAAGATCATGCTTCTTGACATTTTGTAGGAGGTTATTATTGTAGGTTTCTCTTCTCACATGGTGACTCCATGAAGGGACGAAGCCCATGTCCCTTGCAGATTTTGAAGATTGGTTGTTTATAGGGGTGAAGCAAGGAATGTTTGAAGGCATCTCAAAGTTCACCTTGGTGACTCTACACACATGTTTTTGGTATGAGGTATGCTATTTCTTGATTTCCAAATAACACCTTATATGTTTGAAGTTTTGAAGAAAAAAGTATGGCTTTGTGCAAAGAAGGAAATATTATTGAATATTGGCTTAGACCTTTGGATTTCTCATATGTTCTGGGGTATCCGCATCTTTTTCAAAATGAAATATGGTCAAATCATCTTCCAACATTTCGTGGGACTCTTTCCATGGTTTCACAACATATTGTATCATTCATGGATTTGGTTGTAAACCTCAATAGTGCTGGTGAGTGTTAGAGTTTGTAGCTCATACAGGTACTTCTACATTGGCTTGGTGTCTAGCATGTAGAAGTGTCCGAGACAAGGACTCTCTAGACATTACTTGTAAAAGTGTCTTTTGTAATACTTTATAGTCAATGGTATTGGAGGGCCCATGGTATTTGCATAAAATGAATATTATTAAAGAGTCAATGGAGAGTTGTAGACATCAAGTCATTGTCAGTGTGTGTGAGATCATTGATAGTGAGTGATCAGCGAGTGTTCAGATCTAAGAGAGGGATTCTCTTAGAGGCTTAGGAGAGAGGGATTCTCTCAAGCTGAGATTGTCTGAGAGAGTGATTAGTGAGTGATCAGATCTAAGAGAGGGATTCTCATAGAGGATTTGGAGATAGTGATTCTCTCAAGCTGGGTTTGTCTTTACTGCTGAGGATTTGGGGACAATTTACACTGAATGAGTCAAGAGTCCAAGCGCAGGATGGATTCTGGGACGCCCTGGCCTTAGGAAGCTACAGGATGTGGTTTGAGGTTGTTCGGGGTTGTATTGACTAAAGATCCAGTGTGTTATATCCGGGAACCTGAAATTGTAAGTGTTGTTAGAAATCCACAATAAAAGACAAACTGTTTGCTGGTTTTCCCCAGGGATTGGGGTTTCCAGGGTAAAATATCCTGTACAAACTGTGTATGGTTATCTGATCTTTTTGTTGTACATCATTTGTCAAGTAAATCAGTGTATTGCTATTTTTGATTCAGTTTTGTGTTAAATTAAGATTCGGTATAAAAACCAGTGAATAAATATCAATCAAAACTGGTTTATGAAAATTTAACAGTGAGGATGTCTTGATGATGGCATTTGCACTTTCATTGCTTGGAGGCGGTGCATGGGAATGGTATTGTAGGTTGAAACCAAAGGAGGTAAAATCATTTCCTACTTGATCAAAAGGTTTTACACATGTGGTCATGAGAAAGATGTTGCAAGCTTGCAAGATAAATATTTTTGACATCTTCTTTGTGGTAAATTGAAAGTAAGGGCTTACAACACGATGTATACACTTAAAAGAGACCCTTCAAAATTTCTCCTAGATGAATTGAATAAAAGAGCTAATTCCTATGTGTACTTTTAGTGGGTGCAAAAAAAAGAAGCATGGTGATCTTTCCCCATTAAGCGTTGGTCTTAGATTATGGTGTCGGCTTTTGGGTGTAGTATGTCAAAAGCCTATCATCATACCAAAGGAAATCCTTGAACTTGATATTGCAGATTATGAAGGTCAGAGTGTTGAAAGTATCCTATTTGTTGGAGACATTCAAGCTCCCACCTCATTGCCCACAGAAGACCAAGAGCAAATCATTGAAGACTTTTTGGAAGGCATATATCAAGAAGAAAGCAATGTTGAAGATAACAATCAACCACTTGAAGTGTATCATTATCTTTTTGAAGATCAAGAAGAAGCCAAAGAAGAGGATGCTATTGAAAGTCAAGTCCATGAAAAGGTCATGGAAGGTCAAGCCCAAGAAATCCATGAGGATTCTATTGAAGATCAAGCCCTAGATGAGGTTCATGTTGATGACACCATGGGTTGAAAGTTTACATGCATTTACTTTTCCTCCACTTGAAAACAAGGGTATGGTAAGCTTTAGCCTCTTTCAAATTTCTGAATTTGATGACATAATCTATGATGCTATTGATGTACTTGAAGATAGACCCTTGGTGAATGATGAGTTGGCATGTGAGCTTGTCCTTCTCTTGGTGAAAGTAATTGTAGCCTAGGCATGAGCTTATTGAGACTATCTTTCAGAATTTTGGTTATCATGAGTATGTGGATTGCTGGAGTTTTGGGCAACCTTGTAGGAATGTGTATACATTTTTGTTTCAGCCATCTACTCCCATCTTTGGGGCATTTTTTTAGGGATCTTCTTTGGAGTTTTTATGCAGGTTTTTTCAGGCATTCAGAGCAGATTTGTGAACCCCATAATGCAGGTCTTGAACAGCAGCCTACTCTCCCTCTCAAGATGAATTTGGAGCACCTGTTTTGCTTCCTCCTAGGGTGGATTTGGGTCATCATTTTCAGACTTCTTTTTCAGATATGGTTGCTGGTTTGGGACAGCAAAAATATGATCTCTTTGCTGGTTTGGAGCAGCAAGGTTCTCCTTTTTCAAGGCCGAGCTTGGAGCAATTTTGTGGGCCCTCTCCTAGTGCGATTCTGAACCATCATTTCCAGCCATGTTTTTCAGAGTCCTATGATCTTTATGGCCCTGGTTTAGGGCAGCAAGAAGATTTGCATGAGCAGATTCATGACCAAGATCTGTATTCAAGTCCTATCCAATTTGTGATAGAGGGGGCTTGTGAAAAAGATTGCTCTCTTTGGCAAGGGTTTGAAGACGTTGATGTCATGCATTCATCCACCCCTCCTATGAAGATGATGGCACATACTCAACTCATTATTGATGTTGTCTTGTCCTGGTTCATCACCAAGGGCAAAGGAAGAAACCCTAACATGGATGATATGCTAAGGTGGTTTCATTGGTTGTATGACTTCACTTAGCAAGCTCTTGTTCATTGGCTAGAGTAGGTAGGTAGGAGATGAATAAGCCCTTCATGGGCATTAGGTTGATGTGCTGTTGTGAAGAAGAAAAATGATGTGATGTGTATTGATTTTCTTGAATATATGGTCATTGCTGACAAATACATGGAGAGATTTTGGGGTTCTCATGCACTCCCAAGAAGAGTATATGTCCCGCAGTTGGAGCCAAATGTTACACCCTATATTGCATAGGTGTGCACATGAGGTTTTCTGGGCTATTCTGAGGGCTTTAGCAGCATTTTATACATGATTTCCCTCCTAAATAGCTGAGAGGAGGCATTCTGGGTGGTTCTAGGGTGATCTGGGCATGTTTCAGATTTTCTAAAAGCATTCTGGTTTTTATATAATGTGATCTGGGCTATTGCCTAGGAATTCTGGACAGCCTCTACTTTGTTGGGCATAGCTTCAACAGTTAACGGCCCTAAAACTCTAATTCTGGGCAAATTCAGGAGCTTGCTGGGCATGAATAGAGACAGTTAGCAGTAGTCTGGGCTCATTGTATGCAATCCTGGATCTGTGTTTGACCTCCTACAGCAGCAAACAACTATAAATATCACATCTGGGCACATCTGTAGCATGTCCTGCCCTGAAACAGTTCCCAATCAATGTTTTGGGCAAGTTATATAGCACGATCAGAGGCCTGTTGGATGTTCTTGCTCTGGAAATGGTATATTCCCCTTTGAAACAGCCGTCCAAGTGAGCAGCAATAAGTGGCAGAGGCCAAAAGCTTCCATAGCAGCCCTGATTCTTCATTCTAACCAGTAGATAACAGTGTATTCAATTGAAGATTCTGGTTTGATCAGCCTCAAGTAGCAGCATTGTGGATCACTATGTTGGCAGTGGTAAAAAATCTCCATTTTGTAAGCCTTTTTAAGCCTTTTGAAAAGAGCGATCAGCCTATTAGGTCTTAGCATTCTGCCTCCATGAAATTATTCCTTCAGTTGTGGTGATCTAATGAACAAATCAGCAGAGGAAGACTTCTCAGTTGATGAATATTTATTCCCTTAAGAGCCAATGTCCCATCTTTGAATCCTTGGCAATGGAATGGCCCTGATTGCTCATGTGTTGGGGTTGATTTTAGGAATTTTGCTTCAGTTTTGGCACAGCTAGGGTTAGGAGTGATTAAAAATCAGCAGTATGTTCAGGGAGAAGGGTGTGCCCAGCCATTTTTAAGAGTTCCCTACATTATGTATGAAGGATGTTTCTCTTGAAACTCTCTTGTAGGTTTCATTGGTGGGACGCTTCATCTAATGGAGGATCATTTCATAAAATAAGCCCTTATGTATACTTTATTGGAGGAGCGCCCTATCATGGAAGGTTTGCTTTGTGGGCCTTTGCCTTTGTTGGATTTTGCTTTATGAAGCCAAAAGCATATGAATATCATTTGGAGGTTAAGTAGTGTGGATTTTCCTTGTTACTTGGAAGTTACTTATAGTATCCAGTTTGAGCTTTCTATATGGGGCCATCTCCTTGGATGTTTTTTTCTCTTGGTAGCTTCTAGAACTTGGTTGATTGCGCTGTGGACATTCTATTGGAGCACCCCCTTTAGGAAGTATTTGAGGGCTGATTATGTGGACATCCTATATTGGAGCGACCCCTCTTTGAAGCCCTTGGAGGTTGAAGTTTGTTGTCTAGTGGACATCACTTGGTTGGTTTGTGGGCATCACTTGGCGACTTGGGACACTTCTTGATGGAGGCGCCCCCTCATCTTGGGGCTTGTCGCCTTATGTATCTCAGCTTTCTTTGTACAAGTGGCATTTATCACCTTTTTTTAATAATTTAGGAGTTTGTTAGAAAGCAGTGGGGTTTTTGTTATTTGTTTATACCACCCTAGGCTAGAGGTAGGGAATTTATGAATATTTTATTGTAAGGGAAGTTAGGCAAGAAAACCTCTTCCACATTTCAACTCATGGTTGGATTTTGAGAGCTCTCTCTTTTGGAGCCTGATTGACATCTTTTATGGAGCATTTTGAAGTGTAAAGGATTTCTTCTCTTGGGTTTTCTTGATGGCTAAATATTGAGGTATCTTTTATCTCTTGGCATTGTAAGATTTATTTATCTAGTCCATAAGAAGGGTAGTGTTACTCCATTGTTTTATCATACTTTAGCTTTGTAGGTTGATTGAAGTATTTGGCATCCGTATGAGGGGTACTCATCAATATTGCATAGGCTATGGGTAAGTTAGATAGATAGGTTGAAGGTGTATGCTAAAAGCTACTCTTCCTTGGTGAAATTTGCAAGAAGCTTCAATTGTTTGGTGTAGGAATTTGGCATGTGTTTTGTAGGGTTTCCGGTCAAGCACATACAAACAAGGCCTGAGGGGTATCATCCCGAGACTTCATATGCCATGGGGATTGGCACTAGTCTTCATAACCCTCCCATCACCTATACTACAAAGAAAGACGTCAAGTTTTGCTAATGCTAACTGTTGCTGCCTTTCACATACTTGGGGGTTTAACGTGGCATAAATCTTCAAGCCACTAAGTGTGAACTTGGGGGCAAGCTTCAAGTCAAGTACTGTCACTTGATTCTTGACTTCTTCGTTTAGGCAAACTCCTAACAAAGCCAAGGGGGGTGGACCCTAAAAGTTACTAAGGCTGATTAAGATTTAGGAGATGGTTTGGTGGATGAATGAGTTTTTAGGAGTTTTGAAACAAGAGATTTGCAATATAAAATTAAAGCATAACATCATAAATATCATAAAGGTTTCCACAACCATTCAACACATGATAATATTTAAGCAAATGATTGTAATGATAATGAAAAAAGACCAGTGCTGAATATGGAGTCAAATAGAGTGCTGTTGTAAGTAAAGCTTGAAAAATGTTGTGCGGATGCTCTTGTTCATTTTTAAATTAATGTGAAAAGATGAGTGGATTATTAGGGAGGGGTATTCCCGATATACCACGAAGGTACTGGGAATATGTCCAGACTCGCTAAGTGTGACTCCACGCGAGAAAATGTGGGCTAGATCGTGTTGAAATTGTACCTAGGAAGTGTTCTCCTAGATGAGGGAATAGGGGACATGACCCTTGTATTAATTGCTTGAGATAAGCAATTAATTCACTTTATTGTTATAAAGTGACTTTTGGTTTATTTAAGTGGTAGGTGAATAAATTTAATTTATGGAGAGAATAATGTGCATTTATTCTCATCCATTGATCTAAACCAATGTGAGCCCTTGGATTAGATGATTCTTCAATTACCCTTGTGAGGCAAACCAAGAGACAAGAAGTTTGAATTAAAATAGCTTCCCTCATTCATTTTGCACACATCCCAAGAGAGTTGGAGAGGTGGAGATTATCCAAGAGAGTTGCAGAGGTTGAGTTCATGAGAGAGAGAGCAACTCGAATCCCTAGACAGTTGATTTTGAGGGAACGATTTTCTAGGTGAGAGACTGGCATGAAAATCGAGGCAACTTCAGCAGTAACCAGCATGTCTGGCACGAATTTCGAGGAATTTACTTCAGCATTTATGGAGGTCGTACAGTAATTTTATGTTGCTGTCCGTACAGTGAGCAGGCCGTACACATCATGCATTTCGAGGCCCATAAAACATAGAAATCAAGGACAGAAGTTGACTGTGGGTTGGATTGATTTCCAAGACATTTATTGGCACAAAAATTGAGGGGGAAGACTGTACCAGTTTTGCACAAAATTCGAGGAAGAGGTCGTACTGTTTTGTACCCTGTCAATGGCACGATTTTCTATGTAAATGAAGGCATTGGTTACGAGATAAGTCTGTCATTAATTGCTGAAATTGACTGCTGTACCTTTTATTTTTCAGAAGAAGAAATAAAATATTGGGCCATTTTGGCTAAAATATATGAGTTTGAAATTTTCTGTGCATGGCTATTATGTTATTTCTGTTCTCAGTATTTTGGTAGAACTTTTCTTGTGCTTCCAGTTCAGATGTGTTTATGATTGAAATTTCATTTTTAGCTGTCTATGGTTGAATGAGATGGTTTATTAAATGTTGTTAATCTGAGTTAACTTGAAAGCTTGCTAGAGAAGTGAAATTTCTACAGATCGGAGTCATGGGGGTGTGTACAACACTACACCAAACGAGGGTGTAGTTTGACGGGGCCCCGCCGTCACTATCTAGATTCTAGTTGTTTCTGCTTTCTCTGTGAAATTTGCCCACACAGAAGCAAAATGGAGACGCTGGATATTCGTCTATGGGAGGTTAATTAAAATATGTGAAGACTAATTACTAGTCGCTAAGTCCCTTTCTGGTATGATCAACTGTTCAATCGAGGCTGCAGAGATCTAGAGCATACTAAGGACATAGCCTTGTTAATTTTAAGGATTTTTGAACAAAGTTTTATTGTTTATTAACAACCCAAGTGTCTCTTTTCCGTCCAGTACTCGGGAAAGCCCTTATCTTGAAATCCGTACTTCGGGAAAGCAAGGGGTTTAAATAAAAGTAAAAGAAAGACTAACGGAAGTTATCTAATTACTACACTACTAGAGTAGTGGGTTAGTATTCCATTACTTTTTGCAAAAGATAAATGAAATTGTATTGTAAAAGTATACAGTTTGCAAAAACAAAGTTAAAAAATTTCTATGTCCCGAGTGAGTCAATGGCCCAATATTTGGATTGGACCACGATGGTAAGTTTTAATTAATCTAAGTTGATTTTAAACAAATTAAAGCTAAAGTAAAAAAATTAGAAAAGCTAAAAAAGTAAAAACTACCACAAAGGGCACCGACACCAATCCCCCCTGGCGGGGATGAGAAGCAAGCTTTATGAGCTTACTTCCAAAAGTGATTTTATTATGAGATTACAATGCCAACTAAAGTAAAAAAGAACTCCTCTCTCTCCTTATAACTTTTGGAGAAAAGAGGTTACAACGCTTGTAGAAGAAGCTTGGGAGGAAAGAGATGGTTCAAGAGGGTCTTTGGCTTGTTTGATCTTGTCAAAATAAGTCCTCCAAAGTCTCTTTTTCTGCTGTCATAAAACAAAAACCAGCAAACAAAATTAGTAGCAAAGTGCTCAAAATCACTTTAAAAGTGACTTGGGCGAGTTAGAAAAAAGGCCTAAAAATTCCAAGGTAAAAAGCTAAGTCACCTGACACGGGGACACAGGACACGAAGGATACGAAAATACGAGAGTCCGACACGGACACGGTGACCCCCGGAATCTGGACACGTTTTATATACATACATACATATATATTTTTTAAAATATATTAAAATTTAAAAATATAGACATATAGATCCAAAAATATTTAGAAACTAGAACATTTGCAAATATTCAATAGAAATTAGAATCAAAACACATTAATGATTACACATTTGTCATTCACAAATCATGATTCACAACACATTTGTCATTCACAAATCACAAAAAGACAAAAAGAAACCCAAATTTTTGTTTTAAAGCCAACCTAGCGGCACTTTTCCACCATTTGCGTGTCCTGTTTTCGGGACTCGTGTCCGACAGTCGGGGACACGATGTCAAATCGTGTCCGATTCGATCCCCACGGGACATGCAGAGGGGTTTTGACGAATCCGGTTTCTTAGGTAAAAAGTTAAAAACTAGTTTAAGAAAGCAAATCACTAAGATGGATTGGCTAGAAAGCCAACCCTCTTAAGGTCTTGGACAACCTTGAAAAGGCAACCAATAAGGCACTTGAATGCTAGATTTTAACTTTTGAAACTTGAAAGAAAACTAGTTGATTAAAAAGTTAAAAAATTGCTTTGAAAGACTTGCAAAAAATCAACTATTTTCTAAGCTAGATCTATCTTTGAATGATAAACTTTATGAAAACTTAGATCTATGCAATCTACTCTTATAACTTAGATCTAAAAAAGATATCAACTTTTAAATAATGTAGATCTAAAGAACAAGAGGAGGTAACCGGAAAGTGTTTGAGAAATTTAGAGAAGAAGGTGGAGAAAAGCCCCCTTTGGGAAATGGGCAATGGAGTCCCTTTGTAGCTCCAAGAAAGACTATGCTTCTCAAAAAAGAAGTTGGAGAGCAAAGGAAACAAACAAGATCCTTTGAAAAGTCCAACGAGGTATCTACTGATCCCTTCACATTTGCACAACACTTGTTAAATCATTAGTAAAATCCTAGATTTAAAAATAAGGAGAGCATACCTGTAAACAAATCAATATGCAAAATCCTAGATCTTTAAACTAACAATTTTAATTGAGAAATGAAACTACATTACTCAAACCTATTGATCATACTAATCATATAAGGCTAAAGACTTACAAAGCAAGAGCAAATGAACAATGAAACCACAAGATTACCTCACTTAGCACATGGAGCAATGATCATCCAACATGAGAGAAGATACAGTGAGACCTCCAAAGCCTTATTCCATTAACAAAATATTCAAAACTAGCTTACAATAGGAGCAAAGGCTCCACACTTCATCAGAATAGTGATGGAGAGTCTTGCTTATATAGCAAAACCAAGAGAGATCCTCTTTGACACTTGGAGAAATGAGTTGATACACTTGGAAAAGGCTTGTTGACACATGTGAGAGGTTTGGGGAGGTTAATGACACCTTTCTCCAACCATTTGACACTTTCAACCTCCACTTGACACCTCTCCAACCACAAATTCGCCCCCCCCTTTGGTGGATCTCCAATCTTCAATCAAATCATCATTTATTTGCTCAATATTCTCCTCTAATTTGATTGCCAATCAAAGGAGATTTGATTCCAACACATTTCCTTGATTCGTGGGATTGAGATTTTGCCTTTATTATGTCCTTTTTACCAATTAAATTGGTCTTTCTGGCTTTTTTGAGTAAATATTATTTTATGAGATAAATACTTACTCAAAACTTAGGATAAGTGGGTTTATGGGTTTAGTGGATGCTCTGGCTTAGAAAACGAGCATCCACTTGACAAATTATGCCCAGAAACCATACTTTTATTACAATTTTAATTTTTCCAATTAAACTATTAAAAAATAGTCTAATTTTATGGGAAAAATTATTTTTCTCAGAAATTAAAAAAAACTTAGGGGGACCTAACACAGGTCCATATGACTCAATTTTAATGCCTAGTGTTACGATGGTACTAGCACCAGTGCACTTGCAGAGGTGTCCCAGGGAGAGGGTGTCTTTTTTTTTGACCAGGAGGGGTGTTTAGCTAGCTTATTTTGAGGTAGGGGTTATGGCCAGACCCTCTGATTTCTCCTTTGGACGTACTATGGCTTAGTTGCATCGATGACTGCCTCATGAAAGGGTTTGAAACCTTGAGGTTGGTGTCCGGGGCTTCCAGGGGTGGATCATTGGGTCACATGACCCCGACCTTGTTTTATCACTCCAATGGCAAATTTATCAGCATTGAGGTACACACTTATTCTTTAGAGCACCTTCAACACCCTCCTGGCCCTCCAGCTCACTAGCGCCCTCTCTCTGGACCCCTCAGTAGAGGACGATGTCATCCTTTGAGAGCAGACTGTATGCTTGATAAAGGGGGGGCGTTGAGGGTTTTCCTCATTGTTGGGTTTAGTTAGGGCATGACGACCCCCCCTACGCAGTCTGGCATTCAGTCCAGTCCGATTTGCTCATTTTTAGCCATTTTGCTCATGTATGGGTCAAATCTGGGGAAAACACTCCAATTTACCCACTACTTTGATTAATTTATATTATTTTTGTTTTAATTTTAAGTTGACATTTATAATTTCAAATTGACATTTATAATTTCAAATTGACATTTTAGAAGGGCATGTCGGCTTGGATTTTAATTATTTTTGTAAAAGTGAGTGTTGAAAGTATAAATAACTTTTCCTCACTTCATTTTTACACATCAACTTTATGGGATTATACTTTTATTTCTGATTTTTGCCCTCTCTAGGGCTCTTTGAGTGATGCGCACCTCTTGAGGATGATCATGCTTGCTAGTTTGGGGACAAATCTTTTGGAAGCTTTCCTCTTGTTTCATTGCTAAGGTAATTGCTAAGAGTTGTTTTCTTGACACATGCACAGGAAGGTATCTAAGTCTTTCTCTTGATGTCTTTTGTTAAATGTTGAATGCATGCTTGTTGAAGGTTGAATGGTAGCCATTGGAGTTGCATTTTTCCTTAGAATAAGTCGTTGTCTAACCTTTAGTTACCCTAGCATTGTAAACTTGAGTTTTAGGTTTCCAAAGTTTGTCTTGGCTAGGGCATCATCAACCAACTCTTGTAGTTGTTGAAGAAGCCCTAGTTGTCCAAACTTGGCAAGCACCATCTCAAGAGGAGGGCCATCCTCTTTGATGCCATAGGGTTAGGTGATTATCATTAATGAAACCCTAAGTTTGTTCATCTCTTCACCTAACCTAAATTTCTGAGTTTTATGTTTGTATATATTATGTTAGATTAGCTTCATTATTTTATTTGCTGAGTTAGTGGTTATTTTTAATATTTAAAAAACCTAAATTTAGTGGTAAAAACCTAATTTTAAAACCTAGATTTCAATGTTAAAACGTAAAACTTAAATATGATTTTCTGAGTATTTTCTGTGTTTTACCCTAACTGCAGACCCTAAAGATCTCTGTGACCTCTTTCTCCTGCATCTCCTTCCTTTGCCCTTCATCCCAAGCATCTCGCCTCCCTCTCTTCTTTCTCCTTGTACCTTCAGCCTCCTCCTTCCCCCACTCGCTGGCCACCTGCTGCGACCTGCTCCTCTGCTGCCCTAGCCACAGTCATCTTCCTGATTTCGGACCTGCTGCTCCTTACCTGCGGCCTTCTCTTCTGCTGCTCCCTTCCATCCGCCCTTCTTTTCTCCTACCCTATCCTCCCTTTCATTTCCCTTTCCATCCATTATTCCTTCTCAATCCTATTCCATCTCCCTCCATTCATATTCACTGCCCTTCTTCCCTTCCTTTCCCCATTTCACTTCCTTTCTCCACTTCTCCCTTCTTCCCTCCATTCCTTCTTCCTTTTCCTTTGCTGCTGCCTTTTCCCTTGGCCTCCATCCTATCCCCTTTCTCCTATCCAAGCCCTTTCCATAACCTAACACAGGTCTGCAAATAGATTTGCAGACCCTGTGTCTCCCCCCTTTATCTCCCTATCTGCACAAAACACAAACAGAAAAGTCAGTAATTAGTATTTTCAAGCTAGCTCAGAATTTGGTCACTTTTAGTTAGCCTTTTTCTTGTCTTAGTTTTGTCAATTTCATACACCATAAAAGATACATCTCTGCTGGATCTCCTAATTGTACAGATCTGAGTTTTATTTTTGGTTCGAATTATAATTGACTTCTAAATTCTAATGGTTAAAAGATGGTTACTGGGTGAATTAAATTAAATGTCATCTGATCTTTGCATAATTGATACTAAGTTGTTGGTTGAATGATATTAAAATCTCTGAAATGGTAATGTAATAAAGATTGTTATTAGTTGGTAGCTATTTCAATCCTTTGCTGCACACACATTGACGAGGGTTAACACATGTGCACTGAAAGCAACATACAGATCTGGAAATTACACTAGGTTGCATAGTATCTTTTGAATGCTGAAGTGAATGACATAAGTCTTACGGAAATGCTTTGATCTTATCCAGTGACAATTTAGTAAATGGTTGTCTACAATACAGTCTATTGATCCAGTATTGATTGCACAGTAACTCTCTCATTTGCTCTAATGATAAACGCATGCACATAAAGATCTGCGAATTACCTTAGTTTTAAATCATATGATCTTTTACTTGTTAATATTCATTGTTGATGAGTTGTGTCTCTTGGATACTTTGCAATAGCATCTTAAATTCTCTTAAAAAATCTCTCTGATATGTGTTGATCTTGGATTGGTTTATGCTTGTAACGTACCCTCGTTACACATACACACAATTTACAAACTGTAAAACAATAAAATAAAATTTTCTTTTGAGCAGTTAATTAACAGCTTCATAATTCTCATTATTAAGCCCATAACATAATTCAAACACAGACAGTTAGAAGCATGCCATCCGCACCCAGAAACATATCAGGGTTTAATTCTATCTTTTCTTAATTCTCGGTGAAAACTAACAATCCCATAGCAGGGTAAGGATAATTTATAAACAAACATTTGAAAGACACAGAGCTAAATAGACAATTATTTCAACACAGAAATACCATGAATTATTTCAACAGAGAAATACCATTCCAGGCATTCAACATAAAATACAACTCTAATGCAAATAATATATATCAAATTGAATTTCTTCAGGAATACAAATCCAGGCATTCCACAGGAAATTACGAATTCAGTCATCCTACAGGAAACATGGTTCCATTGCAAATTACATAACCAACAGCAACCTCTCCAGGGCAACAACGTAAAACAACCTTCTAACAGGTTTAACATAGCAATTCATGGCTTACATTTAATTATACATTCATTCCACAAATTGAACATATGAAGCATAATTAAACACATGAATATTAGAATTCATACATAGATACTTATCTGAAATACACGTGAGTGTGGCGACTGGTTGCATGTGAGCCATGCTCCACCCAACCTTAGAACTTGTCCAGCTTGTACTATTTCAGCTCCCAAGTTCACCCCCGAGCCAAGATCCAGACATTAACCAGAGGTATCTCACCATTTTCTCCCCAACTTACTCTCAGAGTCTCAGGTGGAAATTACAAGGTAAAATATATATTTAGGGTTCAACAAACAACAATTGGGGAACCAATTCCTTGTCAATTCTACAATTGACCCACCTGAGTTCCTTCCCAAAACGCACAGCGATTCACTTCACTGCCAGCGTTGGGAATCCCTCCGCGGTCTCATGCTTCATTGCCAATTCACTGGTTAATTCGACCAAGGCATTCATAGTCAATTCGGGTTATCTCAGTATAACAATGTTCAGGTTCTCTCTCTGCATTTCGGTTTGGGTTCCTCATAGGAAATCTCTTTCTGGTTTTTCTTTACTCAGCAAACACTTCTCTTGCACTCAGTAGACACCTCCCTGTGCTCTGCATGCATTTTGCTTCTGTGTTCTGCGTGTATTCTCCAGCCTCACCACCCAAGCTCTCTCTCAGAACTCCACTCATAGTGATACACTTCACTTTCCCTCTCCATTCCCGTTCGGATTTTTCCCCACTTCTCTTGCACCCTTAGACACTTTCCCCCCGTGCTCCCTGCGTGCATTTTCCTCCGTGCTTTCTCTGGAATCCTCCGTGCTAGACTGGTGTCCCACCACCTAGGCCGTGTGTAGCATCAGCATGCCCCACGTTTGCCTGGATCACTGAGGCAACCTCGTGTCCCCTCTGGGTTCCCACGTGGATGTCCCAGAGGCACACGTTGCCTCCCCATCCTTAAGCACGATTAGTCATTAAATCATTAGATTAATTAATAATTAATAATAATTAATCCCCCCACTAAGGATAAGGCTTAGGGGTATGGGTTTTGGGTTTATCATAAGGTTTTAGAACAAAGGTTTAGGGAACAAGGTACCTAAGTCACCTTATCCCCTCACAACCCTTGGTTAATATCTGGATCCCCTCTTTTGCGTATCGCTCCTCATGCAGCCAACTGGTATTTTTATTAAAATATAATATTTCGCTATGTACATACTTCATAGCAAATTGTTCAAAATACAATATCAGCTCTAACCTGGGCCAGGGGGTGTTACAATTCCCCTCCCCTTAGAGTCTTCATCGTCCTCGATGATTAACATTGTATCAAAATATATACAAAGATTAACTGTAGTAATGTTTTAATATATACACATTTTCAAAACAAATGCGGATACTCTTCCCACATTTTATCTTCCAGTTCCCAAGTAGATTCCTCAGGATTGTAATGGGATGATTGGATGAATGCTTCTTCGTTGATCCGCTTTCTTTTCCACTGCTGATTGTTCCCATAATGCTTTTTACCTCTCTTTGTAGACAAATAGCGTCTTGCAAAGCCTTTTGGTTCATGTCATTTCTGTTGCCTCTGTAGCTTGAGCATCTCCCCAAGATTTTCTTGGGTCTTGGCAATTGTTTGCAGAAGGTTTTCAGCCAAATCCAACAGCCTTTGGTCTGCTGCCATTGTCACTGTGCACAGTTGGCTCTCACGCTGCTCACAAGTATTACTTTCTTTGTAACAACTGTAATAAATTAACTTCAATTCCTCACCTGTGAAATACATCATTGTAATTCTGCTAGGCCCAGCATAACATAACATTAAAATCAGTCAATTAATTTCCCAAGTGACAGGGAAAAGTCCACGCTATATCCATGAGACTTTCACACTTTACATGCTTGCCTAACATGCATATGAACTCATGCATGTTCATCCTTTCACAAGGAATTAACTAATTCAGCCTTCACAAGTATTTCAAGCAATCAACCACATTCATTTCTCAACCAAAACATGCATTCAATCAGTTTTCTATTTTTTGTAATGTATCAATTAAAAAGGAAAAAGGAGAGTAAGAGTTTCCCCCTCTTAGTCTTGTTCTAATCTGGAGTCACACCAACACTGTGGTTCCATGCTCCTTAGCGTCTTTCACTTCAATGTGAGTACTTGACTTGCGCTTTTTTGGCTATGACACTTAGTGTCTGATGTCTGTCCCAGGCCTCTCATCCAGGGAACCTTTTTAAGTAGAGTCACTCTAGTGCTATTCAAAGCTTATACATAATGAGTAGTCCATGTGTTCCAGAGCTTCTGCTCAACACATATACGTCATCTATGTGCTCCAGAGCTTATGCTTAACACATGATGAGTAGTCCATGTGCTCCAGAGCTTCTGCTCAACACATATATGTCATCCATGTGCTCCAGAGCTTATGCTCAACACATGATGAGTAGTCCATGTGCTCCAGAGCTTCTGCTCCACACATATATGTCATCCATGTGCTCCATGAGTGTGCCGCATCAAATTGTATCTGTTCAAGTTGACACACAAAATGAACAAGCTAGTTCATTAGTATTGTTGTTCTAAAGTGGCAAACATATTTCATAACATTCACTACCAAATATTGAAATACCAGGAATGCATCCATTCCCTTAGGTATAGTCAATATTGATAACCCTAACCTAACTCAACACCAGAAAGGTGTGCACCCCTCTCTAATGTGAACTATGCAGGTCCTACTCTTACTTCAAGCAGTCTGAAATAATGTAAATAAAAGAAAACATGCTCTGCATATTAACTCTAGTAACTAGACATGTCTATATCTCAGCTAGGGTTACAAAACACTTATCTCTTTTTGCAGATGTACTTTGTCTTCCTTTGCGAGGAGTGGGGCTCCCTTCTCTGAGTTGTCAGTCCCTCGGTTTGCCACCCCAATCTCTTTCACGTTACACATATGCCCTATTTGGCATAAATTTTACCATTTCACTTACATGGATTTCTACCATGTAGTGCAGATGAGGCATCCTCATACTGTTGGGCTTTTGCAAGTGGCACCACTATGCCCATTGGGTTTTATGCTTGTTTCCATAACATGGACACCCACTTACACATGTCCTCCTGACATAGTTCTATATAAGCCAACCGTGATTAGCAATCATCAGTAGTTTTCAAATCTGAAATTTACAAGTCTGAAATGGACAATTTGTTATGTGCATAATTAAGTTTACAACTATGAGATCATTTTCCTGAGGTTTGACTCTTGCACATGGTAGATTTTCAGCCTTCTTCATGGACTTACATACCTTGCCATGTTCAAAGCAATCTACCTGAAATCTGAACTCAAACCAGTCAAACACTTTGAGTCTTTCATGCACATAACATTTTTATTGCAATAGTCATTAAAGTGATTTTCAAAATTATAATCACCCACATTAAGTTATCATTTAACTAGCTTTCATGGCTTAAAAGAGTTATCAACTTTTTGAATTTAAGGTCTTATTACCTTTACCACCCCTTTCTTGGGTATCAACTGATCACATAATGCACTCAACACTTAAACATATCAATCGCATGATATCCAATATAACTGAAGGAATTCTCACCAGTTCCTTTCTCAGCTCATACAGACACAAGCATACCTGCATAACTTCCGCTGCTTACTCTGATTTTATCTGATCAGTAGGTAACTTGTGAAGCTAACATGATGCTACCACCGACCCTTGACATTTTTCTCCCAAGGATAGTCTATCCTCATCAGTAATATGATCAATATCTTCCATAACACACAATAGATTAACAACCGCATTATCCCTTGTCCATCTTTAATACAGGTGCAGTCATCAACACATGTTCAACAGATTGCAGTCATCAACACATGTTCAACATATCAGATATCAATATCATACACATGTTCAACATATGTCACACGCATGACTTCTACACATATCCATGCCTAAACACAACTCTTTAAGCTAATCCTTCAACCTCATCAGCTATATGCCTAAACATATTTATATGCATTCACACAATGCATCACAACATGTGCAACCACACACATGTATGCACATTCACAACTTTTACACAAACTTTTATATGCATTTACTCAATGCTTAATCACAAGATTTGCAAGATCTTTTTAATGTACATTTACTAAATGCACTCAACGCACTACCACATTGATCAAGAACATCCATGTACCTACACAGGTTTCCTACAATGGTAAGTTGGACATTCTGACCAATGCTCCAACACCATGCCCAATCATCTTCCCCAATTATTTGGTTGTCTATTTGATGCCCTCTTTCCCCATTCAACAACACATCCTGAGTTTGCTCACTCCATGGTCGTTGGCAAGAGGTTTTATCCTAATTTAACACCAATAGGGAATTAATGGGTGGTTTGTGTAGCACTTAAGCATTACCACAGTAGGACCATAAGTCCTTACTTGCTTGGTTATCAACCCATAACGATTATACACATTGCATAATCTACTTTCATATGAATGCATTCAAAATTCTTAAACAGTCACATGATAACATGCCTTGTGGAATGTCATTCACACAAATGCATTCACTATTATATGTGTACCATTTTATGATGACTAAAACAAGAATAAAGGATTCTTACCCATCCTTTCTCCACACTTAATAATATTAACATAATGAACCTTACTTGCAAGGCTTCTATCAACCCACTGCTGTTACCTGATCAGTTGGTTTCTTACTAAGGACTACACAGTCCTTCCACTGACCTCTTGATCATAGATTTCTTGATCCGACATTTCTTCGTAAGATTGTTTTTTTCATGGGCAACATCAGCAGCAGCATCTTTAGCCACGCTTCAATTGTCTTTGGTCCTATATCCAATACCAACAGCAATGGTGATTATCAATCACAACAATTATCATTAGTGGCTTATTGCATATGTAGAACTCACTATTTTACGAACATGCAATCTCACACACATGCACTACACATTCTCATGCACTATGTAGTGTCTATTAATGTGCCCTTTAGTGCATATTCATTTCATTTACATGATCTCTTGCACTTTTAACATTCCTAGGCCCTAATTTCTGCACATAGAATCAGAAAATGTAAATACAAGGCAAGATAGGGTTTAAGGAATTTTCCCTCTTCCCACATTGGAAGTCACTTGATGTATCTGATTTGGTAGCTGAACCAAATTCTGCATTAATTTTGATTAATTTGGTTCTGTTGTTTCAAGCTTTGCAAAACTCTTTGGTTTCCAGCCTGCAATTCCTTTAGGATTTGCACAATATCCACAGTCCATGTCCCAAATAAGTGACCAATGGATGCATTTCCATGTACTTCACCGCCGATTTCTTCAACAAAATTAGAGAATTTAGGATTCTCTGCCATTTCTTTAATTCTGATTGCACATACACACAATTTACAAACTGTAAAACAGTAAAATAAAATTTCCTTTTGAGTAACTAATTAACAACTTCATAATTCTCATTATTAGGCCCATAACATAATTCAAACACAGACAGTCAGAAGCATGCCATCCGCACCCAGAAACATATCAGAGTTTAATTCTATCTTTTCCTAATTTTCGGTGAAAACTAACAATCCCATAGCAGGGTAAGGATAATTTATAAGCAAACATTTGAAAGACACGGAGCTAGATAGACAATTATTTCAACACAGAAATACCATGAATTATTTCAACAGAGAAATACCATTCCAGGCATTCAACATGAAATACAACTCTAATGCAAATAATATATATCAAATTGAATTTCTTCAAGAATATGAATCCAGGCATTCCACAAGAAATTACGAATTCAGTCATCCTACAGGAAACATGGTTCCATTGCAAATTACATTACCAACAACAACCTCTCTAGGGAAACAACGTAAAACAACCTTCTAACAAGTTTAACATAGCAATTCATGGCTTACATTTAATTATACATTCATTCCACAAATTGAACATATTAAGCATAATTAAACAGATGAATATTAGAATTCATACACAGATACTTATTTGAAATACACGTGAGTGTGGCGACTGGCTCCTTGTGAGCCACGCTCCACCCAACCTTAGAACTTGTCCAACCTGTACTATTTCAGCTCCCAAGTTTACCCTGAGCCGAGATCCAAACATTAACCAGAAGTATCTCACCAATTTCTCCCCAACTCACTCTCAGAGTCTCAGGTGGAAATTACAGAGGTAAAATATATATTCAGGGTTCAGCAAATAGCAACTGGGGAACCAATTCCTTGTCAATTCTGCAATTGACCCACCTGAGTTCCTTCCCAAAACGCACACGTGAGTGTGGCGACTGGCTCCTTGTGAGCCATGCTCCACCCAACCTTAGAACTTGTCCAACCTGTACTATTTCAGCTCCCAAGTTTACCCTGAGTCGAGATCCAAACATTAACTAGAGGTATCTCACCAATTTCTCTCCAACTCACTCTCAGAGTCTCAGGTGGAAATTACAGAGGTAAAATATATATTCAGGGTTCAGCAAACAGCAACTGGGGAACCAATTCCTTGTCAATTCTGCAATTGACCCACCTGAGTTCCTTCCCAAAACGCACAGCGATTCACTTCACTGCTAGCGTTGAGAATCCCTTTGCAGTCTCATGCTTCATTGCCAATTCACTGGTTAATTTGACCAAGGCATTCCTAGTCAATTCGGGTTATCTCAGTATAACAATGTTCAGGTTCTCTCTCTGCATTTCGGTTCGGGTTCCTCACAAGAAATCTCTTTCTGTTTTTCTTTACTCAATAGACACTTCTTTTTCACTCAGAAGACACCTCCCCGTGCTCTGTGTGCATTCTGCTTCTGTGTTCTGCGTGTATTCTCTAGCCTCACCACCCGGGCTCTCTCTCAAAACTCCACTCACAGTGATACACTTAACTGTCCCTCTCCATTCCCATTCGGATTTTTCCCCACTTCTCTTGCACCCGCAGACACTTTCCCCTTGTGCTCCCTGCGTGCATTTTCTTCCGTGCCTTCTCCGTACTCCTCTGTGGTAGACTGGCGTCCCACCACCCAAGGCGTGGGTAGCATCAACATGCCCCACGTTCGCCTGGATCACCAAGGCAACCTCGTGTCCCCTCTGGGTTCCCACGTGGCTGTCCCAGAGGCACACGTTGCCTCCCCATCCTTAAGCATGATTAGTCATTAAATCATTAGATTAATTAATAATTAATAATAATTAACCCCCCCACTAAGGATAAGGCTTAGGGGTATGGGTTTTGGGTTTATCATAAGGTTTTAGAACAAATGTTTAGGGAACAAGGTACCTAAGTCACCTTACCCCCTCACAACCCTTGGTTAATATCTGGATCCCCTCTTCAGCGTATCGCTCCTCATGCAGTCAGCTGGTATTTTTATTAAAATATAATATCTCGCTATGTACATACTTCATAGCAAATTGTTCAAAATACAATATCAACTCTAACCTAGGCCAGGGGGTGTTACAATGCTTACATTGAATAATCTTTGGTGAATGCTAGCACAACTTGGTAATTCTATTGATCATATTATTTTGCCTGATTTACATTCACTAGCGACGGTTGATTATTTTAACATATTGACTCCTTTTAGGCACTGGTCTAACTATAAATTGCATAGAGAATATAGTCTTTGGTTGTATCAGTGATCTACAGGGTTCCATAAGGATACTTCTCCTTGGAGGTTATTGGCTTCTGAAGAAGTTAGAATTGTGACCGAGGTGACATTGGGCCACTGTTCTTATTTTTGTTTACTGGGAGTTAGCCCTGCTAATTTGCCCAGTAACACCTAGCATGGTCTAATACATTGACACTTAGGCTCTAATAACCTCCTAAGGCTGAGACACCAAGCCGACCACCACAACTTTGGAGGTATGAGTGAAAAACTCGAAAATTATTTGTCGTTTGTTCAACAACAAATAATTAACAAGGGAAAAAACACTCTGGGTTAATAGGATTAATGTTTAAGTCCTAGGCAATGTAGCAGAAATAGTGTTCTATATCGCGATTTTCTGATTTAAATCGGAATTGCAGGCTAAACGAGCCGATTCAAACCTGGGCGAGTTTTAATCGCTTTGACCGATTTTGATCCGGTCAACATGGCTTTCAATTGTGATTTAGCTCAACGATGAGTTGCAGTCGCGATTTTAATTTTTGCACACCCAAAATCTGCCCAGATTTCGATAAAAAACAGAGGCTGCGATTTTTCGTGTGCGACCAAAAATTTGACAAAACCCAGATTCCTTCGTTTTTCCCAGTCATTCACGTAGCTGGTGTTTTCCTCTGTGTCCAATGTTACTGTTTTCCTATGCGTCTATGTGTTTTCCTCTCCGTCGAGCACTAAATCACTCTGCGTTTGCGTGTTTCCTTTGTGTCGAGCACTGAACCGCTTTGCATCCGCGTGTTTTCCTCTAGGTCGAGCATTGAATTGCGGGTTTTTCTTCTGCGTCGTGTAGTGAGAGGGGTTCGCGTCGTGCTCGAAGACAGTGACCCCGAGGTTGAAGGAAATGACGTGAAATATAATTTATTTCACTTGACATCTCGTCTACATTCTGAACTCATCTTATGGATTAGAATTGATATATTTTGGACATATTGGACAACTATTGATAACTTGCAATATATGGACATGGCTCTTCTAATATCTATAAAAATGTTTTTTTTTTTAATTCAAAATATGTGTATATATTTAATTTTTTGTATTTGCCGATTTTTTGCCGATTTTTTCTCGATCCGATTCAAACTCTTCGCTCTTTTGCCTCGCCGATTTATTGCTGATTCCTATTCTGGCAACTATGGTCCTAGGAAGCCGAGTCTTTTACATACATCTACCATGCTAGCACATTTTACAATTCCTCCAAGGTGGTATGAACATGTGGTATACAAAATAAAAAGGCCTAGGAGGCCTGATGGACTTCTAAACTCTGATATGAACAGTACACTTGATCATTCTTTTCCGGCTCACTTGAAATCCAACTAAGTATGACTTAGTAGGCAACACTAACTCTTCATATCACCATGTGCCCTCATTGCCATAGCCTAGCAATCCTAACCCTAGGGAAGCCCCCTTGAGTTGGAGAAGAGCCAACTGGAGGTGCAGAGAGGTGGTTATCTAGGTGACAGTGGGTAACATCTCTAGGTTATAGTTGGGCTAGCCTTGTTCTTTGGAGCTTTAGTCACACATGCTAGTTCAAGCTATAACAGGTTCCATAGGCTATTCATGGTCCAAGAGTCATTGAAGGCCATTTTTGTATATTCATCAAGCCTACATATATTATATGATTAGTAGTAGGATTAGAAATAGCTTTGGGACAAGCTCTATTAAAGGGGAGGGCGTGTTGTCTACTTGAACACAACTTATTTTGTACATGAGCTATTAGCCTATTTGTTTATAAGCTCATCATTCTATGTTTGAGTCATTAATGACTTATGTGCAATCACTAAGTTTCTTGAGAGTTGTTAGTGACCCATATTAGCGACTGATGATTAAGTTAGTTAAGAGTTGTTAGCTACACAATGACACATGTTAATGACTCATCTCTAAATTGAGAGCTGTATTAAAGGGGGTCTCCCACTTCACGTGTAATTGATCAATCTATTATCATTTAATGAACATTATTACTCATCTCAATTTCCTCCATATCCTCCATGTTTTAGGATTTGCAGGTGCAATCAATCCCTGGGTGTGCAGGTGCCCCCAACCTTTGTTCTTCTTGTTGTTTTCTTCTTTTTATACTTTTTATAACTTCAATAGCTGTGGTAGTTGTTCACTTTTGGGTACTGGAGTCTAGAATGTTGCAGTTCAGTAGCCTCATGGTTTCTTTCGATAGAAAAACACCAAGCATTAATGAATGATTAAACAACCTTGTAAAAACTCAGAATTACCACTGTATCAATCTAGCTTCAACCCAACACCTTTGTCCTGCAATTTGGTTGCAGAAATGTTTTTACCTTCTTTGCCTCACATGTAATCGATCTATCTATTATCATTTAATAAAATGTTATTAGTCATTCAATATTATTTTCATGGAGATATCTTCCACCATATTTTAGGATTTGCAGGTGCTGTCAATCCCTGGGTGTGCAGGTGCCGCCAACCTTTGTTCTCATTGTTGTTTTCTTCTCTGTATACTTTTTATTACTTCAATAGTTGTGGTAGTTGTTCCCTTTTGGGTACTGGAGTCTGGAATGCTGCAGTTCAGAAGCCTTGTGGTTTCTTTCGATAGCAAAACACCAAGCACTAATGAAAGGATCAATCAACCTTAAAAAAACTCAAGATTACCACTGTATCAGCCTAGCTTCAAAACAACACCTTCTCTGTCCTGCATTTAGGTTGCAGAAATGTTTCTGCCCTCTTTGCCTTCCAAACACAAATCGAACACCAAAAATTCTGTGCAAAATTTTGAAAATTTAACTGCTGTAAATATTCAAAATTTTCAATGCAGTCTTGGGATCCATTCCTTCCTACATGTCAGAGTGTCATTTTGAATTTTGTGCATTGTTTTGTTCAATTCTTTGCACTGCCTCTTCGAATTCTGTGCAATGTATCTTTGAATTCTGTGCACTCTTCAAATTTTGTGCATTGTCCTTAAATTCTGTGCAGTGTGTTCGAATTCAGTGCACTCCATCTCAAAATCTGTGTTGGTTGTCAAGTTCTATATTGCTATTTCCTTATATTCTGTGCTAACACCTCAAAATTCTCTCCATAGAAATTCTGCTTTAACGTGTGCCACCATCTTGCCCTTGTTCTGTGTAATGCGACCTCACGATGCTTTAACTTCTTCACTATTTCTCCCAGATGCATCCTCTTGACTCCATGGATTTATTGCATATCCAGTAGTAGAAAATTCAGGCCAACAATTAAGAGAGAACCATCCAAAATCATTGTATTCCAAAAGATATGAGAGTCACTTACATAGCCTCAATGAGAGTGAATGTTACTTTCATATTCCCCAACATCTAACTAGGAGAGATGACTTGAGTAATATTGAGTCACGACATCTTAATTTTATAGTTGACTTTATTATAAAATAAATTTCTTAACTTAAACTCTAAGTTACGAAGTGTGACTATTATTAAATTTCTATTCACATATATCTTGCTGACTAAATTCACACCTAAAAGGTTCAACTTTCCTTGGCTTCAAATAAATGCTGCTATAATGCTTGCAAAAATAAACAATTTTTGATGGGCTTAATTTCATGGCATATTTTGCATCCAAGAGGACCGCAACTTGAGAAAAATTCCAAATAGGCAGGCTTGCACAAGAAGTCACTGTTGAGATACATGTGTTAGTGCACTGTGCATCCAGGCTTACAATTTCTGGTTGGCTGCTTTGTGCCATGGTCCATTATGGCTCTGACTTTTTTTCATCTTTCTTTCCTTCAAGAAATGTGTCATTTATTTATTTCTGATTTAATTTTGTTTAGCGAGGGTTTTATTGAGATATAGAACTGAAGGTTATACATGTCGTAGACATAGTTTTGGACTTTGTTTTTTATTTTATTCAGCACTCTGCACTTTTTTACTTTCCTTTTGCGAAGGCATGTTGAATGCTTTCCTAGGCCATCTCATGTCGTTGGAAACTTTGGATATTGTTACTGTTATGTGCATTCAAAGCAGTCTACCCTACAGAACTATTGGTAGTTTATTGAATCTTGCATTTCTCTGCTTCTATCTATTTTTTCTGACATTTATTATGGGTGTCTATTGTTAATCATCAGAAAAGGTTAACATTCTATGTTCTTATTCTGAGTGATTGGTTTTCTTGAAGACAGCCAGCAGTGATGGCAGAGGAGTTTGCAAGGATAAATAAAGAACTTAGTAAGTTGGAGGATTACATGCCTTCTATCAGAGACTTGAGAGCCAAACAGAAGGTATTTGATTCAACTAGTATAATCATGATTTCCTGCATTTGGAATTAGACTCAAATGATATCCTTGCACTACTAACAAACATGTGCCACTATCTTATAGTTTCTAGGACATTGATGTAGAATTGTGGCCTTTATTTTCAGTGAACTCTAATTGAGCAGATTTTATGTGGTTGGAATTTTTTCAAGAGACTGTTACAATTTGCTCTTATTCTTTAGCCTTAAGACATACACTATAGAATAACAATTCAAGAATAAATCAGAGAACTGCTTGCTTATTCACATTCATTTCAGAGAAATCAAGCATGGAGCCACATACGTGAGAGGATCTTTATTAACTTCATCATGGTTATTCATATGGTAGAGTATAAAGAACCTCTCACATATCCTAATCGGTAGACTTGTCTTTTGCACCGTTATTATGGTTACGCAGTCTAGTTTATTATTAACTGTTAATGGCCAACTTCTGTCAACCAGCTAAAATGAACTGTCAACTGACTGCAATACTAACTGATCATAATTGTCAACTAACTAACGATAATTTAACTGAGCATAATTATATGATAAAAAGTATTATAACCATGTAACTTAAAAATAAATTCTTAAATATGATGACTACTAGTTGAGATAGTTGCAGCATTTGTTTTGGAAAAAAAGATTCTCTCTGTTCCATGATGTACTTATTTGTTCTCTGTACTAATATAAGTGGCATCTATCAAAAAAGAAGATGATTTTATTGTAATGACAAGAAATATGTCTAAACATTGTTTGACTTTTAAACGTCAGCCAGAATTGACTCAGTCAACCATATTCAATTGTACTTCTAATTTCTTCTTTTATTGTGACATATCCCCTTGTCCTTTTTCCCTAAGCCATTCATTGCCCACTCCATTGTTTTGTCCCATTTCAGTCGGGAGATTTCTTACTACCTGCAGCCTTAGAATTTAGATTTTCATTCTTTATGTGAACACTGTTCTTCAGTCGAGTCCCAGCTTCTGTTGCTAATTATATTCTTTTTCATTGTATTACCTGCCTTCTTGGCTTGTCTTGGAATACTTCTGAATCAGCCTCTTCCTTTCTGAACCTTAAAACCTGTGTTACTGGATCTGGATCGGTCATGGAGGTGGATCCCTTGGAGAAGGAAACAGATCGCGACTGCATGAAATGGATTCTGATTTTTCTGGGGCTGTTTTGATAATGGATCCCTAGTTAAAGCTATTTTCAATGCAAAAAAGATCCCAAAAGCCAAACCCTAACTACCTAAAACCCTAACTTCCCTCATACTCTATAGGAAGACTGATTCACTCATTAAAGAATGCAAAAGAATGGGACTGTAGACAGATTCATCCGTCATATACAGACTGTGCAAGTTTGGAAGGCTGAAGTTCTTGGATTAAGATCTGTCGTCTACAGACTGAAATGCTTCAGACTTCAAAGTTCAACATTGTGAAAGGTTGAACACGACAGGTAGTATCCCATTTCCTGTGTTCCTGTTCATTATTCCTTTCCTGTCCTGAGTTCATTATTTGTTTCCCGCTATCCTGTTCCGACTTCTGAAGGTTTTTGATAAAAAATCGCAAAACTTTCTTATTGGACTTTTATCAAACACTTTGACTGTAGCTCTGATTTATAACTTTTCTGAACTATGTGTTATCACCTATTTTGTACAAATAGATGAAACTCCATTGAGCTGCCAGTGTTGGAACACATCAGTGTTCACTTCCAGAGTATTAGGGTTTCAAATGACAATAATTAGCCAATTTTGGCTAGCCAGTTTTTATTTTCAGTCAAAATGACCATGGCCCCACGGGGTTTGTAATAAAGTGTGCCAGTAGGATTTTTTGAGTGGCTCGGTCGCCCATGACTTGGTTAAGCAACTAAGGTATTCCAAGGAGTCTTTTTGCTTTGTCAATTATACTTTGCCTATAGCCGAGCTATAATCGATGAGGTTTTCTCCCGCTTCCTTCAAAGTTGGAATGCCCGATTTTGAAAATTGAGCCTTGGGGGGTTATTAGAGCCCAACTGATGTATATAAGCCTACTAGACACTGTTAGAATAGATTATGGTCATGTCCTAGGTCACTAGGACCCTCAGAAAAAAAATTTCGAATTTTTTTTACCGGGTCCTCCGATTTTGTGTTTTTAATTATTTTTAATTGTTAATAAATTTTTCCATAGTTTAAATGGAAAAATTTCAATTTGTAATATGTCAGTCATCCGGGATCCGAATTCAGTGATTGAAAGCTTGAACCTTAAGCCAAAAATCATACATGACCCCCGTACCAGCTTAGCCTAAGTTTCAGACAATTATTTGGCCTCATAATTAATATTTTCTCAAAAAATAAAAAAATGAGAAATATTAATTAAAATATTAAGAAAATAATAAATTGGAGATAATTCAAATCTCTCCAGAAAAGACCAAATTGAATAAAGTAAAAGTCAAAATGACATGGCAGAAAGCATTTAAGATGATTGCAATCAACTCCAGGTCAGTTCAGTTGGTAATCAGAGCACTGGGAGTGATCTTAAGTCAAGATTTTCGCCCTCCTCAAGCATGCTTACGTTTTTGTGATTTGGCAATTGTTTATTGGTTGGGTGGAGTTGACAAGGCTTGGGGGTGGGCGCTGTTATCACCTGTTTTGTACAAATAGATGAATTTCTCATGAGCCGCCAGTTTATTTGAACATGATTCATGTTCATCATCAGCATCCAGAAGTTCAAAGGTCATTTTCTTGGCAACTGGGCCCCATTTGTAATAACTGCATGTTCATAACCCCATAGGGAAAATGTGAAAAGTTGGTCTAAACGGGATCCTTTTATAAAAGACTCGGCTATCCGTAGGTTTAGCCATTTGGGGGATACTCTAGAGTGTTTTTTCCTTAGGAATTATGCGCTACTTATCAGTGGCGTATAATCCCTGAGTTTTTCACTCAAACCTCCAAAGCTGGAGTATTCTCCATGATGGTCAAAACCTAAGGTGGTTATTAGAGTCTTGTGTCTAGGATTTTTTACGTGTTAGCCATCTCGATTGAGTCGTATGAACATGCACTAGGTCCCCTAGGAGTTTCGTTGGATTCTAACAAAAATATTTTTTTTCTTCCATAAATTAGACCATTTTTTAATGGTTTAATTAATTTTTTTCAAAAAGTGATAAAAACCTCATCCGGAGGCAGAATTGGGTGTGGGGAGGCTCGTTTTGACGCTCAGAGCATCCTTTTTACCTTAGCGCCATCTTTTCTAAGGTTTCGGGCGGCTACATCGCCTCTGGGAGCAATTTTTCATTATTTTGGCATTTAGTGACCAAAAAATGACAAAAGCACATAAATCCAAAAATCAAATAAGTCAAAATAACATTAAAAAATTGTTTTTTTAAAGGTTAAAGGTGGATGGCATAAGGTGTACGACTACATCAAAGGTATAAGGCACATGTTTTATTTAACATTGATTTACCAATTGATTTGGAAGGTATGACGTGAGCACCCCTCACGTGGCCTCTCTCCACGTCAAAGCTCACGGGTCGAGTAGGTGGTGGCATATGGTTTCATGTAATTTTTGACCCACTTTAAAGTTTAATACACATGCCATGTTGATCCATTGGATTACGATTTGTATTAAAGAGATGACGTGAGGTTATGTGAGTGTGGGCACCCATGCGCATGAGGCTCACGATTTGGTGAGATGGCAGGGTTTTAATGGATGGTTGAGATGGCAATTAATGCCAGGGTGGGCTCATTACTTTGATTGAGGCCACATCACAACCCTCACTCCAAGCAATGTCGAGTTAGCATGCATCACGCTCCAAGCTTCGCCATCATGAGATTCATGCCCTCCCTAATTGCTCACGTCAAAGTTATGTGGAGACTCACAAGTGGTTAATTGTTAATTCCAAGGGAGGAATGGGGGGCACCTTGCCAAGGTGGAGGCCACCTCCCCATTCACCCACCAAAAACTCGACTTCATCATGGAATCTCAACTCCAAGCTTTGTAATTGATTGGGATTCGGTTGTATGTCTTTTTTGCCTTTGGCTGTCCATTGATGCCATTCGAATTAGCTCTCTTAGCTTCTTGTTTTGTTATATAAGAGAGGTATTCCTCCTCTCTTCACATGGATATTTTGGAGCATAGAAACTTTGCACAATTTGTAATTGTTTTTCTCAAGTGAATAAAGCATTTCGACTTTGGAGGTCTATTGGACTTGTCTTTTCAATGGTGGATACTTGTGTATGAGGTGATATCTGCTTCTTGTTATTTAAATTTTGTTTCTTATGTGTGGATCAAACTACTAGCTTTAGAGGTTTATTTTTAAAACGTAAGATCGTCCATTTGTTTATCAAGTTGGATTTTTATGTGAAGTTTGTTATGAATCTGAATGAATACAAGTATTCGGTTATATGAAGTATTGATTTTGATCTTAACTTTCGTAGCATACTAGTGTTTGTTTGATCTCACTTGGTTGCAAAGTTTATTGTCATTTTAGTAGGTCTTGCCATTTGGAGAAGGGTGAGAGTTCGGTTGCATCGATCTCATTTTCATCACTACAACAAGTTTTTCTAACATTTATCTTCATTTCAGGATCTACAAGTCGAGCTTGTTCCAAGCAAGAAAAACGAACTCAAGGGCTTCTTCTTCAAAGCTCCATCCCCTTATTAGAAACACAAACTTGGTTACTTGTTACTTTGTGAGAAGCCTAGATCTATACTTTGCCCATCTTTTGGTCTTATCGGACTTCCATTCGCTCCTCCTCATCTCCTTTCGTTTCACTCCTCTCTCTTTTTGTTTCCTCCTCCCATTCGTCTCCCTTAGTTTTCCTCTCTCTCCCTTTCATTTCCTTCCAAGCCCTCTTCTCCTCTCGTTTTTCACTTCCTTCCCTCTATCCATTTGCTTGCCACCCTTTTTTCCCTAAAACAAGACACAAAAAGAACATGCAATAAGATAGTTAGTACTTAGATCTCTTCGCATTTGCTAAGTAGAATCTTACTTTTGATAAAAGTCAATAGTTCAAAAGTTAGATTGCTTTTCATCTTAGTTTGCACTTCATTTTGTAATCCTAGATCTAGTTTTGTTTGATTGTGATAGTTTGTTTACTTTAGATCTCATATTTATAAAAGATAAAGATTGCCTACAAAAACATTTCATTTTTATTATAGATTAGATCTCTTTTCTAGCATTTTAGGGAATAGTTTGTTTGCTGGTCCGTTTTACTATTTAAATAAATTTGAATTAGAATCTCATGCTATTTCATGGTTTAGATCTCATTTTACAAGCTTAGACTTAACTAGTCCAAAGCTTGTTTTATTTTTCTAACACTAATGGGTGTATGAGTTTGTTGGTTCATTGTTTGCTATAGGTTGTGAGAAGAGAAATAGCTTTTTTGGAAAGTGAAGCAAGAGAAGATTGAAACCAAGATCATTTTTGAGAATACCCAAAGTGAAGATTTTGAACCAAGAAAGACAAATAATACAAACACTCTCCTTTTGTAAAAGGCCTTCAAGGGCTTCTAAGTTTAATTTTCTCATTTGTTGTTTTCATTTTTCTTAAAAGACCTTGCAAGGGTTAAAATCCCAAGGCATTTGTAAGGTTTAATAAAAAGGCTAAGTGGAGGAGTCCTCCACTTTTTGGGTTCTTCTTTCCCATTTGGGGAAGAGTGTTGTGCTTTGCTTAGCTTAGATCTCTCTTTTTTCAAGTTCACAGATTAATATTTTATTTCTTGTATTCCATTGCCAAGTCTTGACTTGAGATAGTATCCTTGGGATTTCATCCCAAGGGCAGGGCCACATAATTTTGTGGTTACTTCTCTTTCCCCGTTAGCATCCTTGCGGGCATCCAGCTAGCTAGAGAATTTTCGGGACTAGTGGTTCTAGTGGTCCACCTTGTTCGGAGGTAGATCCCACCTTTAGATAAATCTTGTTTGGTAGAACACTAAGTCTTCTTCAATTATTATTATTGCAATCATCTTGTTTCTTTTAAATATCAGTCATTTCACTTTCAGTTTCTTGAGCTTAATTCATGTTCTTTATGCCAAACTGCTTCTATTCTTAAAAAGAACTAAAGCCTCTTGAACTTGGCCAAATCCAAGTCAAAGAGCACTCTCTATCGGAGAGCATTCCCACTGCATCTACTTTGCATCAAGCATATAGATTAGTTTAAAAAATCTTTTGAACTTCGTCATAAGACGAGGTCAAAAGTGCTCTTTGTCGGAGATTTGAACAAGTGTGCTCTTAATAATTTCTAAAATCATTCCAACTCATACCCCCATTAATTAATTTATCTTGGTCGTTATCTGACATCCGTATGCTCTGCCAACCTGAAAAGGTTGGGCTAGTACTCAGAAAGGTGTTAGATTTGATAAGTTGGATAACATAATAAAATTTTCACCCCACAACCAACAAACCGACGTTGCTTTCGAGAATTACTGAGGTAGTTTCCTGAAACAGGTGGTGCCAAAATCCCGCTGTCAGACTCGGGGGTGGTTAAATCATTGGACACTTACCCCTTTGAAATTTGGGTGGCTTCGACCTATCATCTAAGAGGTTACCAGTATACTATTTTCGGTTGGACGTATATCCTTGTTCCTTGACAGCCTAATAATCAAGACCATTAAAACTTTAAATTTACCAAGATAATTTGCACAACGATCTCACAAATAGCTACCTTTCAAGACCCACATATTCAGCATCACATACTTGTTATTTTTCGACTCCATAAGGCACTAGTTATTTTAATATTATATCTTGATCAAGACCATTTGTCCTTGTGGTTTTACTTTATCTTGTGGATGCATTATTTAAACTTCAAGTCTTGAAAAGTACTGTCATTTTCGATATCTTATTTAGCAACGTGGATTGCATCTTATCTTGTTTATCCCATTTATAATTTGGTCTCATCACAAAAACTCCTAAACAACACCCATCCGCATGTCCACCAATTGTTGATTAAGTTGTCATTGATGCCAACAGTGTATAGTAATTGATGCCAACATGTCTTGGTGCCCCTTGAGGAGCCCCTAAGGGTTAAGTAATTGTCAGTGTCTAAGGAGACCTTTTGATCTTGTCCAAGCCCAAGTTTGAAGCCCTTGGAGCCCTTGGAGCCCTTGGGACAATGACAAAAGCCCTGAACACCCTGTAGAGTGTTTAAGTACCCCAAAGATGTTTTACGGTTCCCCAGTTGTTTCTTTGGTTCCCGAGTACCACAACTTATGCCTCAGTACGCTACAAAAGTGTTGAAGAAGTTGCAAGAGTTCAAATGATCCTTTCAGTGGTCATTTGTGATTATTGAGGTCATGGTACCTCAGGAGAAGGTCTAGCAACCCCACAGGTGATGTCATGATGGATCTTGACCCTTGGAGGTCTCCTGGTGTGGTTGAGGTGGTTAAAGAAGCCTATGAATCCCCTTGCTTGATGAAGAAGCCCTGAAGAAGTCCTTGGACCCACATTTGATGGCTTAATGGTCCTTGTCCCCTTAAAGGTGATGATGTGGTCATTAATGACTTGATGAAGACTTGGAACCCTTGATGAAGATCTTGATGCTCGTGTATCCCTTGTTGGGGTCATGGAACCCTTGGAGATGGTCATTATGCATGAGAAGGTCTGGCACCCACATAAATGGCGGCATGATGACCCTTGGACACTATATGATCATTGATGGTGCATTTGGAAATGATTTGGGTCTTGGAATCCATACATATGGTGGTTTGTAAGCCCATGATTGTTGTAGCCTTTGATATGATAGAATCCTTGGACATGATGCCCTCATCACTTGGTGATGGAGTCCTATGTGATGGGCTTGAAGTCCATGGAAAGTATCTTGTTTAAATATTATATGATATCCTTGAAAGAGTCCTTGAAACCCTTGCATGTGGTGCCTTGGGTCTTGAACCATGGTGATGTATGGTCCTATTTGTGGTTGTATGGCTATTGGGATGTAGATGGAGGTAGATCCCACGGACGTGCCTTGATATGTTGAAGAAGACATTGAAACTCTTGTAGTTAGTGGTATGGTCTTTGGCACCCTCATGTGTGGGGTCTTTGACGTCCTGGACATATTGAATAATTTAAGGGTATTAGACCAAGAATTTGCAAATAAACCCATCATAGGGAGATAATCCTCGTCAAGCCATTTCCATTGATATGTGGAGTATCTTCTAACTCCTTACGATTGAAGAGATATGAATTTTTGAAGTTGGTGTACCCCACCTTTTTGGGTGAGCCGACCAAACAAAAGAAAAATTAATTATTTGTAATTTTGAATTGCATGTCGGCCCAGTTTGAGGTAATAACTTTTCTCTACGACCTATATAAATAGAATATCAAACATTTCATTTGCTTATCAATTGGAATTTCGCAACTCTTGGAGAAAAGTGCGAAATTTTGTGGAGGAGAAATTTTTGGGTATCTTCACTAAAATTGGCATAACTTTCTCATACGGAATCAGAATTACAAAATTCTTGGCTCGTTGGAAAGCTTGTTACGAGGGCTATGTGATGACATGATATAGAGTTTCTTTTGGTTTGTCTATTGTTTCTTGACCTTATGATCTTCAAAAAGGTATGGCTCATGCTTCTGGGTTTCTCTTGTAATGGCACATGTCTCTCATGGATAGAGTTCATCTTTGATATTAGTATGTGAGCCTATATATTGGTATATATATTTGAAGTCATTATGGAGGATATGATGATGATGTTGCATACCTTTATGCTATGATATTATACACTTTTTGATGATAATGCATGTGATAATGATGTACACTCTATGAAGTTGATGCACTCCTATACAATATGATGTACATGCATACCATAGTGTGATGATGCTCTCCTATGCATTATGATGTATACTTGATGTTGATGATGCATACATGGTGCACACTGAAGTGACGATTATGCATATTTTATGATGATGATGCATACCCTATGATGATGATGCATACCTATGGTGATGATGCATGACAATGCATGCCTTATGTTCAGTGGAAGTAGAGAAGGATTATTTGTTCAGTGACTGTGTATGACGAGGTGTACAAGGATGTACATGAGCAGTGTATGGCAGTAAAATGACTTGTTGGTATACATGGATGATTTGGCAGTGATAAGAGTGCAGAGGTTATCAACAACAGATTCAGGGTTTGGTGTGCAGTTGGTTAGACTTAGATTGACTGAGTCGGATGATGTGAACAACAGATTGATTGGTCAGTTGATGAGTAGTGTGGAGCAGTTGTGGTGCAGTGGTCAGTGGACAGTTGATGAGCAGTGGTCAGTTGATGAGCAGTGACAGTGGTTGTGTAGTGTGGTACAGATTGGGTACAAGTGTTGGATAGCAGGTCCGCAGGATCAGTGAAGTTTGTGGTTCAGTAGTTTCAGTTACTATCTTCATATCAGGGTGGCAGGATGGGGCAAGGAAATATAGGGAGCTAAGGCTTCCTTCATGTTGTAGCCTGTAAACCAAGGGGTTGTAGCCTCCTTCCAGTTGTAGCTGGAGAATTGAAGTCTTTGTAACAAAGGGGGTTGTTGCCTCCTTCCAGTTGTTGCTGGTAAATTATTATTATAAAGGCTTTCGTGGTTTTTCCCCCAGGACTTGGGTTTCCACGTAAAAATATTTTGTATTGTGTTTTGCAATGCTTCCTATGTGATGATGATATGATGATATGTGATGATGAGATGTAGTTGTTAATAATGCTGATGATGATATAATGATAATGTGATAATTACGTACTCTGCATAATATTGAAAAAGCTGCCAATGGTTGTTAAAGTTGAAAAAGTAATAAAAGCTACACACACTATTCACCCCCCCCTCTTAGTGTGCTCGGTGTGTCCAACAACTTCGACTTATCATTTAAGAGGTTACCAGTATACTATTTCCGGTTGGACGTATATCCTTGTTCCTTGATAGCCTAATAATCAAAACCATTAAAACTTTAAATTTACCAAGATAATTTGCACAACGATCTCACAAACAGCTACCTTTCAAGACCCACATATTCAACATCACATACTTGTTATTTTTCGACTCCATAAAGCACTGGTTATTTTAATGTTATATCTTGATCAGGACCATTTGTCCTTGTGGTTTTACTTTATCTTGTGGATGCATTATTTAAACTTCAAGTCTTGAAAAGTATTGTCATTTTCGATATCTTATTTAGCAACGTGGATTGCATCTTATCTTGTTTATCCCATTTATAATTTGGTCTCATCACAAAAAATCCTAAACAATACCCATCCGCATCACTTCATCAAAAAACATTACAAAACATAAGAGCCTTAGTGAAACTCTTTGTAGGGACTACCCCCCTTGGCTTCGTTAGGAGTTAGCCTAAACGGAGGAGTTGGGATTCAGGTGACAGTACTTGGCTCATTGCTTGCCCCCAAGGCCACACCTCTCCCACTTGTAGTGAGGAGACAACTTTCGAAAGATTTCCGCTGCTGGTGTGCATCTCGGCGGACAACAGGCGCCTTGCCTAGGTGTGGAGGCCACCTCACCTCCCTCCCACCTTCCAACACCCAGTTAACTCATAAATCATGCTTATGTGCTCTCTTGCCATTGGGAAACTCGAATTACTTGGCTCTCTCTATGCCAATTCGTTTTAGGGTTTTAGCTGTTGGTTTTTGTATAAATAAGAGTGCTCGGCTCTCTCTTATTCATGGAACTTTTGATGTAAACTTACTCTACCATATTTTTGTAAAAGCTTGTAGCATTGGCTACCATTGGAATAAAAAGTGACTTTGGAGGTCTATGGTGTGCCATTGTTGTCTATGGAGAATGATTCACAATCTATGAGGTGATACTGTTTCTTTTGCACTTACTTGCAGTATCTATATTTGATCTTGCTTAGCTTAGAATTCTTTTTTAAGAGCATAGGATGAGTATTTGATGGTCCAAGTTACTCATTGATGTTAGGCTTGATGTGATTAGGAGTACAAACTGTAGTCGGATATACTTATGTACTTCTCATTCCATTTTGTTTAATATACTAAGTTTTGATATGAGTTTATACTAAGTTTTGATCTGAGTTTATGCTTGTAAGTGGTGCATTGTGCAGTGATTCAAGGATTGAGTGGAGCTTGAGCTTGGTTGCTTTTCCCTCCTCTCCATCAACTATTTTTTTGACAACTTTTGTATTTCAGGAACTCTCCAAGGATCCGATCAAAGTTACAAACTGGCCTTGAGGCTTGCTATCTTTTCCATCCCTTAATCTTCAAAATCAAACTGGTTACTTGGTTCCAAAAGGCTTAACTCCTCAAGCCCTCTCGTGTTCTCCTTGATCCCCTTTTTCTCTTCGGATTTGCTAGCCCTTCTCCTCTAGTCTCGTCCTACCTTTCTTCCTCCCTAGCTTAGCTTCGTCCCACCTCATTGTTGGCCTTTTTCTCCAATCGTTTTTTGCCTCCTCCATCCTCTCCTTGTTCTCTGTTCCTCCCTCTCGTCACCCTTCAAACTCCCTCTCTTCATCCCCTTTCGTTTTCTCCTTTAGATCCTCCCTCCAACCTTGCTTTCTCTCCTTTGTTCCTCTCGTCTCCCCTCCTCTTCCTCTCCTCCTTCCTCTCGTCCAAGTCCCATTGGGTCCCCTTTCACCTTTCGTTTTGGCCTTTGTTTTCTCCATTCTCTAGCCTTCGTTTCCCCTTGTGTTTGCCCCAAGTCTCCTCTCGTCCACCTCCATTAAAGCCCTAAAATAGCAACAAAAAACAATTTTTGAACTTGTTAGTGGTTAGTCTAGTTATTAGTTAGATCCATATTTTTGCATTTTATAAATAGTTTCATGCTTTTAAAAAGTTAACACTTAGGCATTTTTAGATCTCATACTTGCATTTGTTTTGGTAGGATCTAGTTTGCATCTAGGTTGTTAGTTGCATTTTCATATTAGATCTCATCCTAAAAATTTAAAAGCTTGCATCTCTTTAGTTTGATTTGGTTGATAGATCTAAGTAGTTTCCATTTTGTTTGATTTTTTAAAACTAATGCTAAAGGGTACTTTGAGTTTTAAAACTTTTTTGTAGGTGCTTTGAAGGAGAAAAGAAACAGTTGAGGAACTTTGAAAAATAAGGAGATCTTTACCCAAAGAAAGCATCAAGCAAACCATAAGGATGATCCAAAACAAGAAACCTACACTCTCCTTTTGTAAAAGGTCTTAAGAGCTCCATAGTTGTTTTCATAGTTGTTTCATTTCTCTTAAAAGACCTTACAAGGGTTAAATTCCCAAGGCATTTGTAATTGATTAATAAAAAGGCTAGGTGGGATAAGGCTTCCCACACTTTGGTTTCTTCTTCTCCATTTGGGGAAGAGTGTTTTGTGTGCTTAGTTGTATCTGTTTCAAGTTTTTAGAGTAGTTTTTATTTCCTGTACTTATAGTAAAATTTATTTCAAGTTTTGACCTGAGAAGCCTCTTGGGATTTGATCCCAAGTGCTGCATTAACACTGCGTGCTGCTTCTCTTTCCCCACCGTGTACTGCGTAGGACCGGCTAAGCTGGAAATTTCATGAGCGGTGTGTAGAAGTCACTTTGACTTCACCTTTAGATTAGTCCCTGTTGTGGTAGAACACTAGTTTTCTTTCTTGCAAGCAATTCATTGATTTTAATATATCATTGTCTATCTTTTATCTTATTGAGCTATCACATGCGTTCTTGTTCACAAACTGTTTCTATTTTAACAAAGAACCAAAGCCTCTTGAACTTGCAATAACCCAAGTCAAGAGCACTCTCTGTCGGAGACCATAATAGTATTGTATTTTCCTTGCATTAGGCATATAGACTAGTTAAGTCTCTTGAACTTGGTCATAAGAAGAAGTCAAGAGCGCTTTCTATCGGAGAGTTGAATAGTGTGCTCTAATAATAATAAAACTTCCAACTCACATCCCCTTAATAATTTATCTTGGTTGCTATCCAACACCCGTATGCTCTGCCAACCTGAAAAGGTTGGGCTAGTACTCAGAAAGGTGTTGGATTTGATAATTTTTCGATAACATAATAAAATTTTCACCCCCACAACCAACGAACCGACGTTGATCATTCGAGAAATACTCAGGTAGTGGGCAAAGTTCCTAAACTTGGTGGGGCCGGAAATTACCGTTGTCTTAGACTTCGGAGTAGTTAAGTCTTCAAACACTTACTCCTTGATATCTGGACGGTCTGTCATACCATCAGAGGGGAAGCCATTGAAACTATACCTTTCTGGTCGAATGCTTACCTTGTTGTTCTTAGCCTAATAATCAAGATCATTAAAACTTTCAATAAACCAAGATTATCTGCAAAACGATCTCACGGACGTTACTATTGAGACTTGCGTTGCAGCATCCCCAAGCACCATACAAGTTATTGACTCCATAAGGCACTTTCATTATTATTTGGGGCCATTTGTCCTTTGTTTAAGTAATTTATCAGTGGATGCTTTTATTTTTTCGCAAGTCTTTATTTATATTGTAGGTACATCACAACGTGGATTGCTTATTATCTTGTGTCTTTATCTCAAGTTGTGATCTCTCTCATTCAAAACTCCTAAACAACACCCATCCGCATCACCATACATCAAAAACATTAAAACACATTGAGCCATAGACAACTCTTTGTAGGGACTACCCCCCTTGGCTTCGTTAGGAGTTAGCCTAAACGGAGGAGCTGGGATTCAGGTGATAGTACCTGGCTCATTGCTTGCTCCCAAGGCCACACTTTCCCCACTTGTAGTGAGGGAACAACTTTCGGAAGATTTCTGCTGCTGGTGTGCATCTCGGCAGACAACACTATGAATTCATATAATAAAATTTCTGATAGTTTAAGCATAAATACCATACAACCAAACTCTTGAACTAAAGATGAAAGTAACACAGAAATTTAGGGCCAAGCCCAGGGCAAAACCTCACAAGAGGAAAACCCAGAGAGATCTCTTTTATTAAATGAGAACAAAAATTGGAATTTCTCACAACTCAGAAATTCTTTCCTTCAGCAAGAAAAATTAGAAATGCAAATAAACCAACTTATCTCTGCAAAAATCAGACTGCTGCACGGACAGGGTACGGACTACCTCGAACTGTGTGCAAGCAGAAAATTGTACGGACTGTACAATTTTCTGACTGCTGTAACGGTGAATAGACTACCTCGAAATCTGTGTAAACAGTTGCCTCGAAAACTGTGCCAGAAAGGTATAGAATTGTGTATGGACTGCCTCGGTTTATGTGCCAGGAGAATGCCTCGAAAACTGTGCCAGCAATGTACAGAACTGTGTACAGACTGCCTCGGTTTCTGTGCCAACAGAATGCCTCGAAAACTTTGCCAGCAGAGGAGTACAAAACTGTATGGACCACCTCAATTTCTATGCTAGCAAGAGGTGTACGGACTGTTTGCAGAAATAACCTTGGGAACTGTGCCAATGGTTTTCCTTGTGAACTGTGCTCTCTTTCTCTCACTCTCTCTTCTCTCTTGATATCTTTTTCTTCTCTTTCAAAGTGTTTAAATAATCATTTAAACCCCTCCTAAACCCTAACTACCTTTAATAACCCTAACTTCCTCAATGAATGGCTAGTATTAAAAAGATCGAAAGGGTCATCATTAATTGCACATTTAATTTCTTTTAATAATAAATAAATGCACATTTACATAAGGGACCCACTTTACTTAAGTGAAACTCACTTTAAAAATATAAAAGTCACTTTATTATATTTACAAAGTAACACTAGGAAAGACAACTTTGTCCCCCTCATGTGACATCAAAATCATGGGGAAGGACCTTTCTCATTACAAATTTCAACACTCCCTCTTAATGAGGGAGGTCCCAACACAATCACCTTGACCACTGTCAAGAACTTCTACTAGATCTGGAAGCTAATGTCGAAACATAACTTGAAATTTTGGATCCTGCTCATCTTCTCTGTGCTGGCTGAGTCTTCTGCCAGTGTTGCTCTCCCCATCTGAAGGTTGCTACGAACATAAAATAAGATAATAATTAAATAATTAATAATTAGGTTAACTAAAGTTAGGTAATGAAATGAGGCGTCTCCTCAACATCAAATGCTCGAGCCATATTTAAGGCAAGGCCATCATTGTAACATATCATCTTTTATCCTATCAATCTAATATATTATTCTTACTTATTATCCAATATGAGAGTCGGATTCGACTATTAACTTAGTGAACGGATACGTTCACTACATTTGGTATCAGAGCTCGGTTTCGGCTCCTTCAACCTGAGCTCAGATTCGGCTCCTCCTACCATTGAGCTCGGTATTGGCTCACCTATCCTCCAAGCTCCCGGCTAAATTATCAAGTTCTTGAAGACTGTGGTTTTTGACCATAACTTGGCCATTGGCCATTCCCTCACCAAGTCATCCATTTCCACGTCCGGTGCACTCCACGCTCCATTCTTCTGCACTCTCTCTCTACATCTCCATTACCACGCCCTTTCTACATCTCCATCGCTGTCCCCTTTTTCCATCTGCATCTGCTCCCCCATCCACCTGCTCCACCAGTCCGACTCATCTCCCCCCCCGTCCTACATGCATCCTGCATCCCTCGCGTTCTTTCTTCCTCCCTTCCGTGTATCCACTACACCCCACGCCACTCCAACCTTATCCGCAGTCTCGTCCGCATCCACCTCCCTGCATGCTCCCCTACTCTCCATTCATGCACGCCCTCTCTTGCGTTTCTGCCAAACCCGCGCGCTAGCATCCCCACGCACTCCATTTCCCCCACTCCTTTTCCCAAACCAGTGCCCTCACTTCGCATCCTCCCCATTCCACTACCATACCACTCGCCCACACTCACTGCCTCCTCCCTCTTCCCACGATCACACCTGTTTCCTACTTCATCCTCACGTCTCAACAGTTGTGGCCATTTCGCACCTGCATACACCGATTCACCTCCCTTCGTCTCTTCCTAGTTTTCCAATTTCCCGCGCCCACCTCTTGCATCTTCCTCCACAACCCACACCCATCTCCCATGCCTTAACTTTGCTGCACCCTCCACACACTTCTCCTTACAGCGCCTCCATCTGCCATCTCTTCAACCACCTCCTTCTCCACGCCAGGCCAGCCTCCTCCATTCCGTCGCTCCGCCCCTACACCACGTCCATCACTCCACCACAAATCTATACACACAAACCCTAATTCAAATTAGGTCAAAACAAAATAATTACAATATAATAATAAATAATTATTATTATTATAGTTGTGACCTTATAAGAAAATAAAAACATATAATAATATTAATTTCAATTATTATTATTATTATATTTTATTTTTTGGCCATTAATTCTTAGAATTAACAATAGTTATTACTATTGAAAAAAATAAAATAAAAATTTATTGTTATTATACTATATAACATTTCAAAAACAAACAAAAAAAATATTAATAATAATATTATTATTAGCTTTTAATAATAATTATTATTATCAAAGGAAAAAAAAATCAATTCTTTTGAAATAAGAATTGTTTGGAGAAACAAAGCAAATTCAAGCCAAAGAAGGCTCGTCAAGAAGACATTAAGACAAATCGAAGAAAGACTCATCAAAGAAATCAAAGAAGATCATCCCACCGTCGAAGAAGTCAGAAACCATGGAAGACGATTTGCGAGAAAAATTAGAAGCCACGTTAAAATGTTATCGAAAAGACAATGAAGAATTGTGCGACATAAATAACAGTTCAGAAATAAGAATTGAATTACAAGAAAGGTACAATGAAATAAAAATCTCTGACCAGGAAAGGCATATAGAAAAATTGTATGCGCAAATTGATGAATTAAAAGCCGAAAATAAATTCAATCAGAGGTTAGGAAATCAAGATATAAAGAAGGAAATAAATAATTACGAAGCAGAAATAATACGCTTGAACAAAATCGTTAGCGACAAAGATGAAGAACTAATGCAGTTACGACATAAATTAGAAAGTCAAGAATCAGAGGTCGGCCAGTGTCGACAACAGATAAAAGTTCTTCAACAACAAAATGACGACTCTAAAAAGACACAAAAGTCAGAGATCGCGAAGAGTAATAAAGCATTATCTAACAATGCTGAAGAAATTTTTAGACTAAGAAATCATAACAAGATACTAGTCACGAAAATTAAGAAGTTGAAAAATAGCCGAAAGATAGAACAATCTATGGACGACATTGAAGGGAAACTTATAGACAAGCAGGAAGAAAATAGTTGTATCAGAAGTCATAATGAAGATCTTAAGGAACAACTTAAGACATCTGAAGATGACAGAAAATCGCAAGTCGAATTGATTAAGAAGTTTCAAAATGATAATAGGCAGTTAGAAAACAAGTTGGAAAAGATACAGAACAAAAACTTAAATCCTCAAGAGACGAAAATACAACTTCCAACTCAGATCAATGCTCTAAAGGCGACATTCGTAAACGAAAATGACATCGTGAAAGTTCCCTATCGACACCCCAACCATAAAAACCGATATTTGAAAAAGTGGGAAATGTCGAAAGATAATGGTACTAATGTGATCAAATCTCCTGACGACACATCAGTAGGGAATTCCATCAGTCCACAACAAATCAATTTGGGATGGATTGATCCGTCGACATATCAGAAGTTATGTTCGACTCTTAGCAATTCGTATCGACATGTTTCGTCATCTACGACACCACATAAAATGATGCAGAAACATTATAAGGCTTTGAGGACAAAGCCTTTCTAAGAGAGTGGCAATGCTACGAACATAAAATAAGATAATAATTAAATAATTAATAATTAGGTTAGCTAAAGTTAGGTTATGAAATGAGGCGTCTCCTCAACATCAAATGCTCGAGCCATATTTAAGGCAGGGCCATCATTGTAACATATCATCTTTTATCCTATCAATCTAATATATTATTCTTACTTATTATCCAATATGAGAGTCAGATTCGACTATTAACTTAGTGAACGGATACGTTCATTGCAAAGGTACCATTTGTGCATCTGCTTCATTTTCAAACTCTGATTCAGATAGCCATCCACCTGAACTTGGAAGTATCACCTCTCCATTCAGAAAGTAAAATTGATCTCTTCTATTCCTAAGTAAAATTGTATCATTTGAGTTTTCTATTCGGTAGAGAAACACGTTTTCCCTTTTGATAAAAACTCCATACCCATCATCCTCCAATGATGATATGGAAAGTCTGCTTAATTTCATACCTGGGACAAACAATACCCTGTCTACTTCAAGAACCTCTCCAAAACTTAGTTGGAATTTCACAGTTCCAACTCCTCTAATTTATGCCTGAGTACTTCCAATACCTGTTTCAACAAAATGTCTCGGGGTTATTTCTTTTATCCTCTGAAAACTTCCATATTTCCTTTTCATATGGCTTGTTGATCCACTATCAACTACCCACATGTCATGGAAATCTAGTGTGCTACCTACACTAGTCTGTATTGAAACTAAGGAGAATTCTTGTTCAAACTGGGAAGCAAAATCTCCCATTTCTGCTGATGGTGCTCCCTCTTTTTCTTCATTCCCCTTTCTCTTCGGACACTGACTAGCATAATGACCATTTTTATTGCAGTTAAAGCATCGTACCTTGCTGAGGTCTTTTTCTTTCTTCTTCCATTTTCTCTTGCCTTTGGTTTCAAGAGCAACATTGTCTTCACTGCTCCGAGTGCTATTCTGGAATGTCCCCTCCCAGGACTCTTCTTGAACAAAGTCATCCCATAACCTTGTCCAATTTGGAAGCCTCTCTCTAACAACTACTCCTTGCACAAAAGTGTGCCACTTTGCAGTGAAGCCATTAAGAGCATACCTCACTAGCTCTTCATCATCTACTTTCTCACCTGCAGCACCCAGTTCATCTCTAACTTGGGTAATTGTCGTGAGATAAGCAGTTACTGTATCAATATCGACCATCTTTGTGTTCCTCAGTTTTTCTCTAAAAACCATCTTCCTATTCTGATTCTTACTTTGATAAAGAGTACATAATGCATTCCAAATCTCAAAAGCATGTGACTTACTTGTATCACATGATCTAAGAAGATTCTGTGTGCCTTGATGTCCTTCTTCTCAAAGGCACTCTTCTGTGCAGCATCTGTGGGAACAATGATGGTGTCAGAAGCACCAATGATATCCCATAGCTGCAACTCCTTAAACAACTCGGTTATGCGCTCTTTCCAAGGACTAAAGTTATCTGATCCATCTAGTCTGTCTTTATATCTTAACCCTACTAAGGCCATGACCTCAACTGATAATCTTGGGTGAAACTAACTTGTCTTGACTTTTCAAGAACCACAAACTTCACAAACTTTCTTCAACAACCAAGCTCTGATACCTTGAAGATTTTTGATAAAAAAATCACAAAACTTTCTTATTGGACTTTTATCAAACACTTTGACTGTAACTCTGATTTATAATGTTTCTGAACTATGAATTCATATAATGAAATTTATGATAGTTTAAGCATAAATACCCTACAACCAAACTCTTGAACTAAAGATGAAATTTAGGGCCAAGCCCACGGCAAAACCTCACAAGAGGAAAACCCAGAGAGATCTCTTTTATTAAATGAGAACAAAAATTGGAATTTCTCACAACTCAGAAATTCTTTCCTTCAGCAAGAAAAATCAGAAATGCAAATAAACCAACTTATTTCTGCAAAAATCAGACTGCTGTACGGACAGGGTACGGAGTGCTTCGAACTGTGTGCAAACAGTAAACTGTACGGACTGCACAATTTTCTGACTGCTGTACAGTGTACGAACTGCCTCAAAATCTGTGTAAAACAGCTGCCTCGAAAACTGTGTCAGCAATATACAGAACTTTTTACCGACTGCCTCGGTTTATGTGCCAGCAGAATGCTTCAAAAACTGTGCCAGCAATGTACAGAACTGTGTACGGACTGCCTCGGTTTCCGTGCCAGCAGAATGCCTCGAAAACTGTGCCAGTAGAGGAGTATAAAACTGTACGGACCACCTCGATTTCTATGCCAGCAAGAGGTGTACGGACTGTTTGCAGAAATTACCTTGGGAACTGTGCCAATGGTTTTCCTTGGGAACTGTGCTCTCTTTCTCTCTCCCTCTCTTCTCTCTTGATATCTTCTTCTTCTCTTTCAAAGTGTTTAAATAATCACTTAAACCCCTCCTAAACCCTATCTACCTTTAATAAACCTAACTTCCTCAATGAATGGCTAGGATTAAAAAGATCTAAAGGGTCGTCATTAATTGCACATTTAATTTCTTTTAATAATAAATAAATGCACATTTACATAAGGGACCCACTTTACTTAATTGAAATTCACTTTAAAAATATAAAAGCCACTTTATTATATTTACGAAGTACCACTAGGAAAGACAACTTTGTCCCCTCCACGTGACATCAAAATCACGGGGAAGGACAACTTTGTCCCCTCATTACAAATTTCAACAAGTTCATTCTCAATTCTTCCTTCCCATGCTTTCCTGTTTTCCATCCTTCCTAGTGCCTACACTTGAAGTACCCTTCCTCCAAGTCTGAAATGGTTTAGACAACCTTCTTCAGTTTTCAACTGTGTAATGATAGGCATGTAGGTGTCATTATGGCTCATGGTTAGGTCCTGAGAAATGCTATGAAGTTTCCTAAGGATCTCAAAAATCTACTATTCCCTTGCTCTGTTTATGCAATGGGCATGTAAGTTTGTTTGCAATCTACAATCAGTTGCAGTCCATATTTCTAAAATTTAAGACCCAAGTGACACACGTACTGAAAAGACTCAAGGGCTTATGCTGTCGTAATCCTAACTTGTGTAAACAGCACAGTCTGGATGGTAATCAATCATAAAAGTATTTTCACTACTGCTAGAAACAGGCCTTGCCATCTGCACTGAATGTGACTCTAACTAACCACTGAATTGGATATATGTCAGGGACAGTTTGATGCTGCAATGGCTAATGTTTCCTGTGAATGTCATCTGAAGAATAACAACTTGAGCACTCTCAAGTCTTATCAAACGGCTCCTAATTGTTCTAGCAACTCCTAGTGCTAAAGTACATGTGTCAGGTTTTGAACACCCTTTTTACACCAAACAGTAAACTCTGATTATTATATTATTTTATTTAATAAATTATAAAAATATATTTTGTATTTTCTTGTACTTGCCATTTCCCTGCTGTATCTGGATCCTGGATTTTCAAAATCTAGCAGATCCATATATGCATCCAGTAACTTAGCTTAAAACTAGAGCACTTCACTTCCCATCTCCTTTTCACCTTAGCAGCTTTTGTTCTGCAAATTTACTACAGGTTGAAGTTATGTCTCCACACTGATCACAGAACCTACATCAGAAATCAATATTCTCAATCTAATTGCTTCCTTCACTTAATGTCTCTTTATTCCAGTACCACTGCTTTTGGCGAAACCTTACTTGAATTAATCTCCACAGTCGTGTCAGTGCTTCATATTCCAATATTACTTTGCTGTTCAATATTTTGATATGTCATGACTGTTCCAGGTTTCATTATGATGTGTTTCTGGATTTCAATAATATGGTTGTTCCAATTCTAGTTGCGGTTATTTAGAACCTTTATATTTTAAGCTAGAATAGGGAATTGCGCACAGAATTAAGGTTATACTGGTTCCATACCAAACCGGCGAGTTCCATTCCATACCGGTCACCCATAGGCCTGTGCAATTTTTTTCTTTTAAAAGAAAAGCACAAAAAAGAATAAAACAGCAAAATACCCTCCCTTCCCTTTAAAAACCCTAAAGCAATCTTATATAAGGGACCCCCCTCTACTGGTACTACAGATGTCCCTGAGGAGTATACTATGTTCGAGCTAGAGGATGATCCTGTATTTTTTCCATATGCACTTTCACTCCTTCTTGTCCATTAATGTACCCAAGATATAAAAGTTCCTTCATCCCAAATTCACATTTAGACATCTTAGCAAACAAGGACTGTTCTTGCAAAAATTTCAACACAACCTCTAAATGATGCAAATGCTCTTCCTAAGTTTTGTTATAAATGAGAATATCATCAAAGAAGACCAAAACAAACTTTCTAAGCTGCTTGCAAAAGATCCTATTCATGCATGCTTGGAGTGTGGCTGGAGCATTAGTTAATCCAAAAGGCATAACAAGAAACTCAAAGTGGCCATAGTAACATCTAAAAGCAGTCTTTTGCACATCTTTTTCCTTCATTCGAATTTGATGGTAACCTGATCGAAGATCAATTTTGGAGAAATATTTTGCCCCACATAGCTCATCCATGAGCTCATCAATTCTAGGAATATGATACCTATTATTGATTGTCTTCTTGTTCAAAGCTCTAAAGTCTATGCACATCCTTAAGGTTCCATCTTTTTTCTTCACCAACACTGGTGAAGAGGCATAAGGGCTAGAGCTTGGTCTAATGAGTCCCAACTCTAAGAGTTCTTGGATGGCCTTTTCAATTTCATCTTTGAATTTTTTTGGATGTCTATAGGGTGGTATTTGGATGGGTGAAGTACCCTCCTCCAAAACAATGTTGTGCTCAACCTCCCTATCAGGTGGAAGGTCTCCAAAAACTTTTTCATACTTTTGTAGTGGTTTCTCTATCTCCTTTGGGTGTTCAACAACCTTTATGTTTGGCTTGGGAGAGGTGATGAAACATTCAACAGCCCATTCTATGTCTCCATGCCTCAATATGGATCTCATACTATGGGAGGTCACTACTTGATTTGGATAGGTGTGCTTCCCTCTCACAACCCTTAGTATTCCTTCACATAGGTGTCAAATTCCTTCTCTTCTAGTACAATCCCAATCCTATACTTCCATGCTCGGAAGTTATCAACCCCTTCAAGCTTATCCTCAAGCTTGGTGTGGTGAGACATCTTTAATGAGTACTTCAAATGGAAATAGAAAAGATTTAGGTCTTACCACTTGATTTGCTGAAACTGGATCTGGAGCTGGCTAGGGTTTGATAAAGAAACCCTAAAAATTCAAACTTGGAATTTGAAACTTCTGTCTAGATAGAAAGATGCGTTTGACTGAGGCGAGCAAGATGGTACACTTGGATTTTGAAAATTCCAAAAATTGACCCCTGAAGATTGACTTACGAATTTTGGATCTACAGTTTCTGGTCCTTTCTGGTATTTTGGTTTTTTTGGTCCAAAGTCAAACTAGGGTTTGACTTTTCTCGGGGTTCCACCCACTCAAAAACTTCGATCTTGGTCTCTAAATTTGGATTTGATGAGGAGCATCTCCCTGTGCTGAAAGCACTCCAAAATTCCTCTTCTGTGAAAGGCCCTAATTTCCCGCAGTAGTGACAGGCCAAAAATTGAAAATGCTCATAATCAATTTCTGTTTCGACAGAAAGATCCGCCTTCCTTAGGTGAGATAGCCTAGTCTCCTTTTGTTGATGATTTGTGGAGAGAAACCCAAAAATTAAGAAGCCCTAGCTTCCGCAGTTGCACAGTGTCTTCTTCTCAGGTTAGCTTTGATACCATGTTAGATTTTCACAATTCAATTCAAGATTATCTAGGATCTTATCTGAGAGAATAACATGCACAACAATTCAAACACAAGAGACAAGAGACACAAAGAATTTCATCAAGGAAACCATAAAGGAGAAAACCCCGCAACTTCCTCAGAGATAGAATGAGCAACAATACAATAAACCCCAAAAGTAGAAATGGTCTCCAATAGTTTCTCTCTTCTTCACTTGTGCGAACTTGTCCTCCTACTCACTTATGCGAACTTGATGGGTGAGTGAATGAGCAAATAGAGAGGAGCACCCTCTCTATTTATACTTTATCTTTCACTTGACCTTTACCCTAATTAGACTGGGCCGACTTCTCTAGGAGAGTCTAATAACCCATCTATAACTTAACTCTGGGGTCTAATGCTCCGACATACAATGGAGGGCTAATCTCAATGACTTTATGTGACCCAAATACAATAATGACTCTCCTGATCGGAGGAATAAACATCTCCGTCGGAGGTACAATAATAAAATACAAATACAATATAAAATATACAAGTGAATATCTTCCGAAGTTACAATTACATTAACATGAGGAGGGCGAGTTCCTCATTTATACTAATCAATTGACTTGACCTTTTTGCCAACAGGGCCGACTTGACTCTCCTAACTGGGCCGACTTGTCTAATTCACAATAAAATATTCTTTTCTAGATCTTTCCAAGCCGACTTAACAGTTAGGGTTTACATCGACTCTTTCAATGACTTTTACATGATCAATTGCATCAATAATAATCCCCGTAGGGTGTACAATACAAATGATACAAATAAGAATATCTTCCAAAGTTACATTCTTCAACAAAATAAAATGGTGGGTTAATGATTCATTTGGTGCTATCGTTAGTTTAATTAAAGATTATTGTTTATGTTGTTAGTGTGATCATATCTCGCAGAGTTAATTTGAGATTGAGATCAGATTAGTTGAGTGAATTAAGGAGTGGTTGTAGGAGCTGATTTGATTCACGAGCTTTCTCTATGCATGTATAAATATGTGCTTTGTTAATGAAATTATTGAGCTGGTGTGCATTATTGTCAAATCTCTGAATTGCTCCATTTCTAGCTGAGTATTAGGATCTTCAAGTGCAGCATAGACTTGATTTATTTTAAATGTGTGTTAAAGAGTATATATCATATCTGTCTTGTTATTTGAACTTACAAATATTTGTATGATGATGCCTTCCTGCAACTGATCTTCAATAGTGACCAAATTGGTGATTTTAACTAAAAACAATAATTGTCTTAATATTCATGTCTGAATCTTTAAAGGTATGGATGGTAAAAAATAAGCCCCACAAGCTGTTCATCACATATGGCCATGCTTACCCCTCATCCTCAATCAACTGGGAGGTAAATAGTAAGAACTCGTTCTACTAGATTTACATTTGCTAGTCTTCATCCAAGACAGTAATCTAGCAAGCTACCCAAATAATATGTACTCTAGATTGTGGTCTATAATATGTTTGTATTAACTTATGTAGTTGATACTTTGTATATTCTGTAGATGCTTTGCTGTGAAGTTGTGTTTAGTGGTGGTATGTTTGACGAGTTACATGCACAGCTTAAAGCTAAAAAGCTGTGTCCGCTGGAGAGATGTGTGTAGTTCATTTGAGGCATAGTCTGACCTAAAGGCCTTTCTTCTGTCCTTTAGGTAGACCTACACCTGTTTGTACATTATCTTTGCATCATAATTTCTGTTAACATAAGCAGCACTTTTTCAAAAGTAAAATTGAAAAAAATCTTATTCAGTGACATACACCAATAAACATTTTTTGGGGTTATACAGGAAATTGATGGTTTGAAAATATTGGTGAATGACTCTCTTGAAGAAAAAGAAATGCGTGACTTGGCAGCTCAGGAACTTCAACTGAGATTAGAAGAGGAAAGAAATATTCAGTATACTCTGCTTCAGAGTTTGCTTCCAAAAGACGATGCAGATTCAAGGGATTGCATCTTGGAGGTCAGAGCAGGTATTGGTGTTTGTCCAAGTTGATACAAGTTGATAGCTGGGACCAAGCATTTTCTTCTGTGGAAAAAAAGAGAGCTTCCTAGCATTTTCTTCCATTGAATTTGAACTGTTTGCGTTGAAATTTTTGGAGCAGGCACAGGAGGAGAGGAAGCATCATTGTTTGCTATGGATATATTTAAAATGTGTGTATCTGCTGATTACCTTGTGCTACCTATTGCTTTCTGTCTTCTAAGTTTTGGTTTCATCTCTTCTACCTGCATCATTCTATTAGAAAGTTTTAAGCATGAATGTTTGAGATGGATCATGGTAATCTGGTGAAGTGATACAGGTATGAAAGGTATGCCCAGAAGAGGCGATGGAAGTTTGAAATTGTCGATGTAACCGAGTCAGAAGTTCGAGGATACAAGGTCTTATTTCTATCCAAATATGTGTCAATATTTTTGGACATGCAGGCTACTGACTACTGGATAGTTCTGATAGGAAGTTTGCTCCATCTTCAAACTAGATATCTCAAAGGCTTTTATAATTTTACATTGTTCTGTAACTTCAATCTTTATTTCATACTGCTTGTAGCCCGTGTGACAAATCTGTATGGAAATATTCTTCTCTATTTTTCTCTCATTACTCACTCATAATACAGCATGAATTTTTAGCACAGCCCTGCTGCATTTGCACAGGAAAACAAACATAAGTATTCTTCTTTGAGATTCACATATTGTTGAAGATATATTTAATCTTTGGTTCAAGTTGAATATCATATTCCTTTCTTAGAAGCCAATTTCTGCCTCGGCTCTAAAATTGTCACTCAAGCTACTTACATACAAGCTTTTACTGTTTATTGATGATTGATGGTTCCAGACAACTATTTGGCACTGTTTCTTGAATCTTCATATTATTCCTAAGTTAATCCCAGTACAAGTTTCTGTTTTCAATTTTTTTTATAGCATCCAACCCTTACCTATAGCACTGTAGTCAACATTCTTCCCCGTGGTTTTTTAGGAGATACACAACCATAAACATGATAAAGAAACAAATATACAAAGAATGTGTTGTTTATTAATCGAGGAGTCAATGAATACATTGCCAAAAGCTTTTTGTGCATCAAGTGATAAGTCATTTAACCACCTTCTCAACATACCTTTATTTAATGTTGGGTCATTAACATTAGGACTTCTAGCAACACATTATTGAGAGTTACCACTCTTAACATCCCCTGAACACAAAAAAACACTTCTTATAGTATCCCTCTCAATACAGAAGCCAAAGGTCAAAATGTTTGCTGACAATATGATTCAAAAGGATGTTGACAAAATATTGATGATGCTTTAGACAATCTCGATTGCAAGCTGCCTTTTTCTCTAGTAGATCTGGAATTCCCATAGGTGCTCTAGTGGGTTGTTGTCATCATCATGAAAGTAAAATTCTGCCAATGCCATCAAGTTCCTCTAGACAACCGTCCTTGTCAGGCAACCTCTCTAGCATTTCCCCTATCTAGAGACCCACCAAGCAGACAAAATCATTCAAAATAGGAAATCATCATTAGTTTTGACACCATCGGTGTAATCCTCATCCTCCTTGACAATGGTATTGTTATCACATCTATGTTAGCTGGAGCTACCATACTACAGACTGTGCGGCCGAGGACCGCACAGTACTTTTTTTCCCAGATCAGAGATCAGCCGCCTTCAGACGAGGCAGTTTTGTTCAGATTTCCCCTAGCAGATATATCAGAGGGGACAGACAGGTTTACAGTGCTACACACATTGTCACTTACCATCTACCACAGGGTCACCTCTTCCTTGCCAGGCTTTGACATAAGCCCATTTGAGACAGTTTCCTAGTCTTGTTTTGATCGAGACTATCACAGTACATTGCTGGTTTATTATGATTGCCCGGATTCAGCAGAGATCCAGCTCAGAGATAACTTCAGTAGCAGTAGGTATATGGTGCAACAGGTATTGCATTTGATGATTATTGCTCATGATTTAGATTAGACTTCTTTATACTTGTTAGTACACGAACTTTGCATGAAATGATGTATTTGGTGATCTAGCTATGGTATGATGTGATTGGGCCCTTGATGATGTCAGTCCACCCCTCCTGTTAGACTTATGTATATGCATGCTGAGTCATGTCCCCTACACTTGGCATAGACTTGGTCACTTAGTCCCTCTTGGTAGCTGACTTTAGCTCCACTATCACTTTCGCCATCCATCCGACTCATCCATGATACTTGTTCCTGACTTGGATTCTGATTTGTGATCCCGAGGACCCCTTCCCCACTGATCTCTAAGTTTGCCATGACTCCTCGTGTATTGTGCCTTAGCTCTTTAGTGTGTGAGATATACTTTTAGACCTAGGATTTGCTCCTGCCGGTTGCCCCCGACGTTGCAATGCAGTTAGGATTGTGTAGCCTCGTCGGGTGTTCCCCATTGGTCATCGAAGCATGTATTGTTCACCCCCATTACCTTTGCAGTATGAGCACCATGTTTATATCTTTTGAGATATGTATGTAGCCCAAGAGGGCCTTGATGTAAATGAAGAAATGAAGAAATTGTAAATCAAGACAAAAAGGCTATTATGTTGTAAATGTAAAATCTAGCCAAAAAAGGGCTAAGTATGGAACTCATTGTAAAATCCATGCAATGTGTTTATAAACACACATGGACACAGGTCAGCTAAACATGTCAGCATTTGTAGTGGTTATTCCTCACTTAGTCCTGCGGGGCAAGGAGGTGAGAGGGAGCAAGGGACAAGCTCAAGATTGTCCTCTAGAGTCTCAAGTTACAGTTTGCCAGACACCCAGTCTGGCGGCTCTAGAAAAGAACCTCACAGAGTCTTCGGGCACGGATGTGAGTTGTGAGATACTTGTTAGATGACTAGTGGTGGTTTCCCTGCACTATACCCATTTGTGAGGCACCGCCCTTCCCCGTGTTCTGTCATGGCATACTTATCTCAGTGGACCTCGCTTTCCCGAGTTGTCCAAAGGGTCACATGATCTTTATCCTTGTCCTCCTGCTGTCCTCCGCCTTGTTTCCACATCACCTAAAGTCAGCAAAGTAGTCAATTCTATAAGATGTGCATAGCACTTTAGTCTTTTGAAGGTGGTGGGCCCACCTCATCAGGGCCTTGTATTATCTCGGGATTTAATGTATTTTTGATCACCATGTTATCATTATATTGCTTAGTAATGTACTAACTTGTATAATTGAGCCTTGTCACTTCATGTTTGCACACAGGTATTCAGCTAGCACTATTGTTGACCAGTTTTGACTTGGTCAAACTGAGTTGACTAGGCCAAAAATGGGCCCGAAAAAATGTTGCAACCGGAATTTTGATTTCGACCAATTATTATCTACAGGGGTCCCATATGAGCATGCAGGTGTCAGAATTGCAAAAGATTGAAGCATTTGAGAAATTTTTAATTATTATTGGTCAATTTTGACCTGTTTTAATTAAAAATTATGGATTTTGGGCAAATAATGCCCAAGTGATGGATCGGGGTCATTCGAGTGGTCATTCCTACTACTTTTGGGGTCCACGATCACATTGCAGCAGACGGTTCGGCAATTTGGGCACTAAAAGTGGGTCAAAAGCCCAAATTTCATATTCAGCCATATAAACCAGCAAAAAATTACATGGAAAATCAGAATTTGACTAAGGCAACTATAGGCAAATGGCAAAATCAATGGTTGGCAAAGGAAAAGGTAATTTCTAAGGTATTTTGGTAATGTTTAACAATGTATTTGTGTATTGTGGGGCCCTCTATTGCCCAACTCACCATTGGAGGTCGAATTGCCCATAGGGGGCGTTTTTTTTTTCTCCACCTTGGGAATTCGATTTGGTTGGTTCTTTGTATATGGGCCTTGATGTATTAGGTTGGGGGGATAAAACATCCCATAGGCACCCCCCAACCACATTATATGTGTTGTATGGACCCCACGTGGGCCCCCCTCTCTCCACTAGTGCGCTCTCCTTGGGTAATTCGCACGCCCACTTAGCATCTCTCTCCACCATTCGATTTGATGATTGGGGAGTGATCCCAGCCCTTTATTTTTTGGGGGAAACTTGTTTTGGGAGTGGCCTCTCTCTATAAGAGAAGGCACTCACTCCATTTGTAGCTCTCTTGGCATTTTTGGAGTTGAATAGAAGAGAAAACGTTGTTGCTTTACTTGGCTCTTGTGTGATACTTTCTTGATATTGTTGATTGCCATACTATCTTGATGCACTAGTTGTAGTTGGTGGATGTTTCCAGCATTGTATTACTCACCATTGTTTGCAGCAAGTACAAAGTCTTGGAGGAGGGCGCATCATTTGGCTTCCACTGTTGCTCCACTCTCCGGATTGACCACAAAAGGGAAGTGTTTTTGCTATTTTCAGTCAAGCATTTCTCTCATCTTTATTTGTGTTGCTGTAGATTTCATTTGTTTGCCAATACCAATCTGATTTGTTGTCCATTGGTGTTGGCAGGCAAGGAGGACGAGTTGGTGGGGAGAGAGCAAATCAATTTCAGCTGGGACTTCTTCAACCGCTTCTACTTGATCTTTGGGACGTACAAACCTCTCCAAAATCAAAGATATCAGCTAGCTCCAAGTAGGTGTTACTTCTTCTTCTCTTGCATTTCAATTTCTAAGTCTGTTGAAGAGAGAAAACTCACTAAAACCCCTAAAAGTTAAAATCTACAAAAACCACCGTTAGAATTTGTTTATTTTGTAAAACCACTAATGAAACGTACTTAAAAGCCCATATCTTAAGTTTCATTAAATTCAGACTCCTGGGGCGTTTTTCTGTTTCAGCCTGTTTGGGTTAGTTTGGGGTTCTGGATACTTGATAATCGGTTTTAAAACGTCATTTTACCTTAGGATATCAAGTATCGTTGGTTGGAAGTGAGTATAAACGCTTATTTTCCTATGCCCTAGGTCCATTTTTCCACTGATTAACTCATTCCCCTAGGGCAGTTTCACTTCACTTCTTGCTGGCCTGTTTTTTTTTGTTCTAAATCAGCTAAGTAATCAATTTATAATTGCTGGAAGATATGTTTTAGTTGCTTAATGCACTGCTGCCATGTATGAGTAAATCATAACGAGCTTCATTCCCCATAGGCAGGGTTCCCAATCGTTCTTCTAGTCAATTTCTGTTTGCTGATTTAGTTTCCAGCCTTATAATCTTTCAAGTATTCATCGTTTCACACTTATAATCAGATCCGAGATCATTTCATTCAGTGTATTATCTAATCCTTAATCTCGATCTCACTAGGCTGGAAGAAACCTCACATTTAGTTATCCATCTTGTTTCTTTGCTTTGTTTATCTTTTGGGTTTGGGTGATTGACTATTGAGTCTCAACCATAACTGGTTGAGTGGGGTCTCCTCCCTGACTTGGCTACGCGCCTCGTCTAAAGTAACTGTAGCCTTGTCCGGTGTGACTTCTGTCCCTTGGACGGAGGACCTGGCTACTGTTGGTTACACCTTCCTAGCTGTTCACCTCTACCATCCCTATTGGGACACCTACCACCAACAGTTGGAGTTTGTGTGATAGCATTTCTGGCGCTGCTGCCGGGGAGGTAGAGACCTACCCGTGGTTTTTGAAGTTTGAGTCCTTTTGCCTTTTCTTTTTCGTTTTCGCATTTACACTTAAACTTTGTTGGTTGATTTTCATTTTCATAAATTTTTACAGCCAACACCATTTTGTCTCATTCACCACTTCCCCTTCACGACATTCCACCTTTGGTGAACAAGGTACTTAGTTCACCTAGCGACTCCACCCTGCAGGTCCACTGGAGGTCGAACCCATCCATACAACCTACGTAGCCTTGATTGTCCTTACACATTACCTAACACACCTATCGTTTACGTCAGACGAAAGTTTTGAAAGAACTCTCCCTTGCACCCGTAAGGATGCCTGCTCTTGAAAAGGATGCAATGGCAGGCAGAATGACCATGAACGTGCTGTCTCAATTAGTTGAGTTGGTCACCAATGTCACGTTCCTTCTAAAACAACAAGATGAAGATAATAGGAAATGCGACCAACATATCCGACACATTTACGAGGGAGCTTATAACTGTTCCACCACGTCAGCATAGGTCCTTACCCGGGGCCAATTGGCTAAGAAAAGAGCTGACCCAACGAACCCTGGTCATACTAAGGTTAATCCCGAAAGTCTAAAAAGAAATAGTCCTCATCCTAGTCCTAGTCCCGTGAGGTCCCAAGGAAAGGATCAACCTAGCCCAAAGAAAAAAATGATTCCGAAACCAAACCCCAGGGTTATGACCAAAGAAAATAAGTGCCCTAGAACAAAAGAGGCAGATGTTCCTAAAAACGCGACTAAGTCTAATCCAAAGCCCGAAACTAAAGCCACCCCCTCGCAGGCAAATAGGTGGAAGAGGGACGTCAAAAATCCCGAGGAAATCTCTAATGAAGAGTCCCATGGCCTGGATCCCATTAAGGTAGCTGTATCAAGCAAGCTATCCAACTCCTCGATTCAAGTCTCTTTGAAGGAACTAGTCAAAGTCCTGGCGTTAGAGCCCAGATCATGGAGTTCCTCGACATTCAGACCACCCCGATTAGCAAGGTAAAGCAATATGCTTTTCAATTCGACATGGGAAACTATTTGTCTAAGCTCAGCATGCCTATACCCCTAAGTGAAATCCTAAAGATTCCTGAAATGCATGATAGAGCCCGCACCTTCTGGGGAATACAACCAAAAGAAACCCCTCCTGAAAAACCAATCGAGATCGCACCTGACCCTCCAATAAACATCCACAGTGTATTCGGAAACTTTGAGGGGTGCCCTCCATTTTACGTTGCCCTCCAGATAAATCAACTTATCCTCCACAATTGCATGCTTGATTCAGGGGTTGAGGTCAACATCATGCCGCTACGGATCATGGAACAACTCGAGTTGACCCCATCCAGGCCCTTTAGGAATGTGCGTGGGATGGACTCTCGCTTGGTGCAAGCAGTGGGAGTTATTGAAAACCTCCACATGAAATTAGCTGCCTGCCTCGATATCCAGATATCCATGGATGTTCTCGTTATCGATGTCCCGGATGTCTGGGGCATGCTTCTGTCTAGAGAATGGGCTGCTAAGTTGGGTGGTAACATCCAAATGGATCTCACATATGCAACCATCCCGAGGGGGCAGAACAAAAACATCACCCTACTCAATGAACCTCCCACGAAGGAGCATGTGGAGACCCCTGATTACCTCTATGAAGAAGCCATCCGCCCAACGGATGAGGTGGGAAACTTTATGGTGTTGGCAAACTTTTGGGAAGATACTAGACAACACCCTTTCCCGCCTAGCGAGGTGTGGAAGATGCATTTCGATGGAGCTCGCTCTAGGCATGGTGCGGGCGCCGGGGTGGTCATAACCTCACCCGCTGGTGAAGAAACCATATACTCATTCCGTTTAGAGTTTAACTGTACTAACAATGTGATGGAATATGAGGCCCTTCTCCTCAGACTCAAGATTGCCAGGGACCGCAAGATTACATGCTTGAGTGTTGTGGGTGATTCTGATCTCATAGTCTCCCAAGTTAAAAACCAGTTTACTGCCAAGAATGATAGATTGCGCGCCTACAGAAACGCGGTGTGGGACACCATTGAGTTATTCGACGCTTTCTCAATTAACGCTATCCCCAGGGAGGACAATTCATTAGCAGACGCACTAGCCGTAGCTGCCAATACCTTCGAAATCCCTGACACCTTGAATGAACGTAAATGCCAAGTCGAGGTCCTGTTTAGGCCTTCTGTGCCCGACAACCAAGATTATTGGTAGGTCTTCCAGGATGATGCCCATATAGTACGTTTCTTGCAGGGGATGGAAAATTCCCTCGACCCAATGGTGAGCCTGGAGGACCAGTCTTCGGAACAATCCCCATGCAGCATCAACCTATCAGAGTTGTCCCTGCCACTCAAAAAAAATTTCAATAGACACGACGAGTACAGGGGGGGGAGAGCTCAGCCTGTTGATGAAGTAATTGAAAGAAACATAGGCTCTTCGGTTTCCCCCAAAATGATAAGGATTGGGAAGAATGCATCCAAAGAAGAACGCAGGAGGATCATAGAGCTGATTCTTAGATACAAAGACGTCTTCGCCTGGATGTATGACGACTTAAAGACTTACGATAAGTCGGTCATCGAGCATACTATCCCGCTAGTAGAAGGTGCCAAACCATATAGGCAAAAGTTGAGAAATGTTAACCTGAAATTAGCCCCTTTGATCAATAGGGAGATTAAGAAGATGCTGGCAGCTGGAATCATTAGACCTGTAAGACATACCACTTGGGTGTCTAATCCAGTGATAGTGAGGAAGAAAAATGGTGAAATCAGGATCTGCATTGATTTCAGAAATTTGAATCGGGCTTGCCTCAAGGACAACTACCCTTTGCCTAACATGGAAAACCTGTTGCAAAGTGTCATTGGGGCAGGGATGTTGTCCACGTTAGATGGTTTCTCCGGATACAACCAGGTCCAGATCAAGAGGGAAGACAGGGGGAAAACTACGTTCACCACCCCATGGGGAACCTAAGAGTACATCCGCATGCCTTTCGGATTACTGAATGCCGGTTCCACTTTTCAAAGAGCTATGGACTGGGCCTTTAGTGACTTGATAGGCAAGATCATCGTCATCTACCAAGATGACCTGACCGTGTTTTCCAAGGAAAGGGCTGACCATGTGGATCATTTGAGGAATTTTTTTTACAGATGCAGGAAGTTCAGGATATCCCTTAACCCAAGAAAGTCAAACTTTGGGATTGATGAAGGAAAGTTATTAGGGCACATTGTGTCCAAGGAGGGAATTAGGATTGACCCAGAGAGAATCCGTGCTATCAAAGATATCCCGCCTCCTCACAATGTCACCTCGCTTAAATCGTTCTTTGGAAAAATCAACTTTGTGCGAAGGTTCATTCCCAACCTCGCTGAGCTGGAAAATCCTTTAAATGCTCTCTTGAAGAAGGATGCCAAATTCATATGGGACAATTAGTGTGAGGCAGCATTCATCAAATTGAAAAAGGCCATATCCGCTTCCCCTGTCCTAATCTGCCCAGATTACAACAAGGAGTTCCTGATCTAGTCCTTTACCTCTGAAAACACCATTGCGGGGGTTCTCTTTCAAAAGAACAAAGAAAATCACGAGCAACCCATCGCTTTCATGAGCAAAAATCTCAGAGATGCGGAGCTCAAGTATACCACAACTGAGAAGCAAGCATATGCTTTGGTCAAGGTTCTGAAGCATTTTCGAACCTACGTGGGCTTTTCCAAGATTAAAGCTTATGTACCCTACCAAGCCGTGAAAGATGTTTTATCTCAAACAGATGGAATTGGTGCCAGGGGAAATTGGATCTCTAGGATCCAAGAATATGACTTGGAAATAAAGCCAATAAAAATCGTGAAAGGACAGGGTCTAGCCCAGCTATTGACTGAAAAGGAGAATGATGCCCAGATAAATCAAGTAGGCAAAGGCGGGCATTTGTGAGTTTTTTGAGAGTGAGAGCTAGAGTTCTTTTGGGTGGCAAGATTCCCTAGGAGAGAGATTCACCCCAAATAGAAGGTGTCTCGAATCCCAAGGCAGCTTTGCTACAAGTTTTTGCTGGGCCAAACAGCTGGGCCGTACTTCTTAGCTAGCACGTTTTTCGAGAAATTGCTGGCACAGATTTCGAGGGTTGGCACACAGTTTGAGATTTTTTTTCTTTTTTGCATAGCCCGTACATCCGTATAGTCGTATGGTGGCACATATTTTGAGGTGTTGCGTGGGAAGGATTTCAAGGTGGTGTTGGGCACAAATTTTGAGGTACTGCTGGGCACAAATTTCGAGGTACTGCTAAGCATGAATTTTGAGGTGTTGGTACAATCATTAAATGCTGAATTTATTGCTGCTGTAACTCTGATTTTATGCCTGAAAAATTGCTCTTGGACTGGTTTTCCCTGTGTGGGTTTTTCCAAGGTCTAGTTTGACCAAAATTTCACTGTGCATACAATTTACAGTCTGCTGTTCTATTTGTTTTCCGCTATTTATGTATCTCAGCATGTGTATTTCAGCTTGCTGATTCACTATTTAAATCTCTGTAAATTGTCATTTAGCTGTGAGAACCTAAGTCTGAAATCTATATTTTGCTGAGTGGTTGAATGGCTATAAAAGCCTGATTTTTAACATGGTATCAGAGCTGGGACTCTGAAGATAACAATATTTTATTGTTGCAACAGTGTATTGAGTTGTTGGGCAAGAGTATTGCTGTTTTTTGACAACTTGTGTATTGGAAAAATCCATATGCAAGTGTTTTTGGAGGTGTTGGGGCAGATTGTGTTTGTTTTCTTTTGATAGCAGACAAAGATGGCTGGTTGCATCAGATTTGATGACTAGTTGGATGGCATTTCCAACCATTTGCAATGGAAAGTCATGATGACTGCTGTGCTTAAAGAAAACAGATTTTGGGTAAATGCTAGCATTGTAATAACTCCTCCCACTGATCCTACTGCTCTTGACATACATGAAGTAAGAGATGCTAAAGCACAGAGGATTATACTGGATGGTGTCAAGGACCATCTCATTCCACACTTGGCTGAAAAGAAGTCAGCTCATGAGATGTGGGATACACTTAAAAACTTATATGAGGCGAAGAATGAGAACCAAAAGATGGCACTCAAAGATAAACTGCATGAGACCAAGATGGCCAAGGGTGAAGGTGTGGTATCCTATCTTACCCGGGTGGCACAAGTAAAAGATGAGTTAGCTGCAGTTGGGGAGGTCATCTCTGATCTTGAGTTGGTGAGGACAGCCTTGAGAGGCTTCACCAAAGACTGGGAATTCTTCGTGAAGTGTGTTGTTGGTCGTGAACATCTTCTAGATTGGAGTAGGTTGTGGGATGATTTCACTCAGGAGGAGATCCGAGAAGGATCTCAAAGTAGTGGACAGACGGAAGGTGCTATTGAAGAAAATGTTGCTCTTTCGACAAAGGGAAAGAAGAAGTCCAATAAGGACTTGGGCAAAGTCAGATGCTTTGCTTGCAACCAGTATGGTCATTTTGGATCTCAGTGTCCAGAGAAGAAGAAGAAGAAGAAGAAGAAGAAGGAAGAGGCTGTTGTTGCAACTACTGAGATAGATGATTTTGGGGATAGGTTTGAGAAAGAATTCTCAATGTTCTCTCTTGTATCTGTGCCGACAACAATGGATATGCAATGAACAAGAGTTGGTTCATTGACAGTGGAGCGTCTCGTCACCTGACCAGAATGTATCATATATTCCACAACATTACTGAGACAGATCCTGACCGAATGGTTGAGAGTGAAGGGGGAACGACATGTTCCATGCGGGGATTTGGGAGAGGCAGATTCCAGATCCGATAGGATGAACTCCTTGAGCAGGATGGAGTTTTGTTTGTTCCTAGGTTGAGTGTGAACTTGCTCTTTGTGTCAGCCTTGGAGGATGCTGGGTATTCGACATTGTTCCGAAGGGGACAGGTGTACATTTTTCCTGCAAGGGCAGTTCAGGAAATGTTCTTATATACTCAGAGGGAGCGGAACTGATCCAACCACAGTTGATTGGTGATCGGTTTGATGAGCTGTACAAGTTTGTTGGACAACCCATGATGTGTGATTCAGAATCAGAAGAGGAGAAGGAGGCTCCTGAGGCTGCAATGGCGCCAAGATTTCAGTCTCGATTTTCGATGGAGGAGAGGGATTCTCTTCAAAGTACCGGCAGGAGACTTAGCTGGTATGAGAGGACCAATGCTCAGGATTGGAGGATGGATTCTCCTAGTAGCTTAGGGTTCAGTGTTCTTGCCAGAAGGATGTCTTTAGATTCCAGTTCAGTGCAGGTGGTAGCGTTGGATCCAGGTTTAGAGGGAGCTCCTACTATGAACAGTGTGATGGACCTGAGGACCAGACTAGCAGATAGTGATGGCAGTGAGTACCTTCCTCGCTAAGAGGGAGTGTTAGCTTTTTAGCTTGGAAGGCACTCTACATAATTTTGTCTTGTATGCGGAAGTGACCTTGCATTTACATTACCTAGGCACTTGACTTTTTCTAAGTTGTAATAAAGTGGCTCCTTTTTATAAAGTGACTTTTATGTAATGTTCCTAGTCCATTATAAAGTGATTTTTATAAAGTGACTTTATGAAGTAAAAGTGCACATATTTCATAAAGTGAAAATACTTTATTAAAAAATTATAAGTGAATTATTTTGGAGGGAATGAGTTTCATCCCTTGATCTTGTCAAGACAAGATTAGATCTTGTACGTTGGATTTAGGGATTGGGAAGGTCAAAAGTCACTTTCATGTTATAAGAGCAAGCCTAGGGCAATGTGCAAAGACACCGTTTTTCCAAGAGTGAACATTTTGGGCATTTGTGAGTTTTTTGAGAGTGAGCTAGAGTTCTTTTGGATGGCTCGATTCCCTAGGAGAGGGATTCATTCCAAATAGAAGGTGGCTCGAATCCCAAGGCAGCTTTGCTGCAAGTTTTTGCTGGGCCAAATAGCTAGGCTGTACTTCTCAGCTGGCACGGTTTTCGAGAAATTGCTGGGCACAGATTTCGAGGGTTGGCACACAGTTTGAGATTTTTTTTTTTAATATTTCTGCACAGTCCGTACATCTGTACAGTCGTATGGTGGCACAGATTTCAAGGTGCTGCATGGGACGGATTTTGAGGTGCTGTTGGGCACAAATTTTGAGGTACTGCTGGGCACAAATTTTGAGGTATTGCTGGGCACAAATTTCAAGGTGTTGGTACAGTCATTAAATGCTGAGTTTATTGCTGCTGTAACTCTGATTTTATGACTGAAAATTGCTAAATAAAATTGCTGTTGGACTGGTTTTCCCCGTGTAGGTTTTTCCAGGGTCTAGTTTGACCAAAATTTCACTGTGCATATAATTTACAGTCTACTGTTATATTTGTCTTCCGCTGTTTATTTATCTCAGCATGTGTATTTCAGCTTGCTGATTGACTATTTAAATGTCTGTAAATTGTCATTTAGCTGTGAGAACCTAAGTCTGAAATCTATATTTTGCTGAGTGGTTGAATGGCTGTAAAAGCCAGATTTTTAACAATATCATGTCCTTCGTGTCTTGATTTTGAGAGTCGTTGTGTCCATGTCGGATACTCGTATTCCCGTGTCCTCCATGTCTCGTGTCCTCGTGTTAGGTGACATAGGTTTAAATTTTGAAAGGAAATGAAATTGAAATTATATTATTACCCTCGATTGATCATTATAAACTCCAAAGTACAAGTACCAATGACAATGAAGGAGGTGCATAGAGCAATGTTACAAATATTGTGTTGGCAAAATGTCGGTTTAGAAAACAACATATCGGATTTATCGGGGAAAATGTCGGTAAACATTGGCAATATATCGACGAACATAAAAATAACAAAAATATTCATTTTTTTTCAATTTTTTAAACATCTAAAGAAACAAGAACATCAAATAAACAAATTCCCACATGAATATGGAAAGAAAACCAATATATAAGATGTATAAGACGTCTAGTGATACATCACACATAAAAAATGAATCGTGTCCTGAATCTCGAGTCCTCGACTCATTAATCACCAAAAAATATGATCAATATATTTCATCATCATGAGTCATAAATTATAATACATAATAAATATATAATGAAATCAAGTAAATAAACTTATTGATTCCCTCCACCCCTTTTACGGGCAAAGGTAATTGATTTGGTAATGGCTCTTCCTCTAGAGCTAGAAGGCCCTAGCGGTCGTACTGGACTCTGACGTCCTCTAGAAGAAGAATGTAGAGGTAGACCCTGATCAAGTCCTCTACCACTGCTAGTGCTACCGTTGGGTCTATCTCCCTCTAGTTGTGATTGTGGCTATGAAACTAGTGGCTCCAGTGGTGGCACACTCCCAAACTCCTCATCCTCCTTGTCTCTTCTCCTTGACAATCTAATTTGCAAATGAGCAAGGAAAGAGGGCAAAACCGGTCTTATATGAGATGATTTTCGGGTGGGCGATGTTTAGCCATTGACTCGCGATATTTTCCAATATATCATGATATTATTGCCTTCAAAAAATCGCTGATATTTTGGAAAAATCGGACATCATATTGTTTTGTTTTTGACATCGTGATATATCACCGATATTTGTGACACTGGCCTAGAGTATCTTCAAAAACAAGAAATAAAGGAAATTCAAAATAAAAAAACCTTATATAGGGTGAAAGCAAATGGGTAAATCCTAGACCATATAGTAGTGATAAAAAATTATAAAGGAAAACCATCCTTGTACTAAGAGAAATCGATCGATTTGTGATCAAGGAAACCCTATCCAATTTTTGACTCATGTTAGGTGCCAACATCTTCGTCAATCACTATGAAAGTGACAATGCTTAGTTTAATAATGTCCTCCAAAGAGTGACCTAAGCGAAGAGTGTTTGTGCTATACTGGGGGGATATTAGGAACTCCTTGTTGTTAGTCTCCTAACATCGATAAATGACGAGTCCCTTGAGGAAGTAAGAAAATTAATGATATGTAACTATACACGAGATCTAAGATGGGGATGAGGGATGGTAGTTGTCCCTCTATGAAGGGGGTGGGGAGTAATAAGTTGAGGTGGTCTTGTTGTACCCTTGTGTGAGGGAGGATGGCCTCACGGATATACCACTGGACAAGTATGTGATTATAGCATCTATTAAGTGCTTGATACCCCTAGTGATTGAGATAGGTTGGTAAATTGAACTCCCAAGTAAGTATAGTTTGTGGTGATCTTAATTGGTTCCCCTTGAAAGAAGGAACCAAATTTTACATCCAAAAAGTATGTATAAGGAGGTAGTTGGTTAGTGGATATGCCAACAAGATGAGGTAGTAGAATGATCTTAGGGCACCAATGTCATCTTTGTGTAGAAAGGCTCATGGAAGTGTTCTCCTAAGATGAACGCAAAGCTAGATAGGGATGTTTCCCTTGACATAAGGCCAAATCACCCAAGGTTTGGAGTTTGTGAAGATAGGAAATAAGTTTGAAAGCATGTTAAGACAAAGGGCATGGGCACCAAATTTAATTTGTACTGTGTTTTGAGTGGTGTCATTTGGAACAAATTATGTATTGGAGTATAGTGGTTTGCAACCTCTTAACACGTGCCCAATCAATTGGTCCTAAAGTAGGGCCCCAAATCTTTGATCCATAAAGTATAATGAGTTAATGATCATGTCAAAAAATTGCATGTTTGAAGGGATATCATCTTTGTTAACTGTCCAATATCCACCTGGTTAACTGACCAGGTACCCTAGGGTTCAACTAGGGGCCCTAGATAACTGCTAGGGACTTATCTGACTTGGTCCTAGACCAAGTACTCTAGATAAATGCTAGGGGTATGCACTGCTTGGTCCCAGACCAAGAATCTCTCTGGTGTGACTGACCATGAGGCCCTAGTGATCAGCTAGGGACTTTTGACATGGCTCTGTACTGCTTGGTCCTAGACCAAGATCCCTAGATAACTGCTAGGGGCCCTAGATATCTGCTAAGGACTTAAACTGCCTGGTTAACTGACCAGGAACCCTATTTAACTGACTAGGGTGCCATCCTCCCAGAGAATGGCTCTCACAATTGCATATCTTTAGCACTCGCTCTCATCAAGAGAGGCATTCTCATTAACACCAAGCTTGTCTCGGAAGTACGCAAACTTTGTCGTGGAAAGAGGCTTAGTCAACACATCGACAATTTGTTCATCTGACAGAACATATTGAAGTTTGATGATATTTCTCTGCACCATTTTCTTGACATAGTGATACTTCCTCTTGATGTGTTTCAACCTATCATAGAACACAGGATTTTCTAATGAAGTTTTAAAACCCCAACCCGGTTTCAAGCTTGGAAGCTTCTGTGCATATGGTTTTAATGCCCAAACCCCAATATGCACATTTTATTCATAAAAATGACTTGTCTTGAAACACATGAAATTCTTTTTCAAACCTTTTTAACTCAGAAATTAATTTTTCAGCCAATAAACTCAAACTTAGAAATTTATGACAATCATTCACACATAAAAGAAACACAATATTTTTGACCAAACTGGTCCAGGATGAAACCCTTAAGGGAAAACTTGACTGAGAGAGAGATTTTATTTTTTAGAGACAAATTATAAAAATTACAGCAATACTTATCTCAACCAAATTCATCTCGAAAATAGTGCCAAACTGTTTCAGTATGACCTATTGTACGGATTGTACTTTTTCCTAGAAATATGTGCCCAAATCTCTGCTGTACGGATTCACACATGCGAGTAGTACATATGACATTTTCTTGATTTCTGTGCAGCAAATCTTTCTCGAAATCTGAACCTGTACGACCAACATTAAACCCTGTACTTTTTGCCTTGAAATGTGTGTTGTAAGAACTGCTTTAATACTGTACGGTCCTTGAATTCTGAGCCTACTGTACATATTAGTACTGTACGGTCTCTCCTCGAAATCTGTGCTGGTTTCTTGGGAATCATGCTCTTGTCCTTCTCCTTGGAACTTGAGCCAGTTCTTGTCTCCTTCTCTTGGTCGAATTCTCTCCAACCCTTTCTCTCCTCTCTCTCTTTCTCTCCCAAAACTCTCTCTTGGAAAATGGAATAATGAATTAGTTTGCCTTCACCAAGTCCCTTTTGTTCATGGTAACTTCCTCTTTCTCATCCAATTGTCTAGATTAGATTAGATGAAGGGCTCTCAATAAATGCTCAATAATTAATTATTAAATAACATTTAGTGCACTCATGTCATTTAATAAAGTGATGACCCTTTTTAATTAATCACTCACTTGACTTTATCATTAAAATGAACTTAGGATATAACCATGACTTACCTTTTAATAAAGTGACTTTATAAACATAAAGTACTTCCACACTTTATTAATTAATGACTAGGGGTCACCTTTTTAAAGTGTTCTTGTCCACCCCAAGGAAAGTGAACAACACTTCCTAGGTAACTTTTCAACATCTAAGAGCTTCAAACAGCTCTTGCTGTCAGCAAGAAGCTTGATCTTATAGATCCACTTGGAAGTTACAACTGACATCCCTTGTTGTCTCAGAACCACTTTGCACACATCATTTTCCATTATTAACTGGAGTTCTTCTATCATAGCACCTTTCCAAACTTGATGTTTGGCTGCCTCCTCATCAGTGACGTGGCTCAACTGAGATATCAAACTAGAGCACCTTTGAATCCTCTCAATAGGCTCCTTAATGAGATCAACTGAAGACTCCTTTGCCTCCTCCCTCTGCTTATTTGAAAGAGATGACTCATGGACTGGGCTTTATGAAGCTGGCACTTCTTGCATTTCCATGTCTATATCATTGGGAGGCTCTCTGAAGTGACGAGAAACAACTTCCTCATGGAGGATCACATCTCTACTTTTCTTTTCTGCAATCCCATTATGTTGGGGATTGTAGGGCACAGTTGGCTCCCTCTTGATCTTTGAATTTTGACAGGGGTCATCAAACTTATGGGAGTCAACCTCTCCTCCATTATCTGTGACCATCTTCTGTAGATCAGGAAGATGTCCAAACCTTTTGTGCCACAGTTTGCAGGGGTTGAATGTTCCATGAACTAGAGCTTGAACAACATGCCCTGAAACCTTATAAAGGTTGCCTTCACGGACCCCAATCACAATGGCTGAACTCATGTGTCCATCCTTAGGCCCTACGTTGCGGGGAAGTGCTCCCCCCCCTTGCCCCCACTCGGGAAGCTAGCTTTTGGCCGAAGCTAGGCAGAAGCTATGCCGAAGCGCGATTCGGTTTCGCTTTCGGGAGGAATCGATTTTAGGAAGCGTGATTCGGTCCCCAAAATATTGCTCCCTGCCACTGTTTGAGAGTGTGCAGGAATCGATCCGAAGCGTCGCTTCCCTTTCGCTTCCGGATCGATTCTGCCTTCGCTTCGCCATCGATTCCCGGAGAAAAAAAACGCTTCCCGTAGCTTCCTAGCACGCTTCGCGTCAATTTGCGATTTTCTTGGTGAATTGGAGCTCATGGGGTCCACACTTGGGGTTTTGGAGAGGGGAATAGGGCTTTGAGGGATAAAGCCCTCCTCCACACTCCATTTTGTCACTTTCCTTTTTTGAGAAGAGAGGAGAGGAGAGGAGAATAGAAGAGGAGAAGAGGAGAAGAGAAGAGGAGAAGGTGCCATTGGAGAGTGAAGAAGGTTGGATGCTTGGAGCCTTGGCAAGTTGGCACACTCACTACCATTGGAGTCTTGGCAAGTTGGCACACTCACTACCATTGGAGTCTTGGACATCCAAATAGGTAGGCTCTAAACCCTTTCTTGTTGATTTGCTTTGTGTTTGAAGTTTGAACTTGAAGTTTTGATGCTTGATGCTTGAGACTTGAATTTTTTAAGTTTGAAATTTGATTAGAATCTAGAACATCATTGTAAATGTTCCTCTCCTACTCTTTCCCATGCTTCTCCATCATTTCTATTGCAGGGCAACAGGTTAAGCTCTAGTTCCACTTCCAACTTCCAAGTCCAACAAACATGATGATGGGTTTATGGTTTCTTTTGTTGGTTCCATTTGTTGTTTTGATGATGTTCATTGAAAACTGGAGGAGGAATGAGGGAGAGAGAGATGATGAAGAAGTGGGTAGTGGCACATACCATGGAGAGGAGGAGGGAGGGGAAGAGGAGGAGGAGGAGGGAAACCGAATGAAAACCAAGGAGGACACAACACCCTTGTGGAAATATGTTACCAAGCAGGGAGGAAGCAAGGGGGGTGGAACCACCAAATTTGTTTGCCCCCATTGTAAAAAGACTTACACGGGTTCATATACCCGTCTGAGAAGACATCTATGTGGGAACATGCCATGTGATGAAAACAAAACTGTAGGAGTTTGTGTTTGCCAAAGTGTGCCATCAACACAAAGAGCCATGTATAAGAAGGAAGAATTTGAAGCACAAAACAAATCAAAAGCAAGGGTTGACCATGACCCCTCATTGACTTCACCGAGAACCGGAGGCCCATCCACCCAAGGTAGTGGATTCTCACCCCCTGGGTCACGTAGGACAATATCAGATTTCCTTGACAATAATGGTAGGGATGACATGGATGCAAAAGTGTTTCGGTTTCTCTATGCATGTGGCATACCATTCAATGTCCTTCGCTCACCCTATTGGCATGAAATGGTAGACGCCATTCACACTGCTCCAGCAGGATACAAGAGCCCAGGGTATGACAAAGCTAGAACTGTGGGGCTTGACAACGAAAGAGGCAAGATCCAAAATGCTTTGGGGCAATTCACAAATGCTTGGAATGAGTATGGGGTATCAATTGTATCAGATGGATGGACAAATGTAAAAGGCAATCCATTGATAAATGTTCTTGGTGTGTCTGCTACTGGTGCAGTCTTCCTTTTAGCCCATGAATACTTAGATAAATTCAAGGCTGGCATAAACATTGCAGAACTCCTACTCAAAACCATTGAAGCTATTGGTCCATACAATGTCATCCAAGTCATAACCGATAATGCTGCTAATTGTAAGGCAGCGGGAGCAATCATTGAAGATAAATACCCCAACATATTATGGTTTGGGTGTTTGGTTCACACAATGAACCTTTTGATGCACGACATCATTAAGTTGAAGGAAAATCAATACAAATGGATTGGTGAATTGTACAAAAAGGGCAAGAAGATGATAAGATTTATAACCAACCATAGCAATGCCCATGGCATTTTCTGCAATCACTCAAAGTTGGAGCTATTGAAGATAGCAAAGACTAGATTTGCTAGCTACTACCTCACTTTCAGGTGCCTTTTGAATGTAAGAGAGGCATTGGCTAGCATGGTATCAAGTGAGTCATGTCAGGTCTTGAAAGATAGGTGTACATCCGCATCAGACAGGCTTGATTTTCAGGAGGTGGAAGAAACAGTTCTTGATGCGGGGTTTTGGGTAAGTGTCAAGTATGTTTTGCAGTTCACAAAGCCCATTTATTACATGATTCGGTTTGCAGATACAGATAATCCGGTGATTGGGGAGGTGTATGAGCAGATGGATAGCATGCTGGGTCAAATTAAAGATATTGTTGAACAGAAAGATCCCATCTTGTATGACCATATTCACACACACGTGGTCAAAAGGTGGGAACATCTCAACGTTCCACTGCATGCCTTAGTGTATGTGTTAACACCAAAATATTATTCTCCATCTTGGTTGGCCAAACCAGCACCTGGGGGTGGGGTTAGGAGAAAGCTCCACACAGATCCAGAGGTATAGCTTGCGTACATGACTGCTATAGACAAGTTGGTCGTTGGTGTAGAGGAATGTGACATATTGCGCAGTGAATTAAGCAAATACCTCAGTGAAGTTGGTCCATTTGGTACTTTGCATGCAATTAGAGATCGAGATAGGGCGCCTCCTATCGAATGGTGGAACATGTATGGCTCAACATGCCAACGCTTGTATAAATTGGCTGTTAGAGTGCTTTCACAGGTGGTTAACAGTTCCTCTGCAGAAAGGTGTTGGAGCACCTATAGCTTCATCCACTCAGTGAAAAGAAATCGATTAAATGAAAACCGAGTAGAAAGCTTGGTTTATGTACATTACAACTTGAGGTTGTTGACTCATTATTGTGAGCGTGCTAAAACTGATAGATCATATGTCACTTGGGACAACAATCTGGAGGAACATAACTTGGAGGATGGAGCCATAGCTTTAGAGCGCTTGGAGGAAGAGCTTTTGGGCGATGAGGATGACGCATATGCAGTACCAGTACCAATGGTGCCGCCATCTTCTTCCTCGTTTCCAGATGCACCATCTTTGCCTAGAGGTTCACGACCTCCTTTTGCATCAGTGAGGGGGGGTCGTGCAGGATCGAGTCTTGGACGTGGCTCAACAGTGGTGGCTACTGGGGATGATAATCCCACTCCCATTGTTCAGAGAGCACGAGAAAAGAAAATAGAAATTTCTCGTGGCAAGAGGAAACATCCATGATTCCATAAAATCTACTTTTCTTGTATTTTCTTGTTTACAGTACTTTCAAGTTTCAACACTATTGACTCTTTTATATTTATTATCATATATTTTGTAAACATTACATGGCATTTCAAGTTTGAAGTTTTAAGTTGAACCTACCTTTGAATTTGAAGCTTTAAGGTTGAATCTTGATGTTATAACTTATGGAATCATGGATATTGGACCTATGGTTGATGAATTCACTAGTAAATGATTAATGAATGATGATTGATGAATGATGTTATATGGTATTATTGCTTATTTCATGTTTTTATCATTTCCATAACTAATTCAACATTCTACTTGCATTTGTTGACATATATGCATCAAAATATATAAAAAATATATATTATATAAAAAACGCTTCCGTAATGCTTCCTAACCGGAAGCTTTTAAAAATTTCGCTTCTCGCTCCCGCTTCTCGCTCCTAAGTAACCTTGCTTAGGCCACATCAGGGCCTTTTCTCCTGAGAAGGCTATTGTGAACCCCTTGTCTTCTAGAACTGCCATGGAAAGAAGATTCTTCTTTAACCCAAGAACATATAAAATTTCCTCAATGTGTATAATTGTACCTGAATTAAACTGAAAGGAAGCCGAACCAACTGATCTCATGGCATAAGTACTATTATCTCCTAGCTCCACTTTCACATTGAACTTCTTGTCCTTATAATTTTTAAGAGCCTTCCATAATCCAGTCATATGCTTGGAGGCTCCACTGTCTATCCACCAGAAATTTGTCGAGGTGGAGATGGAACCTGAGAGTGCTGAGACCAAGTAGCATTCTCTTTGTTATTGATCTATGGTTTCGACCCTTGTTTTCTTTCGCAGTGGCTCTTCCTTTTCTATAACAGTTGAAGCATTGTACTTGCCTCTTTGCCACTTCTTATTAGGAGGTTTCTTATAGTCTCTTGCAAAATGACCAAACTGGCTGTAGTTATAACACCTTACCTTTGATATATCAAAACGCTTACTTTGAGGTTTCTTGCCTTTGTATTTGTGCTGAGGAGATCTCCTTCCCTGCTTTGTCTTGGTAGCAAGGGCATGATCCTTTTCAGTGGGAGGCCCAATCCTGCTCTAGATCCTTCCTTCTTCTTCTAAACAATCATGCCACAACCTATAGAGACTTGGCTGAATATCTCTTCCATTTACTACTGCCAGAAATGTCTCCCAAGTTGTAGGAAGACCATCTACTGCTGTCTGCACAAGGTCATCATCATTTACTTTAACCCCAATGGCCATGAGTTGATCTCTTATTTGAGAGATCTTGGAGAAGAAAGAGGCAATTGGTTCATCCTTCTCCATCTTCAGTGAACGAAGCTGCATTTTCAAAACCCTCTTTTGAGTAGGAGCTTTCTTCTCATAGAGATTTGCTAGGGCATCAAAACATTCTTTAGCTGTCCTTAGAGGATCTAAGACAGGCATCAAATTATCCTTTACTGTATCAAAAATGATTCTCTTTGCCTTGGATCGCTTCTTCTTAAATGCTGCTATTCCTTGATTTGTTGTGGGCTCTTCCACAACCCTAGTAACCAGATCATCCAAGTCACTCTCCTCTAGGATATTCAAAACCCTAACCTTCTGTAATATCCCTTTTTCAAATTTTATTAAAATGCCCAATTTTCCACTTTTTTTCCCAATTTCGACCTTTGACTAGTTTTACTGTTTTGACCTCCAAATCAACCCAAATGCTCCCAAATCTTCTGTAGGAGTGTATGAATGGTACTTAGACTTGAATGCTAATAAGGGACCTCGATAATTAAATCTCCAGGGGTGATTGAATGCTAATTAAGCCATCTTGCTAGATATACTTGTCTTGTTAAGGCTGAGAAAGTAAGGGAATTTGGGAACCTCCATAAGACACACTCCCAAAGGGATTGCATACAGTCAACCATTGCATTCGGGATTGCCACGTATCGTCAATCTTAACTATTAAGCCAGAGATAGAAACAAAATGAACTGAATTACAAATAAAATAGTCACGGACTCCAAACCAAGGCCATGTCCAAGTTAAAGCGTAAGGGGGTATATCTCATATGAAATTGGAGTACATTTGATTTGTTTGTTAGCATGACTCCAAAGAAACTGATATAATGACAAATAAATGATAGGGAACAAACCTGCTTGTAATCCAACAGATCCATTTTTTGTATATGAGAATGATTGTAGGTTAATATTGAATTATGAATTAAAAGCCTTTAAAGTACAGGCTCATTGTTTTAGACTATGTAACCATAAAACAACATGAGCATGTAGCAAACCATTAGATGGGTGGAGCTGGGTCGGAATACAGCTCTGTAAATACAGGTTATGAGCCCTTCCATTGATGTCAGTTTGACAGATCTCTATCACTGATTATTGTCGATGATGATTGATCAGTGAAACAATGAACAACAGAGGAAAAAGGGAATGATCAACTAGATTTCTCTGCAATAGCAATATTGGTATCAATGAACATGGGATGAGAAGGGGTATAATACAAATTTGGTTTAAAAAGGATGCATATCAATGATGGAAGACAACTGGCAAGGGGCAAGTGAGTCAGAGGTATAAGTCGCGCTATCTTTTGGTCTATCCTCTCCCCTACCTCAGGCATTTGGTGGTATTGCTTTCCTCTTCAGCCTTATGGACTTCTCTTCCTCCTTCATCACTAGCGTGGATTTTCGAATGGTTGCGCGAAGGTGAACCTGTAGAAAATTATTACACAATACAGACAGATTGGATCCTGTACTGTATCTCTATTAGTTTAGGAAAAGATAACGGGAATGTGGATACAGCAGATTGGGTGCGTGGTTATAAGGGAATTGAACCTAAGACCTAATACAATGTAAGGTTTGTTATTACACCAAAACCTGCAAATTTTTATAAACATTTAAAACCAAAGTGACTGTTAATACATATTATAATCCCAAAGGTACAGCATGTACCAACCAATACTCCAGCATGGAATACCATTAAAGAGTTTCTATATGTGATGTAATTATCTATGATAACTCCTGTTGCCCATCCCGTATACAAATTTTTATTTCTGCAAATGATGCAAGGATGTAAACACATTGAATGACCTCCCTCTTGAAATTTTGTTGTCAAACTTATAATTATTATTTAATCATTCTGTCAGTATAATTACTATATTTTCAACGGGTGATTGTGGCTTTAAGTTCTTTGCTCCTAATAGATAGGATAAAAACATATTTTGTTTTCAAATATCTCTGTAGTGTCAAATAGAACAGACAAAATTCTCTAATAATTTCCAGGGACAAGGTAAGTGGTCTTTCTAGGACTACTACAAAATATGAGCAAGCAGGATCTGTTAGTGTTTGTGAAAACAAGGCAAGTTTTTCTGGCTGATCGCTATTGTCATTTATTTACGAATAGATTTTTCTTTTGCATTTTGTTCATTTCACATTTGGCTTTACTAGCTAAAAGTACTTAACAAACTATGCCACATCATATATGCCGAAACCATGCAAACTATGCCACATTAAATCAATCTAATCTTTATTCCAGATGTTGTTTGTTTCTATTTCATTCGGAAGCTATGTGAGGGAAAAGGTAGATTCATTTACCTGTTTCAGTTTCTTTTGCATTTGGCTGTGTTGACATTCCAGCATCTAATTTTACACAGTGCCTCCTGAATTGCCGGCATCAAGTTCCTGCTCAATTACTGAGGAATTCAGAAGCTCAGAAATAAAGGGATATCACTAGTGATTTATTCTAGTAAATTATAACCACCAAAACATGAAGCCGTCCGTTACATTTTTGTGAAATAAAGTTTAAAACAGTAAGTCCATTTACCTGTTTCATTTTCTTGCTCAAATATCTTAGCTACTTTTACTGTCTGCCGATAACCAACACTGTGGCTCCTCCTTAAATGCTTCATTCTGTGATTAAAAATTAACATCAGGAACTCAGAAACTAAAAATCGAATTAAAATAAGATTTGCAGATGCATCACGAACAAAAATTAACACCACGAATTCAGAAACTAAAAATCTAATTCCATGGATGAATTAAAATCGTCTAAAATAAGATTTGAAGATGCATCATAAAAAATAATTGCAGAAAGCAAAGAGCATACAATAATCATAATCATAAGAAAGAAATAACGTTTTATGAATTTCAAAATGCAAAAGGGTAGTAGTACCAATAGCACCATAAGCAGCAGGAGCAGCACTAGTCCGTCCATAAGTATCAGTAACAAGCAAAGGCATATGGAGCAGAGCCAGTAGCAGCAGCAGCCGCAGTAGCGGAGGTAGAACGAGTAGAAACAATAGTTTAGCCAGCACCAGCAGGAGTATATATTGATCCAGAGCTAGAGGTTTACTACACTTCCCTACCAACAGAAGCGAAGCCAGGTGCTGATACAAAGCCAACTAGCCATCCACCAGCTGATCTTGACCCATACCCTGTAGCATCCCTTACAGTTCGTATAGCAGCAACTTACTTTGTTCCGGGTTTATGCACATCCTATCTTTTTCCGGGTTTTTCCATCAAGATTCATCCAACCAATTCCATAATGCAGATAACAGCCGATGATCTTCGACTGAGTCAATCCACCGAGCTGTAGTTTGATTCGTTGACGACTTCGTTACTGCGTTGTCGTTGCCCATGAGACGTATACCCACGCCGATGAATCTCTTCCTTCCATTTCATTACCAACATTGAGGTCAACTGATGACATAATTTCCTCCTTCGACATGAATTTCGACGCCTCCTTCGAGATGAAGTACCCATAGATCGGCGCCATTATTGAAGGACTATATGCATAGAGTAAATACCAGTGGCTATGGCGCAACCTAGCAAGCATGCGTTGTCCAATGGAGCCTCTGGATTGATTTTCGCAACGCAAGCAGAGTCAACAACTGTGTACTCGCTAAATGTAGAAGTGGACATGAAATGGTAAACGGGCTTTCACCTAATTGAGAAACGCGTCTTTCCATCGTTTCTCATTACTGTTCTGGTAAGATCGATTTTGAATTTATCACAGAGATTAGTCTTCTTTGATTTACAGAACACACAATCTCTACACTCTCCTGTGAATAGGGGAATCACATGGTCTGACAAATATTAAGGAGGGAGACCATGTGATTCCCCTGTTCACAGGAGAGTGTAGAGATTGTGTGTTCTGTAAATCAAAGAAGACTAATCTCTGTGATAAATTCAAAATCGATCTTACCAGAACAGTAATGAAAAACAATGGAAAGACGCGTTTCTCAATTAGGGGAAAGCCCGTTTACCATTTCATGTTCACTTCTACATTTAGCGAGTACACAGTTGTTGACTCTGCTTGCGTTGCGAAAATCAATCCAGAGGCTCCATTGGATAATGCATGCTTGCTAGGTTGCGGCATAGCCACTAGTATTTACTCTATGCATATAGTCCTTCAATAATGGCGCCGATCTACGGGTACTTCATCTCGAAGGAGGCGTCGAAATTCATGTCGAAGGAGGAAATTATGTCATCAGCTGACCTCAATGTTGGTAATGAAATGGAAGGAAGAGATTCATCGGCGTGGGTATACGTCTCATGGGCAACGACAACGCAGTAACGAAGTCGTCAACGAATCAAACTACAACTCGGTGGATTGACTCAGTCGAAGATCATCGGCTGTTATCTGCATTATGGAATCGGTTGGATGAATCTTGATGGAAAAACCCGGAAAAAGATAGGATGTGCATAAACCCGGAACAGAGTAAGTTGCTGCTATACGAACTGTAAGGGATGCTACAGGGTATGGGTCAAGATCAGCTGGTGGATGGCTAGTTGGCTTTGTATCAGCACCTGGCTTCGCTTATGTTGGTAGGGAAGTGTAGTAAACCTCTAGCTCTGGATCAATATATACTCCTGCTGGTGCTGGCTAAACTACTGTTTCTACTCGTTCTACCTCCGCTACTGCGGCTGCTGCTGCTACTAGCTCTGCTCCATATGCCTTTGCTTGTTACTGATACTTATGGACGGACTAGTGCTGCTCCTGCTGCTTATGGTGCTATTAGTACTACTACCCTTTTGCATTTTGAAATTCATAAAACGTTATTTCTTTCTTATGATTATGATTATTGTATGCTCTTTGCTTTCTGCAATTATTTTTTATGATGCATCTTCAAATCTTATTTTAGACGATTTTAATTCATCCATGGAATTAGATTTTTAGTTTCTGAATTCGTGGTGTTAATTTTTGTTCGTGATGCATCTACAAATCTTATTTTAATTCGATTTTTAGTTTCTGAGTTCCTGATGTTAATTTTTAATCACAGAATGAAGCAATTAAGGAGGAGCCACTGTGTTGGTTATCGGCAGACAGTAAAAGTAGCTAAGATATTTGAGCAAGAAAATGAAACAGGTAAATGGACTTACTGTTTTAAACTTTATTTCACAAAAATGTAACAGACGGCTTCATGTTTTGGTGGTTATAATTTACTAGAATAAATCACTAGTGATATCCCTTTATTTCTGAGCTTCTGAATTCCTCAGTAATTGAGCAGGAACTTGATGCCGGCAATTCAGGAGGGTCGTACTGCATTTGGAAATCCATTTTTGTCCCCTACCCTTGGGGGTTTTGAACCTCAAATTGACTAGCAAATTTCCCTATTTTTCCCTGATTGTAAATGAATGTTGCAGAAGTCTTTTGAGAGTGTCCTCAAACTTGATTTGTATTCTGATCAATATATGTAATTTTGACTAATAATTTGTGCATCAAATCCCCCTCGGGTAACACTGCAAATGGCCTTCCAAATGCCTCCCAACTCCCACAAATTTATGAACAGAGGTATATAATATGTTAAGTATGTGATTAAGGTCTCATATGCACCATTAATTGATTTTTACTACTGTTCCAACTCTCTCACATTCAACAGCAAAAACCCCCAATTTGACCCTTGGAAATGGCACTATTTCACCTCCCAATACAACTAAACTGAGTAAAAATGCTTCAAATGCTCAAGTACAGTACATGAAACTTGAAGAAGACATCCATGGCAGTATCTTGATCACAAATATATCAGAGAATCATCCATCCATTCGAAATAATCGACATTATAGTGTCATACATCAATGCATTGGGGAAATGGACATTGTTTGCTCATTAATCAATAGTTTTGCATACAACCAGTGGGTATTTCGACCTGAGACTTTCTGAATATTAATAACAGAGGATATGAAGCTATTACAATCAGAAATATATAATGAGAAGCTCTCTCAAGAAGCACAAGTGCTCACCAAAAACGCCCTCCCTCAAGGAGCACGAATATGCCTTCAAAACTGGAAACGGTGGAGAGTAAGTGCTGCACTAAACCAAACCATGAAACTTCCTGTAGCTGCTACTTGCAAATACAAACGCCATTAAAGCACCATGAAAGACTTGAGTGGCCTCTCCAAATACCAACTTGGATGGGAATCTTTCACTCTCGAAATTGGCTAAGGCAAGAAACTAGTCATCCACTAGCTCTCTCTTCACAAATGCAATTTTTCTCAAATCATCAAAAGCCATTCTCATACTTGATTCCTACATTTTATAACCAACATTAGCCTTCAAGGGGTCGAAATCCTCTCAATAGATTCAATAATTTTCCATTTAGAAAATATTCCTCATTTGCCACTTGTCTCCTAGTTCCAACCTTCCATCTTCTCCCAAATTCGAATTTGAGTCTCTTTAGATTCGTCCAACTCCATGAGCGCCTTCTTGAGCCTATTTTGGGGGTTGACATGTCATAATGGTCAGGTGTAAGAAGTCAGGTCTGAATTTTGTCATAAATGTCATAGATGCTTCATTATTGTTGTCATAAAACTAGGGAATCTAGCCCAAGTGTCCACTAGTCTCCAATTTGACTCTTCCTCTCCCATGGAGGTTACTATTCCATCCCATTTCGACCTAAGATGCTCAATGCCATGTGTTATGACTTACCAACTCACCCAAGAGTGTTCACCTTCCCATGAATTCGAATTGGCAAGAGAGATCTGCCATGTGTCATTGAAAAATCAAGCTAGTGTGGGTCCCACCACCTCCATATGTCTCCAAAACCACTTGCCACCTAGAATTTCTCTTGAATTTATTTATTCATCATATTTATTAAATGCTTGAACCCTTCTAATGTCTAAATATCATTTATTAGTTTCCTTATTACCATCCCACATGTGCCCATCCAACCTAGGAAACTAGTAGGATTGATGGGATTGTCTTACTATGCACTTATTTGAATGGGGACATTACACCTTCCAAGCATTGAAGTTTGAGGCTCCTTCAAGCCTATCTTCTGACTTAACTGAACAAGAGGCCATCTTCAAGCCCTCACGACCAACCTACTGAAATTTGCCAAGAAAACCTTGCAACCAAGTTAGATAATGTTCAAACCCTTACCCTAGGATCTATGTAGGCTCGGTTAGGCTGCAAACACAGAGCTAGCTACAAACCCTAAGCTCTGATACCATGTTGAAATTAGGGCTTTTTAACCAAAAAAAAAAACGTACTTTAATGCAAATTTAAATTACAAAAAAATAGTACTGAAATAAAATCACAATTTACAGGACAACAGTAGTAAAAAATCTAATCAATAAAAATTCAAATTCAGATCTGATAACTTACTTGAGGGTGAGAACCTTCCTTATACTTAGAGTTAACTTTCAGATCAGATCTTGCCTCTCAGAGGAAAGTCAATAAATGGAACAAAAATAACCCTCACCTAAGGATATGAACATACCTGAGAGAGAGAGAGAGACAAAGTGCTGAAATATAGGGTTAGATAGGTACAACAGAAGGTGTAGAGGCCTAATGAAGGTACGCCACAGTTAAGGACAATCCAAAAACATCAACAGAGGCAACCAACAAATGTTGCAAGTCCACGCAGGCCCTTATATAGTTAACGCTAGGCTAGGGGATACAATGCATCCCCAAAATAGACCTCAACCAACAAACTGCTACCTCACAACAGACCTCAACAGCAGATGGTACCCACAGAACAAACCTCAACTAGTAAGCGACACCACAAAATAGACCCCAACAGCTCACGACACCCTCAGGACAGACCTTACAGTGGACGACATTCTTCAAAGAAACCTCAGTAGTGGACGACAACCCCAAAACAGTGGACGACAGCCCTCAAATAGTCCACAACAATAAACGACAATCCTAAACAACCCTCAACAGGCATCGACATCCTTAGGAAGTCAACATAGGCCCAAAACAAGTGAACGCCCAAGCATAAAGTGCTTTGAAACCGTAAACGTCATCAAAACAAGAGTACCGAAACTCTAGAATAGTCATAAGAAATCAAAGATTAAGTTTTTCTCTTCAAGATACTTTCATAATGACGGCTAGGCTTATATTTATAGCCTTTCAATGACCCATAGAAGGTTCCACCTACTATTTGGTGATTGACCCTTAAAGTAAGGTCAAGACATCATACACTTTAGGAAGGTTCTACATATAAAAATATAATTTATTGTTAAGACGTCTTAGGAGAGGGTATAAAGGATATGACAAAGGGTTAAGTTACCACACTCAAGGGGGGGCGCTTTCGCATAACCAAGGAGGGGTCAACACAAGACTAACCACAAGTTAACAAGAAGGCTAACTACAAGGAGGGAAAAACAACCCTTCTAACTCTCTCTCTCAATGTATGTGGTCCACATGTGTCCCATGCAATAACTGGGATTTTATCATCACCATATATAGAAGGTTCAAACTGGATGATGTGATCCTTTGATCCTCTTGACTGCTCCTAAGGTCAAATGCTAGTGACTACATCAAGCAGTGGCTAGTCTCTCGAGGAAACAACCTAGCTCAACCATCTCGAAGACCTAGGAGAGGAGGGTATCACACATCATCATCTTGGTTAATTGACCAGGTACCCTAGGGATCATCTAGGGGCCCTATATAACTGTTAGGGACTTATCTGACTAGGTCCTAGACCAGGTACCCTAGATAACTGCTAAGGGTATGCACTGTTTGGTCCCAGTTCAAGAATCTCTCTTCTGTAACTGACCAGTTGACCCTAGTGATCAGTTAGGGACTTTTTCCATGGCTCTGTACTGCTTGGTCCTAAACCAAGATCGCTAGATAACTGCTAGGGGCCCTAGATATCTGCTAGGGACTTAGATTTCCTAGTTAACTGATTAGGAACCCTAGTTAACTGACTAGGGTGGCATCCTCCTAGAGAATGGCTCTCGCAACTGCATTATCTTTAACATTATTTCCATATGCTATGGTGATTTAATTTACATGACTTGTTGTTTAAGTTATTAATATAGTTCAATATTTCAAGTACTTCAACTATATTTGAGTATATTTTTCAGTGGGTAGAAGGCTTGTTCCTACATCTATAAATAACAAGAAGGACTCGTCGTTACGTGTGTAAATCTATAGTTGGGGGATAAGATTATTAATTGTGAATACAGTAGGTTCTTAACTGCAGGTTGTGCCTTTGATTGGTGCAATGTTGGCCACTGCTGTAACTCCCGTTAATACCTCCTTTGAGTAGTATTGCATTAGACTAGACTTGAACACAGATTTAATTCCTTGTACCTTGAGTATATCGGAATTCCCCCTAGGTATCCTTAAACCAGCCTTCCTTCGTCTTCTTATTGTAGTGCATCAAAAGCAACATTTGAGAAGATTATTCTTCTTATACCTCATAGGTATATCGAAGAGCTACAATAACATGACACTCCCTTGATGACCCGAGCCATTTTATTTTTGGGGATTACTGTTCATGGTTGAATGTTGGTTTAATTCATGTGATTATGGGCTATATTTCAATGTATCATGCCATGCCACTTTCATGGTAATTTGTAATATCTATATCATTTTGTTGCCTTGAATTTCATATTGGCTAAAAAGGTGGTGTATCTAAATTTTACACCTGCAAGTATCTTTAACTACCTATATCCTAGAGTGTGTCACGTTCTCAACACTTAATTTCAACTAAGACACCTTTATTCCAAAAACACTACTAGATTAGTACTTGAGAAAACTAACGTTGTTGGTTGGCATCAAGGAAAATCCGGTTAGAGTCTTGTTATTATGATTCTTGTAGCTGCCCCAAATGAGTATCCCGTCCGTGACTGTAGAGGGGGCTGGGCAGCCAAAGTCGTGACCTAAGAGGGTCCTGATCCCCAATGTGGATCGGTTGTCACGCCGATTGAGACACCCTTCGCTTTAAGCAAATCTAAGGCAGACAACTAAGGGGGAGACCCCGGTCAATAACTATAGAAAGACCAACAAACATGACATCCAAAGGAAATAAACAAATACAAGACAAAGGTATCTTGAATGATAAACCCTAGATCAAGGGGATGATAGCTAAAGAGAGAGGTTTCAAGGGGTCGGTAGATGATTTAGATATATGAAATATGATCCAAGTAGTTGTTTCTCAATAGCTAAGAAGGTTTATTCAAGATCTAGTGTTCTAAGTGTTAGGTGAAAAGTAGCTGAGTTTACTACCCTTGGGGGTTTAGGCATAAATTTAGAAATGTCCAAAGTTATAATCCAGCTGATATTTTAAGCTTTCTAATACTTGATTTAGTTGCTTGAATAAAGGATAACACGATAACAAAAGATCACAAGCAAAGAGGACAAGCCAATAACTCAAACCCATAGTCACCAGCAAGAGGGGTGCACTCAACTATAGACTAGTGCCAAATCCAAGGGTAAATGGGATCAAAACATTATAACATTCAACTTCTAGCGGTTTTGGACTATGGCAAGAAAAACCCAAGTGTTGGATTTCTATGGTTCCTAGTTAAATGACTTGTAAATTGTTTACGGGTTTCAATTAATTGACTGCTATTGCTGGCAAATGGAATGGAAGTGAAACTGAGAGAAAAGATTAGGGTACTTACTTGGTCTATGAAGAGATGCTATAGTAGTGATAATTGCTCCCGCAGAGAGCAATTGAAAAGAACTTGTGGAGCTTCAACTTTGCTCAATGTGCCCAAGTGAACCAGTGCACCCTCCCCCTGCCAAGCAAACAACAAATGTCAGTTTGATTTTAGGAGAAAGATGCAATCATATGTAAGAAATACATAGAGAATCATTGATCTAAGACAATCATTGATCTAAGACACAAAAATTTACTCCCTGTTGATCAACGCTTTTGAGAGAGAGAGCGAAGGGATTTCCACTATGCGCCCTCCCTCAAATTGCTGCCCTTGCATACAAGTTAAATTCACCACAAATATGCTATGAACAACCACAAAAATCCTCTAGTGCAAAGGAAGAGCAATATGCAATCACTATCTCACGTATTCACCACAAGAGAACACAAGTTTACTCAATAAAATTTCTTTCTACATTCAGTCCAAGAGCCAAGAGTCTCTAACAATGACAAGCTTCTCCCTTATATAGAAAATGGGAGAGCAAAATCCCTAGCCATCCTTAAATCAATGGCTGAGATTATAAGTTACAATTTGATGATCAATGGTTGAGATTATCTTAGCAATACATGAGCCAAAGAGGGGAGGCGAGTCACCCTAGTGCGCCCAAGTGCAATAGCAAATGATATAAAATGATAACACATAGAGTGGGGTCACCTAGGGGCTATGTTGTCCCCCTAGGAACGCTATAACATCCCCAAACACAACAAAGTGTACATAATGAAGTGGCTACCCACAAGTGCGCCCTACTCTAGTGGTGTGATTTGGCCAAGAGGAGCCAAATCCAATGAGTGGGTCCCAATGACGAATAAAACATGTGGAATAATGTCCAAGGACCATCCATAACGTATTAAAAATAGCCAACGTCACTTAGATGCCCAACATTCACCCTTTGATAAACTTACTAAACCATGGTCACTTAATTAATTAATTAAAAATGCATGTATGTAATTAATCAAATCTGCCCATTATATGCTCTTCCTTTTCCCGGAACTCTGATCTGAATGCATGAATGAAATCAGAGGCTCGAAATCCATCAAGAATAAGTACCTATACACCATGGATCCATCTGTTATGTGATCTGGAAGGAAACCCATGTCCATTAATTAAAATGTATAGCCTGTTAAATAATAATAAATCTGTAATAAGGCAATAATCCATAGACTGAAGCATGGAATGGTCTGATGGATATCCATAGGAATCAATATACATGAAATGATCACAGGTAGTCACACCCGCTCTCGGGTTTTGTCGGTTGACCAAGTCAAACTTGGTCAAACTGGTAAAAAAATGATGACTGATCCAAGATTGAGTATCTCTGTATGCATGAGGTATAAATAGTATTTTCCAAATTATATTAGTAGTAGACATAAATCATAAGTGGCATATAGCAGTGGTGATCATAATAAACAATATAAAACATGGACAAAAAATTTGACAGTTGCACAGCTTAAATGAAGTTCTAAGCATATGCTCATTTTCACATTCACTCACATGTACAATTTAGACCACCCCTCGCTTACTCTGGGTGAGGTGGAAACAATGAAGTTTGACTTATGTGGACAAGACTAGTGATCTCTCAGAGTACAAGGGGAAACAGGGACACAATGACATGTACTAGGTAGGCAAACACTAGGGAATAGTGGTGTCTCATAAATGGGTAGAGTGCTTTGAAGTGCTCCAATAAACTCTAACAAGTGCCTTTGTTAATTTTGCATTTCTACTTGCTTTTTGCAAGTCATTGACTTTCACTTAGGCCTGCATCCTTTTAGATATGGCATTTAAACTCTGATGCATTTTATATTTTGTTCATGGCCTTTTTCATTTATTGACCCTTTGGATTTTACATCTGCTGAGAAGCACAACTAATTGTAGCTATCATCTAGGGTATGTATTTCATTTCATTTCATAACCCTTCGGATTTTACATGCGTTAAGAAGCACAACTAATCGCAACTTTCATCCAGGGCATTTATTTCATTTCAGATAAGGACAACTTGCTTCGAGGACTAAGGGAGACACTTCCAGTGGACGACAATCCTAACTGCACCTCAACATCCGGGGTAACCGACAGGAAGCGGATTGACAGGAATGAAAGTGCAACCACACACTCTAGAGCCGAGACACAAGTAACATGGAAACCATCCTAGTACAAAGGTCAGAGTGGGGAAGGACTTTGATCTCGTAAGTCCCATCCAAGTCAAGGGATAGAATCTGCATGGTGGATAGACGGATGGATGGAAGACAAGTGAAAAAAAGTGGTGCCAAAGATAGGTGGGGAATGGGCTAAGTTGGACAAAGGGTAACCCACTAATGAGCATATGCCTAAGTCTTAACATTATGCTGTTTAACCATTCAATTTTAATCCAAAAGTAACCAATAGGTAAATAATCACCACACTGCTACCACATATGACTAGTCACATCAACTAAGATAACTAGGAAAGACAAGATATACATACAAACCTCATGCCATATACTTGCTCAGTCATCTCCGTGTCTGGATTTGAAAGTGCCTTTGAAAGTTTGGAAGGGTAAAGGAAGATGTATCAACCATCTGCTCTGCTGCACCGCTAAAGTGAAACCATAGTCTAACAAGTCTCTCTCTGAGATCATGAAGGCTAAAAAATGACATGGGCAATCTGATGACAATGCTCTACGACTCTAAATGCCTCTGTGGGTGCCACTGAACATCTTTGACAAAAAGGTAGGCTCATCTCAGCAAGGACTGGCTCATATCTAGGATAAAGCTTCTTTGCAACATCATGGTAGCTCGACTACTATGGATGTGATAACAGGTCTCTCCCTTGGTTAGTCTAGGTCTACTTGCCTGTAGGTCTAGGAAACCAAAAAGAGGCGTTTCTTTTCGGTAATGACATGTTGGGAGGGAAATCCCATAGTTGTGCTGGGTTAGTGGCTGATTTTCCTTACTAATCAGGAGGCCATTAGGTTGTGCAACAACATGGACAAAATGTGGCGTGGTTCTTTAAACAACAGTATTGAAATTGCCAACTTCCTCAATATTTATCGAATTTTCTAGTATGACCACTTTTTGGAATCCCATGGTCACTTTACATCAAATGGCGTTGAGCTGGCATAATTTTGGGCATTCCGTCAAACGATAATTGCTACCAAAGCTAAGACGCCCCTCCAAAGGGCTCAAGATGATGTTCACATGCCAACAGTAGTCGTTCAAGTTAGGACATGACCTCCAAAGGCTCAATATGCAAGTAGTCCTTCAAGCTAGGATGTCACCTCCAAAGGTCAATATTGAAGTACCAACTCATCAATACACATGAAAAAGAAAGATCCATTGAATAAGAAACCCACCAGTAAAGATAGTGGCATCAAATCAAGTGCAAGGCCCTCACAATACTCAACCAACCTCATAAAGGAAGAGGGGTGGGTCTTTTCCAAGCAAGAGTGTAAATTTTCCTCAAAACCCAGCTAGAACTAAAAGCATGCCAATTTATTTACTTTTAATCACACAAGGGTTTCTTCACTCATAAATTGCAACGGAAATAAAACACTGAGAGATATACCAATCAAACACACCAATAGAGACAACACAATATTTTTGGGTATAAACCCCTAGACAAAACCCAAGATGGGAAAACCGGTACAGCAGTCTGAGATATTATTTTATTAAGAAAATATGGAGCGGTACAATTCAGAAAATCGATTTCAGGCTTCATCCCACAATGGAAAAATCGTAACACACAGAAAAACAACGAGAAAAACTTGTAACTGGGCACAGATCCCAATGCAACAATGCTGCTGCTGCTGTATGGCCTGCTGTACAGATCCGTACGACCTGCTGTATGGAATCCATACGACTGTATGGATGTACGGACTGTATGGATTTTCGTACTGTCACCTTTGCCTGCTACTGTTTCTCACTCTATCAGTCTGCCTCTGCAAATCTGCCTTCTGCTCCTCCGTCATCTTCTCAAAAACTTCTCTCTCAAAACTACTCTCTCAATCTCTGTCGGAATCAATGAGTGTCCTCTCCACCAATTGACCTTTCTTTTATAATCATTGGCTAAGCGAAAAACCTAATCTCACTATAGATCTATGGATGAGATCCTCCAGTGAGATCAATGGCTAAGATTAAATGAGCCATTTACTTTTTATTTTTCACTTTTACTTTTATAAAAGAAGTATTCCAATAATTAATTAATAATTAGATCACTTTAATTAATTTTCCAAAACTTAGGAAAAGTTAATTAAATACAATTGGTTTCCAATTAATGTCTTCTGCATGCAAGGACACATGCATGCACAAAAGACCTTCCTCAATTGTCATAATCTAACACTCTCTCTCAACGAGGAAGGGATTTGGTAACAACCCCAACTTGTCTCTAAACTTCACAAACCTGAGTTTGCAAAGTGCCTTGGTGAATATGTCTGTCACCTGCTCATCTGTCTGAATGTACTCCAATCGAATGGTTCCTCTCTGAACACAATCTCTGAGGAAGTGATACCGGATGTCAATGTGTTTACTCCTGTCGTGGAACACTGGATTCTTAGAAAGGTTGATACCACTTTGATTATCACAGTGAACTATAGTAGTCTCTATCTCACTCTCGAACAATCCTGAGAGAAACTTCCTCAGCCACATCCCCTTACATGTAGCCATGCTGGCTGCCATGTACTTAGCCTCAGCTGAGCTCAATGCAACTGACTTCTGCTTCCTGCTGAACCAAGAGACAACCCCTGATCCAATATTGAAGCAGCAACCTGATGTGCTCTTCCGATCCTCTACACATCCTACCCAGTTAGCATCCGTAAACCCTGCGAACTGAAAGCTCCCACTGCGCTCATAAACCAATCCATACTCCACTGTACCTCTGATGTAGCGAAGTATGTGCTTCGTAGCTGTCCAATGTACTCTTCGAGGGTTCACGATGAACGGACTCAAAGAGTTGATTGCAAAGCTAATATCTGGTCGAGTGTTGACCAGATACATAAGCGACTTGATAAGTTGCCTATATAGTGTAGGATCAAACTCCTTTGATCTCGATACATCAATCTTCCTCCAGTTGGAAACTAGAGGTATGGCCATAGGTCTACAGTCCTCCATCCTGAATCTCTTCAAGATTTGCACTGCATACTTCCCTTGTCCAACGAAGAAGCACCCATCTCTCTGCCAAACCTCCAGACCTAGGAAGTAATGCATCAACCCAAGGTCTTTCACCTCAAACTCCACTGCAAGATTGGACTTGCAGTCCCTGATCAACTCCTCATCTCCCGTAAGAAGGAGATCATCCACATATAGAACTAGTATGAGAGGTACCTCACCTGCCAAGAAGTACAGGTTATGGTCTGCCTCACTCCGCTGGAACCCCATCTCTCGTAGATAGCTGTCAATCCTCGAGTACCATGCTCAAGGTGCCTGCTTGAGCCCATAAAGAGCTTTCTGCAGTCTGCATACATGAGACTCTCTACTCTCCACCTCAAACCCCTCTGGCTGCTCAATATAAACCTCTTCCTGAATCACTCCATTGAGGAAGGTTGTCTTCACATCCATTTGATGAACGCGCCAACCCATCTCTGCTTTCAATGATAGGATAGTCCGAATAGAAGAATACCTAGCGACAGGGGTGAAGGTTTCCTCATAGTCAATACCTTCCTTCTGCGAATACCTCTTCGCTACAAAGCGTGCCTTGTACTTCTCCACACTTCTGTCTGCTGCATGCTTTACCTTGTAGATCCATCTAGAACACACTACCTTCTTACTCTTTGGTCTTGGCACAACCTTCCATACTTGATTCTTCATGATTGAGTCATACTCTTCAACCATGGCCTCTTGCCACACATCAAGTTGTGCAACCTCCTCAAAACTAGAAGGTTTAGAGTCTATCAACTCTGTCATCAGTGCCATATGGCTAAGTCTATCTGGTGGTATGCTCCGTTTGAAAGATCTCTGTGGAAGACTCACTTGTTTGAAATCCTGAACAGTGGCCCTATACCACTTAGGCCGTGGCCTAGTGTCTGCCTGCTGCGACTATTGGATATCCTCCTCCTCCTGTTGCTCATCCTCCCCATCAAAGATAAGAGGATCCTGTCCACTTGACTCCCTCTGACTATCAGAACTCTTGCCTTGTGTCTGAACCTGTACCTGTGACTCCTCCAACTTGACTCCTACCGAGTCCTCAGCTGCCTGCTCCTGTGCTGGTAAGTCCATAGATCTTCTCAAGGTTCGGTGCTCATCAAACTGGACATCCCTGCTCACAATGATTCTCTTGCGAGCTGGGATATAAACTCTATAAGCCTTGGAAGTCTCACTGTACCCAACTAGAAGCCCCTTCTCTCCAGAAGGATCCAACTTCTTCCTAGTGTCAGCATGAATGTGACAATAGTAGATACTACCAAATATGCGTAAGTGACTCACATCTGGCCTAGTACCTGTGAATACCTCCTCAGGTGTCTTCCTCCCCAATATTGTGTGGGGACACCTGTTCTGGACATATACTGCAGTCCGAAATGTCTCGACCCATAGGAATAGAGGTAATCCCTAATCAAATAACATGGCCTTAGCTGCACTCACCAGTGTCCGGTTCTTCCTCTCCGCCACTCCATTCTGTTGCGGGGTATGAGGAACAGTGTGTTCCTTTCTGATCCCCTCTGATGCAAAGTACTCCACAAACTCTCTGTCGGCGTACTCACCACCGTTGTCTGTCCTCAATATCCGAATCTTTCTCCCTGTTTGGTTCTCCATGAGAGTTTTGAACTCTTGGAACCGATCAAAGGCCTCTGACTTGGCCTTCAGAAAATAGATCCAGGTTTTCCTGGAATAGTCATCAATGAATGTGACGCAGTAACTGTAACCACTGAATGAATGTACACTCATCTGTCCGCATACATCCGAATGCACCAAGTCTAAGGCTCCCTCAGATTTGTGCTCACTATGTGGGAAAGGTCTCCTGATGTTCTTCCCCAACGCACAACCCTTGTAGTGGTTGTGCTTGTCCTCCTGTACTGAAGGAACTCCAACGAGTGCCTGTTTCAGATGCCTCAGTGCACCATGATGTAAGTGTGCCATCCTCCTCTGCCATAACTCACCATCACTGCTGCTACTACTTGTTTCCGCCTGGTTCCACACCTGGGAAAACGTAACAGAAGTCTTCAAGCTGCTGGTGTGGCGTTGGGGGGGAAGTCAGAGTCAAGTGCTGTCACCTGAAACTTGACTCCTCCGTCTAGGCTTTCCTAGCGAAGCCAAGGGGGGTGGACCCTAAAAAGTAAAAATAAACTATGGTGTCTAATATATGAAAGACAAAGCATCTAATCTAGGAGTTAGAATATTTCTGTAAACTAAGACAACGCTGCATAAATATATATAAAGCAAAAAATCATTCGTCATCATTGTCATAAACAAACATCCATCATCATCATCATCATCATTTTAAAACACCATCATCATAGAAATATAACAATATAGACCAGTGCTGATAAATGGAGTAAAAAAAAAAGCTTGAAATGAAAAGACAATGTTGTGCGATTGTTCTTGGTTTATTTTATTTTTAATGTGGCAGTGATCTTTTTATTAAAGGCTGGTGGATTCCCGATATACACAAGGTATAGGGAATATGTCCGGAATTCAGCTGTGTGGTTTCTCACTCATATAGGTGGGTTGGATTAGAGTTTCAAGGAGGTGTTCAAATGCTATACCAATGAGGGCAAGCCTAACGGTTTCCAAGAGGTCAACCCAGTGTTATCCCATGTCCTTTGAAAAATTTGCCCACAACAGAAGAATATTCACTTTGTGCCGGATTTTCACATGTAGGTTTTTTTATTTGGGTGTTTTAAAACCTATTACTAGTCATCTTCCCCTTTCTGATGTGTACCAACATGTTCGGATTAAGCTGCAGTTGGCCACAGAGCAAACTGGAGAAGACCTTGGAAATTTTAATTTTTTAAGGAAGAAATATTTTATCTTTTTTTAGAGCCCCAAGAGTCTCTTTTCGGGCTAGGACTCGGGCAAGCCCTTATCTTGAAACCTTACTTTGGGAAAGCAAGGGGGTGTTTTTGGAAATTGTAAAAAGAAATGAGAAAATCTAAGTCCTGAGTGAACACATGGCCCACCAATGGAGTGGACCAACGAGGTAAATTTTAGCCCTAGTTAATTTTATTTAATGCCGAAATAAAAGAAATAAATCTAATCTAATAATCAGGCCATGAAAATGAGACGACACAGGCCATCCCTGGGGGGATGGGGTGTGGGCGCTGGTTAGCCCACTTGCTCTCGTTTAATTTTCTTTACAATGAGATAGAGAAATGCCCCAGTCTCTTTAAAATGACTTGGTGGCTTACAATGTTGAAGAGAAAAGTAATCGGTTTGAAAAAAATAAGTTTTGGGTACTCTGGATGGCCTGGATCTTCGATTTTTGGCCAACACTTCCTCTTATCTGTTCGTCTTCTGCTGCAAACCAGCAAGCAAACTTTAGTATAAGATGCCCCAAAACACTTTAAGAGTGTCTTTGGAACACCTCCTAAAAACCCCAAAAAATCTAAGTCTAAAACTAGCTAAAATTGCAAGAAATTAACCAAGTAAGACAAGCAGTGAGACATGTTTACTTGGGATCTTTGAAAGCTTTATGAGCTGCAAATTCTAAGCTCTTGGACGTTAAAATATTAACCAGGAAAATGATTGGAGAGAATTGCATGCAAAAGTGAGTTTTGCGTGCAACTGTTTTAAGTTTTTGGTAAACCTAACTTCTCAGTGAGATGTTATAAGGAAGAAAGGAGGTGACTGTCTTCATTAGTGAGACCATTGATTTGAGATGGATCAAGAGAGAGGAGGATGACTTCACATGTGAAGGAGGGCGCATTCTTCAAGAAGGGAGAACCTCGTACCGCATCCGGTAGAGCAGTTGAGTGTCTGTAACTTGCAGAGTATCTTCGTCTCAAAGATTGAGGAAGATCAGTGACGATCAGAACTCACATCTGTTGAGATTTGATTTAGTACGAGTCTTTCAGTGTTGGAGGAAGGGCGCACTTGTGCATGCAGAGGAGGATGTTTTCAATCACAGGGCAGTCTTCAGAGCGAGCAGAGCAGAGCTGAGGATAGAGACAGATAGATCAGGCAGAGGTGGATACAGGGACACTCAAATCCAGTTTTCCAGTTAGGGCTCATCTCTTCCATGCATGCATCAGCTGGATGCATGCAAATCTTGAGTTTGCCTGAAGAGATTATTGACGTAACTGTTATCACACCATAGTATCAGGGCTACTATTCTTGCTTAGCAGATATCTGCACATTCCAGAGCTTCGATTTTTCAGAGCTTGGCTATGATGACTTTATATTTTGAGATCACTCATGATCAGAGCAGTGTATTATTCAGACTTATGTTAGACCTTGTGTCAAGGCTGAGCCTTGAGAGTTCAGATTTGATGACCGATGTGACCCTTTATTCCGTACAGTTTCAGTTCAGTGCCTAGAGATGTATTGCAGCAGTGTTTCAGATGGTTTATGATGATTATTCTTATGATGATGTTGTATGACCTATGGATGTATGATCATTGACCATGGATTATTATCTTGTTGTTTTAGTCATGTTCACAACATTAGCTTGGTATATAATTCATGATGTGGCAAACTTTATAAAATGAACTATCTTGATAATAATTTAAAATGGACATTTTACTTGCACATTTAGGTTGTTTGACAAAACTCACTGGTTCACTACCTTACATAGATATGGTCTTTCTTGACACCATTTGTTTGCTAGCTTAGGCTCCACCTTCACTTGACTCCATCTATTCATGACTTTCCTTATTTGGCTTTAACCCTTGACTTGTCTTACTTGACTTTCTAATGTTGAGGACTTCCCCTTTTTCTATCTCTGTGTTTGGACCGCATCCCTGTATGTTTAGTGTCTCGGCTCTGAGTTGGTGACAAAACTTGCCTTTGGTAAGTTGGATTGGAGGCCTAAATCATTCTGGTCGGTTGTCTCGATGTTTGGCATTGGCTCAAACTCCCCCTAGTCGCTTGAGATGTTGTTGGCTAAAACTGAAAGCTAATGTACTACTTATGGAAACTTATATAAATTCGCCCATGGAAACTAAAAAAGAGCAAGAGTGATGAATTGCTAAAAATACTCCTCGAAGAGTATAAGAAAGGTCCAAAAAGCAATGGTTCTTAAATGCTATATCTAAACAATTGCTGACCTTATATGTATATGTAAACATGCCCTGTATGCAAGCTGCAATTAGTTGTACTTATCAGCACACCTGAGATTCGAAGGGTTATGTAAGCCAAAAAGGCCATGAAATGAAATTGAATGATCCTAATGAACTTGGATCAACTTGATGTAGACATGATGCCTAAGTTGAATAAGCACTCTCTAAACAACTTACCCATTTGTGAGGCATAGCCATCCCCCATGTTATTTTGTCCAGCATAGAGTTTGTAGTTTCCCCTCTCTCCCAGTCCAAAGTATTTTTTAGTTGAGTTAGACAAGTCACCCCCTTTGCCCAATCTTGTTCCTAGCCTTCATCCTTCGCTAGCAGTTTGACCATGTCCAATGGGTGAGTTTGTCATTTAAACTATTGTGCAAGTAATTACAAATAACAAAGGAATTATGCTAACATGATTAATGCCACTGAATGGATGCTATACTTTAAGTTAAGCTGTGAGTATGATTAGAGGAACATGTCTTAGTCCATTGATATGATTTATCCTTGGTTGTATGTTGACCTAGTCAAACCTAGTTTGACTATGGTCATTTCTTGGGATCCGTGATGATGTGGGCCATATATATACCTATTGATGATGATGGATGGTCCCACATACTCTTGATGATGATGCTATATGATGGACATATGATTCAGATGATGATTGATGCAGTTCAGCAGGTTTTATTATTACTTCAGATCATTAGATTATACATTGTCCATATATGGTGGACCCTACAGTTAGCCCATCAGAGAAACCCATGGTGTATGAGTACACATTCTTAGTAGATTTGGGTCTTCTGGATCCAATGAGACACTTATCTTTCAGTTCCGGGCACTTCTGACGGTGATAGATGCAGTTTTACACTTGTTGACCAGATTCGGGGCTGATTTCCCAGCCTGAGCAACAGAGGCCTTGAGAGGCCAATTCACCTAGGGTGCTGTATGAGGAGGGGGTGTCCAGCCACTTGTTATTACCATTTATCCCCCCTTCTGGAGAGCCAGGTAGGCTCAGTTTGACAGCGCAGGTGCCCTAGGAGGCAATTTCAGCACTTTCACAATTACTGAGGCAGTCCAGAAATAGGATAAAAGGTTCACTGAGGAATTCGATTTGGGCAATTGAGGCAAGGTTATGGCACTTGGTTTTCACAGAGGTCTTCCAGGGTGAACCCCCTATCTTCCAGCTAGTTTTCATCACTTGGGTGGGTCCACGGAGGCCACAGGAGGTCTTTTACTGCTTGTCTGTCACAAATTTTGAGGACAAATTTGATCATATATATTTATCTTGGACATATTATATTATTTTATTGTGCCATGGGGATGAGCTAATAAGGATTGATGCCCTCCTAGCCCCACCATGAGCCCCATGTGTCATATCCGAGTCATATGAGGTGGGCTTTTGTACTTTTACCCCCTCTAGTGGATGGCGTCACCCTCCGTGAGCACCTTTTAGCTATGACGTCATCATTGTTTGAGTGATCCATGTGGTATATTGTTATGTTTTCATCTTAGCCGTTGATCATGTATTGAGATCTTTTAATCTCAACCGCTCATTTTGTTGTAAAGTGGTTTTGAGATCTAGTGTTTTGGTCTTTATTATCCTATATAAGGAGGAGACCCCCTATTGTATAGCTCGCCTTTGGGCTCTGGAAAACTTGGAATGAAAAGAATATTTTGGAGATCTACTTCTTGGCTTTGATTGGGTTGCTCTTGCATATGTTCTTGGATATCCTGCTTCTAGACATTGTTTGCTTTTCAGGTGAAATCGATTTCAAGAGAGGGAGGCCGAATTGCTCAAGCTAGCTCATCAAATTGCTTTGTGGGAAGATTGTAGGGGTTGCTCACATCCCCCATTAGCAAGACGTCTTCATAGAGAGGGAGTTTTTCAATTGTGCTGTGCCCATTGATTGCTTTCTTGATATGACATGCTTAGATCTTATGGATTTGTAGATCAAATCTAACTTGATGTAGATTGATTTGTAGGTTTTCATGAGACATATTTCCTCCTAGGGCTTGGATGATATTGGTTGAAGACACTTGGATCAAGCTTGGAATTGTAACTAGGGCAAGAATTCTCCATATGCTAAGAGGCCGCAAGCTTTTATGGTAAGATATACAAGGTACGTATTGATTTCGCTTGCTATCCATCCCATTGGTCAAAATTACATTAAAATCAAAACCCTCATTTTTGTTTTTCTTAGATCTACTTGGATCTAGCTTGCCTTTTGAAAAAATATTAAAAACCCACCTCTATAGTATCCATGACAATTCGGATCTATAGTTTGGTGTGGATTGGGCTTCATTTGACACATCTTTCAATGCACTTAACCTTCCTTGGGTAAAGTCGGCCTCCTTGGGTGTTTGGTTTAAGCTATTCCACCACATGGGTAGGTGAGATCCCACTTGATTCATACTCTCCTCACTGGATAACCTACCCCTAGTGTGTCACTTCTTTGATTTTTGCCTTGTGGGCCCCATTTCTCATTTTGAGGGTTGTGCCCCACTTGGGTCAATTTGGTGATGCACTTTCAATCTCAGATCTATGGAGATCTAGCCATTGGATCCCCTTGATTTTCAAGATCCACATTGATACTTGCTTAAACTACTTGGATCTAAAGTTTGGTGGCCATTGGACTTAATTTGACACACTTTACCATGCTTTTAGCCCTCCTTGGGCAAAGTCGCACTTCTTGGGTATTTGAGTTTGTCCACTTGTAGGACATGGGTGGTTAAGATCCCATTGGATTTGGAACAAGCACACCTTGAAACTTACACGTAGTGTCTCATTTTGTGAAGTTCTGCCTTGGGGGTAGCATTCCTTGTTTTTGGGGATTGTTGTCCACTTGGGTCACATCATGAAACATTAGATCTAGTAAGATCCAACCATCACATCCTTAGTAGCCCACTTGATTTGCATCCTAGGTGTCCCGATCTACAATTTGACATCTCTTTTGACTCCATTAACCCATCCATCAAGGCAGTAGTCCACCTTGGGTAATTCGCTCTCCTTGGGAGTTGTGTCAAGTCCTAGATCCCATATGTGGGTATCTCTAATTTCATTTTAGATCCTTAGATCTATCTCTGACATACCCCTTGGTACCATTTGCACCCCTTAACTCCATCTTGTGGGTCCCATTTGAGCCATTTCCATATCCCAAGGAAGTGGGTCCCACTTGTGTATTTCATGGTACTAGATCTTGTCCTTTATCTCATTATGTGGCCTAAATCATTCAATGGTTGAAGCATAAGTTATCCATTAAGCCTCCTTCAGCCATACTTAAACTTCTAGGTCCACCTAACCTTGCATTGGTTTCCGTAACTTGTCTTTCACATATCCCTAGGAACCTTTGTTTGGGTCCAATCATCTTTGATTGGTTGTAGGGTCTCCCCCTTGGTCTTGATTCATCTTGTTTTAAAGTGAAGAGAGCCTCGGTTGACGTGACTCTCAGCTTTCATTGGGAACCGTGGCATCTCTTGGGTCAGCTCTTTAGTTGTCCATCTCCTCTACTATCCCGGATGGGATACCATTAGGGACAACTGCAAGTTGTGTGATAACAGTAACTTGTATTGTACTTGTCTCTTGTCCTATATGCTCTGGGCTCGAGAAAGAAGATAGCCCCATAGTTTGCTGGTTTCTCTTGAAAGGGTTCCAGGGTACATTTGTTGTTTATGTATGATTGCATTTATATTGTTCAGTTGGTAAATGCAGATCTAGTTGTTTGAGTTCATATTAATGTTGTATTGATATCAAGATTCATATCGCTTGAGATCTCAGGGCGATCCAGACGGAGTAGTGATCTATGGATCAAATATTTACATGGTATCAGAGCCCTGGTAAGGGTCAGGGAGTGCTTTCATACACAGATCTACATCTGCAGCGTCAGATTTACATCATGGGGGAAGAGAAAATTGTTTGCACCTCTTGCTCCGCTACAGATATTGATGAGTGTACTACAGACGAGATTGACAGGGAGATGGTTCTTAACTCCTGTCAATAGTTGATGGCCTCCACATCTAGTGTATGGTACATAGACAGTGGAGCTTCGAGTCATATGACAGGTGTTCGCGGATATTTTTCTGACCTAGCAGAGGATGGAATAGATCTTGAGATTGTCCTGGGAGACAACTCTACGATCAAGGCTATAGGACGAGGAACTGGGTCCTTCCAGAAAGACTCTGGAGAACAGATGAGCGTTCGTGATGTCCTATATGTTCCGGGTCTTAAGAAAAATTTGATCTTCGTTTCTACTATTGAAGATCGTGGACTATGGGTGATGTTCAGAGATGGAAACGTGCTAGTTCATCCAAAAGGATCCAAGGTTGCCTCAGTTGAGAGGATTGGAGTCTGCTGTGGGAAGCTATATAAAGTTATAAACTGAGCTTCCTGTTAGGATATTCCTATACTCCATCCTAGTCCTTCTAACATTTCTGACATTTTCAGTCTTGCATGCAAAATTAGGGTTTTGCATGCAATTAGGGTTTTGCATGCAATTAGGGTTTGCATGCAATTAGGGTTTGCAGCACCAGCACCTAGCCCTTGCCAAACTAGCCCCAGGAGCTTCTCTCGGATCAGTCTTAGCTCTCCTAGAGCTTAGTGCGCCCTCTTTTCAGTTATTGCATGATAAGGGCGCCCTTCTTCACCTACCAGTCCAGTTTAGTTCAGTTATCTTCAGTTCTTCCTTGATTTAAGGATTAACTGACTCCTAACTGACCTTATCACTCTTTTGGACCTCCAGTGTGACTAGATAGACTGTTTTGACTCCAGTTAGCTCCATGAGCGCCCCCCACTGAGTCTCCTTCACTATATCAGTGCTTCCATGTGCCAGTTACACCAACCACACTCAGTTAGACTCAGTTTGACTCCCGGTTGATCACTACTTGTGCATTGATGACTTCACCGATGATGAGATAGACTCCTAGTTTGGCACTGATGACTCTCCACTGATTATGGATCTGTGCATGAAGGATAATTCGAATTACACCTAGTGAATTCGAATCCTCATACTCAGCATTGTATATTTACCCGGTTACTATTCTGATTAATGCAATGTGTGTAATTATTCTGCCTCTATTGGATCTATGTTCTATTGCTTCTCTCTTCTTCCTAAATTCTTTCATAGTGAGGTTTACATCATCTCTTTGGATCTTATGTGGGCAATTTCACATGGTATCAGAGCCTTGAGAGTATATTCTACCTCCATTCTTGAGAGTTTTTTGCAGGTATTTTGAAGTTCCAGCAGTTGCAGCAGCAGATTCAGTAGCTTCTATTTTGCACTTGTTCAAGCAATCAAGATGAGCAATTCGAATGATCCTTCTTCTATACTTCTCACTCCTTTCAATTATTTCGAATGGAAGAGGAAGATGATAATACTCTTGCAATCAAGAGGGTTTACTAGAATAGTTAAGAAAAAGATGCCATACCACATCAAATCAAGCTGAAAAGAGAGTCAAGCACCTAAACAAAATGGATGAAGCCTTTGGATTCATATGCCTTCATATTTCTGATGATCTATTGTTTCATGCTGATGGATTGAAGTCTCCATATGATTTATGGATAAAATTGAGGAGTCTTTTTGGCAAACAAGACGAACTGAGAGGCTACATTCTTGAGAATGAATTGGTTGCCCTTCAACCTAGCAATTTCGAGAGCATTCAAGATTTCTTCTCCAAATTTCAGAATTTGGTTTTGCATTGCAAGCAATGTGGCATCACTAAAAGTGATGAGCAATTGATACTCTCTATATTGAGCAAACTTGGATCTCAATTTTCTGTCTTTGTATCTACCTTTCATTCTGTTCGAATGTCCATCCGTGGATGGAAGTTTCCCACCTTAAGTAACTTCATTGAGGCTCTTACTCAAGAAGAGAACAAACTGTTTCAAATGGGTGCCATCAAAACCTCCAGAGATCTAGCTCTGTTGGCTGGTGAATCAAGTGGAGCGAATGATAAAGGGGGACAAAAAGGCAAAGGAAAGAAACCTTCAAGATCCAAGAATGACAAACAAAAGAGACCAAATTGTACCTATTGCAAGAGAGGAAACCATCCTGAGCATGCCTGCATGCATAAGAAGATTGATCTTCTAACCAAGCTTCTTGAACAAAACCAAATTGTTGTTCCAAAAGAAGCAAAGATGTCTGATTCTGGAAGTGGATCTGATGATTGTCATGCATTAATGGCTGGTTTTTCAAAGACAAAAGCTCTCCTCATAGATTCTGGAGCTTCCAACCACATGATGGCACAAGAAGAATCTTTCTCCTCTTTGGATCTCCAAGATGGGCCTACCATTCACATGGGAGACAACTCTCATATTTCTGCCAAAGGTTTGGGTACAGTTCATATGGAGCATGGTAAGTTCAAAAATGTCTTATTTGTTCCTTCTCTTACAGCTAATTTGTTATCAGTATATCAAATGACTCATACAGGATCTCCAAAACAAGTGATTTTTGGTCCAGACACAGTAGAGATTACAGAAATCTCCACTGGAAAGGTTATAGCGAATGGGATTGCTAATCATGCCTCAAAGGCATATGAGTTCTCCCACTTCATGCCCTTCTCTCCAACTATCCCTTCAGATTCTGATGAGGACCACAGTGACTTCTCTTCCAGTGACTCCTATTCTAGTGAGGAAGAAGATCAAGATTTTGATGTTGAGATCATAGTTCAAGAAGATTCAGAGCCAACCCCTATTCTTAGTCCAGATTCAAGAGAAATATGTTCTCACACAGTCCTTGCTACTACTAAGAACACAGTTGATGATGTATTTGCTTACAGAACTACTAGACTTCAGCAGCATGCTAACCTTGCATTATGCCATCCATCTCTCCATGAGAGATTCAGCATGATGATGGGGTTTACTCTTCCATTCCTTGGGAAAACTCATCATGATACATTCGCTCCAGTGACAGAAAAGGTTCCTGAAAGACTTGCTACTTTCAACACATTCTCTAGCACTTGCATTCGCACTTTACAGAGGATTAGCTTACCAAGTCTCTTTGCAAAGTTTTCACTGATGAAAGCTTGCTTCTTTTCGGCTTAGAGTAATGGCTCCTTGAGTTATTCAAAAATATAAAAAAAAAAAAAAAAAAGGAAAAAGAAAAATTGAGGCAGTATTCTTTTTATCATTTCATTGATTGTATGGGTGACCTTTGGTCCTAGTTACCAGGGCCCAGGATGGATTAAGGGGGGGTGTTAGGATATTCCTATACTCCATCCTAGTCCTTCTAACATTTCTGACATTTTCAGTCTTGCATGCAAAATTAGGGTTTTGCATGCAATTAGGGTTTTGCATGCAATTAGGGTTTGCATGCAATTAGGATTTGCAGCACCAGCACCTAGCCCTTGCCAAACTAGCCCCAGGAGCTTCTCTCGGATCAGTCTTAGCTCTCCTAGAGCTTAGTGCGCCCTCTTTTCAGTTATTGCATGATAAGGGCGCCCTTCTTCACCTACCAGTCCAGTTTAGTTCAGTTATCTTCAGTTCTTCCTTGATTTAAGGATTAACTGACTCCTAACTGACCTTATCACTCTTTTGGACCTCCAGTGTGACTAGATAGACTGTTTTGACTCCAGTTAGCTCCATGAGCGCCCCCCACTGAGTCTCCTTCACTATATCAGTGCTTCCATGTGCCAGTTACACCAACCACACTCAGTTAGACTCAGTTTGACTCCCGGTTGATCACTACTTGTGCATTGATGACTTCATCGATGATGAGATAGACTCCTAGTTTGGCACTGATGACTCTCCACTGATTATGGATCTGTGCATGAAGGATAATTCGAATTACACCTAGTGAATTCGAATCCTCATACTCAGCATTGTATATTTACCCGGTTACTATTCTGATTAATGCAATGTGTGTAATTATTCTGCCTCTATTGGATCTATGTTCTATTGCTTCTCTCTTCTTCCTAAATTCTTTCATAGTGAGGTTTACATCATCTCTTTGGATCTTATGTGGGCAATTTCACACTTCCAACTTCATCATGCCCTAAGTCATAGCAGTCGAGATGAGGAATGTGATCCCTGTGAGCTTTGGCACAGAAGGATGGCTCATCTGCACCATCCGGCTCTAAAGATTTTGAGGGAGATTGTGACAGGAGTGCCTGAGTTCAGCACTAAGCACACTGATGTGTGTAAGGGGTGTGCTCTCGGAAAGTATGTCAAAACTGCATTTCCCAAGAGCGACACTAGAGCTACAAGAGCTCTTGATTTGATTCATTCTGACTTTTTGGTCCGATGTCCACCACATCACTGAAAGGATACAAGTACTATGTGTCTTTCATTGATGACTATTCCAGGAAGACCTGGATCTACTTCCTGAAGAGCAAAGAGTCCAAGGAAGTTTTGCAGAAGTTTCAGGAATTCAAGGCCCTTGTGGAAAAACAAACAGAGAGGAAGATTAAGATCTTCAGATCAGATAATGGGGGAGAGTACACCTCTGTTGAGTTCAATAAGTTCTGCACTTAGGAAGGCATCAAGAGGCAGTTGACTATTCCTTATACACCTCAACTGAATGGGGTGGCTGAGAGGAAGAACAGGGCCATTATTTGAGCTGCGAGATCTGTGTTGCATGATCAGGGATTGCCATTTTTTATTTGGGCTGAAGCATGCAACACTGCAGCCTACATTCAGAATAGGAGCCCCCATAAGGCTTTGGGGGATAGGACTCCTGAGGAGGCTTTTTCTGGGAAGAAACCTGAAGTTGGGCACTTCAGGATTTTTGGATGCCTCACCTACTCTCATGTTCCTTCTGAGAAAAGGACAAAGCTGGAACCCACTGCAGAAAGAGGAATTCTGGTTGGGTATGATGAGACTTCAAAGGCCTATCGCATTTACATCCCTGCTCTCAAAAAGACTGTTGTGAGGCGGGATGTGAAGTTCAAGGAGGATCGGGCCTTTCGGAAGTCATGTGAGTTAGAGAAGGGAAAACAACAAGTTGCTACATCCCCACTTGACACAAGACAGGGTAATGCTCAACAGTCAACAGGGTCCCAAGTATCCGGAGTGACAGATGCACTAGATACGGTTTCTACAGGTACAGGAGCAGGGACTGGCACAAGATCTCAGGTTGGTGATCAACTGAGATCAGGATCCCAGATTACAGGTTCTCGAGCTACAGGATCAACAGCTACTGGAGGTACTCACTCACATACATGATATTGCGGTGAGGATGAGGAGTTCTCATCTCAGGATGTCACTTCAGGGAAGAGAAAGCCCAAGTGGCTTCAGGATAGCTTGAAGGACGCTCAGGCAGTAGGAACTCCCAAGAAAGATGTGAGAGAAAGAAAGGCTTCACAGAGATTCTGTAGTTACTTAGCTTTAGTAAGCAACATCAGTGAGTCAGAACCTTCCTCATACGAACAAGCAGCAGGAAAGCAAGTTTGGAGAGATGCCATGTTGGAAGAGTATGCTTCCATCATGAAGAATGATGTCTGGGAAGTGGTGCCTAGACCAGAAGGAAAATCTATAGTCACCTCCAGATGACTCTATAAGATTAAGTATGTTGCAGATGGCAGCATTGAGAAATACAAAGCCAGGTTTGTGGCTAGAGGGTTCTCACAGATAGAGGGAGTTGACTATGAGGAGACGTTTGCTCCTGTGGCCAGGTATTCTTCCATCAAGACTGTGGTTTCAGTTGCACCAGAGATGGGATGGAAGATCCATCAGATGGACGTTAAGACGACATTTCTCAATGGACTCATCGAGGAGGAAGTCTACATTGAGCAGCCAGAGGGCTTCGAGGTATGTGAGCGAGAGTCTCATGTATGCAGACTGAAGAAAGCCCTGTACGGTTTGAAACAGGCACCCAGAGCTTGGTACTCTAGGATAGATACCTATTTGCAACAGCTAGGGTTTCAGAAGAGTGAAGCATACCCAAATCTCTACTTCATTGTGGTAAGAGGGGATCCTCTTATTCTTGTGCTTTATGTAGATGACCTGTTTATTACAGGAGCAGAGAAACTCATCAGTGATTGCAAGAAGGATCTTGCATCTGAGTATGAGATGAAAGATATCGGGCTGATGCATTACTTCCTAGGGATGGAAGTCTGGTAGGAGGATGGGCATATCTTTCTCAGTCAGGGCAAGTATGCAATGGACATTCTGAAGAGATTTCAGATGCAGGATTGCAAGCCTATGACTACCCCTGTGACGACCAACTGGAAGAAGCAAGTGGCTTCTGAGTGTAAGTTGGCCGATTCCACTAAGTATAGACAGCTTTGGTTCCTTGATGTACTTGGTCAACACCAAACTAGATTTGAGCTTTGCAGTCAACACCTTCAGTCAGTACATGGTTGAACCCAGAGATGTGCACTGGGTAGCAACAATGCATGTTTTGAGATACGTTAGTGGAACTGCAGAGTATGGACTGAATTATGTGAGGCAGGGAGAAGTCCAGCTTGTGGGGTTCACAGATTCAGACTAGGCAGGGAATGCAGGTGACAGGAAAAGCACCTCCGGGTGTTGCTTCAACTTAGGTTCGACAATTGTGTCATCGTTCAGCAGGAAGCAGAAGTTCGTTGCGTTGAGCTCTGCTGAGGCAGAATATATGGTGGCTAGCCTAGTCAGTTGTGAAACCATCTGGCTTCGCAAGATGTTGGTGAGTCTATTTGATCAACAGTTGGAGCCTACGGTGATTCATTGTGACAATCAGAGTTGTATCAAGCTCTTTGAGAATCCAGTGTTTCATGATCGATCCAAACACATTGAGATCAGATATCACTTTATTCGTGATCATGTTCAGAAGGGAGCAGTTGAGCTACAGTACATTTCTACAGATGAGTAGGTTGCAGATATTCTGACGAAGTCTTTGATGAAGACCAAGTTTGAATACTTCAGGGAGAAGATGGGAGTGGTACAAAATCCTTTCCTAGTTAAGCGGGTTTACAATAAAAACAAGGTTTGTACGGTGGAATTTTAAGATTTTAATTTTTGGGGTTTTAATGTAAATTTCTCTCTCAGTCCATTCGGAAATTGAAATGCAAGAGAAAGAAGTGCAGCACCTACTTGGAACCAGCTGATATCTTTGATTTGCTGAGGTTAGAACGTCCCCAAGATCAAATAGAATGGATTGCAGAAGTCCCCAAGTGAGTTCGATTTGCTCAGTCCCACCAATTCGCCCTCCTTGCCGGCCAACAACAAATGGACATAAGTCAAATTTGCACAACAAGTAATGAAAGCTACATCAACACAAATAAAAATGAGAGAAATGCTTGGCTGAAATGGCAAAAACACTTCCCTTTGACGATCAATCCCGGAGAGTGGAGCAACAATGGTGGCCAAGTGGTGCGCCCTCCTCCAAGATTTGTATTTGCTGCAAACAATGGTGAGAAATAATGCTGAACACAACCACAACCTATTCTAGTGCATCAAGATAGCTTGGCAATCAACAATCTCAAAGAACATCACCACAAGACACAAGCAAGAGCTGCAACAACGTTTTCTCTTCTATTCCAAGTCTCAAAAATGCCAAGAGAGACATACAATGGGTGAGTGTCTTCACTTATAGAGAAAGACCACTCTCAAAACCCTATTCCCTCCAAAATGGAAGGCTGGGATTGACTCTCTCGCAACCCAAACGAATGGTGGAGATGAGCTCATGAGGGGGTGCGAATTGCCCACCTATAGCGCACATGTGGAGTGAGGGGCCCTTCGTGGGGCCCATACAATACATACAACCAAGGTTGGGGGGTGTCTATATGGTGTTTTATCCCCCCAACTCATACAACCAAGGTCCAACTACAATTAATCATTAAAAATCGAATTTACCAAGTGAGGAAAAACGCCCCCATGGGCAAATTCGACCTCACATAGTGAGCTGGCCAAATGAGGGCCCCACTCCACAAATATAATGTCCAAACATCATGAAATTACCTTAGAAGTCACCCTTATATTAGCCAACCTTTGATTTTTTCCATTTGCCATAGTTGCCTTTACCATATTTTGATTTTTCATTTAATTAACTGCTGGTTTTTATTGCTGAAGGTGTAAATTGGGATTTTGACCCACTTATAGTTCCCGGATTGCCGAACCGTCTATTGCAATGCGATCGTGGACCCCAAAAATAGTAGACATGGTCACTTGAGCGACCACGATCCATCACTTAGGCACTGTTTGCCCAAAATCCATGATTTTTTATTAAAACAGGTCAATAATGACCAATAATAATTAAAAATCTCATCGCTGCCTCAACTTTTTTGAATTTTGATGCTTGGAGGCTCATATGGGACCCAAAGAGATAACAAATGACCAAAATCCAAATCATGATCGAAATATTTTTTCGGGCCCATTTTTGGCCTAGTTAACTTGGTTTGACCAAGTCAAATCTGGTCAAAATGGTGTTGGCTGAATACTTGTATGCAATATGAAGCGATAGGCTTCCCTATGCATGTTAGTACATTACTAAACAACATGATGCCAATATGGTGATAAAAAATACATAATATCTCAAAAATACAAGGCCCCTGGTGAGGTGGGCCCACCACATCCAAAAGACTCAAACTGCTATGCACAACCTATAGAGTTGACTACCTAGTTGACTTTGGGTGATGTGGAAAGACAAGGTGAAGGGTAAAGGAAGACGAGGACCAAGATAGTGCGACCTTTTGGATGAATCGGGAAAGCGGGGCCCACTGAGATAAGCATACCATGATAATACATAGGGAAGGGCGGTGTTGCCGCCTGGTTCCACACCTGGGAAAATGCAGCAAAAGTCTTCAAGCTGCTGGTGTGGCCTTGGGGGCAAGTCAGAGTCAAGTGCTGTCACTTGGGACTCGACTCCTCCGTCTAGGCTTTCCTAGCGAAGCCAAGGGAGGTAGACCCTAAAAATTAAAAGAAACTAAAGCCTCTAATCTAGGAGTTAGAAAAAATACTTTTGCAACCGAGACAGACAACATATACCCTTTTCAAATAAAGAACATCATTTATCATTTACTCCCATTTAGAATAATCATCATTTCAACTGCATACTAGTCAACAATAAAATGAAATTTGCATCAGGACCAGTGCCTTGCTATGGAGTCAAATAACAAATGCATAGACAGACAAAGTAAATGTTGTGGAGTGTTCTTGGTTTATTTTAAAATTTAATGTGATGGTGATCTTTTTTATTAAGGCAGGTGGGTTCCCGATATACGCAAGGTACGGGGGAACATGTCCGGAAATTTGAAGCGTGGCTTCCCTCTCAGGCTTTAGGCTGGATCGGAGTCTCGAGGAGGTGTTCAGATGCTATACCAACGAGGGCAAGCCTAACGGTTTCCAAGAGGTCGCTATCCAGTTTTATCCCAAGCCTTCTGGGAAATTTGCCCACGACAACAAATTGCGTGTTGTGCCGGATTTTCACAAAAAGGGTTTTTTATTGGGGTGGTGTTAAGTCCTATTACTAGTCATCAACTCCTTTCTGGTGTGTACCAACTGGATCAGACTAAGCTGCAAGTTGGCCACAGAGCATACGGGAGAAGACCTTGGTATATTTTTATAAAATTTTTAAGAACCCAAATTTTATCTTTTTATAACCCCAAGAGTCTCTTTTCAGGCATGCATTTCGGGCAAGCCCTCATACAAAACCCTACTTCGGGAAAGCAAGGGGGGGCGTTATGAATTTGTAAAAAAAATGTGAAAAGCTAGGTTGTGAGTGAACTTGTGGCCCGCTAGTGAAACGGACCAACAAGGTTTATTTTAGTCCTAATTGATTTTATTTAATGCCGAAAAACAAGAAATAAAACTACTCTAACAATCACGCCACGAAAATGAGACGACACAGGCCACCCCTGGGGGGATGGGGTATGGGCGCTGGCTAGCCCACTTGCTCTCGTTTAAAATGTTTACAATGATAATGGAGAAGTGCCCCAAGTCTACTTAACGTGACTTGGTGGCTTACAAAATTTAGGAAAAATATGACCGGTTTTGGAAAATAGGGAAATTTGTCTTCCGGATCGCCTGGATGCTCGAAATTTTGCCAGCACTTCCTCCTACCTGCTCATCTTCTGCTGCAAACCAGCAAGCAATAATTAGTACAAAATGCCCAAAAACACTTTAAGAGTGTCTTTGGAACACCTCCTAAGAAACCCAAAATTTTCTAAGGAAAAAACTAAGTAAAAATGACAAAAATAACTAAGTAAAACAAGCTATGGAGCTTGTCTACTTGGGATCTTTGCTAGCCCTTTAATGGCTGCAAATTATCAGCTCTATGGCAGCCAGATAATACTTTGCAATCAGATCTAATACTTCTTTAGAAAAAATTTGAAAGATTTCGACAAATTAAACTAATTTTTTGAAAAGAAAGTACTAGTAAATCATAAAATTTGAATTTTTTATAAATGAGAGAGAGAGAGATGGAACAAATCCTTGTTGAAAATCGAAGCTTTGAAGATGGTTCAGTGATGTATGAAGGGACTATATCTGCAAATAATGATTAGTAAAAAGCGGAAAACAAACAAGATCCTGCTTCTTGCCAACTCAAAAGACACCTGCACATCACAGATCTTACCAAACAAAAGATTAAGTGTAGATATATATATATACTCATAAGAAACTAAGCTGCTACAAATAAACAAATTTGACAAACAACTTATCTCATAGATGAGCACACCACACCCTTGAAAAATAAGACTTATGCACAAGTCACCTTGGAAGAGAAATCAAGATACTTCATCCACATGTAACCAAGACACCACAAGCTGACCTCCAAAGTCTTCTTTTATTCAAAATGATAAAACTATTACAATCATAAGTTAGCTGCTCCAATTCTCACTAGTGAACAATGGAGAGCATGCTTCAATTTATAGAAAAAAAATGGCTAAGGAGGGAGAGCGCACTTGCCAAAATGGGTGGAAAAGCGTGGCATAGATGGTGGAGGGAATGGGGCTGCCATCCCCATGTCTTTAGCTGCCCATGGCAGCCCCAAAAGGTGCTAACATAGCAGCACTAAACGTGCTGCCCACTCCTCAAACCAAGGGCTGCCCACCTCATGAATGCGCCCCTCCTCAAGTGAATGCGCCCCTCCTCAATGGGCACAATTTTCTCCTTGTTTGGGGCTGCCCAAAACCTTCCAAATCAGCCTAATACATTCCTATAACCATGCTGATCCAAATCAGAGTTGTCATTACTCCCAAAAATTAATAATTTTTTTTAAGTCATTTTTCACTTTTTTGATTTTTTTATGACTTTTTTGGGATTTTTTTATTTTTTTGATTTTGACCAAAGTAGAAGCACCCAAACATTAGGAAAAGTGGGTTTAGGGGGGTACTCTGAGTTAGAAAACGAGTACCCCTAAGGCAAAAAATACCTCCAGACGCCCCAGATAGGCCAATTACAAATTTTTTAATTGAACCATTAAAAAATGGCCCAATTTACGGAAAAATTGAAACTTGCCGAAAATTAAAAAAAACACCTAGGGGGACTTAGACATGTCCATATGACTCAAAATTAACGCCTAGCATGTTCATATACATTGACCCATAGACTCTAATAATTCCCTAAGGCCCGTCAGCCTCCCCAGGCATTCCAGCTTTGGAGGAGCAGGAGAAAAACCAATTAATTATGGAATGCAGTGATGCAAAACATAATAGATAGGTGAAAAAACTCCTTGGAATACCTGACTTGGCCAAAAAGTCCTAAGGAACCGAGTCTTTTACAAAACACCATGCTAGCACGTTTTTATTACAAACCCCGCAGGGCCATGGACATGTGGAAAAATTTGAAAAACGGGGGCCTTTAAAAGGCCAGCTGGACATCAAATCACCAAAATTGAACATGTATCATGTTCCACTTTGCCCGCTCGCTTGATAATCCAACCAAGTGCAACTTAGTTGGCAACAGGCGGTGCCTCACAAATTGGTATATTGCAGGGAAACTGCCTCTGGTCATCTAACAAATACTGCACAACTCACATCTGTGCCTTAAGAAGACTCCGTGAGGATCTTTTCTAGAGTCGCCAAACCGTAACTTGAGACTCTAGGGGACATTCTTGAGCTTGTCCCTTGCTCCCTCTCACCTGTGTCCATGTGTGTTTACAAAGCTGATATGTACGGCTGACCTGTGTCCATGTGTGTTTACAAACACATTGCATGGATTTTATATTGACTTTCACTTAGCCTTTTTGGCTTGATTTTACATTTACAATAGCCTTTTTGGCTTGCTTTACATTTCTTCATTTTTTTTTACATCAAGGCCCTTTAGGGCTACATACATATCTCAATAGATATAATCAAGGTGCTCATATTGCAGAGTAATGGGGGTGAGCGTACATGCTTCGATGACCAATGGGGAACACTCGGTGAGGCTACACAATCCTATACTGCATTGCAACATCGGGGGCAACCGACAAGAGCAAATCCCAGGTTTGAGAGTGCATCTCACACACTAAAGAGCCGAGGCACAAAATACAAGGAATCATGGCATACTCATAGGTCAATGGAGAAGGGGATCCTCAAGGTCACAAATCAGAATCCAAGTCGGGAAAGACCAATCATGGATGAATCGGATGGGTGGAGAAAGTGAAGGTGGATCCACAGTCAGCTGCCTAAGGGGACTAAGTGACCAAGTCTATACCAGTAGTGGGGATATGATCCAGTGTGCATAGATAAGAGCCTACTGAAAGGGGTGGACTAACATCACCAAAGGACAAACACATCATAATGACAACTAGATCACCACATCAACATAATATGTAAAGTCAGTGTACTATCATGTATAAACAAATCTAATCAACAACATGAGCAATAGAACATCAAATGCACCATATACCTATTGCTGAAGCTGACTCTAAAATTGGATCTCTACTGAACCCGGGCAATAAGTGGCCAACCAACAATACTCTATACTCTCAATCAAAAATATGGCTAGGCAACTGTCTCAATGGGCTTGTGCAAAGCCTGGCAAGGAAGGGTGCCTCTGTAGGCAACAATGTATACATGTCTGGACTCATGAACAAACCATCTGTCCCCACTGATATCTTTGCTCAGGGCAATCTGAACAAAATGCATGCCCCCTTTGAAGGCATCCGATCTCTGATCTGGAAAAAAAAATGTATAATGGTCCCTGACCACACAATCTGTAGCATGGTAGCTCCAGCTAACATGGATGTGATAACATTTGGCTCCAGCTGGGACAAGTGCTCTAAGGGAGAGAGTGCTTGAGTACCACAAAATCGTTGGTCCGTAGCACCCCTCTCATCATCATCAAAGTGCATGCACATACATGATGTCTGCATCATTATTATATGTGTACCTATCCTTGTAAAATATAGACGCTATACCAATCTTTGCAGACCGCTCGTAAGGACATACAATATATATATAATCCAGCAAATACAAACAAAATGACAATGCTGAAAGGAAAATATATCAATAATGAAATGTACTCTACAGCAGTTTAAATTTTATCAAGTCGCCACATGAGGTGTAAGAAAGGTGAAAAACAACTGAAAGGAAACTATGGTACAAAAGCAAACTAGAAAAAGGGAACATGGTGTCAAAAGTGAGAAAAGACAAAAGGAATAAAACAAAAAGAGGCAACTGGTCGTCAAACAAAGGTGGGGCAGTGAAAGGCAAAGGACAATCGGCTACTGCTCTCGAGAGCTTATTAGCCGCAAAAAGGGGAAGGGATAAGGCTCGAGATCAAGGAATATCTCCCCGAGTGAACCTAGGAACATACCCCTGAAGGTGGTGACCGCTCATAGGGATGGAGAAGTAGTGTCCATCCTCGGTAGATAGAAAATATGAGTCCCTGTCGCAAATCTCAATCCTAAAAGGGCCCACCAGAAGGCCGCTGTGGTTGCCAGTCATGTGGTGAAAAACGTGGCTTGGTATGACAACCTGATCACCCGTGGTAAAGCACCTCCTATTCACCAAGGGGGGGTCAACACCTATATCCCGGAATACCGATACATCGGCATTCCCATCGTCATCAGGGTGAAGGTCCCTACGGCTAATATGAGAAACGAATTTATGGGACCCACCGTCTAGTGGGATTGCAACTTCTCTGATCAGAACTTCGGGAGTCACCTCCCTCGTAGGGGCCAGGTTAGCCTAGGGATCTAAAGACCTAGGGTGTGAAACATGTATCTCGGTCTCGCCACTAGTCCGAAAATCTAGAGGCTGTGAAAACAAGCTCCTGGTGGAGGGGTGGGTGGTTGGCGAAGAGGCAGCATGAGTGCTACACTCTTCTCCTATAGGAATAGGGATCCTAGCTGGTAACAGAAAGCTCGGGAAAGTGTAGGGACAAGGGGAGGGAGGTGGGGTGATCATTGGTAATGACTCAAACTCATCTACGATATCCGTGGGAAGGGAGAAGTCCTGAAAAAACATTTGGTCAGATAGATCGCTCTCCTCTTCTAGAGGATCCTAGGCAAATGGTTCCTCCAGCCAATAGCGTTGGGGAAGTCCTATGGCCTGTCTAGCGAGACTGTCATTCATGATGGCCAGCATCTCGGGGATCGTCCTGAAGCTTCTTTCCTTTGGGGGAGGGATCCCCCTCACTTCCCAGTCCTCGAGAGGATGGGGAGTGTCCTCACTACGTTCCTCCATTTCGTTGTCTTCCTCCCTATATGCTGGCAACTCATGCATGATCGCTCTCAACTCAGCAGACAGAGAGGACTCCAACTCTTCGTCTCTCGTGGTGGAATAATCATCGAGATATAGCTGAGGCAGATGTACCTGGAGGCTTGAAGGGTGAGAGTGACCCGTGGGGGATCCTTCTCGTGTCTCCATAGGCTCATGCCCCTCGAGGGGAGCGGTCAGCTCATTTGCGAGATCTTCGTGGTTGAGTTGTTGGGTGCACTCTTCCTCAGAATCATCTTCATGTGAGTGCAACACAGGGCTGGAGAGCCACCTCTCAAACTGATGCCCTAACCTGGCCTCATCGTCAATATCCTCCCTCTTGTCACCAAAGGCCATAAACATTCCCTCCTAACCTGGCTCACATCCTCCGTACGTTCTTTGCAGGGCATCCTCCATACCCTCAATGTGCCCTTCGTAGAAGGGTTCTCTGTACACTCTCAGTAGGACCCCATTAGGGTCAAGGATGGAGGCGTAAGATAAGTCCATTTGCAGGTTCCCTCCTAATCCGGCGGCCCACTTCCTGGATAGAAGCATGCCATAGACAGGTGGAAGATCAATCACCACTATGTCCATAAGTGTGGAGATATCCAAACATGAGAAAAGATCTGCCTTCAAGTTCTTGATCAGGCCATGAGCCGGAACTTGTCTAGAATCGATTCCACAAACATTCCTGTAAGGGCGGGTCACTTCTAGGCCCAAAGCCTTCATGATTTGCAACGACATAACGTTCATAAAGGCCCCTGAGTCGATCATGCACCTGTGTAACAACACGTCTTGGATACTTAGAGTTAGGTAGAAAGGCTAGTGCCCTCCATTCTTCCTCTCGTAAATAGCAGTGTGAATAGACACCGGGGGGTCCTCCGTCTCTCTCTCCTCATCGTGTGAAAACTCCAAGGGACTAGGGATGTCTGTGGAGGCAGTGCGCAGCTCCTCCTCTAGGGGGATACTACCCAGGAACTCGGTGATTTGGCTTCGGACTGAAGGGAGCTTTGCTAGCTCAGACATGGGTACGCTTTGCATGATTTTGGCCAACTCCTTCTCTAACTCAATGCCACACCCAAAGGCCTCGTCGGATGAATGGAGGCTTGTGCCAAGGTCTAGTTCTGAGACCTCGTGCCTCTCCATAAAGGGTGTGGGCCTGGGCTCATCCCTGTGCCTCCTGTAAATCCTGGTTCGTTGAAGATCATTACTGACAGGGTGAACCGGTAAACAAGAAGGGCCTACTTCTTCTTCAACATCTTCCTCATCCTCCTCTTCAATGAAGATCCAACCAAAGTCTAAATCGAAAGGTGTGTCATCAACGAAGTTGATGTTTTCTGGAATTTCTTCTGGTTCGACATAACGACATTCGGCCTCAGGGTGCTCATCTTCACACTTCTCGCACCAGTGGATGGCTCTTATGTCTGGGGTCTCGGGGGCTACAGGGGGTCTCTTGATCTCTTCAGTAGTGGGTCTCCTGTTTGGGTTCCAGTACGGCTTGGGGCTGTATGGAGCCTTGTACCTATCCGAGTCGCTGCTCTTAGCCAGGTCTCTCGTAAGAAGGGTGAGGGTCTTTATCATTTCCTTCATGTCGTCAGTGGTCCCTAACTGTGTGTCTTCCTTTGCAGACTCTTTGCCCTTGCGGGCACGGGAATCAGTGCGTGAGGAGGAAGGAGCATGGTGGTCAAAGAAGTTTTGCTTCCCCATGGACGCAGCGTTTGCTTCAGCTTTGCGCGCGTTGTCCTGGGCGATCTTAAGAGTGGCCAGTTCTTTGTCTTTCAGGTGATACCCTAGCCATCCTTCAAAGGAATCTAAATAGTGTATAAGGATAGTTAGTTCTTTGAGGCGAATTGATTCAGGTATTTGCACCACAACTTTATCGAATCTAATGTTAAATTCATGAGTGGTTTCATTTTCCTTCTTCTTGATCCCTGATAGTTGGCTAAGCAAGTACTTGCCATCTAGCTTAACCGACCATTGTTCATTGAGTTTGGTCACAAAGTTATCGTAACCATTGATTGATCCAGCAGGCAACCGGTCAAACCACATGCGTGCATCGCCCTCAAGTGACATAAATAGTCCTCTCATGTAGACATCCTCATGGATGGCCCCATAGGCCTCCATGTGTTGCCATATAGATTTGATGTGGTTTTCTATTGTAATGGCGGTGCTCCCACTAAATTTAGGGATTTTCTCAAAAACTTTTCAGGCATGTCGTGGGGAGCTCCCTGAATCTGAGCGAAGTCAAGGGGTGAGGCTCTAGCCATATGGCCAAAGGCACGTGGACCAGGATTGGCATTAGCCATCTGGTTGCTGTTCGGGGGTTGACTAACGGTCGTGGAAGGGGGTGGCACTATAACGCTAGGTGAGGTTACAGAGTGGACTGCCTGCCACAACGAGCTGGGGGAGTGCTCACTAAGGTTTCGTTTGACGTAAGTGATAGGCGTGCTATGTGATGTGTCAGAACGATCAAGGCTACGTAGGTTGTACGGATGGGTTCAACCTCCAGTGGAGTCGCGAGGTGGAGTCGCCAGGTGAACTAGATACCTTGTTCACCAAAGGTGGAATGTCATAGGGGAAGTGGTGAATGAGACAAAAATGTGTTGGCTGAAATAATTATGTAAATGAGAACAAAAATCATCCAATCAGAGTTTAAGTGTAGATGCGAAGATGAAAAGAAAACAAACAAGCAAAAAGACTTAAACTCAAGAAAACACGGGTAGGCCTCTACCTCCCCGGCAACAACGCCAAAAATGTTATCACACAAACTCTAGTTGCTAGTGGAAGGTGTCCCAACAGGGATGGTAGAGGGGGTGCAGCTAGGAAGGTGTAACCAGGAATGGCCAAGTCCTCCGCTCAAGAAACGGAAGTCACACCGGACAAGGCAATTTGTTACTTCAGACGAGGCACGTAGCCAAGTCAGGTGGGAGAACCCGCTCAACCGGTGATGGTTGAGAGACAAAAATACACCCAAATCCCACACCAGATAAAGAGATAAAACAAGAGATTGAGTGTAGATGAACTCCTAAGTCTAGTTTCAGCCAACCGGTGGACACAAATGGTAGAATGAGAATGATGCAAAAGGTGACCAGCAATCAAACGTAATTAAATAACAAGATTAGATTAGTGATTGTATGGCTGAAAATAGTCCAAGGACATACAGTAAGTTGGAAGTGAAATGCTGAAGTAAATTGTCCAAGGAATGGGGTTAAGCAGTGGGTTAATGGACCTAGGGCAGAGAAAAATCAATGTTTAGAAACACTTCCAATCATAGGTAGTTTGATTTCTTATGGTAAAAAGACGTTCTAAAACCAATTCTAAACTACCCAGAACCCCAAAGTGACCCAATCAAGCAGACAAAGAAAAACGCCCAAGTGGGGTGTTTTTGGCAAAAAGACCAGTGCTAGACCTATGTGAAAATGGAGTCAAAATTAACTGAAATTTTAGATGTAGAGGTTTAAGAATATTTCAGAAGCGGGTTTACAATAAAAACAAGGTTTCTACGGTGGAATTTTAAGATTTTAATTTTTGGGGTTTTAATGTAAATTTTTCTCTAAGACCATTCAGAAATTGAAATGCAAGAGAAAGAAGTGTAGCACCTACTTGGAACCAGCTGATATCTTTGATTTGTTGAGGTTAGAACGTCCCGAAGATCAAATAGAATGGATTGCAGAAGTCCCCAAGTGAGTTCGATTTGCTCAGTCCCACCAATTCACCCTCCTTGCCTACCAACAACAAATGGACATAAGTCAAATTTGCACAACAAGTAATGAAAGCTACATCAACACAAATAAAAATGAGAGAAATGCTTGGCTGAAATGGCAAAAACACTTCCCTTTGACGATCAATCCCGGAGAGTGGAGCAACAATGGTGGCCAAGTGGTGCGCCCTCCTCCAAGACTTGTATTTGCTGCAAATAATGGTGAGAAATAATGCTGAACACAACCACAACCTATTCTAGTGCATCAAGATAGCTTGGCAATCAACAATCTCAAAGAACATCACCACAAGACACAAGCAAGAGCTGCAACAACGTTTTCTCTTCTATTCCAAGTCTCAAAAATGCCAAGAGAGACATACAATGGGTGAGTGTCTTCTCTTATAGAGAAAGACCACTCTCAAAACCCTATTCCCTCCAAAATGTAAGGCTGGGATTGACTCTCTCCCAACCCAAACAAATGGTGGAGATGAGCTCATGAGGGGGTGTGAATTTCCCATCTATAGCGCACATGTGGAGTGAGGGGCCCATACAATACATACAACCAAGGTTGGGGGGTGTCTATATGGTGTTTTATCCCCCCAACTCATACAACCAAGGTCCAACTACAATCAATCATCAAAAATCGAATTTACCAAGTGAGGAAAAACGCCCCCATGGGCAAATTCGACCCCACATAGTGAGCTGGCCAAATGAGGGCCCCACTCCACAAATATAATGTCCAAACATCATGAAATTACCTTAGAAGTCACCCTTATATTAGCCAACCTTTGATTTTTGCCATTTGCCATAGTTGCCTTTACCATATTTTGATTTTCCATTTAATTAACTGCTGGTTTTTATTGCTGAAGGTGTAAATTGGGCTTTTGACACACTTATAGTGCCCGGATTGCCTAACCGTCTGCTGCAATGCGATCGTGGACCCCCAATATAGTAGACATGGTCACTTGAGAGACCACGATCCATCACTTAGACACTGTTTGCCCAAAATCCATGATTTTTAATTAAAACAAGTCAATAATGACCAATAATAATTAAAAATCTGATCGCTGCCTCAACTTTTTTGAATTCTGATGCTTGGAGGCTCATATGGGACCCCAAGAGATAACAAATGACCAAAATCGAAATCTTCATCGAAATATTTTTTCGGGCCCATTTTTGGCCTAGTCAACCTAGTTTGACCAAGTCAAATTTGGTCAAAATGGTGCTGGCTGAATACCTGTATGCAATATGAAGCAATAGGCTTCCTTATACATGTTAGTACATTACTTAACAACATGATGCCAATATGGTGATAAAAAATACATAATATCTCAAAAATACGAGGCCCCTGGTGAGGTGGGCCCACCACATCCAAAAGACTCAAATTGCTATGCACAACCTATAGAGTTGACCACCTAGCTGACTTTGGGTGATGTGGAAAGACGAGGTGAATGGTAAAGGAAGACGAGGACCAAGATAGTGCGACCTTTTGGATGAATCAGGAAACCGGGGCCCACTGAGATAAGCATACCATAATAATACATAGGGAAGGGCGGTGCCTCACAAATGGGTATAGTGCAGGGAAATCACCACTGGTCATCTAACAAATACCTCACAACTCACATCCGTGCCTTAAGAAGACTCCATGAGGATCTTTTCTAGAGCCGCCAAACTGGGTGTCCGGCAAACCGTAACTTGAGACTCTATGGGACAATCTTGAGCTTGTCCCTTGCTCCCTCTCACCTCCTTGCCCCGTAGGACTAGGTGAGGAAATAACCGTTACAAAGCTGATATGTACAGCTGACCTATGTCCATGTGTGTTTACAAACACATTGCATGGATTTTACATTGACTTTCACTTAGCCTTTTTGGCTTGATTTTACATTTACAATAGCCTTTTTGGCCTTCTTTACATTTCTTCATTTCTTTTTACATCAAGGCCCTTTTGGGCTACATACATGTGTCAATAGATATAATCAATGTGCTCATACTGCAGAGTAATGGGGGTGAGCGTACATGCTTCGATGACCAATGGGGAACACCCGATGAGGCTACACAATCCTATAATGCATTGCAACATCTGGGGCAACTGACAGCAGCAAATCCCAGGTTTGAGAGTGCATCTCACACACTAAAGAACCGAGGCACAAAAGACAGGGAATCGTGGCATACTCATAGATCAGTGGGGAAGGGGATCTTCAAGGTCACAAATCAGAATCCAAGTCGGGAAAGACCAATCATGAATTAATCGGATGGGTGGAGAAAGTGAAGGTGGATCCATAGTCAGCTACCTAAGGGGACTAAGTGACCAAGTCTATACCAGTAGTGGGGATATGATCCAGTGTGCATAGACAAGAGCTTCTCTGAAAGGGGTGGACTGACATCACTAAAGGACAAACACATCATAATGACAACTAGATCACCACATCAACATAATATGTAAAGTCAGTGTACTATCATGTATAAACAAGTCTAATCAATAACATGAGCAATAGAACATCAAATGCTATACTTGCCACACCATATACTTGCTGCTGAAGTTGACTCTGAAACTGGATCTCTACTGAACCCGGGCAATAAGTGGCCAACCAACAATACTCTGTACTCTCTATCAAAAATATGGCTAGGCAACTGCCTCAATGGGCTTGTGCAAAGCCTGGCAAGGAAGGGTGCCTCTGTAGGCAACAATGTATACATGTCTGGACTCATGAACAAACTATCTGTCCCCACTAATATCTCTGCTCGGGGCAATCTGAACAAAATGCATGCTCCCTCTGAAGGCATCTAATCTCTAATCTGGAAAAAAAATGTAGTATTGTCCCTGACCACACAATCTGCAGCATGGTAGCTCCAGCTAACATGGATGGATAATAGCTACAAGTACAATGCTACATCAACATGTATCAAACTGCGAACAATGAATATAGAAATAAAAACACGAGCTCAAGCTAGTAAATACTAGTAACTAAAGAGTAAAGACTAATACTAATAGTCATAATCCTTATTTTCATAATCCTCTTGAAAATTAGAACAAAAGCATGCTCAACAATGGAATGTAGTGTGAAAGAAGAAAGGAAGGAAATGAATTGAAATCCCTTTTATCACTTTTTCCAGTTGTCGAGAGTCTTCTAGAGTCTTCGTTAAGCATGGAATAATAATTAGAAACTCAAGTAAAAGAAAATCCTTTTTTATTTCTTTTCGGCCACATTTCCAGATGGAAACACGTTGTATGGACCGTGGCCGTATAGGAAAAGTGTTTCCGTCCGTACGAAATGTGTTCCCCTTGTGGGAAACGCATCTGTGCGGATGGAAACACATTTCCGTGCTGTACGGTATGCGTTTCCGTATAGAAATGCAATGGAGGGGGGGCACGTTTTCTGCAACTTAGTGTTAAAAGGATTTAACATATAACTGGAAGACAAAGGAGCAAATTTACTGCTGTTATTATCTGCTGTAATAAGATATTTCATTTGTTATATGCTTGGAAAAGTGTGCCCTAAGGGCTGTAACTTGAATGCATTAAAGTACACTTGATTGGTATCTATTTTCTTGGGCTGCCTTGTGATTTGGGTTGAAGTGAAGTGAAGTTGTTTTGCTATATTTGATATTTTAGATCCTCCCTAACACTAAAGTTCATAGGGATTAGATTTGGGAAACCTTGTTGTGATATGGAATTTCTGAATTTGCAATAAACTACAGAACACAAAAATTTATACATGCTTGTTGAATCACTCTTTTGGTGAAGGAAGAGGGAGTTGGTATTTCAGCTATATGTACTTGGGAGTGGTACTTGACCTTGTTGTGTTTGATTGGGTGTGGAACCCTGAATGCTTTTAGAAGCGTTGGAAACCTAGAAGGGTTGTTCTACTTCTGCCTTGATGTGTGCTTCATAGTTGCAAGATGATGATTCTTAGTTTTAGAGTGCAACAGGTTGGATGGTGCTTCCAATTTCATGCCTTGGAAGCTAAGGCTACAAATGCTTATGGAAGAACTTGAGATTTGTGAACATGTTGAAAAAATGATAGCTGCCGCTAACAATCAGACAGATAGATCCTCTTGAGGAATAAGCTTTCAACCGTATGCATGAGCAAGACAGACACGATGGTGGGCTACCTTACCAAGGTCACAGAGTTGACGGATCAACCGGCAGCCATATAGACAAATGTGGAGGAGGAGTTGATGTCCATTGGTTTGAATGGACTTACTCCATCTTGGATGCCTTTTGTCCAAGATGTTTGTGCTCGTCACAACCCACTAGATTTTGCAAAGCTTTGGGATAACCTTTTGCTCGAAGAAGAAGAAGGGAAGGTTGAGCAATAGATGCATGATGCAAGGATTGTAAGTACTGTAGCAGGAGTGGACGAGTCCCCGCTCGAGATTGCCTTCATAATGGTCTTTGCTTTATCCTTTGACATTATGTCAAGTGTTGGATGCTATGTGGATGGTGGGGTATCAAGACATATGACTTATGACAAGACATACTCCAACATGTTTTAGGAGCAAGAGGGAGGTTTGGTTGTGGAGTTGTGATGATGCCACATATTTGTGAAAGGATTGGGCCCCATTTCCTTTCATATGCCTTAAGGTGATGCTCTTGAGTTGAATGATGTTTTATTTGTTCCTAGGTTGAAGAAAAATATTCTTTCAGTTTCATGTATTATAAAGCTTCAATACAGAGTTGCATTGGAAGGACAACAATTCATTATCAATGATTGTAGTCTAGCTAGTTTGAGGACTTTGGTGAGAGGTGTGCAAGTTGGAGGCCTTTACAAATTGCTTGCTAATGTTGTGGCACTTGAACATTCCATTGATAAGTTGGATGAGTTTTCTAGCTTTGAGGTGGCATACATAGAGCATGCATGGAGGGGTGCCATGGAGACAAATTCAGGACCTATTGTGGAATTAGGGATTGATTCTAGATTTGCAATTAATGGGAGTGTTGTAGAGTACACGAATAGGGTTGTTGGGTTCTCTCAAGGAGAGATAGATGACCTTGATGCTGCTCTTTTTCCAAGAATTTCTTCGGAAAAGGTGGTTGACCTTGTTGAGGTTACTGTGAGGTGCATGGATAATATACCCATGATTACAAGTTGTTGATAGCCTTTCATGGGTTATTGCTTGTACCACGATCTTGGTATTTCAAGATGGATTGGATTTGTGCAGATGTCTATCTTCATGATTTTGACAAATCCGATCCACTTGTCTTGGTCTTGTATGGAGATATGATTTTCCTTATAGGATATCTTGAAGAACTCATGATATGGTGTTTGAGGATTTTGGCCCGTGATATTCACTTGAGGGATGATGGAATTTGGCATGTTGTCGATGGTCTAGCCTTATGTTTCTCTAGATTCACAGGTGGTCAAGATTCTTTGGAGGTTCGATACAATGAGACTTCCAAAGCTTACATGATCTATATTCCAGGAAAGTGGAACACTATGGTGAGTAGAGCTGTGAAGTTTGATGAGGATGTGAGATCTTCTAGTTCATAGGATTATTCTTTAGTGATTGAGGAGAGAGAGGAGGTTGTTTTTCTAGAGTTTGATTTAGATGTGAAATCTGAGTCAAATTTGGGAGTGGACGAGAGGAGATTAGGGATCCTTACCTACTACTCAAACTTGTAGGGAGTTAAGATGGTTTACTCAGACGTTATAAGAGGCATTGGTGAAGGTGAGTTTACCTCCTAGGAGATATGCTGCTAATATTGCATTAGTTTCTTCCACTTGTGAGCCTTCTAGTTATTTTGAGGAGGTGAGGTGTGATGCCTTGATGGAGGATGATGTTCGGGTTGATTTTGAGACTGCAATAGTTTTAGATTTGTAGATGATAGGTTTGGTGGAGTTGTAGAGGGAGTAGATTGGTGTTTGTGAAAACACTTTCCTCATAAAGGAGTGTTAGATTTTGGGGTTACTTTAAAAGTGTTTACACCATGTTTGGGGGTGCTTCATGTGATGTGGAGTGCATGGTATATGGATGACCATTGATTGTTTTTTAATGTACATGCACATGTGGAGGTGGCTTACTCTTGGATTGCTAGACCTTGTTGAATGCTTATGTGGCATCCTGTTAAAGTGTTGGAGATCTTTAGACAACTTGGTGACTTCTTTATGAAGGCCACATGGAGGTTGGGTTACTTGCTTGGAGGAGGGTTTGGTGTTATAAAGGAGGGTGTTGAGGCCTAGATGGCATGGACACACTTGGATTTCTTGCATGGAGGCTTGTACTTGACTTATGCTAGCTTGGGTTGAGGGATTTCTCGTGTAGCTTTGGTAGACATAGAAGCACATAGCTTTGGAGGAGTGTTGGAGTCCCTAGAGGAGGAGCGTTGGACCTTGCTTGAGGAATGCTCATGTCTTGGAGCCTTACCTGTTGGTGAGATCACCTTGGAGTTGACATGTGTCCTTTTGGACTCGAGTGCTTTATATGTGTGGACCTACTTGTTAGAGATATGTTGCTTGTAAGGGTTTAGGCCCTCTTTATATTGCTGGCCTCCCTTAACTCTTATATAAATAACGGAAGGAGAGTGTCCTTTCACTTATCTATTCATATTTCATTCATCATCTTGTGTTAGAGATGTGGAGAGTAGCAAACTAGTCTCTCTCTCTTCTGTATTCTTGATTGGTTCATCCCTCTGTGTCTTGAGTGCTAGGGTTCTTGGAGAAGTTCAAGGTTGTTCTAGGGTTAGGGTTTCACCCTAAGGAAGCAAAGAAGCTAGGGTTTATCATAGAGAAGATTGATTAAGGAGGATGGGAGAAGGAGACATCTTGCTAGGGTTTTCTTGGTTCTCCTTAGCTAGGGTTTTGGAGAGCTCGAAGGATTGTACCAGTTTTGTGATAAAGCTATGGCATGTACATGTACTTCATTCTTATATAGATATATGAAGTTTTCAGCTGTCCAACGCTTGTGTAATTACAGATTTGATTTTCAATTTGCATTGTCTTTTGGATTTGGGTAATTTACAAAACTTATTGTTATTGCTGATTTGACCTAAGGCTAGATCCAAAAAGACATCAACTCGACCTTCATACCAGTTTGAGGACCTGTTCCGCTGAACCAGGCACCTATAGGCCATGCAGGGTTTAGCTAATGAAAAGTAAATTTTAATATAATTTAAAACCTACAGCTAGCCTTTCCCTCCCCTACACCCTAAAGTGACGTTATATAGAGCCCCCAGCCCTATATTTGCCTCACACCTCCCTCATTGAACACTTGAGTTTGTGGAGCTGCATTGAAGAATGGTGATTCAAAGTGAGCTTGGAGCTTGTTTGGAATTCCTTGAGGGCAGTTAGAGGTGGATTTGGCATCTAAATTAGGAGGCTACAGCCCATATACAAGCTTGGTGGAGTTCTTGACTAGATTCTTGTGCCCATTGATCTCATTTAAAGGTATGGTAAATCTGCCCTTTTTTCTTTCTTAAAATTGCAGATCTGAAATATATTTCTTTTGCTGCAAAAAAATAAAGATAGGGGTTTGCATATTTGGATTTTCAAATTTGTTTGCATTTACTAGGGTCCCTCAAGTCAAAGACCCTAATGGATCCATGCTGATGTTTTTGATGATGAGATGTATTGCAAATATTGCAAGAAATACATAAAAGTGGGGGGCATTCATAGGTTGGAACAACACTTGAATGGTCAAAGAGGCTAAGTTGCCCCATGTGATGCTAAGGACATTAGACTCATTAGATTGGAAATGCAAAACACACATTGAAAATTTTTAAAAAGACAAAGGCTAAGCAGAAAGAGAGATGCTAAAAGGGAGAAATAGGTACCTTTCCATGGAGTCCGAAACAAACCGTAGTGAAGGCTCTTGCTCCATCATTCTTTTAGAGACCCCTTTTGGTATGTTCCTCCCATTCATGAAAACCAGACTAAAAAGAACATTCAAATTTTTTTTCACCCTCCTCCACCCTTTCCAGTTCCTCTTAGTCAAGTGAGAGTCAACGCACCTTAGACATAACTATTGGAGGAAGCAATACGAAAAATCTACTTTTGAATACATAGCTAGATGATGGTATGATGCAGATATCCCCTGGAATGTTGCCTCCTCATTGTATTACCAAAAAATGTACGATTCCATTATTGCTGCCATAAAGCCTTCAAAGGCCCTAGTATGCATGACTTGAGGAGATTTCCTTTGCAAAGAGAAGATGGGTCCATAGATGAATACTTGGAGAGTTTTAAAGTGTCATGGATCAAAAAGGGATGTGTACCATTATGTTAGATGGATGGAGAGATGGAAAAAACCATGCTGTAATAAATTTCCTTGTCTCTTGCCCACAAGCAACCATGTTTTTGAAATCAGTTGATGCATCTCATTAGGTTAAAAATGCAAACTGGTTATTTCAACTTTTGAATAAGCCATGAGGTTGTTGTGTTGGTGGGGGTGGCAAGTGTTGTTAGGATAATCACAAATAATGCCTCTAACCATGTTTATTTGTGAGATGTTAGAGAGTAAATACAAAACCATATTTTGGAGCTTATGTGCTACATACACATTGCAGACTTCATACTTGAGTATATAGGCAAATCTGACTGGATCAGGAACACTGTAGACCATGCCAAGAGAATTATAGAAAACATCCTCAACCACTCATGGGTGTTGAACCTAATGAGGAAAATCATCGAGGACACGAAACTTGTTAGCCTTGCCATCTCGAGATTTGCAATGAAATTCCTTACATTGCAATTTCTCGTTTCCTAGGGATGAATGGAATGCATCTCAGTGGAGTTGGACAACACAAACAAGATGGGAAAAACACCAAATAGAAAAAAATTTAGAATTGATTTTGGAAAAAAGTAGTAAATGTTGTGAAAATTGTTGAGCCCCTTGTTAAAGCATTGCAGTTGGTGAATGGGGAAATTTTTTCCATGTGTTACATTTATGAGGCTAACATGTAATACTCCTACCCTGCCTTAGTAATTTTTGGCCTCAATGTAAATATTGTGTGTGTGCAATGTGTGTTGAACCTAGTGTGGAGCTCAAGGCCAAGGCCCCACTAGTGGATGCTTAAGGTTTGCTTTCATAGGCAAGTATTTGACAGTGGAGCTATGCATGTGCTATTAAGCCATGAAATTTTGTAATCGATGTAAATGTTTAATATTGCAATGAAATAACCAAAACTAGCTAAGTGAAGAAGCTAACGAGAAGGGGGCGAAGGTATCTACTAGGGAGAGGTGAGGGGGTTGTGGGATGGTGACCCATGTTGCCACTTGGGCAGGGGGTAACCGATTTGATTCCCTGTACGGGTACAGATTTTGTTACAAAACGTGGAGAAGGAAAGCCGACGGAGGTTATTCGCAGGAAATAAAAACGGTACTGAGATCTGAGAAGGGGGTTGGTTCGTTGTGGATTGCAAAGGGGGTGTGCTACTGTGTGCAGAGGAAGCTAGAGGAAACTTGTTCTTGCTATGCGCTAGTGATCCAGACTCCTTGGGATCCCGAAGAGCCAGCCATGAGATAGAGGAAGAGGATGAGATTTCCTATGTGAGCGGTAGTAGTAGAGCTGAATACGATAGGAATCTTGCGTGTATGCGTTTTCTGTGGGTAGAACGTTGAAGACGAACCAAAAGATGGATGACAGGGCATGAATAGCTTGAGGAAGATGTGTGAAGCCTGAAATCGCGAGCAGAAAGTCGAGTTGCGAGGCAGAACTTAGTCCGCAACCCCGGAATGAACCAGCTTGTTTAGTAGATGTAAAAGATAGGGTTTAGGGTTGGAATGCTTGATAAACGTAGTGAAGATTATGATCTCATAGAGCTAGCAGTTGGACCTTCTTATGCCTACCCTGAATAGCACTGGAAGGGAAGGGGACTTGAGGGACTGTGTAGTAGAGAAGAGGGCCTTCCTTGTGTTGGGTGAGGTGGATAACGTGGGTGCTAAATCTGCTAAGTGATTGAGATGTTTATAGTTCTGTGGTTGAGCTCACGGGCTTAGCAATATCCTCCCCGTTGCCTTGCATGCTTGATAAACCCAACTGCAGGTTGGCTTAGGATGTGTATGCTTGACAAACCCAACTGCAGGGCGGCTTAGCATGAGTATGTTTCCCGGATTGCCTGATAAACCCAGCTATAGGTTGGCTTAGCATTGAAGTGGATCTTGACTGTTAGAGAGCCTACCTAGCCCTCCTTAGTGGATACACAACCCAGCTCGGGGGAGGTCTCTCAGCTGAAAGAGTATAGGCTGGACAAAGACCTAAGGTTGGGTGGAGCGTTGCTCTCACTTAGCCAGTTGCTGGGGCAACTTCAAGATACAAAGATAAGTGTTCTGTGGAATGAATGATGCTCTTTCATGTTATTATTACTATGATGTTTTGCTTAAACTGTTGAATGAATGTTATATGAATGTGAGTAATAGTTAGACCATGTGTAAGCCTGAGTGCACGTTGAATACTTCATTTGGTCGCATGAGTTTAATGCATTGCTAATTTTACATGTGCTACATGTATGGTTAGCCTTAGCTTCACTTATTATATGTATTTTGTTATGAAATGCTTACCCTTGTAATGGGCTGCTTAACCTCACTTAATCATGGGGAATGGTTTATATGGCCTGTGGTATTCTTGACCCTCTTTGTGAGTTAGAGGAAAGATGGGGCTATGGCCGGGGACAAGTAGAGATCTGTTGAAGGATGGAAGGCACCATAGAGGCTTTATAGACAAGACTTCAGAGGAGAAAATGAGGAAGTTATATACCTCAGTTGGGCAGGGGATTGTACCACCTGATAGAGATCTCCAAGAGCTTTTCAACGGTACTAACCTTGCCTCATTTAGACCCAGGATGGGGAAGTTATGACCCTTGGAAGTTTCCTTGGGAACTCGTTGGAGTAAGGGCCTTGAGAATGACCCTTTCCGCATCCGCAATCCAAAAGGTCGTTTGGCGGAGAAGTTGGGTTTCCGCATTTTTGCATCTGCAATGCAGATTGCAGATTGCGGAAGGTTGTTTGGCTGATAAGTTGGATTTCCGCATCCGCAATGCGTATTGCGAATTGCGGAAGTCGTTTGGCGGATAAGTTGGATTTCCGCATTTCTGCATCCGCAATGCGGATTGGGGATTGCGAAAGGTCGTTTGGTGGAGAAGTTGGATTTCCGCAGTTACGCGTCCGCAATGCGGATTGCAGATTGTGGAAGGTCGATTGGCGGAGGAGTCGGATTCCCGCATTTCTGCATCCGCAATGCGGGTTGCGGGTTGTGGAAGGTCGTTTGGAACGGTAAATTTCAGTTCCGCATTTTCGAATCCCTCAATGCGGAATGTGAATTGCAGAATGTGTATTGCGGATCGCAATTGCGGAATGCGAAATGCGGATTACGAATCACAATGGTGAATTGCGGATCCGAGCCCATTTTAGCTGTGTGTAGTTTTGGATGTAAAGAAGAAAAAAAAAGTAATGAAGGATCTTCGATGGCCTCTGAAGGCCACAAGGGAGGTCTGGTGACGTTACAAAGTGGTATCAGAGCTTCAGTTACAACACTGGGGCTAATAGGGCCGAACCGTGGAAGAAATCGCATGCAAGGAAATGCCGTGGCACTGTTTTAACCTAACAAAACTCTTATTTATTAACTGTTTAATGAATAATTTCCAGATTGTATGGATGTTTCAAGTCTTATGCTGTCTAATAAACATTTATATCATGCATAGTGATTGCAGCAGGTTACAATTGAATTGTACAGCAAAACCGTGTGCCAGAAAGCAAGAATGGTGACCGTTAATGATGCACAGGATCCCTACGAGCCTGAAGAAGACGTGCTAGGGGAAAAACGTGCAGGAAGAGCATGCTGAAACAACGTCTAATGGAAGAAGGGAGCAGGTGACTCCCCAGAACTTGGTCTAGAGCATGGTAAGTTTTAATGAGAGGTTGATAAAGGAAGAGCAGCACCAGCTCAATACAACCATTCTGCAGAGCCTCACTGACATGCATCAGAGAGTAAACATGGGGTCCAACCCATGTAATATGGGCAGAGAAGAAAGGAATGGAGTTAGTCACTCTAGATGCCGTTCTAGGTAGAGGACTCCAAACCATAGAAGAGGTCCTGTGAGCAGAGGGCACAAAACATCCTCTTCGGGATCTCCTTCCAGCAGGTCAGAACACTCTAGAGACTCTCAAAGAAGTCCAAGGCACACTTACAACATGACTAAGAGAAGAACGAAGTCCAAGGGGATTCCGCAAGGAGAATTTAGGAAAGCAAGACCTCCTACCTTTGATGGAGAAAGCAAGACAGGCCAAGAGGCAGAGGTATGGCTACTTGGAATGGAAAAGTACTTCAAAATGCATGATTATTCAGAGAGTGAGAAAGCTAGGGTTTCCATTTACAATCTGAATGGCAGAGCTTCCATTTGGTGGGAACGCCTCATGAAAGTGAAGAGAACCAGTGAAAGAAGGACCAGCTGGGAGTGGTTTAAAAGATACTTCAAGGAGAAATACCTGTCAGCTAGGTATTATGATAACAAGAGAAAGGAGTTCAATGAACTCAGGTTAGGGCAAAATTCCATGGAAGAATATGTTCATAAATTCTTGGAATTGTTAAGGTATGTAGACTACATCAAGAATGAAAGGGTGAAGATTTAGTGTTTCCTTGGAAGCCTACCACAGAACTACAGGGATAGGATTGAGTTCGTACATCCACCAAGTATGGATGAAGCCATTAGAATGGCCATGCTCTGTTATGAGCAGAATAAAGGAAGGACAAACACTCAACCAACATGGAAAGGAAAGCCCAAAGGAGGATTTGGACCAAGGAGAAGTGGCTTCAAGCCACCCTTCAAGAATCAGTCCAGAAACTTTCCACAAGGACAGCCAGCAGGAAGTGGATTCAACCTAGTTGTAATAGCAGAGAAAACATCAAAAGGACCACTTCAGTGTTAGGGATGTGGAGACAACCACATGCTTAGAGATTGCCCAAATCAAAGAGGGAATCCCCGAAGCTTGCACAACCTGGGAGAGGCAACCACGATAGAAGATATGGCAAGAGCCACACCTCAAATCTATGCAGCACTGGACGATCACCAGGCAGACCACCAATCAACAGTGGTAGAAGTTGAAGGTAAGATTGCTAAGCAATCTATTTCTGTTTTAATTGATCCAGTATCCACTCATAGTTATGTGTCTCCTAAGGTGGTTGAAAGTTGTTCACTTAGTAAAGTGAAACACAATAAGTCTTGGTTAGTTCAGCTGGCCACTGGGACTAAGAGGAAGGTGAGTGAGGTAGTGGTGGAATGTTCCATAGAGCTGAATGGACTAACCACCAAGGTAAACTTGAATGCACTACCCTTAGGATCTTATGATGCCTTGATAGGCATGGATTGGTTGGAGAAGCATAGAGCCAAACTTGACTGCTATAAGAAGGTACTTGAGTGTATTGATGATGAAGGAAGACCAAGGTTGGTTAAAGGAATTCCAAAACAAGTTTCAGTAAGGCGGATTTCAGCCTTACAACTGAGAAAGTTCTATAAAAAGGGCTGTCAATTATATGCTGTACATATATCAGGTTCAATATAAGATAATGGACCAAAGTTAGAAGACTTTCAGCTGTTACAGGAGTTCCAGGATGTATTCCTAGATGAAGTACCAGGACTACCACCCCAGAGGGACATTGATTTCTCCATTAACCTTGTTCCAGGAGCAACACCAAGCTCCAAAGCCCCTTATAGAATGAGCACACCTGAGCTAATAGAACTAAAAATGCACCTGCAAGAATTAATGGACAAAGAGTATATTAGACCTAGTGTATCTCCTTGGGGTGCACCTGTGTTGTTTGTTAAGAAGAAGGATGGGACTCTAAGACTATGTATAGTCTATAGGCAGTTAAACAAGGTAACAACAAAAAATAAGTATCCATTGCCAAGGAATGCGGACTTGTTTGATCAGATGAAGGAAGCTAAAGTATTCTCCAAGATTGACTTGAGGTCTGGCTACCATCAAGTGAGGATAAAAGATGAAGACATTCACAAGACAACTTTCAGGACTAGATATGGTCACTATGAATTCACTGTGGTGTTGTTTGGTCTCACCAATGCACCTGCTACTTGCATGTGTCTTATGAACAGTGTCTTCAACAAATACTTGGATAAGTTTGTGATTGTATTCTTGGATGACATTCTGGTGCATTCAAGGAATGAAGAAGAGCATACTAAGCATTTGAGGATGGTACTGCAAGTCCTTAGAGAACACTAACTGTATGCAAAGTTAAGCAAGTGTGACTTATTTCAAAAGAAGGTGCAATATTTGGGTCATATTATTTCAGCAGAAGGTATTGCAGTAGATCCAGAGAAGATTGAAGCCATAATGGATTGGCCTACTTTGAGAAATGTTGCAGATGTAAGATCTTTTATGGGCCTTGCAGGTTACTACAGAAGGTTTATTGAAAGTTTCTCCAAGATAGCTCACCCAATTACATCATTACAAAGGAAGGAAGTCAAATTCATATGGTCTGATCCAAGTAAAGACTTTGTGGTGTGCACCGATGCTTGCATTGAAGGATTGGGTGGAGTACTCATGTAAGAAGGATTTGTAATTGGCTATGAATCAAGGAAGCTGAAAGAGCTATCAACCATAGTGCATGCTCTCAAGAAATGGAGACATTAGCTTTTGGGAATAAGATTTGAACTCAGGACGGATCACATGAGTTTAAAATATTTATTTGACCAGCCAAATCTAAATGCCAGACAAACTAGATGGATAGAGTTTCTCTGTGAGTTTGATTTGGAGATCAAGCATGTCAAAGGAAAGGAGAATAAGGTTGCTGATGCGCTCAGTAGGAAATTTTATGTTGCAGCAATAAGTGTTTGTAAATCGGATTTGAAGGCAAGGATCATTGAAGTTCAAGCTAATGATGAAGCTTACCTACAAATCAAAGAGAAGTTGCAGCAGGGCAATGTGGATAACAAGTGTGTGGGATATCAGATTGGAGAAGATGATGTCCTTTTGTACCAAGATGCCAGACTGTACATTCTAAACTGTGCAGAATTAAAGGAGCTTGTGTTGGGTGAGATACACCAAAAGCCATATTCTGGTCACCTAGGGTATCAAAAAACTATAACCGCAGCGAGGAAACAATACTTTTGGCATGGGATGAAGAAAGACATAGCAAAGTATATTGCTAGGTGTCAAAAATGTCAGCAGGTCAAGGCAGAGCGTCAACATCCAACAGGATTGTTGCAGCCATTGCCCATTCCAGAGTGGAAATGGGAAGTGATTTCTATGGACTTTATAACAGGTTTTCCCATGACTGAAGAAACACGATTCCATTATGGTTGTAGTGGACAAGCTATCAAAAGTAGCTCACTTTATCCCAGTTAAGTCTATTCACAAGGCCAATGACGTTGCAAATATCTTCATGAGAGAGATATTCAAGTTGCATGGATTGTCCAAGGCAATAATTTCAAACCGGGACACAAAATTCACTTCCAATTTTTGGAAAGGGCTATTTCAAGAGTTGGGAACTAAGTTGAAATTCAGTACAGCCTATCATCCTCAAACAGATGGTCAAACTGAGAGAGTAAACCAGATCCTGGAAGACATGTTAAGGATGTATGCGATGGATAAGCCATCCAAGTGGGAGGACTACTTACACTTGGTAGAATTTTCCTACAACAATGGGTACCAAACATCGTCGAAGATGATCCCTTTTGAAGTTTTGTATGGCAGAGGATGCAGAACTCCAGTGAATTGGGACAACCCATTGAACAGGGTAGTGCTTAGACCAGAAATGATTGAAGAGATGGAACAGGAAGTTGCTAAGATCAGGCAGAATTTGAAGGCAGCTCAAGACAGACAGAAGAGTTATGCAGATTTAAAGGGGGTACACAAAGAATTTCAGATTTGAAGGGGGTACACAAAGAATTCCAGATTGGGGATATTGTTTACTTGAGAGTGAGACCAAGGAAGAGCTCCATGAATTTGGGAATTTGTGCCAAGTTGGCACCCCGATATTGTGGACCATTTGAAGTCCTTGATAAAATAGGACCAGTTGCATATAGGATTGCATTACTTGCTAACATGAAATCTCATAATGTTTTCCATGTCTCTTTGCTTAAGAAATATGTACATGATCCTAATCACATCATTGATTGGCATGTGATACAGGTGGAACCAGAGGGAGAATTCCAAGTGGAGCCTATATGCATCCTCGACAGGAAGGTTACATTACTCCGGAGGTGAGCCATCAGACAAGTAAAGGTGCAATCGAAGCACCTTAGTCCAGAGGAGGCGACTTGGCAATTGGAGGATGCCATGAAGGAGGCATTCCCGTTTTTGTTCAGTTTTGAGAACACCGAGGACAGTGTTGTTCAAAGGGGGAGGGAGTTGTAATACCCCTACCCTGCCTTAGTAATTGTTGGCCTCAATGTAAATATTGTGTGTGTGCAATGTGTGTTGACCCTAGTGTGGAGCTTAAGGTCAAGGCCCCACTAGTGGATGCTTAAGGTTTGCTTTCATAGGCAAGTATTTGACGGTGGAGCTATGCATGTGCTATTAAGCCATGAAATTTTGTAATCGATGTAAATGTTTAATATTGCAATGAAATAACCAAAACTGGCTAAGTGAAGAAGCTAATGAGAAGGGGGCGAAGGTATTTGTTATCACACCATAGTAGCATGGCTACTATTCTTGCTTAGCAGATATCTGCACATTCCAGAGCTTAGATTTTTCAGAGCTTGGCTATGATGACTTTATATTTTGAGATCACTCATGATTAGAGCAGTGTATTATTCAAACTTATGTTAGACCTTGTGTCAAGGCTGAGCCTTGATAGTTCAGATTTGATGACCGATGTGACCCTTTATTCCATACAGTTTCAGTTCAGTGCCTAGAGATGTAATGCAACAGTGTTTCAGATGGTATATGATGATTATTCTTATGATGATGTTGTATGACATATGGATTTCTGATCATTGACTATGGATTATTATCTTGTTGTTTTAGTCATGTTCACAACATTGGCTTGGTATATAATTCATGATGTGGCAAACTTTATAAAATGAACTATCTTGATGATAAATTATAAAATGAACATTTTACTTACACATTTAGGTTGTTTGACAAAACTCACTGGTTCATTACCTTGCATAGATATGGTCTTCCTTGACACCATTTGTCTGCTAGCTTAGGCTTCACCATCATTTGAATCCGTCCATCCATGACCTTCCTTATTTGGCTTTAACCCATGACTTGTCTTACTTGACTTTTTGATATTGAGGACTTCTCCTTTTTCTACCTCTGTGTTTGGACCGCATCCCTGTATTTTTAGTGTCTCGGCTCTGAGTTGGTGACAAAACTTGCCTTTAGTAAGTTGGATTGTAGGCCTAAATCATTTGGGTCGGTTGTCCCGATGTTTGGCACTAGCTCGAACTCCCCCTAGTCACTTGAGATGTTGTTGGCTAAAACTGAAAGCTCATGTACTACTTATGGAAACTTATATAAATTCGCCCATGGAAACTAAAAAGGGCAAGAGCGATGAACTGCTAAAAATACTCCTCGAAGAGTATAAGAAAGGTCCAAAAAGCAATGGTTCTTAAATTCTATATCTAAACAATTGCTAACCTTATATATGTATAAACATGCCCTGGATGCAAGCTACAATTAGTTGTGCTTATCAGCACACCCGAGATCCGAAGGGTTATGTAGGCCAAAAAGGCCGTGAAATGAAATTGAATGATCCTAATGAACTTGGACCAGCTTGATGTAGACATGATGCCCAAGTTGAATAAGCACTCTCTAAACAACTTACCCATTTGTGAGGCACAGCCATCCCCCGTGTTTTTTTTGTGCAGCACAGAGTTTGTAGCTCCCCCTTTCTCCCAGTCCAAAGTGTCTTTTAGTTGAGTTTAGACAAGTCACCCCCCTTTGCCCAACCTTGTTCCTAGCCTTCATCCTTAGCTAGCAGTTAGACCATGTCCGATGGGTGAGTTTGTCATTTAAGCTACTGTGCAAGTAAATATAAATAACAACAGAATGAACATATATGATTAATGCCACTAAATGATGTTATACTTTAAGTTAAGCTGTGAGTATGATTCGAGGAACATGTCTTAGTCCATTAATATGATTTATCCCTGGTTGTACATGGACCTAGTCAAACCTAGTTTGACTATGGTCATTTCTTGGGATCTGTGATGATGTGGGCCACTTATGCTTATTGATGATGATTGATGGTCCCACATACTCTTGATGATGATACTATATGATGGACATATGATTCAGATGGTGATTGATGCAGTTCAGCAGGTTTTATTATTACTTCATATCATCAGATTATGCACTGTCCATATATGGTGGACCCTACAGTTGGGCCATCAGGGAAACCCATGGTGTATGAGTACACATTCTTAGTAGATTTGGGTCTTCTGGATCTAATGAGACACTTATCATTCAGTTACAGGCACTTCTGACAGTGATAGATGCAGTTTTACACTTGTTGACCAGTTTTGGGGCTGATTTCCCAGACTGAGCAGCAGGGGCCTTGAGAGGCCAGTTCACCTAGAGTGTTGTTGATGGAGGGGTTGGTCCAACCACTTGTTATTACCATATTAACCCCCTCCTAGACAGCCTGGTGGTCTTACTTTTTGGAGCCGGGCACCCTAGGAGGCAGTTTCAGCACTTTCACAGTTACCGAGGCAGTCCAGAAATGGGATAAAAGGGTCACTGAGGAATTTGATTTGGGCAATTGAGGCAAGGTTTTGGCACTTGGTTTTCACAGAGGTCTTCCAAGGTGAACCCCCTATCTTCCATCCAGTTTTCATTACTTGGGTGGGTCCACAGAGGCCACATGAGGCCTTTTACTGCATGTCTGTCATAGATTTTGAGGACAGATTTGATCATTTGTATTTATTTTGGACATATTATATTAATTTATTGTGCCATGGGGATGAGCTAGCAAGGATTGATGCCTCCGAGCCCCAACATGAGCTCCATGTGTCATGTCCTAGTCATATGAGGTGGGCCCATGTACTTTTGCCCCCTCTAGTGGATGACATCACCCTCCATGAGTACTTTTAGCTATGATGTCATCATTCTATTGAGTGATCCATGTGATATATTGTTATGGTTCATTATTAGCCATTGATTATGTATTGAGATCTTTTAATCTCAACCACTCATTTCAAAAAGTGGTTTTGAGATCTAGGGTTTTGGTTTTTATTATCCTATATAAGGAGGAGACCCCCTATTGTATAGCTCACCTTTGGGCTTTGGAGAACTTGGAATGAAAAGAATATTTTGGAGATCTACTTCTTGGCTTTGATTGGGTTGCTCTTGCATATGTTCTTGGATCTTTTGCTTCTAGACATTGTTTGCTTTTCAGGTGAAATCAACTTCAAGAGAGGGAGGCCGAATTGCTTCAAGCTAGCTCAACGATTTGCTTTGTGGGAAGATTGTAGGGGTTGCTCACATCCCCCATGAGCAAGACGTCTTCATAGAGAGGGAGTTTTTCAATTGTGCTTTGTCCATTGGTTGCTTTCTTGATATGACATGCTTAGATCTTATGGATTTGTAGATCAAATCTAACTTAATGTAGTTTGATTTGCAGATTTTCATGAGACATATTTCCTCTTAGGGCTTGGATGCTTTTGGTTGAAGACACTTGGATCAAGCTTGGAATTGTAACTAGGGCAAGAATTCTCCATATGTTAAGAGGCCACAAGCTTTTTAGGTAAGATCTAAAAGGTACGTATTGATTTCGCTTGCTATCCACCCCATTCGTAAAAAATTACATTAAAATCAAAACCCTCATTTTTGTTTTTCTTAGATTTACTTGGATCTAGCTTGGCTTTTGAAAAGATATTGAAAACCCACCTCTATAGTATCCATGGCGATTCGGATCTATAGTTTGGTTTGGATTGGGTTCCATTTGATACACTTTTAAAGGCAAAATAGCCCTCTTGAGGCAAATCGCACCCTTTGGGAGAAGCTAATTGGGTTAGATCCAACATATGAGTAGGTGAGATCTCACTTGATTCATACTCTCTTCAATTGATAACCTACTCCTAGTGTGTCACTTCTTTGATTTTTGCTTTGTGGGCCCCATTCCTCATTTTGAGGGTTGTGCCCCACTTGGGTCAATTTGGTGATGCACTTTCAATCTCAAATCTATGGAGATCTAGCCATTGGATGCCCTTGATTTTCAAGATCCACATTGATACTTGCCTAAACTACTTGGATCTAAACTTTGGTGGCCTTTAGACTTGATTTGGCACACTTTTCCATGCTTTTAGCCCTCCTTGGGCAAAGTCGCACTTCTTGGGGGTTTGAGTTTGCCCACTTGTAGGGCGTGGGTGGTTGAGATCCCATTGGATTTGGAAAGAGCATATTTTAAAACCTACATCTAGTGTCTCACTTTGTGGAGGTCTGCCTTGGGGGTATCATTCCTCATTTTGGGGATTGTTGTCCAGTTGGGTCACATAGTGAAATTAGATCTAGTAAGATCCAACCATCACATCTAAGTAGCCCACTTGATTTGCATCCTAGGTGTCCCGATCTACAATTTGATGTACTTTTGACTCCATTTGCCCATGCATTTCAAGGCACTAGTCCACCTTGGGCAATTCGCACTCCTTGGGAGTTGTGTCAAGTGCTAGATCCCGTATGTGGGTATCTCTAATTTCACTTTAGATCCCTAGATCTACTCCTTGCATACCCCTTAGTACCATTTGCACCCCTAACCTCACTTTGTGGGTCCCATTTGAACCATTCCCATATCCCAAGGAAGTGGGTCCCACATGTGTCTTTTATGGTACTAGATCTTGTTATCTAATCTCATCATGTGGTCTAAATCATTCATCGGTTGAAACACTAGTCACTCCTTAAGCCTCTTTCAACCATACTTCAACTTCTAGGTCCATCTAACCTTGCATTGGTTTCAGTAACTCACCTTTTACATTTCCCTAGAAACCTTTGTCTTGGTCCAATCACCTTTGATTGGATATAGGGTCTCCCCCTAGGTCTCGTTTCATCTTGATCTAAAGTGAAGAGTTTCTCGGTTGTCGTGACTCCCAGCTTGCATTGGGAACCGTGGCATCTCTTTGGTCACCTCTTTAGTTGTCCATCTCCTCTACCATCCCGGATGGGATCCCTTTAGGGACAACTACAAGTTGTGTGATAACCATCACTCAGGTATGATCTCAAGGTAATTTCTCTTTCCATGATCTATCCATTTGTCTAAATGCTTCAAACCCTCATAATTTCAAAACCCTCATTTTACATTTTCTCAGATTTAGCAAGATCCACTTGGCTTTTGGGTATAAAATTTAAAACCCACCTCTATAGTATCCACGGCGATTTGTATCTATAGTTTGGTGTGGATTGGCCATTATTTGACCCACTTCCCAAGGCAAAGAAGCTTCTCCAAGGGAGGTCGCACTTCCTGGGAGAGGTGAGTTTGCTAGGATCTAGCACTTGGGTAGGTGAGATCCCACTTGATCCTTCATCTACACATTCGATAAGCTATCCCTAGTGTCACTTCAGTGATTTTGACCTTATGGGCCCCATTCCTCATTTGAGGGTTGAGCCCCAATTGGGTCACTTTGTGATACACTTCAATCTCAGATCTACTGAGATCTAGCCATTGGATGAGCCGAATTTTCAAGATCCACCTACCTCAACACCTCAACATTCCTGATCTACAATTTGGTGGACATCCGACTCCATTTGGCCCACTTCCCAAGGCACTGATCTTTCTCCAAGCTAATTCGACTTTCTTGGACTGTTGAGTTTGCATGTGGTTTGATCCTTGTTTTGGTTGCTTGAACCCCCTGACATTGTCATATCAATCAATGAAGCTCACTTTTGGTACTGGTCAGCCCCAATTCAGTCCTTAACTACCCTGCATTGGACACGGTTCCCAAGGCAGTGGATTTTCTCACAATTGACTAGTACCCTAATTCTGGATCTTATTCTAAACCTCGTAAGTCACCTGCATAAACATGTTGGACCAAATTTACATTGTCTAAACCCCTTGATCCAACCTATTACTCACCTTGTGACTTCATTCATAGATCTAGAGTTTACCATACACCTTACGTACTTCATCATCATTTGATTTGATTTGGTGTCTTGGTCTGATCTCTCCTGTCGGGAGTAGATCTGGGTCTCCCCCTTTATTGTCTTGGGCTAGATACCATAAAGTGAAGATTGCCTCGATTGGCGTGACAACCATCCATTGGGAGTCAAGGCTATCTTGGTTGATCCTCTTTGGTTTCCCATGCCTTCTGCCATCCATCTTGGATCCATCTCTAGGGGCACCTACGAGTTTGGTGATAACAGTATCCACTAGGGAGAGGTGAGGGGGTTGTGGGATGGTGAGCCATGCTACCAGTTGGGCAGGGGGTAACCGATTTGATTCCCTGTACGAGTACATATTCGGTTACAGAACGTGGAGAAGGAAAGCCGGTGGAGGATATTCATAGGAGATAAAAACGACACTGAGATCTGAGAAGGGGGGTGGTTGGTTCGTTGTGGGTTGCAAGGGGGGTTTCCATTCTGTTAAGGGGGTGTGCTGCTGTGTGCAGAGGAAGCCAGTGGAAACTTGTTCTTGCTATGCACTAGTGATCCAAACTTGTTGCGATCCCAAAGCGTAGAGCCAGCCATGAGATAGAGGAAGAGGACGAGATTTCCTATGTGAGCGGTAGTAGTAGAGTTGAATACGAAAGGAATCCTGCGTGTATGCGTTATCTGTGGGTAGAACGTTGAAGACGAACCAGAAGATGGATGACAGGGCGTGAATAGCCTGAGGAACCTGTGTGAAGGGAGAAATCCGCGAGCAAAAAGTCGAGTTGCGGGACAGAGCTTAGTCCGCAACCCCGGAATTAACCAGCTTGTTTAGTAGATGTAAAGGATAAGGTTTAGGGTTGAAATGCTTGATAAACCCAATGAAGACTATGATCTCATAGAACTAGCAGTTGGACCTTCTTATGCCTACCCTGAATAGCACTGGAAGGGAAGGGGCCTTGAGGGACTGTGTAGTAGAGAAGAGGGCCTTCCTTGTGTTGGGTGAGGTGGATAACGTGGGTGCCATATCTGCTAAGTGATTGAGATGTCTGTAGCTTTGTGGTTGAGCTCACTGGCTTAGCAATATCCTCCCTGTTGCCCTGCATGCTTGATAAACCCAACTGCAAGTTGGCTTAGCATGTGTATGCTTGACAAACCCAACTGCAGGGCGGCTTAGCATGATTATGTTTCTCGGATTCCTTGATAAACCCAGCTATAGGTTGGCTTCGCATTGAAGTGGATCTTGACTGTTAGAGAGCCTACCTAGCCCTCTTTAGTGGATACACAACCCAACTCGAGGGAGGTCTCTCAGTTGAAAGAGTATAGGCTGGATAGAGACCTAAGATTGGGTGGAATGTTGCTCTCACTTAGCCACTTGCTGGGGCAACTTCAGGATACAAAGATAAGTGTTCTGTGGAATGAATGATGCTATTTCACGTTATTATTACTATGTTGTTTTTCTTAAACTGTTGAATGAATGTTATATGAATGTGAGTAATAGTTAGACCATGTGTAAGCCTAAGTGCAGGTTGAATACTTCATTCGGTTGCATGAGTTTAATGCATTGCTAATTTTACATGTGCTAGGTGTATGGTTAGCCTTAGCTTCATTTATTATATGTATTTTGTTATGAAATGCTTACCCTTGTAATGGGCTGCTTAACCTCACTTAATCATGGGGAATGGTTTATATGGCCTGTGGTATTCTTGACCCTCTCTGTGAGTCAGAGGAAAGATGGGGCTATGGCCGAGGACAGGTAGAGATCTGTTGAAGGATGTAAGGCACCCTAGAGGGTTTATAGACAAGACTTCAGTGGAGAAAATGAGGAAGTTATGTACCTCAGTTGGGCAGGGGATTGTATCACCTGATAGAGCTCTCCAAGAGCTTTCCAACAGTACCAACCTTGCTCATTTGGACCCAGGATGAGGAAGTTATTACCCTTGGAAGTTGCCTTGGGAACTCGCTGGAGTAAGGGCCTTGAGAATGACCCTTTTCGCATCCGCAATGCGAATTGCGGATTGCGGAAGGTCATTTGGCGGAGAAGTTGGGTTTCCGCATTTCTACATCCGCAATGCGGATTGCGGAAGGTCGTTTGGCAGATAAGTTGGATTTCCGCATTTCCGCATCCGCAATGCGGATTGCGGATTTCGGAAGGTCGTTTGGCGGATAAGTTGGATTTCCGCATCCGCAATGCGGATTGCAGATTGCGGAAGGTCGTTTGGCGGAGAAGTTGGATTTCCACAGTTCCGTGTCCGCAATGCGGATTGCGTATTGCGGAAGGTCAATTGGCGGAGAAGTCGGATTCCCACATTTCCGCATCCGCAATGCGGGTTGCAGAAGGCCGTTTGGAATGGTAAATTGCAGTTCCGCATTTCCGAATCCCGCAATGCGGAATGTGGACTGCGGATCGTAATGGTGAATTGCGGATCCGAGCCCATTTCAGCTGTGTGTAGTTTTGGAAGTAAAGAAGAAGAAAAAAAGTAATGAAGGATCTTTGGTGGCCTCTGAAGGCCACAAGGGAGGTCTGGGGACGTTACATAACAATTAGGCAAAGGAGCAGATAAAGGAAACATACAAGGATAGAGTAGCTAAGTGTGGGCCTATTTGGGAGATCGTTGATAATAGATGGAACAATCAACTCCATTGCCCTATACACGTAGTTGGTTATTTTCTGAATCCAAGCTATCATTATAACAGCGAGTTTAGAGAAGATCGAATTAGGGAGGTCAAAGATGGATTGTATGAGTGCCTAGAGCGGAGGGTCCTCTGTTAGTGTTCACAACTAGAAATACATCGACAGATTAGCGTTTTTAGTAGAGCCACGGGTACCTTTGGCAAAAACCTAGCAAAGATGACAAGTGATGTAGACCAACCAGGTAAGCAATTACAAGTTTTTTCAGTTCAGTTGTTTAACTTTAAATGTTAAATACTTGAATTTTAAGCCAAAGTCACAATCTAATTTGTTAGATGAACTAACTTTGTCTTTGACTGTTATGATTTAATTGTTTATTGCATCACATTGGTGGAAGTCATTTGGTAGCTAATGTCCTCAACTGGAAAAGTTTGCAAGTCAGGTCTCGAGTCAAACTTGCAATGCTTCTCGTAGTGAGTGCAATTGGTTTATATTTGAGTGGATTCACATGAATGAGAGAGAGAAACAACGGTTAAATGATCTTTCTTTGTGGAGTACAACCTCTAGTTAAGGCGCAACTAGTTACTGAACAAAAGACCTGATAAAGAGCACGTTGTCTTGGATGTTATTGATCCAACCTCAGAATGGGTAGAGGAGACATACCTGGCAGAGTTTGATGTTGATATTGATGACTTGGGGTGGATGGGTTTGGACGATGATCCACTAGTAGCACTAGGCATGGTAGGCACTAGCTGTGCTATTGCAGATGTACCCAAGGAGTTTGACGAGGATGGTCCTGTTGCTCATGCCAAGGATCCCATTTCTAGCAGTGGGGATGAGCTTGATGATTGATCATGTTGATTAGTGATAAGTAGTAGGCTGGTAGCTTGTAGCATGTTGTTTTCGGATTCTAGGGGTGCGTTGATCATGTATTTTGTTTCAGATATGTATTGGACGTAGTGCCATTTTGCAATATTCACCCTTACATGGTATATACATGAGCAAACTTTTCATATTTTGTCTGTAATGGTTTGGAATCTTAAAAATATATTTTTTCTTTAAAATTTTAATATTTATATATTATTTAGTAAACTCATTCATAAATTATAAATTGGTCCGATTCCAGTCTGAGTCCAGCAGACCCTTTGCTGGTTCCGAGTCCGATTCTGACTTTTAAAACATTGACTATGGTTATAAGACTTAAAATGACTAATACAAATGTTACATGTCTTGGAGTAACAATTTCTATCGTTAAAATATTTCAATACTAGTATAAATTGTTTCATGACTAATGCCTAGCCTAACATATACTATGTTATTACTGATATGACTCAGTAACCAGGAAATCTTAATTTGGATGCATCACATAAGTTTAGGAATAATTCACTAGAAAGGATTAATATTGTTACAAAATTCTGTCCCTATTAGTCTACTAACTCATGCCAAATGATGTTCATCTGTTCCATTAGAGGAGTTACAAAGAATGTTTTTAGACTATCATTGAAACATTTCCTGATTCAAGAATCTAATTTACAGGAAGCAAGTGCAGCAATATCAGGTTCGGGTGTTTATGGAAAGCTTAAATTTGAAAGTGGAGTCCATCGTGTGCAGGTTTGCATGCATCTAGTTGCTTGCCTTTATGTTCTGAGAAGGGATTTGATCTGCCAAACATTTGATTTGGCAAATTTCTTTTAACTGGTTATATGGTTAATTATGCAGCGTGTTCCAACAACGGAAAAATCAGGTCGCATCCATACCAGTGCTGCATCTGTTGCCATTCTTCCTCAGGCTGATGAGGTATAATTCTCATCATTGAAGCTATAGTCCATTGCTACATTGGAAAGATGTATTAATAATTTAATTGCCTAGTTTGTGGAAAAAAATACTAAAAGTAAATATACTGACACTTCTCCAGAACTAGATCTTTTCTCTAGGAAAGCGTGTCCTATATTGCATTGATAAATGAAGGATTTACAGCAATCGGAGAACTCATGTTGGTCACTCGTCCTACATATGCAAGGGGCAAATAAAGCAATCGGAGAACTCATGTTGGTCCACTCGTCCTACATATGCAAGGAGCAAACAACAAATCAAAATTAAATGAGTTACTGTGTAATGAATTGAGTATGCTGGAAAGCACGATACAAAATTCTCAGAAGAGTTCTTATCTATTATTCAATGCTTCACTATGGAAATATGTTATTCCGGGTGCCATTTACTGAGGTGTGGTCTAATTCATGCAGCAATCTGAGACTTTTTCACAAGCAGGAGCATTCCTGGGGACAGAACCTGAGTGGAATTAGGTCTAAATGAAGGGCTGAGAGTCATCCCATACTGCCTAAGCTTATGGAAATAAATTAATATGTAAGATTATAAATGGACTCTCAAATTAATGAGAATAATCAGGCATGCTAAATTTTTGAGCATATTATTAGGAAAAATTATACTAAAAACCTGCCTGGATCACTTGGAACATTGATCTGTGCTGTATACTTGGTTTCCATGCAGTGCATACTTTTATCAGATAACCAACTTCAATACAAGTTAATGAACTATTTTATCACATGCCAGATATCAATGTTTGACCAGAGGAAAGGTTTTTTCCCCGTCCTCATAGAGTCATATCTGTTCCCCGTCCTCATATCTGGCATGGAATTTTCCTGATTTATGTCGGTATGTCAAAATGTATCGTCAATGATTGATTCTAGTATTTTTTCACCCTCTGAACAGTGGCAAGCTGCAATCCCCTTTATCTTTCCAGTAAGATTGCAAATTTGCAAGTTGATGAGATGCTTCTAATCCATCTGTGCTATCTGAGGTCTAGGATTTTGCTATGTATTATTACTTTTGAAGAGTATCATAGTCCTTTACATTTTCCTTTTTCCTGTTCTGATTATTAACTAACAGAAATATTTAGAACACAGATCTTATTTGTCTGTACCTTAGCAGTTTGCATTCTTCAGTTTTTCATGGGGTGGGGCCCATCAAAAGTATGTAGTGTGGGTACTTGTTGGATGCGGAATTGAATTCTGCATCCAACAAGTGCTCCCACTTAAAATTTGAGTAAAGCCACAGGGAGATATGTTGAAAATACAAAGAAAAAAAGTAGTTTTTTTCTCTCTTCTTCCAAAATTCATAAATATTATTTTATTATTTTAACTATTATTTTATTATTTTCCTTAGGAGGCCCATTTTAGACCTCAAATTTGCTCTAATGAAACCATCATCATCAAGACATATATAGTTCTCCTTGTGTCAAATCACTAAAGTGCAATTTCTTTTCTGAAGATGGGCAGTTTGCATTCTTCAGCCAACTCTATTGCATCATCGAAGTATCGAACAGAGTCTTTAAGCAACTACCTGATGTCTTCTATTGTTCTTTTGGAATTATCTTTCCAGTTGTTGATGCTAGTTCCCTTCCAATCAATTTTCATTGCTTGTATTCAAGGCAAGCTAGGCGGGATCGCCATAAATTTTTGCTGCCAGAAAATCAGAGTATCCAAACATTGCTACCACTTTTCTGCATGATTGAACCATTTCTCAAGCCGAGGTTCTACTGTCGTTGCTTCATCGAGAACTTCCTTTACTTCAAACATGGCTTTAAAGAAGTCCACATCTATAAGAGAGTTTTTTGTGGAGTTCCAAGGCATATTCAATGAAATCACTTGCTCCATCATACTGAGCTGCCTTGTAATACTTCACTTGATTTCTCAATTGAGCAATTTCTTTATTACTTTCTTGTATCTCTCTAGTCATTTTAATGACTTGAGACTGGCTTGCCAGGGCAGTGGCCACAAACGAGGTGGCAGTCATCACTGGGTCCATTCTTCCCACATTAAACATCGTGGTCTCGGTACCCTTGATTATGGCTTGATTTGAGTCGGTTTTCCTCTTCTTGTGTGAATACCTAACCACTTACCTTTTCTTTTTATCAAAATCTTCAAGCTCCAAGCAAGCTACTTCATCATCATCTTCCGAAGGATGTATACCTTCAATATAATGTTGGACGTAGGAATTATCTTGGTCGAGGGTGTAGAACCCTTCTATTTTTCATGGACTCATGGCAACACCTATTTTGATAACGTCTTCGTCATTTGACCTTGGTCCTTGTTGATCTTTAGCTTGTGTAGTAGGCTTTTTTGGGGTATTTGATTGTTTCTTTTCTGACTTTGAAGGGTCAATTTATTGTATCTTCATGGTGATCAGATCAACTTTTATTCCAAGCCTAAGAGTCTTCAACCTCTCTACATGGCACGTTTACTTGAATTGAGTGAGAGGCGGAAGCTTTCATCTTCACAGTGTTAATGACTTTTGCTGGGGTAATGTTTGATAGCACTTTATCTACATGTTTCACTTCTATAGCTTTCTTGCTCAAAAGAACCTACCCATAGCTTAGGACCCTTCTTTTATATTCTAAATTCTTCTTTGGGATACTCTTCATTAGAGTAAGGCCATCCTATAGCCCCTTCAAGTCAGTGCTTTTTGACGACTTGGTGGGGATCATGCATCTGGAAGCTCCCTTCATTGAGCTTATACCCTATGTCCTTCATTTTCATTCATGCAAGTACTATGTTAGGCTATAGTGATAGCTAAGTTGCATGAAATGTGGAAACGTGTACAAATTTCTGAAACAGGAACGCCTGGAAACGTGACCCCCCCAAAATGGGTATGCGGGGGAAACATGGTATATAAAAAATACAAAAAATATAGATATATAGTTTTATTATATAACACATCAACTTGCAAGAGATAAGAATGATACACAAAAATGACATTTTAGAAGGAAACACATGTATATTAACTCATAGATGATTACATGATGCAAAATCCTATAGCTTGGTGTTCTTGACTTATGCTAATCTTGTACCCTCATACATGATAGATTCCAATGGAAATGCTACAATCCTGCCAACTCTGAAATCCCGAAAACTATTAAGTGCAAGATCCCGAGGTTGATCATCCAACTGCAAACCTTTGGTGTGAAGTCAAGAAAGGAAGAAAGAATAAGTGTCTGATCAACAAGATATAGTGAATGTCTTTGTATTTCAAAGCTACAAAATGATATGAAATACTGAAAGTTCATGGTGGCTAATTTCAATATTTAAGGTGGCTCGTTTTTACATCTTGATAGTATCAGCTTCCATACATGACTTGAGAAAGTTTCTCAGTTGGTGGACAGCCCCTAGCATTGCATTGAATGATGTGATCTTGAGTCTGGACATCATAACACACAGACATTTGTGAATAACACTGATGAGTACTTTAGTGTAAGGCTCATTTAAATTGTTTGTGTTCATTAAAAATGTAGATACAATGTTCTGGTTTCATCTTGCAGTGACAGTTGTGTTCTTTAATGACATTTTAATCCTCTAGTGAAATGTTTGTCCTTTAGTGTCATGTTTGTAATTTAGTATAGTATTTGTCCTTTAGTGTCATGTTTGTAATTTAGTATAGTATTTGTCCTTTAGTGTGTCCCAGAATATTGGTAACTCCATTCTAGGAATTGGAAAAGCATCCTTCTCGATAATGGGCACTTGCATAAGGTGTCAAGATGATGAAGGGTCTTTTCTCTATTATAAGGACCTCATTTCTGATCTGAAGGACATGATGAGTGTGATATGCTTAAGCTGCGTTTTCTAAGGTAATGAAATTTTGTGTTTATGGAGCAAGTCTTTCCTCTTTCCATTTTTGTGATGAAGATCTGTCTTCTCATCTTGCTCAATCTCAGTATCATCTGAGCAAATTCTGTGTCTCCACAGCTGAAGTGGGTCCACTTCCCATCTCTCTCTCTCTCACCCTGGATAAAATCAATTTTGGTATCAGAGATGAGTTCAAATGATAAACAACTGATAAAAACCTCCCCAAACCACTAAGTGGGTTAAGAGTTGATCAGTGTTATCTATTATGTTATTTTGACTTATAGCAGTAAGTACAGTTCTTTTCACTTATCTAAATTTACCTGAACAGATTATGTAATTTATCCAGTATCTTTGCCAATATAAGCATTTTTTTGGATGAACAGGTTGATGTGCAATTGCGCAACGAGGACTTGAGAATTGATACTTATCGATCAGGTGGAGCAGGAGGTCAACATGCAAATACAACAAGCAGTGCTGTTCGGGTCATTCATATTCCAACAGGCATTATCATAACTATTCAAGATGAGCGGTCTCAACACATGGTAAGTGATCATTCTGATGCTTGCTTTTAGGGTTATATAAGCCATCTCCAACATCCTCCTGTATCTAATACCCGGAATATTAGAGTCTAACAGGCAGAGTAAGAAAGTGGATTTAATGATCAAATTCCTTTGTTAATGCCTGCATAAGGGAACTTAAAATCTTTGGCTACAAAGTGTATCACAAATCATTGCAAAAGGTGATATTTTCAGGTTAAATAAAAATTCTAAATAAATTTGTCTAAACCCTAGCTTAATCATGTATTTTCATGTTGAACTGACAAAAATAAATTTGAAATTTATCCTGGTTGAAAATCAATGATAAAACATGCAAGAAGAAGATATCACATAGGATCGTCTTGAATTTTTGCTGGAACTTTCCGCACCTTTGGAGCATTAATATTATCTGAATGGCTAAAAAATCCTTCTTCCATAGGTTTAAGTTGCAATCTGAGATAGATATTAAGAATAAGTCAGTCCAAATCTATCTGGAAAGAGTATAATTCCTACATGGATGGAAGAGAATGTCTCCATTCAAAGATGCAAATGCCTTGAGCAAAGGTTCCCGTCATAACCCCTCAAGTGACTTTTTACTTGTCAGTTGCCAGTGTGTTAAATTCTCACTTTAGCTTTAACAAGGGTCTAGAATTAATTAAAAAAGTCTAAGCTGAATTTTCTTTCCCTATTTCCTCATCCAAAATTTATCTTTTGATAACAATTTTATCATTTTTGCTTGGCTTGTAACACAAACCTTGTTTGTAAGACTTCACATTCAAAGTAATAAGAAATTTAAGTGTTAAATGAGATTTCATTCACAAAGTAATCTTAGTAGCCACTTTCAGTGCTTGCCTTACAATGTATCCTTTTCCTGGACAACTACAACCCAAAATTAGCTGAAGTTTTACCTTCTTCCGTACTGTATAATAGCCGTTGTGTTTATCGATACAAACTCAAGAAGTAGCCTGTCTTGTAGAGTCCGGGATTCTGTGAAGATTAATGCACTCCAAGGAAACTGCCCTACTACGGCTGTTGGTTCCTCCACAAATGTCTTTAATAGGAGCTTGCCTTTCATTGTTAAGAGTACCTTAAGACGTATACTGACTATACTGGCATGGAAAAGGCTCACTGTATATAACAGAAAAATGCACAATAATTGAGGAATGACTCCCATCTGCCGTTCCCTTTACATCTGGGTTGAGTTCTTTGCTTATCTTCGGCTACACGATTGGAGCCAAGTTGCTAATATGTTGAATGTCATAAGGTCCTTAACATTGTGGGCCCATTTTGGGCAACTAGTGGAACCGGCATAGCTGCTGCAACTTTGTCAAGTTTGACTGTGATGTTTAGAATTACTCTCTGTTTTTCTTGCCATATTCTCTGTTCTTTGCCCCTAGGGTTCGTTCTATTCTAGTTCTTTTGTATTCTGCTGGATAGAATTTTGAGTTCCATGGAACTACTTTGTTCATTTGTGGACATTAAGATATTTCTTTTCCTGTGCTTCTGTTCCCTAACACAGTTTGTGGCCAGACTGCATGGGGAACCATCCACCATCTGGTATAATGAGAGGATGAGGAAAACCAAGAACTATATATTGTTATATAATGATTGATTGGTCAGGAATCTTTGTGTTTTCTATTGTAGAACCCCAAAGTGTATTTTTGTTGTGTCAAATTTCTGTCAAATCAGTGTGTAGCGAATGCATATGTTGTGTTATGAATTAACCTACTCGAAATCAACTGGCTAAATTTTCCAGTTTTTCCAAAAGAGATTCACCAATTCAAAATGAATATTCTCCCAAATTTCTATAGGATAAAATTATTTTACATGAAAAATCACCAGAATTTTCTGGAAATTAGATAAAATCATTAGAAATTTGAAGTTTTTAACAAAAATATTGCCGAACATTTATAGTTGGCTTTTAAAGAATTAGTTTGATTCACCAAGGTTTCTGCACTAAACGGAAGTATGGATCCTTAAAAAAAATTCCTTAAACCTTTGAGGTTTTAATCTTTCAAGACAATTTAGGCTGATTTTTCTATTGTTCTCAATTTTTAATGCTCTCTTGTCCAAATTCTTTGTTGTCATACTCCTTTTATCTTTGTTTGGAAGCAGCAGTAAGGGATGCCATTTATATGATATTTTTCTGATCATTGCATGGCACAGTTACCGGATTTGGCCCTAGGCCTAACCATACCCGAATCAGATTCTTCCAAATTGGATTCACGGATTCTTCCACCTCATTTTGACAAATCTAAAGCTGTTTACGTAGGATAAATGTAGGATAATTAGGGTTAATTAGGGTTAGGGTTCCGAATCCCGGATTCCTAATTTTGGGATGAGTGCCGCACCCGTATCGGATTCTTCAGCCGATTCCGATCGCACCCACGGTTTGTGCAACCTTGTTGCATGGTTATATTTGCAATAGTAAATAAATCGGATGACCGAGGTTGTTTATTGGAATGATGCTTATAAATATATGCCCCTCAAAAAATACTATGTTCCCCATAATCTTTTACCTTTGTTATGGCAACTGAACACAGTATTTATTGCACTGAGAGTAGCGAGGTGCTCTACAGCCCAGCATGAGGGAGATGTTGTCATTTAACATAATGTAACGTAACGTTATGTAAATTTGTAATGTTACCAAATATAAAAAGAATTAAAACAATCATGTTGGTTCATAAAATAAAAAATTAAAACCAAATAAAAAATAATTAAAAAATCCATGTCGGATCATAAAATAAAAAAATTAAAACTAGCATAGATACATCTTAAACCCAGATATATCAAGCACCAAGAGGAATCGAATTTCTTGAGGTGTAAATTTTTTCTAGACATGTACAAAATTTAAGATAAAAAATTTACACCTCAAGATATTGGATCCCTCTCGGTACTTGATAGATCTGGGTTTAAGATGGATCTATACTGGTATAATTAAGAGATATCCATTGTTTGGCCTAACCCAACTGAACACAGTATTTATAATTAAGAGATATCCATTGTTTGGCCTAACCCTATGTTTGACAAAGGTATGGGGATGGTGGGACAAGGAAATGGGGAATAGATTGAGAGAACCACCAAAGTCAGTGAACATAGGGACATAGGAACTACCCCTCCCCACTATGGAAAAATATAGAAACATCAAGAAATATCCTTGTTTGTACTGTTCTTTTTTCATTCCATGAATCGAAACCAACACTCTTCACCCATTTTATAAGGTATTGTTTACTAGATTATTTATTTTGGCTCGCTATATTCATTTGCACCATAATGATATATTTTCCCGATTCATGTATATCATATTTCTTGGGATCTAGACTAAGTATTTGTACTTTGTTTATCCGTGCTCAAAAGTATTCAGAGAGGCTATTTTTTGTTGTTTTGCGAAGTAGGAAATTTAAGAGATTTTAATGTAATGTGCAAATCAAGTTTTCTGGTAGAAAATAGAAAAGTTCAATGCAGCTTGTAATTTGTAATTTAAAGCTCAGTAATTTCAAATTTTTGGGGGGTTATGATGGAGATTTCACCAACACTGTCTGAGGGAGTAGTTTGAAACTTTGAATAACTGACATTTCGTGTCGCCTCGGCAACCCATCCTCAGAACCTTTCGAAGGATAAAGTCAAATTGCTGTGATAAATATTAATTAAAATTAATTTGGAGAGAACGTAACTTGAGCTTAATTTGATTCTTTGTTGTTATTTTTGGGCCTGGGTGCTTTTTAATCTTTTGATCCTAAAATATAGCTTAATAATCGCAATAAGAAAATATATCTGTAACTAAAAGAACCAATGTTAATTCAATAAAATAATTAAATTATAAAATAACTTGCTTGGTAAAATATTTATAAATTTTAACACAGTTCATTAACAGAAATTCATTATAAAAATTTTGGTAATAAAAAAATCTCTAATACGAGACTGGACCCTCCTACCTGAATCGTCCACACTGCGAGAATCAGATGATGCAATCGATAAATAGAAACACATTCATATTGAGACTGTATATACCCACGGTCCACCTGCTTAAGAACCCCCCTCATAAATGATGAACGATGTAACGAGATGTTACATTCAACCTTTCCAAGATGGATTCGTTGCAATTGGAAATACAATCCGGCTAATTCCTCTACCACTTTTGGACCATATGAAAGTCATTGAATTTCCTGGATATACGCTGGAAAATCTACGACTAGCTATGTGCCATTTAATACCTTGCGTTCTTGACCAACATGGTCTTGACTATTACATCTGACTTCTGAGTATTGCCAAAATTGTCTGTAGATGATGCTTAGGCATTCCAGGTGGGATTGGAGGATGTCCCATTTTCCCCGTTTAATAGAGGAGGTATCTGGGATGCCTCCTTGGGACAGGGGCTGGGTTGGAGAGACACGTGTCATAGATAGCCAGGGATGTTCCAAGGCGTCTCCTCATCCCGGATCTGTAGGAAACAATGGGCATGTGTCCTGGATCCCCGGGACGCATTCCCTATGATACAGTGGCCTAAACATAGATCTTTTTCCACCTTTCCGGTTTTGGTAATTTTCTTTCATTTGGATGCTGGTATAATAATACTGTATTGTTTAACATCTTGATGTTTGCACATATGGAGCAATATTTATCATCCATATCTGTTCCGGACAATGACTTTACCATTCTTTACTGCTGCTGACTTTATCAGAACAAAGCTAAAGCATTGAAAGTTCTATGTGCAAAACTGTATGAATTGGAAAGACAAAGACTCCATTCCAGCCGGTCTAAGCTCCGTTCTGAACAAGTAAGCACTAAGTAGAGGATTTCAGAACCTGTCAATATTTTCTCTTGATTCATATCTATAATTATGTGGTCTTTCCTACTGGGTATGCTTCCTTTATTATTATGAAATCTGGTCATTTTCCTGCTTTTGATCACTCCTGTCAACAGATTGGCAGTGGAGACAGGTCAGAGCGGATTCGGACATATAATTATCCCCAAGGCCGGGTAACTGATCATCGAGTTGGGATAACTTGTCATTCAATAGAGGATGTTGTGCAGGGAGAAAGCTTGGATATTTTCTTCGATGCTCTGATTCTGAAACAGGAAATGGAAGCAATCGCTTCGTTCAGTCATACCTCCTGACATCTTAATAGATTCCTGGATACATATGAAGTTTATTTGTTACGATGCCTCACTAAGCAACCATTGTTGGCAGAAATGGTCTTTTTGAATCCAGGTTTTTTGAACAGGTGACAGATATGGTGCATAGCGGACCGGTATTGAACAGATTGTATGGGCCACTCTCTGGGGCACACAGAATGTTATTCATTGTTAACACCATTGCATGGATCATTAAATATTCCTTCTAGATTAGGTTAACTTCCCATGAAAATATGATATAAGTCGAGACACTGCAAGTTTTCTTCGACCGGCATTGTAGACAAATCCGTAATTATATTGCATTTGAGATATCGATATCAGTTACAGCTGTGCTCTTACTTTGTACGAGCACATGGGTAGTTTGAATTTGTTATTTTTACTTGGCTTCCTTCATGTCATGGACAACAAAACAGATGGTTCATGAACAAACTGGAAAAGTCTCAGAAGCCTTGAATTTTCAGTCAACCAGGAACAATAAACAATTACCACGTTTCTCCGTGCACTTGTGTCAATTTGCATGATAAATGCAACTGCTGCAAGTGTATGCTTTTCCAGCATATTACTGTAGCTGGTAGGCTGTGTTACCGGAAAATCTACCCCAAGGAGCTGGAAACATGTTTCGAAAATGTTTCCTTGTACGAAACGCCTTAATACGGCTGAAACGTTTCAGTGGCCTTTCAGATTTTTGTGAAATGTTGTACCGGCCGTTTCAACCACTGTTTTGACTGTTTGACCCGGGTATCGGCTATTTCAGTGGGTATTTGGTTCAGTGAAATGCCAAAAACATTTGAAAAAAGGAATGTTACTAATTTCTTACCAATCAAGTTAAAAAATCCAGTTATAAATAGAAGGCTTGGACCTTTCTTAATGATAAATTTCTTTTAATATATAAATAAAAATAGAAGGCTGAGACCATTCTTAATAATATTTTTTTTCCAAATTTGAAATTCATAAATAATATTTTGAAATTTATGTCTATTAGTAGGAAATTAAAGCTTTTACTTTTCATATGAAAATGCATATTTTGCAGATCACCTTAACGTTATGGATGAACTCAATGGAAGGTTTATAGAGGATTATTTTTGGCTGAAGTATTAGCCTGATTTTGATACATGGACAAAACTAAATCTTGGAGTTATCTGCATTCAGAAAAGAGACGGATGTTTCAATATTGGAAGTCGTGTAACGGATGCCAACTCTATTTTATATTTCAAGTTATGTATTTCGGAGGGATGCCCTATTTTCGTCTAGTCCAGGACATGCCAATGGTAGGAGAGATCACCAGTTTGCAAGCAAATTGTGATCTCAAATGTTACATGAAGGTATTGGTTTGTGCCCCATTTTATGCCAGAAAAAGTTTATATGTTCAACCGAATCTTTAACTCTGCAGATTCAAACAATCACACATAAAGTCATGAAGTTTTTTGCTATGTGCTACTAACATAGTTCATTTGAAGTAATTTTATAGTGCTTTTACACCCTCAAATTGTGTAACTACATTTGCTTAGAAGTTCAATATTGAAACAATAGAGAAGAAATATCTAGGATATAGGATTTCAATAGAAGCGGGGCAGGTTTCGGTTGTCTCTCAATAACACTCTCAATAACACAGGGAATGAGCCTTTGGGATGCGTAGTTGGTAATTAAAAAGGACATAAACTGCAATTTATTGAAAATATATCAAAATGCATGATAAAATATTTATTCATCCTCCGACTCAACAATGGAACTTTCACAGTCCAAGATTCGCATCATTACTTTCAAAAAAATTAAAAATGCATCACATCAATTCAGCTTGCACTGTTACTGCAGTTTACAGAATTCTTCTTATAATCTCTTTGATGCCTGGGTATTAAGGAGAACCTATTGACGTGCAATGACTTGTAAAAGATTCCAAAGCCTTTACTCTGCTATTACTGTTTTTGTTTATTTGTACTAGATGACTTGTCTTCCCATATCATTTGATCCAGAAGTTTTCCACTTACGTTTATAGATTTTTTTCCTAGTTGTCCTTATCCCTGCAAATTTCCAAAAAAAGAAAAACCACCTTGTATCCTTTAAATAACTTAAAGATGGAGAAGCTCTTACACTAAACAATGGTTGTAGATCTTTATGAGTAATGTTGTATTTGTTTTTGCAACATTGGACTGATTGGGCCACCAAGAGTAAAATTACCCCAACATTATTATCTTCCCCATAATGTCATCTTCATTACATCTTTACAATGATGGGTCTACATATAAGTTAGTGGGCTAATGGAAAAAATAATGGATTTAAGATCTAAAACGTAGATTTGTGTTTCAACAATTTCACCCTAAATTGGTATTTGGTACATAAACTAATAAAACATCATATATGGATTTATGTCTAAAGTTTAGGTGTTAGTGGCCTGGACCCTAAAAGCCTTTGTTAACAACCAAAACTGTGGTTTTCAATTATAGATGGATAAAACAAAAAATGGTTCGTTGTGAGCACATAAAATTATGAGCATGAAACCTTCAAATGGGTTATAGCCTAAAGTCATGGTGTCTATGCAACGAACTAATATTTAGGACTTAATGGGTTAATAAATAAATATTAGATTTAAGTTAAAGTGTTGAATAACTAGGATGTAAAGTAACATTTGAGGTCCTAAAATGGTGGATTTAGGCATGAATTAGTGGACTTAAGATAACATAATGGTTTTAGGGTTTTGATCTATAGGTTTGGTCTTGCTTGATTACATTTCAATCTAAAATGGGAAACAAGTAATGAATTAGAGTCGAGAGTATTTGATTGTGACCTTAACTTATGGATTTAAGGTTAAAGATGTGGATATAGTGGTTTTTACGATCTTGATCTATATATTTGGTCTTGCTTGATTAGATTCCAATCTAAAATGGGAAATAAGTAATGAATTAGAGTCTAGAACGTATTTGATTGTGACCTAAACTTATGGATTTAAGGTTAAAGATGTGGATTTGGGCATAAGTGTTTGTGACGAATCCTTAGAATGGTACATTAGAGTACACACCATGTACACCAAATGTGAACATGGAGCACAATTCCAAAATATATAAGAGAAATGAGTTACATAATAACTCGTTTAAGAATAAGAGAACCTTGATATACACCAGTACATTCATATATCTAAATCACATCTTCAATAATGACTACACAACGAACCCTTGGAGTGTAGACAAGTTGGCAATAGGGTGCAATGTTACATTGTTGGTCCAAACCTTGACTAATCTTGTGTGTTGCGCATGGGGCAAAGTGGGCATGCCTAGAGGTTTATAGTGGTAGTGATTGGAATCGACCCCATGTCATGCGAGCATGAGCCCGACTTAGTTGTCGATTCTGCCATTACCAAAATAAATAAATAATAATGACTACATGGCTTGTATATATACTTATTCACCCATTGCACGTGTGGGCCCTTGCATTAAGTTGACCACTATTACATATACATTTAACTCCATATACCCCCATTAGGAGTCGTATCGTGTACATTTAATTTCATATATGCCCCCCTTAGGTCATAATATAGTACTCTCCTTCAAAACAATTTGCTCTCTAAGCTTTGTAGTTAAGGGCTTTACATTAATGAACTAAGTAATATGATTTTCTTATATTCATGCTTTCTAGTTGCCATTGATGATGATCCATCCATCCAAATTCAATTCTTTTTGGTCTTGATCCTTGATCGTTGGTTGTCGCATAGATTTTTTATTATTTTGATTCCATGTGTTGTTGTTGTGGCTTCTTCGATTTGATGTAATGGTTGGTCTTTAATAATATCTGGTTGAATAATGGTTTTGTGATGTTTGTATTCGTGCATATTGTTGATTATTCCATCTTTTTCCTTGATAATGTCGATGTCAATCTTATTGTCTTTCTTCAAAATTTCCATGGTAATGATGGTGTCGATATGGTTATATGTTTGATGGTTTCTTTTCATTATGCACACCCATATCATAAATCTTCTTTTCAAAGACAAACATATCCTCTATCATTTGTGCTTGGTCTTCAATACTCCCTTCTTTTGAGATAATTTCATCATATTTAATTTTGACATTTTCAAGATGTAGCTCAACTTCAATTATTTTTTGGTGATCTTGTTGAATATGAATCTTGTCATTCTTCTCATTTTGACGCTGCAATGTGATGCCACCCATCATATGCTTATGTCACTCAATTCTACATTGCATTTTTATTTTTCCTCATGTATTTAGGGGTTTTAAATCTTCTTGCAAATGTCCTCTTCAAGTATTTTGGTGGTCTCTCCATCCAAGATCCTTGGTTTTTCTTGATTTTGACAATGCATATTTTCCTCTTTCAATCTCTTGACCTCGCCAAGTTGTTTTTTAATTATGGTTTCATAATCTACATATTTCTTCATTCATCTTCCATTTGCTCATATTTCCTTGCTTTAAGTTCTAAATCTCCTTAATGAGTGGTTCATTGACATTTGATCGCCCTTCTTCTTGAGCTTTTCTTTTAATTCTTCATTAATATCATTCGGTAATTTTGAAAGTTCTTCTTTAGTTTCATTGAGTTCATCTTCGATTGTATGCATATCCTCCAAATTTATGATTTGGATTCATCTATTTGAGAATATTTTTTTCAAACTCATTCTAAGTGGCGTTTTGTCTAATATCTTTCTCTATACTCATCCATTACTTGAAAACTCCATCATAAAAATAAATACTTGCCAAATGAGGAGTTATTTTAGTTTCCCATCCGTAACCATCTTGTAGGATCAATTCCATCTTTACCTTTATCCCCTCTAAACCAAGGTATGACCATTAGTTTTTACTTGGGGTCTAATCCAAACCCTCAAATTAGATCCTCAATATATTAACAATAATTATTATCATTTTTCCAATGTATTCTCATGTGTTTACTCTTTCCAACACCTTTTGAATCACCTCAATTAGATATCTCAATTAAATGTTACGCTAAATTTAAGTTAGCATATGCTTTAAAATCTTGATTTGGAGACTATCTTGCTATCCAACATTCCACTTGATGCAACTTTGAAACCTTTTGAGTTTGAAATTTTAGCCTATAACAACTTGATATGTGTTCTCTGAAATGCCATAGGCTTGACCAAATTTTGAAGTCCCAATATAAAGTTATGGTAACTTTCCTGCAACTTCTTGTTTTTGGCCCTTTCAAGAGAGCAAACTTGCATGGTATGCCATGTGTCCAATTTTTCAGATATGCTTATTAATTTTTCACCAAAAACACTATGCTTTGTTTTCTTTCTGATGCAACTGTTGGAAACATTAATCCGTATGGGTTAATATTTTTTGTATTTTGGTATTATCATGCACATTCTGTTAAAATGTTAACCAGGAAATCTTTGGGAGAAATGCAGGCAAGGGTTTGCATGCATGCATGCAAAAGTGAGTTTTGCATGCACCTACTTTTAGGTTTTTGGTAAACCTAAATTTTCCGTGAGTTGATATCAGGAGACAGAAGGTGTCTGTCTCATTTACTGAGATAACTGATCTGAGATAGATCAGTTGAGAGGTGGGCGACTTTCCTTAGGAAGGAGGGCGCATTCCTTAAGGAGGAGAAATCTTGTACCGCATCCAGTTGAGCGTTTGAGTGTCTGTAACTTGCAGAGTATCTTCGTCTCAGTGATTGAGGAAGATCTGTGACGATCAGAGCTCAGATCTGCTGAGATCTGATTTCGTACGAGCTATTCTTGATTTGAGGGAGGGTGCACTTGTGCATGCAGAGGAGGACGTTTTCAGCAGTTAGACTTCTTCAGTTGTAGAGCAGATAAGAGCAGAGGATAGAGAGAGACAGATCAGTCAAAGGCACTTGCAGAGATACTCAGATCCAATTTACCGGTTAGGGCTCATTCTTCCAGTGCATGCATCAGCTGATGCATGCAGATCTAGAGTTTGACTGGTTCAGGGATTGAGTTACTTTTGAGGTAATCCTGTATTGTACTTGTCTATATTTATATATGCTCTGGGATCAAAAGAGAAGATAGCCCCATAGATTGGTGGTTTTCCCCGTTTGGGGTTTCCAGGGTATATCCAGTGTTTATGTGTGATTGCATGTATTTTCATTTTTGGTAAAGAGATCTAGTTGTTGAGTTTATATCTTTATGAGCATGTATTGATATCGAGACTCAAACCACTTGAGGTCTCAAGGTGATTCAGAGGGAGTAGTGATCTTTGAATCAAAGATTTACATGGTATCATAGCCCTGGTAAGGGTCAGGGAAAGCAATCACACTCAGATCTACAGCTGCAATATCAGATCTACGATCTCTAGCATGGGGGGAGGATCAAATTGTTTGCACTTCTTGCTCTGCTATAGATATGGATGAGTGTGCTATTGATGGGATTGACAGGAAGATGGCTCTTAACACCTGTCAATCATTGATGGCCTCCACTTCTAGTGTACGGTACATAGATAATGGAGCTTCTAATCATATGACAGGTGTTCAAGGATACTTTTCTGACCTAGCAGAGGATAGAATAGATCTTGAGATTGTCCTAGGAGACAACTCTACGGTCAAGGCAGTAGGACGAGGAACTGTGTCTTTCCAGAAAGATTCTGGAGAACAGATGAGAGTTCGTGATGTTCCATACGTCCCAGGTCTTAAGAAAAACTTGATCTTCGTATCTACTATTGAAGATCGAGGACTATGGGTGATGTTCAGAGATGGAAATGTGCTAGTTCATCCCAAGGGATCCAGTGTTACCTCAGCTGAGAGGATTGGAGTCTGCAGTGGGAAGCTATACAAACTGAATTTTCAACTTCATCATGCCCTAAGTCATAGCAGCCGAGATGAGGGGTGTGACACCTGTGAGCTTTGGCACAGGAGGATGCCTCATCTGCACCATCCTGCCCTAAAGATTCTGAGGGAGATTATGACAAGAGTACTTGAGTTCAGCACTGAGCACATTGATGTGTGCAAGGGGTGTGCTCTCGGGAAGTACGTCAATACAACTTTTCCAAAGAGTGATAACAGAGCTACATGAGCTCTTGATTTGATTCATTCTCACCTCTGTGGTCCGATGTCCACTACATCACTGAAAGGTTACAAGTACTATGTGTCTTTCATTGATGAATATTCCAAGAAAACCTGGATCTACTTCTTGAAGAGCAAAGAGTCAAGGGAAGTTTTGCATAAGTTTCAAGAATTCAAGGCTCTTGTGGAAAAACAAACAGAAAGGAATATTAAGATCTTCATATCAGATAATGGGGGAGAGTACACCTCCAATGAGTTCAATAAGTTTTGTACACAGGAAGGCATCAAGAGGCAATTGACTGTACCTTATACACCTCAACAGAATGGGGTGACTGAGAGGAAGAACAGGGCCATTGTTGGAGCTGCTACATCCATGTTGCATGATCAGGGATTGCCATTTTTCTTTTGGGTTGAAGCATGAAACACCGCAGCTTACATTCAGAACAAGAGCCCTCATAAAGCATTAGGGGACAAGACCCCTGAGGAGGCTTTCTCTGGAAAGAGACCCGAAGTTGAGCACTTCGGGATTTTTGGATGCCTTACCTACTCTCATGTTCCTTCAAAGAAAAGGAAAAAGCTAGAGCCCACTGCAAAAAGGGGAATTCTTGTTGAGTATGATGAGACTTCAAAGGCCTATCGCATTTACATCCTTGCTCTCAAGAAGACTGTTGTGAGGGGGGTTTTGAAGTTCAAGGAGGATCAAGCCTTTCGAAAGTCATGTGAGTCAGAGAAGGGAAAACAAGAAGTCGCTACATCCCTACATGACACAGGTCAGAGTACTACTCAACAACCAACAGGGTCCCAAGTGTCTGGAGTGGCAGATGCACAGGTTACAGGTTCCATGGGCACAAGAGCAGGAACTGGCACAGGATCTTAGATTGGTGATCAACCTAGATCAGGGTCCCAGATTACAGGATCGACGACTACAGGCACCTCTACTAGAGGTACTCATTCTCATACAAGTTATTGGGACGAGAATGAGGAGTTCTCCTCTCAGGATGTCACTTTAGGGAAGAGGAAGCCTAAGTGGCTTCAAGATACCTTGAAGGACACTCAGGCAGTAGGAACTCCCAAGAAAGATGTAAGAGAAAGGAAGGCTCCACAGAGATTCTGCAGTTACTTAGCTCTAGTAAGCAGTATTAGTGAGTCTGAGCCATCCTCGTATGAACAAGCAGTAGGTGAGCAGGCCTGGACAGATGCCATGTTGGAAGAGTATGCTTCCATCATGAAGAATGATGTTTGGGAAGTGGTACCCAGACCAGAGGGAAAATCTGTGGTCACCTCCAGATGGATCTACAAAATTAAATATGCTGCAGATGGCAACATTGAGAAGTACAAAGCCAGACTTGTGGCTAGAGGATCCTCACAGATAGAGGGAGTTGACTATGATGAGACTTTTTCTTGTGTAGCAAGGTATTCTTCCATCAGGACTATGATTTCTGTTGCAGCAGAAATGGGATGGAAGATTCACCAGATGGATGTCAAGACAACCTTCCTAAATGGACTCATAGAGGAGGAGGTATACATTGAGTAGCTAGAGGGCTTCGAGGTACTTGAGAGAGAGTCTCATGTATGCAGATTGAAGAAAACTCTATACGGCTTAAAACAAGCACCCAAAGCTTGGTATTCTATGATAGATACCTATTTGCAACAACTAGGGTTTTAGAAAAGTGAAGCATATCCAAACCTCTACTTCACATAGTGAAGGGGGATCCGCTCATCCTTGTGCTTTATGTAGATGACCTGTTTATTACAGGGGCATAAAACCTCATCAGTGATTGCAAGACGGATCTTGCATCTGAGTTTGAGATGAAGGATATAGGATTGATGCATTACTTCCTAGGGATGGAAGTCTGGTAGGAGGATGGGCATATCTTTCTCAGTCAGGGCAAGTATGAAATGGACATACTGAAGAGATTTCAGATTCAAGATTGCAAGCCCATGACTACCCCTATGACAACCAACTGGGAGAAGCAAGTGGCTTCTTAGAGTAAGTTGGTTGATTCCACCAGGTACCAACAACTCATTGGTTCCTTGATGTATTTGGTCAACACCAGACCAAATTTGAGTTTTGCGGTCAACACCTTGAGTGAGTACATGGTAGAACCTAGAGATGTGCACTGGATGGCCGCAAAACATGTTCTGAGATACATCAATGGAACAACATAGTATGGGTTGAACTATGTGAGGCAGGGAGAAGTTCAACTTGTTGGGTTCACAGATTCAGACTGGGCAGGTAATGCAGGTGACAGAAAAAGCACCTCCGGGTGTTGCTTCAGCTTAGGTTTGATAGTTGTGTCATGGTTCAACAGGAAGCATAAGTCTGTTGCATTGAGTTCTGCTGAGGCAGCATATATGGCGGCTAGGTTAGCCAGTTGTGAAGCCATCTGGCTTCGCAAGATGTTGGTAAGTCTATTTGATCAACAGTTGGAGTCTACGGTGATTCACTATGACAATCAGAGTTGCATCAAACTCTCTGAGAATCCAATGTTTCATGATCGATCCAAACACATTAAGATCAGATATCACTTCATTCGTGATCTTGTCAGAAGGGAGCAATTGAGCTCCAGTACATTTCCACAGATGAGCAGGTTGCAGACATTTTGACAAAGTCCTTGATGAAGAATAAGTTCGAGTACTTCAGGGAGAAGATGGGAGGTGTGCAGAACCCTTTTCTGGTTAAGAGGGAGTGTTAAAATGTTAACCAGGAAAATCTTTGGGAGAAATGCATGCAAGGGTTTTCATGCATGCATGCAAAAGTGAGTTTTGCATGCACCTACTTTTAGGTTTTTGGTAAACCTAAATTTTCTGTGAGTTGATATATGGAGATAGAAGGTGTCTGTCTCATTTATTGAGATAACTGGTCCGAGATAGATTAGTTGAGAGGTGGGAAAATTTCCTTGGGAAGGAGGGCGCATTCCTTAAGGAGGAGGAAGCTTGTACCGCATCCTGTTGAGCGTTTGAGTGTCTGTAACTTGCAGAGTATCTTCGTCTCGGTGATTGAGGAAGATCAATGATGATCATAGCTCAGATCTGTTGAGATCTGATTTCGTATGAGCTATTCTTGATTTGAGGGAGGGTGCACTTGTGCATACAGAGGAGGACATTTTCAGCAGTTAGAATTCTTCATTTGCATAGTAGATCAGAGTAGAGGATAGAGAGAGACAGATCAGTTATAGGCACTTGCAGAGATACTCAGATCCAGTTTACCAGATAGGGATCATGCTTCTAGTGCATGCATCAGCTGATGCATGCAGATCTAGAGTTTTCTTGGTTGAGGGATTGAGTTACTTCTGAGGTAATCTTGTATTGTACTTGTCTATATTTATATATGCTTTGGGCTCGAGAGAGAAGATAGCCCCACAGATTTGTGGTTTTCCTCGTTTGGGGTTTCCAGGGTATATCCAGTGTTTATGTGTGATTGCATGTCTTTTCAATTTTGGTAAAGAGATCTAATTGTTGAGTTTATATCTTTATGAGCATGTATTGATATCGAGACTCAAACCACTTGAAGTCTCGGGGTGATTCAGAGGGAGTAGTGATCTCTGAATCAAAGATTTACACATTCATGCCAAGAGTCACATGTGAATGTGAACAGTAATTAGGAGTTCAAGAGATGCTTTGGGAATATGAACCCAAGGGTCATCTCAATGTATTAATATGTACACATGTTAATGAGAAATATGGAACTCACACTTATCTACTTGTTGTGTATTTGGCTTTGTTTAGTCATTTACATGTCTACCCTATTGGGCATCCCAACAATGGTATCAGATCCTTGGCTCAGGTTCAATTCCCTCAAGTTATGTCGAAAGGGGTGTATTGAGCTAACCGCTGCACCTTTGGGAATTGATCTTGTGGACTAAATGTCACTCAAGGTTGTGTGCTTGGTTTGGAAGTTTACTAATATATGCAATTTTTGGTTTAACGACAAACCTTAACAATTAGTGGCACTCAATTTGGAGCTCACAAGCTTTATGTATAACATTTTACCTAGAACACATGTTTGGGACTAGTTTTTGGACCAGTCAAAAACTATTCGACAGATTATAACTCCAAATGTATAGTGAACCATAACCTAAATTTTTTACCACATGTACTTTGTTATGTCTCCTTAGGTCCGAAACTTTTACTCTTTGAAACTTCTCAAGAAATAAATTATAGTAAAAATAACAAGATAATTTGTTTTGAAGGAGCCAACCTTTGGGTCGTATGCTTCAATACTAATTAGTATGTAACAAACTCTTAAAATAGAATAATAAATTAGAGTACACTTCATGTACACCAAATGTGAACATGGAGTGCAACTTCAAAATAGATAAGAGAGATGAGTTATACAATAACTCTTTAAAGAATAAGAGAACTTCGTCCAAATACTCCAAGACATTCATATATCCAAATCATGTTTATCAATAATGACTACATGACCTCTAGATATACCTATTCATTCATTACACTTGTGGGATCTTTTCATTAGGTTGACCACTGTTACATATACATCTTACCCCTTACATACACATTTAATCCCATATATGCCTCCATTGGGTTCATATCATGTACATTCAACTCCATATATGCCTCTCTTGGGTCATAACAATAAGTCAATAGTGTAAGGCCTAAAATAATAAATTAGAAAGGTAAAGGTCACATTGGAGTCTAAAATGATGGATTGTGGCTAAGCAATAATGGTTTTTTCGTGTTATGTTTGTTACACGTGATATAAAATTGTTGAGATGGGGTGTCACCCTGTTAATGACTCAAGTTCAACCCTCTATTGCCATAGAGCCTTGGATTATTAGTTGGTCGAGTTTCATAGGTGTCATATGCAATATCATTTCTAAGAACCATTGTCAATAGCCCTAAGTGTTGGAATATATTATGAAGTCATGGCTTTTGGATGATAAATGAATGATTGGGTTATAAACCATTGAAATCATGTGACTTTCTAGGTAGATTTGATAGTTGTGATTGTGTACTTCAGGACTTTTATGTCTCCCATCAAAATGAGGACACCTATCCATATTTATTTGTTCATCCACACTTGATACAACAATTACCTTAGACCCACTATAGATGTAGGAAGCTGCACAACACTAACTAGACTCTTTACGGTGCAAAAATTGACACCTATGTTTTACTTATCTCGTATATCCTTGAACCCGACTCAACACATTTAGACACTCATATCTAACCAAGTATTTCTAGTTTATACAACTCACACAAGTCTCCTTTCACACATATAGTCTCCCATGCAATGTAGATCTCTAAATCATATCACATAACTCCACTAGTTTCACCTTTCTTCGACGTCTATAGAATCCTAACATAGACTTGATTACCATGGGGAGTGACGACTTCACACAACTCCTACAACAACACACCAAGAAAAGCCTTCTAACGTTTTCCCTTGTGATAAGGAAAAATAAGAGTTGTAGAGGAAGGAACAAATGACCCTTACTTCTTTCCCTCTCCTCTATGTTATACTCTAGTGGAAAAATAAAGATTATCTACACTAGACTACACATGCATGACATGGTCAAACGTTAGGATCCCCTCTCCCAATCTCCTCGACCTATGTAACATAAAAGTTGAGTAAATACATGACCTTTGGAATGGTTGCACCCTAATGAAAGAACAACCCTTAACGTCCTCTCCCTCTCCCTTTCAATTGAGTGTCACCTAATAATAATGAGGTAAAAACATGCATACAAACATAATATCATAAATACATTCCTTAGTTGAGTCCATACTGGTATTAACAACCTATCCAACTTTACCAATACTCGAAACTCTTCTCCCTTGGCTTACATTTTAAAAGGTTGAGCTCATTAACATGGATCCAATTGATAGATATGCAAATGAATCTGTGATCGTTACATGGATGCATGGCAATACAATGAATGAGCTTGGGGAATCATTGATGGACAAGGTTTGTGCAAGAGGCGCATGCTCGCTTTTTTGAAGTATGAGGTTGGGTGTTCAAAAAATTCAATGTCACTTCAAGTAGGATTCATTCTCATAAGTCACCCAATGATTATTATGTAAGGTATAGCGACGTGCACTAAGCACCCCGTGGAGCAGCATTTTATGTTGCGGCTGCGGGGATACTAGCCGTTCGATTGAGAGTTGTATCAAATCCAACGGTTGATACCCCCCAGAGTAGTGAGGTGCTCTACAACCTAGTATGAGGGAGATGTTGTCATGTAGCATAATGTAATGTAACGTCGGCTCATAAAATAAAAAATTAAAACCAAATAAAAAATAATTAAAAAATCCATGTCGGATCATAAAATAAAAAAATTAAAGCTAGCATAGATACATCTTAAACCCATATGTATCAAGCACCAAGAGGAATCAAATTTTTTGAGCTGTAAATTTTTTCTGGACATGTACAAAATTTAAGATAAAAAATTTACACCTCAAGATATTGGATCCCTCTCAGTGCTTGATAGATTTGGGTTTAAGATGGATCTATACTAGTATAATTAAGAGATATCCATTATTTGGCCTAACCCAACTGAACACAATATTTATAATTAAAAGATATCCATTGTTTAGCCTAACCCTATGTTGGACAAGGTATGTTTGACAAAGGTACAAGGATGGTGGGATGAGGAAATGGGGAATAGATTGAGAAAACCATCAAAGTCAGTGAACATAGAGACATAGGAACTACCCCTCCCCACTATGAAAAAATATAGACACATCAAGAAAGATCTTTGTTTGTACTGTTCTTTTTTCATTCCTTGAATCAAAACCAACACTCTTCACCCATTTTATAAGGTATTGTTTACTAGATTATTTATTTTGGCTCGCTATATTGATTTTTGATTTGCACCATCATGATATTTTTTCCTGATTCATGTATCTCAAATTTCTTGGATCTAAACCTAAGTATTTGTACTTTGTATTTTCGTGCTCAAATGTATTCAGAGAGGCTATATTTTTTTGTTGTTTGTGAAGTAGGAAATTTAAGAGATTTTAATGTAATGTGCAAATCAAGTTTTCTGGTAGAAAATAGAAAAGTTCAATGCAGCTTGTAATTTAAAGCTCAGTAATTTCAATTTTTTGGGGGGTTATGTATAAAATTAGTAACAACAGATCTATTGAACAAGTAAATCAATCACAATGATGTAAAACAATATGGAGTAAAAACTGTGCAAGAGAGATTGCAACAGTGCTCTATTGAACTCAAAATGATAGAATACAATACAATACAGTCACAATGAGTGAGCAATTCGAATTAGCCAAGGAGGTCATTCGAATATACTGCATGGAATAGCTTGTCTCCAACTAGGAGTCCTCATCATCAATCAGTGGTGGTCATCAATGCACAAGTAACTGTCAGCCAGGTGTCAAAATGAGTCTAACTAAGTGTAATAAGTGTAACCGATGGTAATGGCACTAATGTAGGGAAGGAGGCTCAGTGGAGGGTGCATGAGGAGCTAACTGGAGTCAGAATAGGTATTCAAGTCTCACTGGAGGTCCATCGGAGTGATAACAGTAGTTAGGAGTTAGTCTAGCCTCAAATAAAGGAAAGACAACTAGCTAACTGAAGTGAACTGGAGTGGTAGGTGAGAAAAGGCGCCCCTCTTAAGTGGTCGGTGCATGCTAGGCGCACTAAGCACTAGGATGGCTAAAACTGAGTGGAAGGAAGCTACCGGGTGCTGATAGACTAGGGACTAGGTGCTGGAGGCATCAAACTAGTGACTGGGCTGCATGCGGATGCATGCAAAGTACATACTGAATGATGAGATATCCTAACACCCCCCCTCAAGCTATACTATGATGTAAAAAATAAAATGCAGGGCCCTGGTTACTGAGACCAAAGGTCACCCCAATACAATAATCCAAAAATGTTGAAAATAAGCTAAGTGAGGAAAGAGGGAAAACCCAGTGGGAAGAAAGCCCCCCCTCAAGCTAAACATAAAATGGATCTAATCTATCTCCACCATGATGGAACTCACCCCCAACAGTGAACGGAGGTAAGAGAACTTCTTCTCAGTGAAGCTCTTGGTGAAGATGTCTACAATTTGCTCATCAGTAGGGAAATATTGCAGAATGATGGTACGATCATGCACCAACTCTCAGATGTAGTGCATATGAATCTCAATGTGCTTGGTCCTCTGCCGCTGAACTGGATCTGTGGAGATCTTAATAGCGCTTTTATTGTCACAAAATATGACATTCGAAGTAGTGCTACCAAAATCAAACTCGAAAAGAATACCCTGCAACCAAACTGCCTGAATGCAGGCATTGACTGCCCCTCGATACTCTGCCTTTGCTGAAGAAAGTGCAATGGCTGCCTGCTTTTTGCTTGACCAGCAAATAGGGCCATGGCCAATCATAAAAACATATCCGAAAGTGGACTTCCGATCAATGCTAGCACCCGCCCAATCTGAATCAGTGAAACCAATGAAATCTAGCTCAGAATCTGCAACATAGTGTATGCCAAAATGTCTCGTACCTTGTGCATATTGCAAGATCCGGTTGGCTTCCCACCAATGAAGCTCATGGGGCTTCTGCATATACCTTGATACAACACTCACGGCATAAGAAATATCAGGCCTTGAGTGTGTCAAGTAGAGTAGTGACCAATCAACTGTCGATACATAGTGCAATCTGTAAGCGGTGTAGAATTTCCCTCCTCAAGACTGATTCCTGAGAGGAATGGAAATGGAGCAGCATTACATTCTTCCATATTAAATTTTAATAGCAGGTCTTAAGCATACTTTTGCTGATATAATGTGATCCCATCAAAGTTTTGAGCTATCTCCAAGCCCAAAAATTGCTTCAACAAACCCAAATCGCTCATGTCAAAAGCTAGATTTAAGGCAATTTTTACCTTGTTGATTGTAAGGAGAGTGCTACCAGTAATGAGAAGATCATCAACATAAAGAACAACAATCAGAAAATTACCTTTAACTTGTTGTAGGTACACATTCGGATTAGATTTGCATCTTTTGAAATTCTAAGAAAGAAGGAAGGAGTCCATCTTTGCGTACCAAGCTCTTGGGGCTTGTTTCAATCCATACAAAGATTTCTTCAATCTGCAAACTAATGATGGATCTGATATGTATCCTTCAGGTTGCTTCATATATACTTCTTCATCGAGATCTCCATGTAGAAAAGCACTCTTCACATCCATATAGTGTACTTCCCAACGCTTGGATGCAGAAATAGCCAAAACTAGGCGGATGGAATCCATCTTTGCAACCGGTGCAAAGGTCTCAGTGTAGTCCACTCCTTGGACTTGGGAGAAACCTTTTGCCACCAGCCTAGCTTTGTATTTGCTGATAGAGCCATCAGCAGCAACCTTCGTGCGGTAGACCCACTTACATTGGACTAATTTTCTTCCAGGTGGAAAAGAAACTAGCTCCCATGTATTGTTCTTTTGAAGAGAATTATACTCTTCATCCATGGCGGTTTGCCATCTTGGGTCTCGGTGGGCATGATAGTATGATTTGGGATATGAACCAATCATCAAATAAAATTTCTTAGATAATAATGGATCAAAAAATGAAAGAGCCATACCTGCTCTTTGAAAGTCTACACTTGTTCTCCTTGGATCAATAGGATTTCCAATGTTTGGAGCAGTAGATTGTAGAGTGTTTTGGGCCCACTTTGGTAACTGAGGAGGATCATTATGGTCGGATTCCGAACCTAATATGTCATGGCCATCAAAGTTTGATAAAATATCAGAGATATCAGATCCAATGCTTTCTTCATATTCTCTTGAATCTTCTTCTTGTGGAGACTGCGGATCGACAGTGTTTTCCTCTACTAGTTTCAGATCTTGAAGCAGTTCTTCAAACTTCACACTTTGCTCTATGAATATCTTTTTGGATCTGATATTCATGAGTTTATATGCTTTTGATTCTTCTCCATATCCTATTAGGATGCATTCAGTACTTTGTGGATCCAAAGTTTTTCTCTTTTCAGAAGGAATTCTAGCCTATGCAATGGAGCCAAAAACCCTCAAATTGGACACATCATGTTTGTGACTAGTGAATGCTTCGAAAGGAGTTTTACCTTTCACGGATGAATGTGGAACTCGGTTCTGAATGTATGCAGCAACATTCATAGCTTCAGCCCAAAGATTTGCAGCCAAACCTTTTGACTCAAGCATACAAGTAACCATCTCTTTCAGTGACTGATTCTTCCTTTCCGCTACACCGTTCTACTGGGGTGTGTAGGGAACTGTATGTTGGGTCTGAATTTCACTTTCGGCACAAAGTTGCAGCAACTCAGTCTTGATATATTCTCCGCCATTATCAGATCTAAGAGCTTTGATCTTGCTCTATGTGGCAGTCTCAACAGAAGCCTTAAAATCCTTGAATTTTCCAAGCACTTATGACTTGTTTTTGAGAAAGAAGACCCAAGTAAAACGGGAGAAGTCATCGATGAATGTCAAAACATACCTTGAACCATTCATGAACATATTTGGAAGTGGACTACTGATATCGGAATGTATGAGACCCAAAATAGTAGAAGCTCTGCTAGCTTTGTCGCGATCGAACTTGTGCTCAGGGTGCTTCCCAATGATGCAACCTGGGAAAATTCCCTTCGAGGAATGGAGGTGCAGAAGATTATCAACCATGGATTTGTTTTGTAACAACAACAAATACTTGTAATTAAGGTGTCCAAACCTTTCATGCCAAAGCTTACTAACCTCATTGCCATGAGTGAGAAGAGCAGTGGGCTTTTCAAGCGGCACAAAGTGTGAAAACTCATAGTATTTTGCAGTATGATTTGTCTTTCCAACTGCAATAAGTCTTCCATTTTCAATATCATAAATTTCAACTTTGTTAGGGCTGAATGTAACTTGCTTTGGTGCACCAGTGTGTGTCATTTGATACACAAAAAGTAGATTCGAAGCCAAGGAAGGCACATAAAGAACATTCTGAAAACTTCCATGCTCTAAATGGATGGTACCTTTACCCTTTGATGAAATTTTTGAGTCATCTCCCAAATGGATGGGGATGGAGCTATTTGGATCAAATGAAGAAAAGGAGTCAATATTTGCAGCCATATGATTCGAGGCACCGGAATCTATCAGTAGAGTGGTGGGTTTTGAAACAGTTGCCATGAGTGCTTGACCTCTTTCATGATCATCATTTATATCCTTCTTCCGTGCACTATTGGGAAGAGTTATGTTATTCTTTTCCAAAAGGAGGGCCATTTGATCGATTGTTTTCTTCATGCATGAACTTTCAGGATGAAATCCACGGTTGCAATAAGAACATTTAGATTTTTCCTTACCCTCTTTAACCTTTTGCTTGTAACTTGAACTGGATGGTGCATTTGATGGTTTGTTTTTCTCTCTTTGCTTGGAAGGTTCGAATTTGGGCTTCTCTTTCTTTTGCTTCCCTTTGCCATTCAAATTCTTGGATCCTCCAACAAAGAGGGTTGAATCTTTGGAGCTTATGGACCCCATTTGGATTAGCTTATCATGCTCTTTGGTAACGGACTCAATGAAGGCATTCAAGGTAGGCATCTTCCAATTCGGGGTAGTTAGCCGACCAGAATTGAAAGTAGAGACAAATACCGAGAAATCTTTACCAAGCTTTGAAAGAATGGAGAGGATCAATAGTTTATCCTCTTTGACAACTCCACTATTCTTCAATTACAAAGCCAAGTGCTTGAATCTTGTGAAAAACTCATTGATGGTCTCGAAATTATCAGGACTAAGAGCAATCAATTCATTTTCCAATTGAAAGGCTTTAAGCTCGTCCTGCTTGCCAAAAAGTTTGTCAAGTTGCTCCCATACTTCTTTTGGAGAGTTCAATCCGCTGAGATGGAAATGAAGATCCTTGGAAATGGAGACGCAAAGAAGACCATAAGCTTCATCAAGCTTATTGAAGTGTTTTGTTTTCTCAAGCAATGTGTTTGGCTCCAATTCGAGGCCCATGGTGACTCTATAGAACCCTTTTGAGCGCAATATTATCTCCATGTCATCTTTCCAATCAAAATAATTGAAAGGAGTTAGCATAGGCTTTGAAGAAGAGTAATCCATCACTGATAGCGAGTGCAATTGATGGAGAAGAACCTGCAAATCACAAGATAGCGAATGCAATTGATGGAGAAGATTAACCTGCAAATCACAATCAAAACAAGAAACGTAAGGTCGAACAATCCACCCTTTTAGAGTTGCATCACACTTGGGATTGGAGATCAAGCAAGCTTGAAGATCCAATGTATCAATTCCAGGAATTATGTGGAAAACTCAAGCTTCTGGAGTGGTATTGGAGAGAAATTTTCAGCATTAGCGAATGCAAGAGGAGTTTTGCATGCCAAAACTGCAATATTTTTTAGCAAATTCACTCAAATCTTCAAATAGAACACTTGTAGATAAGAGATCTTGTCCCTGTCATGGCTCTGATACCATGTAAAGTTAGTCACAGCAGATCTATTGAACAAGTAAATCAATCACAATGATGTAAAACAAATTGGAGTAAAAACTGTGTAAGAGAGATTGTAGCAATGCTCTATTGAACTCAAAATGATAGAATACAATACAATACAGTCACAATGAGTGATCAACTCGAATTAGCCAAGAAGGTCATTCGAATATACTACATGGAATAGCTTGGTTCCAATTAGGAGTCCTCATCATCAATCAATGGTGGTCATCAATACACAAGCAACTGTCAGCCAGGTGTCAAACTGAGTCTAACTGAGTGTAATAAGTGTAACTGATGGTAATGGCACTTATGTAGGGAAGGAGGCTCAGTGGAGGGTGCATGAGGAGCTAACTGGAGTTAGAATAGGTAGTCAAGTCTCACTGGAGATCCATCGGAGTGATAACAGCAGTTAGGAGTCAATCTAGCCTCAAATCAAGGAAAGACAACTAGCTAACTGAAGTGAACTAGAGTGGTAGGTGAAAAAAGATGCCCCTCTCAAGTGGTAGGTGCATGCCAGGCGCACTAAGCACTATGAGGGTTAAAATTGAGTGGAAGGAAGCTCTCGGGTACTGGCAGACTAGGGACTAGGTGCTGGAGGCATCAAACTGGTGACTGGGTTGCATGCATGCAAAGTACATACTGAATAATGAGATATCCTAAAATTATGATAGAGATTTCAGCAACACTGTCTGAGGGAGTAGTTTGAATAACTGACATTTCATGTCGCCTCGACAACCTATCCTCAAAGCCTTTGGAAGGATAAAGTCAAAATGCTATGATAAACATTAATTAAAATTAATTTGGAGAGAACGTAACTTGAGCTTAATTTGATTCTTTGTTATTATTTTTGGGCCTGGGTGCTTTTTAATCTTTTGATCCTAAAATATAGTTTAATAATAGCGATTAAGAAATCTGTAACTAAAATAACCAATGTTAATTTAATAAAATAATTAAATTATAAAATAATTTGTTTAGAGAAAGATTTACGTCGATAGGCATTATTATTTCCATTTTTCTTCCTCGATGGAAGGAGATCTGCAAAACTTCTAGATCGAAGGAGAGATAAAAAACTTCAAAGAGAGATAATAATTTATTTTTGATAATAGTCGTGGGAATATTTCTTTGTCCATAAGGTTATGCCTAGTAACATATATTTAAATTTAATATTTAAGAATCGAAGTTTAATAAATAAAATTTCATTAATTAAAATACTATAATTTTATATATGTTAAATTCCCTATGATGTGATATGTTATGTTAATTCTGATGAATTTCTAACACTAAGAATAATTTTATCCTTGATAATAATCTTGGGAACATTTTTTTGTGTCTTCAACGTTATGCATGGTAACATGTATTTGAATTTAATATTTAAAAATCTAAATTTAATTATTGAAATTTCATTAATTAAAATACCAATTTATATATGTTAAGTTCCCTATGATAGGTTCTGTTCACTGTAATATATTTTATTTATGTAAATTAAAAAAAATTATATAAATACATTTTTTATTATCATATATTATTTGATATATTATAAAAATATATATAGATGCATTTTTTTTATTATAATATATTATTAGATATATTATGTTTATGTAAATTTATTTATAAAACCATATAGATATTTTTTTTTATTGTTTATGTTAATTTTTGAAATATAAAGTCTTCATTATGATATTTTTTAATATAATAAATATGCTATTTTTAAAAAAATTATATTTAATTATTAATTTATACATAATTAAATAAAAAGATATTGTAATAATGTATTTATTAATTTTTCAATTATTAATTAAAATAATAAATTGATACATGTTAAATTTACTATGAGACTTTATTATTTAGATTGATTTTGTAGATGGATTTTATGGATAACTGGTAGTTCACGCATGGATAACTCTTAGTTAATATATGGATAATGAAAAAACAAGTAATAGATGATGCGAAAATAGCAATTTCCAAGAGAGCAATTTTAAATGCGAAAATAGCAATTTCCAGCAAGAATTTTAACCGGGATTTATCCCAAAATCGCTGGAAAAGCTGGATGTTTTGGTTGTCTTTTATCCTACCCAACCACAAGTTACAAACTTAAATTGTGGCCTATTAGTATTCACCAACCACTAGTTAAGTGACTGCTAAATGACTGTGCTAGTTCTAAATGGTTGTGACTAACTATGTGCCATTTAATACCTTGCGTTCTTGACCAACATGGTCTTGACTATTACATCCGAGTATTGCCAAAATTGTCTGTAGATGATGCTTAGGCATTCCAGGTGGGTCCCCGTTTAATAGAGGCTAAAGCATTGAAAGTTCTATGTGCGAAACTCTATGAATTGGAAAGACAAAGACTCCATTCCAGCCGGTCTAAGCTCCATTCTGAACAAGTACTAAGTACAGGATTTCAGAACCTGTCAATATTTTCTCTTCATTCATATCTATGACTATAATTATGTGGTCTTTCCTACTGGGTATGCTTCCTTTATTATTATGAAATCTGGTCATTTTCCTGCTTTTGATCACTAGAGGATATTGTGTAGAGGATATTGTGTAGGGTGAAAGCTTGGATATTTTTTTCGATGCTCTTATTCTAAAATAGGAAATGGAAGCAATCACTCCATTGTAAGGATGCCTTGTTGGGCTAGTCCACCTGAAGAATGTCAACCTTTGTTATTCCAGATAGAGAATCAAGGTATGACTTGAAATACAATCTTACAATAGAGATTCAACAAGAGTATCATGTTACTTATGAGAATTGAACTTGGATGAGGAGGATAACAATCATTCCACCTAACCACCCAAACTACAACCAAAAGACAATGGATATCTTTTTTTATTTAATAAAAAACATACCAATGATAGAAAAGATAACCCATTCACAAGCAAATTGTAATCTCAAATAAGCAAATTATGATCTCAAATGTTACATGAAGGTATTGGTTTGTGCCCCATTTTATGCCATTAAAAGTTTATATGTTCAACGGAATCTTTAACTCTGCATATTCAAACAATCACACATAAAGTCATGAAGTTTTTTGTTATTTGCTAGTAACATAGTTTATTTGAAGTAATTCGACTTAACAATGGAACTTTCACAGCCCAAGATTGGCATCATCACTTTCAAAAATGCATTAGATCAATTCTGCTTGCACTGTTAATGCAGTTTACAGAATTCTTCGTCTAATCTCATTGATGCTTTGGCATTAAGGAGAACCTACTGACGTGCAATAACTTACAAAAGATTCCAAAGACTTACTCTGCTATCGTTGTTTTTGTTTATTTGTACTAGATGATGTGTCCTCCCATTATCATGTGAACCTGAAGTTTTGCTCTTACCTTTATAGATTTTTTTCCTCGTTATCCTTATCCTTATTCTTGCAAAGTTCAAAAAAAGAAAAGCCACCTTGTATCCTTCAAATAACTTAAAAATGAAAAACCTCTTACACTAACCAATGGTTGTATAGTTGTAGATCTTTAGTAATGTATCCTTCAAATAACTTAAAAATGAAAAACCTCTTACACTAACCAATGGTTGTATAGTTGTAGATCTTTAGTAATGTTGTATTTGTTTTGTATCTTTCAAATAACTTTAAAATGAAAAACCTCTTACACTAACCAATGGTTGTATGGTTAGAGATCTTTAGTAATGTAGTGTTTGTTTTTGCAACATTGGACTGATTGGGCCACCAAGAATAAGATTTGTCCTTATTATCCTTATCCTTGCAAAATTTAAAAAAAAAACATCTTGTATTCTTCAAATAACTTTAAAATGAAAAACCTCTTACACTAACCAATGGTTGTAGATCTTTACGAGTAATGTTGTATTTGTTTTTGCAACACTGGATTAATTGGGCCACCAAGAGTAAGGTTACCCAACATTATTATCTTCCTCCATGATCTCGTTATCCTTATCCTTGCAAACTTCCAAAAAAAGAAAAACCACCTAGTATCCATCAAATAACTTAAAAATGAAGAACCTCTTACACTAACCAATGGTTGTAGATTTTATGAGTAATGTTGCATTTGTGTTTGCAACATTGGACTGATTGAGCCACCAAGAGTAAGATTACCCAACATTGTTATCTTCCCCCATAATCTCATCCTTGTTACCTTTGTGACAGCTTTACAATGATGGGTCTACATATAAATTAGTGGGCTAATGGCAAAAAACAATGGATTTAAGATCTAAAAACATAGATTTGTGTTTCAACAATTGCACCCTAAATTGGTATTTGGTACATAAACTAATAGAACATAATATGATGGATCTATGTGTAAAGCTTAGTGGCCTAGATCCTGGAAGCCCTCATCAACAACTAAAATTGTGGTTTTGGGTTATAGAAGGATGGAAAAAACCAAAATGGTTCATTGTGAGCACATAAAATGATGATCATGAAACCTTCAAATGAGTTATAGCCCAAAGTCATGGTGTCTAAGCAACAAACTAATATTTAGGACTTAATGGGTTAATAAATAAATATTGGATTTAAGTTAAAGTGTTGAATAACTACGATGTAAACTAACATATGAGGTCCTAGAATGGTGGGTTTAGGCATGAATTATCAGGCTTAAGATAAAATAATGGTTTTTAGGGTATTGATCTATAGGTTTGGTCTTGCTTGATTACATTTCAATCTAAATTGTAAAATAAGTAATGAATTAGAATCAAGAGCACTTGATTGTGACCTTAAATAATGGATTTAAGGTTAAAGATGTGGATATCATGGCTTTTACGATCTTGATCCATACATTTGGTCTTGCTTGATTATATTCCAATCTAAAATGAGAAATAAGTAATGAATTAGAGTCCAGAGTATTTGATTGTGACCTAAACTTATGGATTTAAGGTTAAAGATGTTGATTTGGGCGCAAGTGTTATGTAACAAATCCTTAGAATAATACGAACATGGAGCACAACTCCAAAATATATAAGATAAATGAGTTACATAATAATCCGTTTAAGAATAAGAGAACCTTCAAATACCCCAATACATTCATATATCTGAATCATATCTTCAATAATGACTATACGACTAGCCCTCGGGGTGTAGATAAGTTGTCAATAGGCTGCACTGTTAAGGTACTTTTTGTGACATTGTTGGTTCAAACTTCGACTAGTCTTGTGTGGGGTAGTGCGGGCATGCATGGAGGTTATAGCGGTAGCGATCAGAATTGGCCCCGTGTCATGTGAGTACGAGCCCATCTTAGTTGTCGATTCTACCATATACCAAAATAAATAAATAATAATGACTACATGACCTCTCTATATAGTTATTCATGCATTCCACATGTGGGCCTTTACGTTAAGTAGACCACTATTACATATACATTTAACTCCATATATGCCCCCATTCTGAGTCGCATCATATACATTTAATCCCATATATGCCCCCCTTGGATCATAATAAGTACTCCTTCAAAAACTTTGTCCTCTAAGCTTTGTAGTTAAGGGCTTTACATTAATGAAACCAAGTAATATGATTTTCTTATATTCATGTTTTCTTGTTTCCCTTGAGGATGATCCATCTATTCAAATTCAATTATTTTCGGTCTTAATCCTTGATCGTTGGTTGGCACATATTTTTTTATTTTATTTTTATTCCATGTGTTGTTGTTGTGGCTTCTCTGATTTGTTGTAGTGGTTGATCTTTGATAATATCTTGTTGAATAATGGTTTGTGATGTTTGTCTTCATGCATATTGTTGATTATTTCTTCTTTTTCCTTGGTAATGTTGATGTCAATCTTCTTGTATTTCTTGAAAATTTTCATGGTAATGATGGTGTCGATATGGTTTTATGTTTGATAATTTATTTTCATTCTACACACCCATATTATAAATATTATTTTCAAAGACAAATGTATCCTCTATCATTTGTGCTTGGTCTTCAATACTCCCTTCTTTTGAGATAATTTTATCATATTTAATTTTGACATTTTCAAGTTGTAGCTCAACTTCAATTATCTTTTGGTGACCTTGTTGAATATTGTCTTTCTTCTCTTTTCGAAGCTGCAATGTGATGCCATCCATCACATTCTTATGTCATTCTTTTCTATAATGCAATTGTTATTTCACGTAGTCTAAAAGTTCTACGATTTCAAAAAAAAAAAAAGATTTTTGAGGCATGATTTTGAAAAAACCTGACAGAAATTTTTAAAAATCCTGGTTACAACTCTCAAAATCTAAAAATTTTGGTGCCCAGGGGTTTCTGATGGTATTGAATCTGTTGCTACCATCAAAATTGCTATTAAAACAGTTAAATTCAGATTTGCAAAATAAAAAAATGTCAGATTCCAGTGAAAAGCCCCAGTCTGAGCCAAATCATCGAATTTTTAGACAACTCATTTTTATTTTACCTCGTGTATTTTGGGATTATTCAATCTTCCTACAAATGTCCTCTTCAAGACTTTTGGTGGTCTCTCCCTCAAAGATTCTTAGTTTTTCTTGATTTTGACAATCATATTTTCCTCTTTCAATCTCTTGACCTCATCAAGTAGTTTTTTATTATGGTTTTATAATCTACACATTTTTTCATATGTCTTGCATTTGCTCGTATTCCTTGCTTTAAGTTTCAAACCTCCTTAATGAGTGGTTCATTAACATTTGATCCCCATTCTCCTTGAACATTTCTTTTAATTCTTCATTAATATCATTCTGTAATTTTGAAAGTTCATTAGTTTCATTGAGTTCATCTTCAAATGTATGCATATCTTCCATATTTTATTTTTGGATCCATCTATTTGAGAATATTTTTTTCAAACTCATCCCAAGTGGCGTTTTGTCTAATATCTTTCTCTATACTCATACACTACTTGAAAACTTCATAAAAATAAATACTTTCCAAATGAGAAGTTATTTTAGTTTCCCATCCTCAACCATCCCATAGGATCAATTTCATCTTTACCTTCATCCCCTCTAAACTAAGGTTTGACCATTAGTTTTTACTTGGGTCTAATCCAAACCCTTAAATTAAATCCTCAATATATTAACAATAATGATCCCAAATCATTATTATCATTTTTCCAATATATTCTCATGCATTTACTCTTTCCAATTCCTTTTGAATCACCTCAATCAAATATCTCAATCAAATGTTATGCTAAATTTAAGTCAGCATATGTTTTAAAACCCTGATTTGGAGACTATTTTGCTAGCCAACATTCCATTTGATGCAAATTTGAAATTTTGACACCTTTGAGTTTGAAATTTTAGCCTGTAGCATGTAGTGTCCCTTTTTAATAAATTTGGATAAATTGGAAAAATTGCAATTTTTGGCCAATTCAACACTTCGACTAGTTATAACTCCAATGCTTCCAAATGGCTCCAAATGATTCCAAATTGGGTATGAAGGTATTTGAAAGGTATTAAGACATAAAAATGAGGCTTATCGATGCCAGGACACTCTCAAAATAATTCTGCAGCATTCAATTATAATCAGGGAAAGATAGGGCAATTTACTAGTCAAATCGAGGTTCAAATCCGCCAAGGGTAGTGGTCAAAGATGGTTCTCCAAATATTGTACGACCCTCCCAAATTTCAGAACAGAGACATGGTACTATTAAAGGACTTCAATGGGCTCCCAAATACATCATCAATCAGTTTCTAAAGGCTTCTACGACTCCCATAAATCATAGGTTTGTGGACATGTTTTCACATAGGGGGAAATGCTAGTAAACTTCACCACTTGCTATGAAATTCGAGATTTATGTTCCAAAGGATTATGAAATGTATATGAAACTTCTTCAAGACATTAATGACTCACCATACATCATAAAAAATATAGATGAACTGATACAAGTCAAAATAAAGCAACTTCAATCTCTCACAACAAGATGTAGGGAAAATGGCACCATTTATGCATTGTTTGGTATTTTTACATAGTTCCACTTGATATTTCGACCTAAGAGTATTCTGAGAATTAAATATAGAGTGTATATATATCAGAATATAAATAAATGGGGCCACAATATCTCCCCCAAAGAGAACAACATCTCACCAAGTGCACCCCTCCTCCAAGAGCAAGAATATAGAGAGAAAAGTGAGAAAGGTGTGGAAGCAAGTTGAGGATGAAAATGTCACGAGCTGCCATGTTGCTTCAACCTGCAACAAATTACTCCATTTTAGCTCCAAATGAAAGTTCTGAATGGCCTCTCCAATTTCCAATTAGTATGGGAATCTTTCACCCTCAAAATTGGTACTAAGGCAAGTAGAGTAAACACTCCACAAGCATGGACAAGCTATGCTCTCCAATATGAAAAATGAGAAATGATCAAAATATACTCTCCTTATTTTTTATTGACTTTTATAAACTTCCAAAGACCTCCTTGGGTCTAATTCCTTCCAAAATACTCGTGCCAACTCAAGTTGGGAAGAGATTCCAATGTGTGCCACTTGTCCAACAATTCCGACTCTCCATCTTCCCTCATTTTGAATGGGTGTCTCTTTGGATTCCCTACCTCCCTTGTGCGTCTTATTGGAGGTTATTTTTAGCCCTAGCGTGTCATATATGTCAGATGTCATCATTCAGGTCTGATTTGTGTCATATGTGTCATAGCATCTTCATCATTGTTGTCATAGAGCTAGGGAATCTAGTCCAAGTGTCTCACTAGCTCGAAAATGCCTCTTCCTCTTCCATGGGAGTTACTCTTCCACTCCAATTCAACCTTCATTGAGTAATTCCAATTATATTGACCTTCCAACTCCCCAATATCATTAGACTCCACCTTGGATTCGAATGGGTGAGAATAGAATGCCATGTGGCATGAAGAATCTAGCTTTATGTGGGTCCCACACCACCAATGTGTCTCCATGACCAAGTGCCACCTTATTTTCCTATCATAAATATTTATTTAACCCCTTTTAATATATTTATGTCAATCTAATTTCCATTTGGGGTTTATTAGCTCCCTTATTCAAAATCCCAATGTTTCCACCCCAACCTAGGAAACTAGTAGATTGGTGGAATTTCCTCTTTTGAAATTTATTTGAATGGGGACATTGTCGTCCTCCCCACCCAAGATTGCTTGTCCTCAAGCAATTCGAACATGGATGTTGAAGAACCTGCTTTCTTTCCAAAACAAAAAATTTGAAACCAATGAGACTAAAATTATTGCAGGGTCCCATTGCTTGTATTACACTCCAACTATTAGGGGTGCTCTCCAACCCATACCATCAGGCAAGAGAATTCATGGATCCCATTTCCTTGTATGCCTTCTTTCAAACATTATAAATACAAAATATAGATAGTAAAACTACATGAAAACATAATAAAAATGTACATCAAGGAGGTGCCTCATCAAAGAATCATGAAAGTGCTTGTACCTCCAAGTAAGTAGACCACCATTTTCCAGGTGCATACAAGCATCAAGTGACCAATCAAATCTGCTCCAATGACATAGGTGAGTATCCCATGTCCTATAATGCTGCTCCAAAAATATGTAAGATGCATCAAAACAACCATCCATGTATTCTTTCATCCAAGAAGTTAATGAAGAATCTCCACTAAAATCTGAACCAAGTAGGGAGCAAAGAAAACAATGAGCCTTCAAGGGCCTCATAGAGGTACCATTTGTGCATCCATGAATATGTGTATCATCAAGAAATAACAAAGGATGTTGTTTCCAATAAAAATGTGCTCCAATCATGTATCTCTTCATCCAAGTATTGGATGAATTTCCTCCAACATCAATTGAACTAAGCAAGGAACAAGGAAAATCATGAGTCTTCAAGTGACTCAAGTGAACATCATAGGTGAGTCCATGAAGATATGTATCATCATAAGGTAAAAAAATATGCTTCTGCAAATGTAAATAATTAGGTGCTCTAGTCATGTAATCATCAAAAGGAGAGGTAGGAGTTTCATACTCCTCATGTGGCACCATTAGAAAAAAACCTTTCACCCAATTTTCATCCTTAATTGATGTGGCTGAAAAAGAAGTAGGGGGTGAGGAATTATGAACCAACCTTAAATATTTACAACTCTTACCCATCGAAATATTTAATTCATCTTCTCCATAATTGGCCGGTCCAACTATTGTGAGATCATGTGCCTCCTCCAAGGCTTTGCAACTCTCTCCATGAGGAAACTCATAATCCCTCTAAACAAAGACAAGTGCTTGTCTTTCTTATTGTTTGAGTGTAGCATATTCAAGCACCTGCATATCAACATGTACCTCATGTTCCACCATTACATGAGGTTCCTCCTTTGTGACATAAATTCTTTCATCCATTGCCTTCTTTTCCTCAAAAGGAGAACCACTGCTCCCTCTATTGCCAATTTGCTTCCAAATTGACTAGCCAACAATTCGAACCCTTGCATTAGTTGTTTTGTCATGTCTTCAAAGAATGGTTTCAGGAATTTTCTAAACTCCTCATTCTCCTCTAAGGCTCTTTCTCATCCTTACTCATGGTTACCAAAGAATACATTTCTTCTCCTACTTCTTCCCTTTCACCAAAGTACTTTCAGTTTCAATTTCTAAGGGTGGGGGATGATTTCTTTGACGTATTTTCCTCATGAATGGTCATCCACATTAGGTGCAAGGACCATGCTCTGATACCACTTGTAGTTTCCCTTTTTAAGAAATTTGGATAAATTGGAAGAATTGCAATTTTTGGCCAATTCGAACCTTAGACTAGTTATAACTCCAATGCTTCCAAATGGATCCAAATGATTCCAAATTGGGTATGAAGGTATTTGAAAGGTATTAAGACATAAAAATTAGGCTTATGGATGCTAGGAAACTCTCAAAATACTTCTACAACATTCAATTATAATCAGGGAAAGATAGGGCAATTTACTAGTCAAATCGAGGTTCAAATCCCCCAAGGGCAATGGTCAAAGATGGATCTCCAAATGTTGTACGACCCTCCAAAATTTTAGAAAAGAGACATGTTATTGTTAAAGTACTTCAATGGGATCCCAAATACATCATCAATAAGTTTCTAAAGGCTTCTACAACTCCCATAAATCATAGGTTTGTGGACATGTCTTCACATAGGGGGAAATGCTAGTAAACTTCACCACTTGCTATAAAATTCAAGATTTATGTTCCAAAGGATTATGAAATGTATATGAAACTTATTCAAGACATTAATGAATCTCCATACATCATAAAAATCACATATATGAACTGATACAAGTCGAAATAAAGCAACTTCAAGCTCTCACAACAAGATGTAGGGAAAATGGCACCATTTATGCATTGTTTGGTATTTTACATAGTTCCACTTGGTATTTCAACCTGAGATTCTTATGAGAATTAAATATAGAGTATATATATCATAATACAAATAAATGGGGCCACAATATCTCCCCCAAAGAGAACAACATCTCACCAAGTGCGCCCTTCCTCCAAGAGCAAGAATATAGAGAGAAAAGTGAGAAAGGTGTGGAAGCAATTTGAGGATGAGAATGTCACGAGATTCCATGTAGCTTCAAATTGCAACAAATGACTCCATTTTATATACAAATGAAATTTCTGAATGGCCTCTCCAATTTCCAATTAGGATGGGAATCTTTCACCCTCGAAATTGGTACTAAGGAAAGTAGAGTAAACACTCCACAAGCATGGACAAGCTATGCTCTCCAATATGAAAAATGAGAAATGATCAAAAGCTACTCTCCTTCTCTATTCTTGACCTTTATAAACTTCCAAATACCTCCTTGGGTCGAATTCCTTCCAAAATACTCATGCCAACTCAAGTTGGGAGGAGATTCCAATGTGTGCTACTTGTCCAACAATTCCTAGTCTCCATCTTCCATCATTTCGAATGGGTGTCTTCTAAGCATTTTATTGAAAAATTTATGCCTTCGTTCTATCCTACAATATGTTCTCATGATTCTCTGGTCTTCAAGCTTTGATGTTTGAAGACATGAGACCATTTGCATTAAGAAGTGTTGAGTAGAATTTTTGTATTTTGAAAGGGTCAAACCACCTTAATTTGATTCTATGCAAATCTCAACTTTTGCAATTCAGGGGATGATAAAATTCCACCTTTGAGCTTCCTTTTTATATACTAGGATTGCCATTCATTTTTTCATATCAATTTCATCCTTGGTAATTTTTTTAATTAGGATGATGATAAGGCATACTTGTATCCTGTGTCTTGTGTTTGGAACATTCATTTTGGATACTTCATTTAGATTTAGGGTTATTCTATAAGTGTTTACACCATGTTTGGGGATGCTTCATGTGATGTGGGGTGCATGGTTTATGTTTGAACCTTGGTTGTTCTGAGATGGACAGACACCTTGAAGGTGGCTTATTCAATGATTGTTAGACCTTGTATGGACTACTTTGATTATATTCTTTCTTGGAGCATTGGATGCTTATGGGACTTGGTGACATCCTTCATGTAGAGTGCACATGAAAGGAGGTTGTTTGCTTGGAGGACAAATTTCGTTAAAGGAGGAATGTGTCAATCCTTATAAAACATGGGGTTTCTTGCTTGCTTGAATGTATGCTTACACTTCACTTTATGATGCTTGGGTTGAGGGAGTGGACATGTAGGTTAGTGGAACCTAAAGGAGGAACATGGTCTAGGAGATGCATTAGATATTTGGAGCACATGGAGAAGGAGTGTTCAAACTTGGATGAGGATCTCCCTTATTGTGGATCCTTTCTCGTGGATCATCATCACCTTAGAGCTTGACATATGTCACTTGTAAAGGGAGGGCTTAAGTTTTGTCAACCTACCTGCATCTTGTAGGTTGCTTATATTAGACTATGTCTGCTAATCATTATAGGCATCTCTTCACTTCCCATATAAATAAAGGAAGGAGAGAGTAATTCTTATAATCATGCTTGGAAAACTTGTTCATTATCGCACTTGTGTTTAGACATGTGAGAATTGTTAATTTTTTTTATCTCAATCCTAAATAAAATAATTCCTAGTGATTTTCATTTGCTAAAAATTACTTTAACAACTCACTGATTAAATTATATTGTTGGGATCTATTAATAGAAAATTACAGTGGAAGCAAATAGGAACACAGATCACAAATACATGCACAAATTTATGCCCTTCAAAATCAACTTTTCATTAAATAAATTCAAATCTTACAAGGGCTCCCTTACTAGGAAAATGGCCCTGAAAAATACACATCAAACCTGGCAAAATATTCCCTTCAGAAGACAAAATACCTCTATAAATATGCCCCGGAAATCTTCAACAAAAACCTAAAAATTTATCTGCCTGCAAAACTTCCATGCTTCTATGTTCGTACGGCTGTACGGATCCATACTATATGGACCGATCCACACGCCTTTACGAATTATGTCCAACATGTCAGTATGGTTGTACGAAATCCGTATGGTCTATTTTGTATGGTTGTACTTTACGCTTGTTTCTTCCTGTTTTCGTTGCTCAATTGCGCCTCTATCGAACTCGTATAGCTTCCTGCTGCTGCCAGATTGTCTTTTCTCTCCTTGGATTGGAAATGAGAAATTACTTCTTCTTCTTCCCACAGTTGGATGGAATTCCTTCTTCACCCTCTTCCACATTTGGAAGAAAATTCTTCTCCACCCAATTCCACACTTGGATGAAAGTCCTTCACCCGATCAGAGAGACCTCACTATCTCCCTCTTATGTGTCTCTTATGTATCTTTCTCCTCTCCCCTTAGATTCCTTTTATACTTTTGGGATGAACCAAAACCCTAACTCCAACAATCGATATTAGATATCACTCACTGGAGATCAACGTTTGTGATTTATTTAATTAATTTAAATCACTAATGCCTAATACTTAGGAATTTCTCTGAATTAACCCTAATTACTTATAAAAATACATTCACTTTAATAATTCCTTTAATTAAAGTGAATTTCCTAAGCCCTAGAGAGGTATTAATGGTGGTTTCCACATGTAAGACACAAACCACTATGGAAATACTTGTCTAATGTTACAAACATCAACAAGCCCTCTTAGCAATGAAGGTGTTAATATTTGGTTGAGATTTGATCTTTAATTCTTTTGGATGCAGAAACTTGAATCAATGAGACAATTCAATCACATGAAATTCATACAACCATAACACAAGAAATACCCTGGGGAAAATCCTCAAAACTACGAGAACAAAAACTCCAACAATTCTTCTCAATATAATATAAGAGATAGCAGAGAATGCTCTATTTTACAACATAGTAGATTGCTTTCCAAAGATAAGAGATCACCAAACACTCTTGGGGAAGATACACAAGCAATAGAGAAGAGAGATCAATCGGAGAAGCGCCTTGCTTTCAATAATAATATCTTGCACACAAAGAGAAGCACCTTGCCTTCAAAGGAAAAGAGAATTTGCTTCACATTGAATTCATCAATCCCGTATAACATATTTATATATTCTTCTCTTCTATTATTATCTTCTAACTTCAGGATGAACTCACCCTCAAACTGGATGTATCAATCTTGCATGTAGAGGTGCGCCCCACTTCTCATGTAGTGCTTTATCTCACTGATTTGTCACTTAGGATGAACTCACCTCTTAACTAAAAGCTTGCCCACTTAGTTAGGTACTGGCTAACTTAAGTGTTGTCACTTAGTTAACTAGATCTTCTTTGTTGTCACTTTGTTAACTCTCTTTAACTGGATCTTGATAACATCATTGTATTGATCAATTCGAGTTCTCCTTGATTTACCGAAGTGTCGTCTATTAGTTTAACTAAAGTGAAAACACTTTCGTTAACTAGTCCTTCTTATTTAACACTTAGTTAACTGAAATCATGCTGATTGATTTACTTGAAGTGACTAGTGTGAGTTCTTTAGTTAACCGAGTCATATCTTTAACTGATGATTTAACTAAATAATTGATTGAGGCATACATTGATACTTAACTGAAGCTTTAACAATTTGTTTTCTCTTTAATTAACTGAAGCGTCTGCACGAGCAATTTTGAATTCTCTCGATCTCTATGCTTTATATTTTATTTATTTATCTCTTATTGTATGGTCAATATGTGCTAAATTTAATTATCCATCACATTACATTATACCAAGAAGAATTATCGGATGTTGTGATCATATTATATTATTTCGGACCAAATGATCATATGCTAAAGTAATTCACTTTAGAGGTGATCAATCTCTAAAGGAGACTTAATAGAAACTGATGATCATGGTTAATAATACATCACACAACATTAAATGCTTTTAACAAGTAAAGAATGGCCGTTAGGAAGGTCCACCTCTATATGGGAGGTCCATCTCATGGATACCTTTATACAGAAGGTTCACATGAGAATCGTGACTTGTGTGTCCAGAGCCTTGTCCAACAAGAATTTACAACATCATTACTTTGATCAATTACCTCTATATGGGAGGAATAACCTTTACACGGAATGCAATCAAAGTGATAACCTCTATATGAGAGGATCAATCTTGGATACACAAGATTGGTTTGGAGAATGTCTCCTAATGTTGTATATTTAATAGAAGGTACTTCTAGAAGAGCCACCTAGAACTGGTTGTCCCTCCAATCCTGGTACTATGTCTTGCACATCATCATGCACCATTGCATCATACCATACTTGTTGATCTATTCTTCCTCAAAATTGGAAGGCTCATCATCAGTGATGATACTCATGAGTTCCATATGATTCTTCGGAGGCCTGGTCTCTCGGAATGTGCTCCTAGGAGCATCAACTTTCTCTTGAGCATCCCTCAATGTCAGTTCATACCAACCGAGTCTTCTGCTAAAGATGAAGGGGATAACTCCCTCTTCCCATCTGAAGGTTGAATCCCCACACTAGAAGTCTGTTGACTCTGCTCACCCTCTGAATCCTCCTACTTCCTATCCTCTGTTACTAACCCATGATCTAAGATACCCTTGGATCCACCTACAATATTTCCATTCAACCTGTACTTTCCCTCTCTAACCCCAATGATCAATTTTTTATTAGGGATAGCCCCCTATGGACATATGAGTACTTACCCTTTCTTGATTGTGATGGAAAAACCTTGCCCTACAAAACTGATAATTAGAGTGAATTCTTCTTCAGCTTTGGCACCCAAAGCACCTCCTATGCCTCCAATGAACCTCCTAACTGAATCTGGAACCAAATAGTTCCCACCCCTTTCACTGCATACTTGGCATCATCACCATGCTCCACATGGTTCCTTGAGTCCTTATCTGTTAGACAGTTGAAAATCTCACGTGCTTTGGTCATGTGATGTGATGCACCACTATCCAAGTACCATGCACTCCTTTTGTCGATGCTAGTGGAGAATCAGGAGACCAGTGAGAATTCATTCTCAAACTTTGTTACAAACTCATCCATTTGTGTTTCTACTGATGTTGTTGTCTGCCTATTCTCCAAACACTGAGATGCATAGTGCCCATTCTTGTGGTAAATAAATCACTTGATTTTAAGGATGATCCCTCACTGTTTCCCTTGGAAGCTTTTCATTTTCTCTTTCGTTCCTTGCTGACAAGATCCAGGTTCTCCTCCTCCTCATTATATTGCTTGCATGTTTTAGACTCCTCTCGAATCTCTTCCTAGATGCAATCATCCCAAATCCTCTACCAATCTAGGATATTTTCTCGAGCTACAACCCCCTTGACAAATGGATCCCAAGAATTAGGGAAACCATTATGTGCCACATTCACAATTTTTTCATCAAGAACCTTGTCCCCAACAACTGCAACTTGATCACGAATCTGGGTGATCCTCATGAGGTAACTAGTAACATTATCAATCTTTGACAACTGGACATCTCTGAGCTTGGTTCTCGAGATCATTTTCTAGTTCATGTTGTCACTATGGAACAAATCCACTAGATATTTGTACATTGTATGGATTGTTGTCTTCTCTGCTACATGAGGAATCATGTGATCCTTCACAACATCTAGGATCACTATCTGGGCCTTGATCTCCTTTTTCTCATAGGATGCCAAATCAGTTGGATTTGTTGGTTTGGTAAATAACTTCTCTACAATCCCCCAAATATCATGCTCCTTCAACAACAAGACTACTCTTTCCTTCCATGCTAGGAATTTAGATGCCCCCTCTAACATGTCTTCAAATCTGAGACTGATTGTTGCCATAACTAGATCTTCCACACATATTGTCTTGTGCTTTGTCCTTCAAGCACCCACCAATATCTACTACTATAAGCCCAATATTTGAACTAGATCTTCTTGTTTGTCACTCAGATCTACTAGATTTGTTGCAATAGATTTCAGATATGCTCCCTCTTAGAGTCTCTGCTCTAATACCATGTTAATTTTTTTAATCTTAGGCCTAGATAAAATAATTCCTAGTGATTTTCACTTGCTGAAAATTACTTTAACAACTCACTAATTAAATTATACTGCTGGGATCTATTAACAAGAAATTACAACATAAGCAAAATAGGAAAACAAATCACAAATACATGCACAATTTTTTTCCCTTCAAAATAAATTCCAACCTTACAAGGGCTCTCCTACTAGGAAAATAGCCCTGAAAAATACACAACAAACCTAGCAAAATATGCCCTTCAGAAGACAAATTCCCTCTGCGAATTTTCTCCAGAAATCTTCAGTAGAAACCCAAAAATTTCTCTTCCTGCAAAATTTCCCTATTGCCCTTCCCATACGAATTTACGAATTGTATAGATGCGTACAGTATGAACATGTACGGACCAATATGTGTGATTGTACAAATCCCATATTATCTATCCATACGATTGTATGGAATCAGTATGATCTATTTCGTACAACTATACAAGATACATACGATATGCTATGTATTGTTGTTTCTACCCCTATTTTTTCTACTCGGTTGCGCCTCTGCCGGACTGGTACGACTGCCTGCTGCTCTTGGATTGTTATCTTTTCTCTCCTTGGCCTATAAATAAAAAATTCCTTCTTCTTCTTCCCATAGATGGATGAAAGTCTTTCTTCACCCTCTTCCACACTTGGATGAAATTCCTTCTTCACCTAACTCCACACTTGGATGAAATTCCTTCTTCACCCAATCAAAGAGATCTCACTATCTCCCATTTGTTTGTCTCTTGTGTATCTTTCTCCTCTCACGTTAGTTTCCTTTTATGATTTTGGGATGAACCAAAACCCTAACTCCAGTGGCTGAGGTTAGATCTCACTCACTTGAGATCAACAATTGTGATTCATTTAATTAGTTTAAATCACTAATGCCCAATACTTAGGAATGTCTCCAAATTAACCCAATTACTTATAAAAAGGCATTCAATATAATAATTTCTTTCATTAAAGTCCCTGATATGTATTAATGACGACTTCCACATATAAGACACAAACCATTGTGGAGGTACCTATACGATGTTACAAACATAAAAAAAGAAGAGGGGTGTTGGTGTCTCTCCCACTCATGTCTGTATTGTATATCTCTATCTTGAGGTGCTAGGGTTTTGTGGAGAATTCTTGAATTCTATAGTTAGATTTTTATTCTGTGAGGAGGCATTGGATTTAGGGTTTGTGAACTAACCTTAGGTTGAACTTCTTGAGTAGGAAGAGAATCAAAGATGCCTTGCATGTGGCCAAAGAGAACTTGCAAGTGATGATTCTAGCTTTAGTGGTAGTATCTTTGGTGAAGCTAGGTTATTTTATTTTATTTTCCTAGCTAGTGTTTTGGAGAGCTTGGAATATTGTACCAACATGTGATAATCTATAAGTATGTACATGAACTTCATTTCTTCTTTATATACATGAAGTTTTAAACTGTCCAAAATTGTCTTATCACATATTTGATGAGGTAGGACTTAATAACCAAGTGATATTTGTCCCTTTTCCTAGAGAAAGTCACATCCCAGTTCCATATATAGCATGTTCTACTAAACATCACAACACAAGCATATATTGGTGCAACATCACATTCTACTTCATCAACATAAGTAGTGTTAATGGAAAACCTAATTTTGCATCTCTTTGAGACTCACATAGCATATTTCTCTTGGATCCAACCCAATGAACATGGTTTCACTAGATCATGAGTATCTAGACCAAGTCCATCTACTAAAGAATAAAAAATTAGATTGGATTGGGAACCACTATCGAACATAGCATTCACCTTTAGGTTCTTCATTTGATCTTTGATTTGGAATAGTGCATTTATGTCTCCAATTGCACTTGGTTATTGAAATATGGTGTAGCTCATGGATTCATCCACATTAATGGAGGTACTTTATACCATTATTTACTTTTGTAGCTGCATTCACTCCTTTCTTAGACTTGTGCCATTTTGCATGCAATTTTGGATGGAGTTTCTAGTATTTTTCATCTATGTGCCCATCCACATCATAATGATTGCAATGCATATTAGGATCTCTCCTTTTTTGGATCATGGCTACAACCTTCTTGCATTTTTTCTTATTGATCTCTTCTTGGCCCTTTTGTTTCTACCCTTCTTTGGAGTCTAGCTCAATGTAGAGAGATTTCTTTCTCACCTCATCTATGCTTTCACACTACAAATCTACAATTGCCTTCAAATTTTGTTGAATTTTCCTCCAAGATACTTCATCGCCACCCTTGGATCTTCCAAAGAGAGAACCCCATCCTGATGGCTTGCTTTCGAACTTTAGAAGTGTATTCTAGTACACCTTATCTCTATTATTGCCAACGGTATTCCCATTTAATGAGTTGCTCCTCTTTGTAGCCTATTAAACAAAATTGTGATTTCAACAATGTATTGGAAGTCCTCCCATTTCATAATCATGGACTTCTTTCCTGTCCTAAATGCAACTACATAACTCTCCCATAATAATAAAGCATGTTGGGTCATCTTCAAGTGCGCAAAATAAGTCTAATGTTTTTCTTTGATTTGGTAAGGACCAAATAAAGCTCCCATTGTTTCAACTAGATATTCAATATTTTAGTGTTAACTTGACCATCATACCTTGGTATTTTAAGCTTCATGTCAACTTTAAATGGAATTGTTGTCACATCCATAGTAGCAGGGAGCTACCATGATTGTAGACCAGTTTTGAGCACATTCCTGAGCCAGTCTTATGATATCCTATGCACGAGATCAGTAGCATATGAGCATTTTGATGATGATCACTCTTATTTTCAGTAGGCCCAAAGCATGTACATAGTCAGTTTCGTGTTAGGACTGAGCCCCATGACCCCAGGTCGGTGACCGAGTTAGACATTTTTCACCTTGACAAATTAGAGATGATGATGGTGCCCCATGATGCACACAGTAGCAGTGTCCCAATGTCTTTCAGATGTTTACATATGCAACTGCAGGTATATGACCTAGCATGTATATGGTTATTGTACTTGGATGTTTATTTTGCTCGTTTACTTATCTTTGTAGCTAGACTTCGTATATAGTGGCTATGCATTGATGATATTCTATCTTGCTATTTATAGATGGTTTAGAGTAGAAGTGATTAATTTTCTTTGAATGAGAAGTTCTTGTATATACTCATTGGTCTTTCCCTTTATCATAGTATGGACTTGTTCATTCCCCTTAGGTCTTTGCTAATCATGGCTTCACCTTTTCATTATCGTCATCCATTATTTATCTCTCGTGTTTGATTTGATCCCGACTTGCACTTTGACTAGTGAGATCGAGGACCCCCCCCCAACTTATGCCTCTGTGTTGGATAAACTCCATGTTTACTTGTGTATCGGCTCTGGAGTGTGTGGCCTAGCCCCTTCTAGTATGCTTGTATGATGCCAGGTGGATCGGTTGTGTGGCTAGTGTCACTGTAATTTTTTCCCTTAGTCCTCAAAAAAAAGTATTCTTATAAAAGCATCGGATCGCATAAATTCTATATCTAAATGGATGCAAAAAGTCAACAACAAAAGTGTTTTTAAACACTAAAGAAAATAAATAAATAAAATCTTTTGTAGCTAGTTAGTGGCCAAGGAACGAGCACTCATCCCTTGTATGATGTAAGGTTGTTTCCCCCTACAAGGTAACATGGTGGTAACTCCATCGCACTTATGGACGGTGGCGAGAAATGGTGGTAAGACCGAGTCATTATCTAAGGCCCGCAAGGCTATTGGAGGCTGGCTAGTGAAAGTTGATCAAAGTAATTAAATGTTAAATGTTAAAGTTGAAATGTGAAAAAGCCGATAATAATTCAAATGTAAAAAGGATGCTTTTCTAAATCTATTGGAAACCTTCTAATCACTCTACCCATTTGTATTGATACTAATATAAATAAGGGAGTGTATTTCATCTTGTTGTACATGCAGGATCAATGGTTTTTAGTCTAGGTCATTATTTTGATCATTTGTGACATGGTCAAACCAGTTTGACCAAGTCAACAACAATATCCAAGATGAGTTTGGCTGACAGAGTTCGATTTTGGTTATTCATGGCCCTTTGATGTTCATTAGATGGTTCCATGCTCCAGACAGTGATTTTCCGTGGTGGCTTGCAATCTTTTTAAATTATTATCAGCATTTACAGGCTATATCTTTATTATTCGGGCATGGATGAACTTCCATATGCATTTCTTGATGGACATATGGTGTATGAGTAATCATTCCTAGTGGATTTGGACATTTTGAGTCCATTGGTGCACTCAGATATCATTTTTGGTCACATGTATTTGATGATATGGCCATTTTATTTTCCAGCGGCGGAGTACCATGGAAAAATAACATAAAAAGGGTGAAAATGGCTAGCAAGGAAATGGGTTTGGCTTGATGGGGCAAGGAAATGGCATGAATTTGTTAGAGATATGCTATTGATTCTCTAGACACCTTACGACATGGTCTACATCATTTTTTGGGGTCCACATGATTTTATCTTTCTCCTTGGGGGCGTCATGTTCCATTGAGGGGGCGCACTTCCTAGTTGTACCTTGATGATCACATGTTATATCTTATATTGATGTACTAGGGGGTGCTAGTGGAGTGATGTTTGGCACTCCTAGCCCCCCTCTCTTTTGTTATTATGTTGTACCATGTCATATATTATGTTATGTTCTCCCCCTAGGCGTAATTGAATAAAGTGCATACCCCTCTTTGAGTGATCTCATGTATATTGTCTGGCACATCATTAGCCATTGATATTGATGTATTATCTTTTGATCCTAGCCCTCCGTACTTTTGGGTTTAGGGTTTTTGTATTGTGAGGATCTATTTATTTGATCTCTCACTCATTGTAATGGACTTTTGGCTCTTGGATCTTTGGAAAATAAAGGAATTTTTTTGAAGTACTCTTGCAAATATTTGACGAATGTTCTTGTGCATGATTGTAAATCCTCTTTCTTAGGAATTTGAGCAAAATCGTTGTGGTTTTAAGACAAAACTTGTGGAGGATGAATTGTTTTATACAGGGGTGCGATTTGGTTAAGGGCGTCATTGTGAGGGATCTCCATCTCTCCTTCTCTCAATTCACTTCATCTTAGGGAGTATCCAATTGTGATTTGTTGCATTGATTTATTTTTCGTGAGATGTCTTGCATTATTTCTCTCTTTTTCTTGTAGATCAAATCTAGCATTTGTTGTTTGCATTTGTAGGGAAGAGGGGGTGCACTTCCACCACTTGATCAAATCGATCTAGTTTGGAACCCTCTGGATCTAGCTCGAAATTGTAACTAAGTGAAAGGATCATCAATGTACTTGGCGGCCAGAATATTTACAAGTAAGGTCTTTGAAGGTTTTCTCTAGTTTCAAATTTCTATTCCATTAGTCACTCAAAAATTAAAAGTTTAAAACCCTAGTTCTTTAGAAGTAGTATATCGGGAGATCTTTTTGGCTTCTAATTCAAAACCCAAGTTGGAAATAATTAAAAATCCCTAGAGACCAAATTTGACCTAAAACAGACTCCATTTTCCCTTGGTCTAGCACTGGTCCTCTTTGGGGCAATTCGCCCTCATTGGGAAGTTGATCATTTGCCCCTATCTACAATTTGGGTGTTTCTTGTTTCTCTTTCAAAGTTTAGATCTAACCCCAAGCAACCAATATAAGTGCCATTTACTCCTTTAAAACTCCATTTGTGGCCATCCTACATTTTATTGCCTAAGCCCTGGGTGGAACAATTTGGGTATTTCTTATTAGCACTAGATCTATCTAGATCTACTTCATAAAATTCGTTGTGGTGATAAATATTTCACGTTGAACACTTCTCATACCTCTAAAGCCTATCAATCGGTCCTTAAACTCTCTATCCCACATTCGTTTCCTAGATCTAGATCAATCAACTCAGGGCTTCATTGTTTAGTCTCATTCATATCATTTGGTGTCTTGTGTTGGTTCGCTAGCCTTCATTGGCTGACCAGGGTCTCCCCCTTGATCTTAATCCTAACTCGATCTAAAGAGACAAGAGCCCGTTTGGTGTGAAAACCACTCAATCAAGTGGTGAACGAGGCCCTTGCAGTGTCACATGTTTAGCTTTCCCACCTCTATCGTCCCAGATAGGATACCTTTAGTGGCAACTACAATCTTTGTGATAACAAGAATATTGGAAGATGAAGGAAGAGAGCTATCATTACATAAGTTTTCCAGCTTCTCACCTTTGGAATATTTTAGTTTGGTATTTTCTTCTTCATGCTCGGTCTTTGTTGTGTGTCCTTCCTTACCCTTCATTAATAGGGAATTTTTTACCATCTATGTCAATGTAGCAATGCTCTAATCCACCTAGTAAACTTGGATTCTAGGTCCTCGTTGTCATGTTCCCTATGAAAAGTCACTAATATTCTTTTTTTCTACTCTTATCTAGACCTTACATCATTGCTTCTCCATTGTCTTGATATTCACTTCGTCGGTTTACCATACAAGTTCTTCACTAAGTTTTTTTTAACTCAATTTGTGATACCTTATCATTCATAAACAATAGGATTAGGGCCCATTTGTTTTCCAACATGGATATCGGTTGCAAAACTAAATTGTAATGTCTTTGTAATTCACAACAAGTTGAGATCATGCTTTTGTTCTCCGTTTACATTTGGTTTCAATGTTTGTTGGTTTACCCAAGGTGCCAACGCCATTGGAACCAATAATAGAAACAAATCCAATTATGTCCCTACAATCTGTTTCCTTAATTCTAAGATGCCCACATAACAATAGCAGTCTATATCTCTCAATATGCATATACAACTCTCTAATTCTAATTAACTGATTGAGTAACACCCTCTACAATTTGCACATCCAACACAATGCTTATATTTATGTTAAGACGACTCCCTATCTCAATCTATCAATTGAAATATTCATACCTAGATTTTACTCAAAAACATGTTTGCACATATATATATTATGCAATCAAAATTACACAATGCAATTACTTCATGTGCATGTGTGTTCATGCACGCGCACATGCCCATACGCACGTGCATGCGCACGCACGCGCGCGCGCGCGTGCGTGTGTGTGTGTATGTGTGTGTGTGTGTGAGAGAGAGAGAGAGAGATTGTAAATTCAATTTCTACATAGGTGCCAGATGTATAGTAGAATTGTGGCCTCGCTATATAATATTGACAGACACCAAGTATGCTCTAACTATATATTCCAGCTGAGTAATAGCTATGTATATCTTGAATGGTCACCTCAAACAATTGATCCACAACAAACATAATCCTCAACTTTTAATCTTATATTGGTTGTAGGTGGTTAAATCACATAGGCGTGGGATTGTAATGGATGTTTTGTGTGTGGATACAGGTGGTAAAACAAGACCAAATGGTTGTACATAGCATACAAGATAGTCGTATACAAGCTAATGATCTAACAAATTAAATCCAATTGTAGTTGAAACCCATCGACTGAACTAGAGGAGAAAAAAACAAATTGCAAAGTGTGGATCCCACAATTAAACAAACAATACATTGAACACATGATTCAACTAGAAGAGAAATCGAATCGTATGCATGTATTGTATCACTACAAGGAAAACATCTTCTAGTGGAGGCTTTTGCAGAACCTCTCCAAAAAATGTCTCCTTTGTCCATTTATAGCGGAAGAGTATGATCAAAGGTTTTAGTATAGGTTTTATAAACAATGCGCTTGAATGGTAAATAACACATTGACGCACCCCCTTATAATGTGCACTCATGCACCAAAGACAAATTACCTCAATATTGAATTGAAAAAAAGGTTTTACGTGTAACACCTCATATTTTGACTGTACAACTAAACCACATTTTGACTATTTGTATCGGTTTTCTTATTATCTATTGGAATCAACTTGACTGAGTAAACTATGTGTGCAGAATTATGAACCTAATTATATGCAGCAAATATGTTTTAAGTTTATCGTTCCTCTTATTAATGATGACATTTATGTATTTTGGTTTTTAGTATGCAAAATTTAAATGAAATGATGAGGTACTTGGATACCATTGAATGAATGGATAGATTCCATGCACATGATAGAAATAGTAAATTGTTTATATTAAATGATGGTTGATCAATTGGTAATTGATATGGAAACAAAAGAAGAATATTATGTATGAACGTATGTTTTGGATAAGACTAACCCATATGTTAGAGGGGTTAAGAGATATCTTGATACTTGATGTGATGTGTGGGATAGTGCAATATTATGAAACCAGGTTTCCCAAACTAGTCATTCGATGACACAAATCTGAGAACCATAATAGAAACACAATGTGATTTATGATAGGGTGTTGAACCTAGTTTTGTTAGGATGGGTGAAGGTATTTCCCATCGTGTATCCTTCGAAGCCTGAAGTTGTGGGAGAACTATGTTGAGTCATGCTCACCAAGTTGTGTGATGATGACTATCGATTTCCTGTTGGGGAGGTTAGGTCGATTTAATTGACACTTCCACTTACGAGTTGGGTTTGGGTTGATATAGTTGACGCTCCAAGATATTCCAACTGAGGAATAGATACGAATCGAAAGTTTGAAGTAGGTTAGGGATGAATAATGATTAGATTAGTAATATTTCAGGTTGGGGGTTTGAGACACCAAACAAGTTGTACTTGTTAACTTTCACCTGCAAAACATTGTTTAATTCATTAAGGTAAAACTAATTATAATGTTGATTAATGTTGATGTGTCTTGGCTTGGTTATTAAGAATGGCTAATGTTGATGGTACTAGATTGTTGTTTTGCATGTGTGGTCGTTATTGAATGGTCAATTATGAACTGTGCATTAAAGGTGATGATGGTTGCATATAGTACATGTGTAATCTATGTGTACACTGGCCAAGAATGTACACTACTACTATTTACGATGAAAATCTAAGTACACATTGGTGCTTGTTGTGTTATAATGTGTAGTGGTGAATGAGTGTTAAAAAATTAATAGATATTGTTAATTAGACTATTAACTTGTTATTTACATTGCATTATTTTAATTATGTTGCATGGTATTAGGACATTCACATTAGCTTGTATTCTTCATTAAATTATTAATTATTAATTGCATCCATATAATTGTCGTTAGTGGTTATGTTAAATTTAGCCAATCTCATTATAACTTGTATGCATAAACTATTAATTGTGCATCATGTTATAGGTGGACCAATTAATGCTTTCCTAACCATTTATGATGTGAATGATAACAATTGATGATGTGAATCATAGTGGAGTGTTAAAATAATCAGCACATTGAGATATTTTAACATTTAATAATATTTAGATTTACAAGACCTGGTTAGAATAAATGTGTTAGTCATGACTTGTTAAGGGGAGATGTCATGCCATTAATGAAGTAGGTGAATTAGTTCTATGACTATATTTGACCTTCGGGGAGGATTCAAGAAGGAGGGAAGGAAGGCGGTAGAATGGGGGAATCAGGGGATGTATTTTAATAGACTTGGGACTTGAGAGATGGGATTCTTTTTGCCATACTTGGGACTCGAGACTAGTAAAATTTGGGGATTTGCATACTTGGGACTCAGAGACTAGTAATTGAGGAAAGAAAGAGTTGTTTTGGTTATCAAAGCTTTAGGAATGGAGGGCTAGGAAACCCCACAACTTTCCTAGAACTTGCTTCTAGTTGGCTAGGAGGATTAATCCCAATTTGGGCAAGCTTCAACGGAGTCTAATTGGTTGGATTGGACTACTTCTTAGTCATTTGACTTAGAAATACATATGAAATGAGTTATTATTGCATAAGTAACAAATGGTAGAGTTAAGTTGTGAAATTTTGTATTTTATGCTTTTAATATTCTTTTAGGTACATTACATGATAAAAATGAGTAAATTTAATGAAATTGACTAGAACTACTAGTTTAATTTCACTTCCATTTAGAGTTGGTCATGTAATGGTTATTAACACCCATCACTAGGAAGGGTGTTACATTATGCATGATGTTTCCAATGCATTTAATATGACAAAACACACTAGTGCATACCATAGTGAAACACATTGAGTCCTGTCAAATTTTATGGATAATGACATGTTTTTATAGTAAAAATATATACAACTATAAATGATACATTAGACACATGGAAACACACAAGTGTGATACTACAAAAATACAACATTGGTGCTCAATAATAAATGGAACATCAAGGCATGATAAAATAGTTAACAATATAATTTTTTAAATTTTAGTACTCCTAAAAGCTTAAACCTTGTGTGTTAAATAACTAAATGCATTGGTGCACATTTAAATATTTTCAGCATTGATATGTTCATGTTAAATGTACAACATCACGAGTCATTCTCCAAGCCAATCTTGTGCAGCCAGGATTGGACCTCATGTGTTGAGGTAGGGATCCTGAGTTGGACTCAGGAACTTGGAGTAGATTGTTGAGTTGGACTCAAGAATGACTAAGGCTTCAGTTGTAAAAGGTTATTCCTCATGTATTGAGGTGAATGCTTTGATGTATCAAAGTGATGATGTTGTAAAGTCTTGTTGGACAAGGCTCAGGATTTGTGTGTCAAGTCAGATTCTCATGTGAACCTCCAGTTATAGTAGGTACCCATTGGGTGGACCTCTAGTTATAGAGGTAGATGCTTTGCATTTTGAAGCATTAATGTTGTGTGATGTATTACTAACCATGGTCACTGATTGATATTGAGTCTCAATTTTAGAGATTGGCCAACTCTAGAGTAGATTACTTTAGAATATGATCATTTGGTCTGAGAGTAATATAATATGATCACAACATCTGAAAAATATTCTGAGTATAATATGATATGATAGATAATTAAAGTTAACACATATTGACCATGTAGTAAAGATAAGAGATAAAGATAGATGCATAGAGAAAAATAGAATTTGAATTGCTCATGAGATGACTAAGTGAACTCGAATTGTTAAGTTTCAGTTAAAGCCACAATGTATGTGTCAGTTAATTGAAGAACTCACAGTGAATCAAAGGAGAAATCGAATTGATCACTACAGTGATGTTAACAAGAAAGAATCAGTTAAAGAGAGTTAACTAAGTGTTATTGCATGATGACACTTATGTTAAACTAAAAGACAACACTTGATTTGCGACACTTGCATGACGACACTTAGATTAGTCACCTGACTAAGTGGGCAAGCTTTCAGTTTAGGGGCGAGTTCATCCTAAGACTCAGTTCAGTGATTTAATGCACTACATGAGAAGTGGGGCACTCTTCTTCATGCACGATTGATTCATCCAGATGGAGGGCGAGTTCATCATGAAGTCAGAAGATATAAATAGAAGTCGATGCATGTGAAGAATATATAAATATGTTATACATGATTGATGAATTCAACGTAAAATGAATTCTCTTCTCCCTTGAAGACAAGGCGCTTCTATGCATGTAGTATATTATTCTAAGTCTCTCTTATTTATCTTTCTCTTGCTCTGGAATTCACCTGGAATTGCACCGAGGGGGGGTGCTTGATGTAAAATACATTCTCTGTTATCTATCATGATTATACTCTGAATATTTTGTTGGGGTTTTTTTATCCTCGTTGTTTTGAGGGTTTTCCCCAGGGTACATATTGTGTTATGGTTGAATGTTTCATGTGGTTGAATGGTTCATTGATTCCATTATTCAATATTTCTGCACTTAAAGTTTTAAAGTTCAAAGCTCATCATATTTGCTAAAAAATTAGCATGGTATCAGAGTTCAGGGCGTGAAGGAGATAATATTTTTCAAGCTAACTCGAGCCTACATAGATCCTGAGGAGTTGAGAACAATACTTGAGAGCCACGTCATCGATCTCTGTTCGACCAGAAGACTGTCTTGAAGGCACTTCAAATTTCAACACTTGGAAGGCGAGGGTGTTGAACATCTTGGAGAAACATGACTTGGATGGCTATGTATCCACTATGGTGGAGGAGCCTACATCTAATGAAGGGTGCATCAACTTCAAGAAGAAGCAAGCTAAATCCAAATGGATCATCTATGATTCGGTAAATGACAATTTGATGTCCGTGATCACTTCGTTGAAGACCGTAAAGGAGTGTTTTGACACATTGAAAAAACTATATGGGAAGAAGGCTCCGATTCAAAAGAGGGAATTGAAGAATAATATTCGGAACCTAAATATGGATAAGTATGAGATAGTGGCCTCCTTCTTCACCAATATATCTCAGGTAAGAGATCAGCTTGCTAGTATTGGAGTGGTGGTGGATGAAGATGATCTTCTCCAAACCGTTATTGATGGCATCCCATCCTCATGGGAGACATTCTTGGATATGGTAAATGGCTGAGAGTTACGACCTAACTTTGAAAGGTTGTGGCAGGACTACCTCCAAGAGGAGGGGTGAATCCAAAGCAAGTCTATGTGCATCAATGAAGAAAACCTTTCCCTCACGGAAAGGATGAAGAAAGGCAAGAAGAACTTCTTTCAAAAGAATTTTTCTCATTCGAAGAAGAAGGTATACAACAAGGACTTTGACAATTCAAAGGTTAGATGCTACAACTGTGACAAGAAGGTCCATTATGCAAGGGATTGCAAAGCAAAGAAAATAGGAAAATGAAGATTTCATGCTTCTACCTCTATAGAATATGAAACTACTTAGAAGAATGTACCTAAAGAAAAGGAGACAAGGAGGGAGTATTACCTAGTCTCAACACTTTCCGGATCCATCATCACAAGTGAGGACACATGGTTGGTTGACAGTGGTGCATCCAAACATATGACTGGTTATAAGAGCGCCATCACCAATATCAAGGAGAAAAATTCTGCATGCATGGTAGAGTTGGGAGACAACACAATCTATTTGATCCAAGGAGTTAGATCCACCTCCTTCCAGCTAATTTCAAGAGATATTTTACATGTGGAGGACATTCTTTATGTTCTAGGATTGAAGAAGAACCTCCTATCATTTTTGGTTCTTGAATTAAGGTCTTTCGAGTTATCTTCATGAATAATAAAGCACTATTATGGTTAAAGAACAAAGACTTGAAATATGCAGCAGTGATTGGAGTTAGAGAGGGAGGTCTCTACACAAAGTACTTGGGAAGTACATTGAAGCTATGGTTCACAACACTGTCATTCCATGCAAGCTATGGAACAAGAGGATTGTTCAACTCCACTACAAAGCGCTACCACGATTTCAACAAATGGTGAAAGGAATTTGTAGACAGTTAATTGTACCCTACAACCCTCAACAAAATGGGGTTTCCAAAAGGAAGAATAGAGCCATATGTGAGGCTCCAAAAGCCATGATGCATGATCAAGACCTATCTACCTCATTATGGGAAGAGGCCACCAGTACATCAATATATATCCAGAATAGACGTCCTTGTGCCATTCTGGATGAGAAGACACCTGAAGAAGTGTTCACTGGTGAAAACCAGATATTTCACACCTGAGGATATTTGGGAGTCATGTATACATTCATGTGTTGAAATAAAGGAGGACAAAGATGGATCCATCAGGAAATCAGGGAACCTTTGTTGGTTATAGAGAATCATCCAAATCCTACAAAATATATGTGACAGGTGAAAGACACACTGAGGTCATCCAATATGTGACCTTCCATGAAGGGGCAAGATTCAAGTGATCGAAAGAGCTTCAATATGATACATACACAGAGGAGCATGAGAATCCTATGATGGACGACCCAAATAATGATTCTCCCCATTGAGATGTTTAGAGGGAGAATCCATCAGATTTCTTAGATTCGTTAGATCATGATGAACTAGTAGAGCTGGTTGATGAACCTCCTGCTAAGAGGAGGTATGCATGGTGCCAATATATACTACAAAATGCAGAGAGGCATGGAGCACAATTAGGCTCTTCCAGAGAGTGGAAGAAACCTAAAATATATTTAGGGTATGTTGCACAAACGAGTCACATCAGTGATTCAGATCCTTCCCCCTATGAAGAAACTACAAAGCAACAAGTATGGAAAGATGCAATGGTAGAGGAATACAAGTCTATTTTGAATAATGATGTTTGGGAAGTTTTTCCTAAACCTGAAGGGAATTCCATAGTTACCTCAAGATGGATTTATAAGATCAAGCATGTTGATGATGGAAGTATTAAAAAGTATAAAACCATATTTGTTGCCAGAGGTTTCTCTTAGAAAGAATGCATATGCTATGAGGATACATTCGCTCCTGTGTCCAGGTACACCACTATTTGAGCTGTGATCTCAGTTTCATATGTTCTAGGATGGAATCTTCACCAAATGGATGTGAAGAAAAACTTCCTCAATGGTGGGGTTGAGGAAGAGTTTTATATTCAACAGCCTGAGGGGTTTGTGGTTCATGGGAAGGAGTCCTATGTGTGCAAATTGAAGAAATCCTGGTATGGGATTAAGCAAGCTCCCAGATCTTGGTATTCAAGAATTGATAGCTATCTTCATAGACTGGGATTCTCTAAGAGAAAAGTTGATCCAAATTTGTACTAAAAGTAGTGAAGAACCAACCGTTGATATTGGTTCTATATGTTGATGATTTGTTCCTTACTGGAGAGGAACAACTGATTGCTTGGTGCAAGAGGGAGCTCACTTTTGAGTTCGAGATGAAAGACTTAGGTCTTATGCACTAAGTTTCTTGGCCTTGAGATTTGGCAAAGAAAAGATGAGATATTTATTTCTCAAGGGAAGTACACTGTTGATATATTGCGCAGTTTGGCATGATGGATTGCAAATCCATAAGTACTCCAATGGTTTCCAATTTGAGGAAAATACATGAGTCATATTCTGGATCGGGATTTAGGTGGACCCCACTTTGTATAGACAACTTATTGGTTCGTTGATGTACTTGATACACTCAAGACCAGATATATGTTATGTTGTGAGTATTCTGAGTCTGTTTATGTCTGATCTGAGGCACATACATTAGGTTGATGTTAAGCAAGTGCTTAGGTACCTTCGAGGTATGATTTCTTATGGACTAAAATATGCCTCCAATGGAGGGGTGTTGTTACTTGGTTATACTGACTCTGATTGTGGTGGTAGCATTGTGGACCGAAATAGTACATCTGACTATTGTTTTAGCTTGGGTTCTGCTATTATCTCTTGGTCCAGCAGGAAGCAGGGCTATGTAGTCCAAAGTACTATAGAAGCAGAGTATATTACTGCCAGTACTTCCTTACAAGAAGCAGTGTGGATTAGGAATCTACTTGTTGGTTTGTTTCGTGAGAAGCATGAGTCTACAGTCATTCGGTGTGACAATCAAAGCTGCATCAAGCTTTCCAAAAACCATGTGTTTCATGATAAGTCAAAGCACATTGAAATGAAGTATCACTTCATCAGATACATGGTCTAGAAAGGTACAATGAAACTTCAGTGATTGTTACTGATGAGCAAATTTCAGATATGTTAACAAAGCCTCTGTTAGTGACGAAGTTCAGGTACTTATGAGACAAGCTTGGTATGGAAAAGAATGCCTCCTTCATTGAGAGGGAGTGTTAAATGTAAAACATCACGATTCATTCTCCAATCCAATCTTATGCAGCCAGGATTGGGCCTCATGTGTTGAGGTAGGGAGCCTGAGTTGGACTCAAGAACTTGGAGTAGATTCTTGAGTTGGACTCAATAATGACTAAACCTTCAGTTGTAAAAGGTTATTCCTCATGTGTTGAAGTGAATGGTTTGATGTATCAAAGTGATGATGTTGTAAAGTCTTGTTGGACAAGGATCAGGACTTGTGTGTCAAGTCAAATTCTCATGTGTACCTACAGTTATAGTAGGTACCCATGAGGTGGACCTCCAGTTATAGAGGTAGATGTTTTGCATGTTGAAGCATTAATGTTGTGTGATGTATTACTGACAATGGTCACCGATTTCTATTAAGTCTCCTTTAGAGACTGACTACCTCTAGAGTGAATTACTTTAGCATATGATCATTTGGTTCGAGAGTAATATAATATGATCACATCATTTGACAAATATTCTGAGTGTAATCTGATATGATAGATAATTAAAGTTAACACATATTGACCATGTGGTAAAGATAAGGGATAAAGATAAATGCATAGAGAAAAAGAGAATTCGAATTGCTCATGAGATGACTAAGTGAACTTGAATTGTTAAGCTTTAGTTAAAGACACAATGTATGCCTCAGTTAATTAAAGAACTCATAGTGAATACTTCAGTAAATCAAAGGAGAACTCAAATTGATCACTACAATGATGTTAACAAGAAAGAATCAGTTAAAGATAGTTAACTAAGTGATCTAGTTAACTAAGTGTTATTGCATGACGACACTTATGCTAAACCAAAAGACGACACTTGAGTTGCAACACTTGCATGATGACACTTAAGTTAGCCACCTAACTAAGTGGTAAATATTTTAGTTAAGGTGCGAGTTCAACCTAAGACTCAGTTAAGTGAGTTAATGCACTACATGAGAAGTGGGGCGCTCTTCTTCATGCAAGATTGATTCATCCAGATGGAGGGCAAGTTCATCATGAATTCATAAGATAAAAATAGAAGTTGATGCATGTGAATAATATATAAATATGTTATGTACATGATTGATGAATTCAACGTGAAGCGAATTATCTTCTCCCTTGAAGGCAAGGCGCTTTTATGTGTGTAGGATATTATTCTGAGTCTCTCTTCTTTATCTTTATCTTGCTCTGCAATTGCACCAAGGGGTGCTTGATGTAAAATACATTCTCTACTCTCTATCATAATTATACTCTGAAGATTTGCTGGGGTTTTTCATCGTCATTGTTTTGAGGGTTTTCCCTAGGGTACATCTTGTGTTATGGTTGAATGTTTCATGTGATTGAATGGTTCATTGATTCAAGTATTCAATATTTCCACACTTAAAGTTTTAAATTTCAAAGCTCGTCATATTTTCTCAAAAATTAATAGTTTGTGAAAGGAATAAAATTATAATTTGGTATTTTTTTAAATCTTCACAAACTTCCCGGTGCGGTAGCATTCACAAAACACTCCAGTGTGTTTAATTAATTGTGCATCGTTTGAATTCCACAACTTGGAAATAAACAATGAACTTAAGGGAATAATGTGCACCGATGTAACATATTATAAAGTGCACCGTGGTAGGGTGAAATATAATATATATAAAAACTACCCCATAATTTTTTTTACTAAGAAGAAGGAGCATCGATGTGAGATATTACGGTCTGACCGTATTGTATTTAGTGTTTCTTAGTTGTCACACTCCGTACTCTTCGATTCATCAGTTGATTGGACGGTTTTCCAGTTGTGCAAAACAATTGGAAAACTAATTTCATGTGCATGTGAAAATAATGCCTTGTGAGCTGGAAAGACATTGGGTAAATTATTTCTTATCTACTTATTTAAAATTGTAGCATATTAAAACTGGAAATTTGTCAATAATTTTCCTATATTTTTATTTTTTTTAAATTCTACACGTGTTCAAGTTGTTCGACTCACATTAAAGATGGTGCTCTTTGTTTTATTATAGAGAGCACCATTAATGATGCATTTTGAAGCCAAATAGCCATATTGTAAATGGTTTAGTTTTAATATCTAAAAGCATCGTTGATGATGCTTTCAATGTACATCAATAAGTGCAACATTGTGCTTAACAAACATTCTAAGCACCAACAATGGTTCATCTATGTATTGACATTGTACTAGTAAAGCATGGTTAATAATTAAAAAAGTTCGTTAGTGGTGCATTCTTTATTAAAACCAGGAACCATGAACGATGCTTAGTATAGGTAAAAACACATTGATAAAATTAAAAAATCCCACCAATGCCCAGTTATTGACTTTGGAGTTAGTTAACCTATTGTTGCTCATTAAATATAAGCATTGTTAATGGTGCATATTGTAACAAAAACCGCATCAAGCAAATTAAAAAATTAAAAACGTATTTTTTCGCTGTGTGTTGTAATACAATAAAGCACCGATAACAATGCTTCTTAATGTTACAAATGCACCCGAAAATTTTTAAAAAATCAAATTAAAAACGTATTTTTTCGCTATGTGTTGTAATACAATAAAGCACCGATAACAATGCTTCTTAATGTTACAAATGCACCCGAAAATTTTTAAAAAATCAAATTAAAAACGTATTTTTTCGCTATGTGTTGTAATACAATAAAGCACCGATAACAATGCTTCTTAATGTTACAAATGCACCGGAAATTTTTTTAAAAATCACCATATGTTGGTGGTGCTTTTTATTACAAGCACACCATTTAAACCTGTAAAGTTGCAAACACCTGTAACGGTTCCCTTTTTAGTACCTCTGTCCCCCAATTTTCTTTTTCTTTGCAATCTCCGTATGGAAGACGGCCACTGACTGCGATCAATTCGGCGATTAAGTTTGCCGTGCAATTTCTAACTCTTAATTAATCCCTTCAACGGTAGCTTTCAGTTTCAACGTTAGATTTCAGTTGGATAGTGTGGCGAAACATGTCAATTTTATGAGTAGAGCCATGATCACAGCATTAAATATCGTCGGCGCTATCTCACCGCCATTGCCTATTGGAATTCAGTGGCTTAGGTAGAAGTTGCTCAATCGGAAAAGAATCTATTTAATTACTGCATTCATTAGAAAGGTAATTAACAAGCCATTAATGTACCAACTAAGCTTCCGTGTAGCAATTAGACTTTTATTTCAATAAGAAATTAAAGTTGAATCGGCTTAAACTTTTAGGTGATTTAAAGTCACACGAAACTTTAATCGAAAAGGCATTTTCCGTTATAAATTGGCCTTAAAAATGAACCAAAATTTTCGAATCCATAAAACTATTTCAAAATGAAAATTGTTCCATAATTAGACTGATCTGAGCTTGTTTTTTGAACTTTAAAACTTCAGCTCTCGCATTGAACAGTTATTTTTAACAATTTTAAGGGAACAAAATTATAAAGCTCCTATTTAAAACTGAGGTACAAATTTTCCATCTGTTACTTAAAAAAACCATTAATAGCTTTCTTTAGTTCTGGATTTCTTCCATAAAAGACAGTGCGTCCACAAGGAAATTACTGTAAATGCTAGCATTTTAAGTTCTTGAAGAATACCAAACATATGGCACGGCAAACTTAATCGCCAAATTGTTGAATGTATCTAGATATATATCAACAGATCACACATCAAAACTCACAACCTTCCACGAACGCTTCAGTAGAGAGAGAAATGGATCTTCTTATGATGCTTCTTTGCTTCGTTATCATGGTGGTTTCTGTACCAAGAGAGTATGGCGTTATCATGGTGGTTTCCGTACCGAGAGAGTATGCTTCTTTGCTTCGTTATCATGGTGGTTTCCGTGCCAAGAACTCCGAGAGCACATGTTCGTGGTATGGCGTTCGCTGCAGACGACACACCAGGAGAGTGGCTGCCATAGATCTTTCTTCGTCCGGCTTGCAAGGTGGCCTTTCTTCTTGTCTCGGCAGTCTCTCCTTGTTGAATAGTTTGAAGCTTTCTGATAATAACTTGACATGAGTAATTCCACCCGAATTTCGGCGGCTTAAGGCGCTGAGAATACTTGACCTCAACTGAAATGAGATGCTCGAGGGATCTGTTCCCAAATCATTGTTTTATTGCAGACACCTTAAATGGATCGGACGTGGAGGAACCAACTTGACAGGGACCATAGGAACCATATCGAGGGAGATAGGTGGCGGCTCCCCATAGGCCGTCGACAGACGACGAAAGCCCGAGGGAGCCGGCCCCTTAAATAACGCCTTCGGCGTAAATATATATTTATATTTCACCACAATAATGGGGTGGAATAACTATTTATATCCCATTGTTAATGGTGCGCTACTTGTACTTAGGCATTGATAACATGCGTCTTGTTTTTTAAGGAACGTCGATTATGTTAGGAAATGTTTTTGAAAAAATAATAATTTCAATTATTAATAAATAAAAATGGTTGTTGAGAATAATTTTTTTTTGTTATGTGTGTGTGCGTTTAATAGATTATGTATGTGAATTACAAACAACGACGATGATAATAGCAACATCAGTGAGTAGACATGTACAACTTTGTATGGGAGACATGGAAGGCTCGAAAGAGGGAGAAGGATTTGTACCATCAACCTATTATTGTGAGACACTTGTCCTCCTAAGGAATGTTGTCCACCTCAATTTTTATGAGGAGAATGCATCCCTCAAGAGGAACTCACACTTATTGGTGCAATTGATTCGTCTTTGGGATCATTCACGACAAGGATTTAGAGTCAGTCCTGATCTATGGTACCATCCCATAGATGAGGACATGTATTTTATCATTGGTTTGTCTAAGGGGGGGATTTTCCCCATTTCCCTGATCTCCCACATGACATCGTTGGAGAGATTCAATTTTCATATGTTCATGATATGTTGGTGAGGAAGCAACTGTCCCAAGTGACATGCATGTCACAGGTGGTTAGTTGTGTATTAGCTCATTTGGTGTAGAGGAGGTTAGGTGCCTCTCTCTTATGGTCACGATAATGGCCCACAATACATTAGTTTCTCTTTGTTGTACTATGTAGATTCATTGGTGCAAAGACCCAGATTGGTTAGGTGGTATGCCATTCTTTTGAGATAGTTTTGTTTAGTTATGGATCATTGTTGTTATGTGTTTGATGGGAGGATGAGATTCCCTTTTGGATCAATGTTATTTTGTTTATTTTCTAAGAGGTTTCCAATGATTAGATTGTCATTCAAATACCATCCCCCTAGGTCGAGGATCGAGAAACGTATGTTGATGTTTGTATCTCGGATAGGAACAAATGCATAGGTTTAGTGTCAAATGTGCGTGGATTCATCCAAGTTAGATCTATTTTGTAATTCACTTTATTTATAAAGTGAAAGCCTTTTAATTAGTTGTCGAGTTTAATAAAGTGTAGTTTTAATACACTAGTGATTCAAACTAATCTCAACCGTACGTCTCATCGAGAGATTAGGATTTTAGTAGATTAGGGTTTCAACTAAAGTATAAAGGCTAGTCAAGGTAGAGGATTAATACGCATTCATTATTTCACTCAAAGCCAATTTGATCAAGCAGATTTAGAGTGCTAGAGTGGGACCAATTCAACAACTAGGAAGAGGACAGTGTTTAGGTGCATACAAGAGAGATCCATACTTGTTCTATACCATCATAAATATATATCCATACAATTGCATGGAACATGTATGTACAACCATAAGGAAGGCTTGCACAGCAAGCAATAACTAGAAGGCAATGGCCAACAAGTTGTTTTCTTGGTATTGAAGGGAAGATTTCCTTAGTAAATGTATAGATTTTGCTAAGTTTGAGTGTACCATACATTTGTTAGTTTTGGTTGTTGTGAAGGTTTCCTTGTAAGATTTGATCTATTAATGAAAAGTTGATTGAAGCAGTAAATTATTTGTGTATTGTGTTTATGCTTCTGCTATTCATTTTCCAACTATATGGGTGAATACTGCTATGTGAAGAATTTAAATTTTGCAAATTAAATAATTGTTTATTTATTTGAGAACATAAGGATGGAATTCACCTAAAAGAAAATTTACAACATATGCATATGTGGGCAAATATGATGTCCAAGATGGGATAGGTAGAGTTCCATACTAGGATTACTTCATAGGTACTAGAGATGTTTGCAAGCGAGGATGATAACACGATGGATCTTGTTCAATACCCATACGCAAGGATGGGCTGGTGAGGATGTTAGAACATCATTTTTACCTAGGAATAGATACAAGATGATAGATGTAGTATTAGCATTATGTTTTGATTAATTATCCAATTTCATTGCTTAATCTTATTAAATGCATGTGTAATTTATTGTAACATTTTCTTTAAATTGTCTAATTATTGTTGATTACTTCTTTGTAGATGTTAGCACATATGTTAGGGAGTTTTTTACCCAACCTGACGAGGAGATGTATGAGGTTAAGGATCTTCCTTATTTATAGCGACCCGACTTGCAAAGCAGGGATAGATTTTGTGAGCAAATGGAAGATCAATTATCTGCAATGTTGACTCAGGAAGGAGTGCACCCTATACAAGTTAACCAAATCTTATGGGACCTTGATATTGCAACTATATGGGGGACCTTTCCTTATGATATGATTGTCATCGTGGCTATGATTCTTGAGTGGAGGGGTCATGCACCTCCTCCATCTCCTCCTCATCCTCCTCCACCCTCTACTCCACATGTCAAGCAACCACTCTCTGTTGGTCATCGAGTCAACTGACCACCCTCTCCTCCACATGTTGAGCAATTATCCTCTCCTCCACATGTTGAGAAACCACACTCTCTACTCACTGAGTTGACCAACCACACTCTCTTGATCCACGTGCCGATTGACCACCCTCTCTTTCTCATCAAGCTGACCAATCACCCTCTCCTACAAAAATATATTATGGTGGAGATATATATGAGCTTCTTCATTCTACATTTTTATTTATCCGGCGGAGGTACTAATGCCTCTAGCTCTGTTGGTAGAGGTACGGATGACCCTGGATCTGGAGGAGGTATTGATCCATTTGGATCTGGTGGTGGACCAACTAGCTAATGTATATTGGACATATTTTATGATTTTTTATTATTGTTCATATATATTATGTGTTTTTCATATCATGTTGATGTTGATGTTGATGTATATCATGTATATTTATGTCTTTCATGTCATGTTGATTTATTTATTTTATAAAATGTATTGTGTCAATGATTTAAATTAGATATGCGATATAATGTTTAGTTCTAGTTAAAATCATTAAATGCCATTTTTATGCAATAATCAGTTAATGTCATTATATAATTTTTAATCAATTTAATTGTTTAACAATGTATTAGTTAAAATTATGGTAACTTTTAATTGCAATACAATAAAAATTTGTATTTGATATTGATAATGAACTTGAATTTCCTATATGTTTATAAAAGATAAATTTACCCGGCTTTGAACTTAACTCTATCGATGTGTGACTTCAATAAAATGATAATGCTCTTAGTTATAAACTTAAATTTTTGTAACTTGAAACTTGATTTTGATTTTATGTATAGCATGTTGATAGCGTTGATGTATATTTATATGTCTTTTCATGTTATGTTGATGTTCTTTGATTTATAAAATGTATTGTGCATCTGTGATCTAAATTAGAGATGCAATATAATGTTTAACTCTAGTTAAAATAATTTAATGTCATTTTTGTGGTAATCATTTAATTTCAGATTTATATTATAAGGTATTTTATGTCAATAAAAATCATTCATAAGCTCCTTTATGAAAACATGATATAAGGACGCAAATGCAACTTCTATTTTACAAGACTCCTCATAACTAGTTAGGATTTCATATGATATCATTACTTTAGAAGTCAATTGTTGCACAACTGAAATGATAAGCAATTTGATTTAAAAATAACTACTGGAAATGTTGTGCCTACTATGTTAGTTTAACAAACTTTTAGATCCAAACATATATTTCGTTGTTTCCTTAGATAGAATACATGTTATTACCTATCAGAAAATTAAAAATTAAAAAACTCATTTCTCATTAGTCAAAATAGCCATAATACTCTACATAAACTAACATCATCTTTAAAGTAAAGAATAAATATGGATCATCTAAAATTATTCCACTCATAAAAGAAAAATATGTGTATGTTTATATACCACGGAACATTCTTAATACAAAGTATACCAGTGATAAACTAAATATGGATTTGATTTTAAGTGTTAAAGATTATAACTTAGCTATGATAGTGATTTAGGTTGGTTTGGATTTATAAACATATATTCACAAGCTCCCATATGAAAACATGATATATTCTATAAGAGATTTTGTATAATATTCAAAATTAACTTAAGTTTAAGATTTTTCATAGCACGTAATGGTAATTATGATCACCACACAATTTAGGCTAATAACTTTCATGTCAACATTATATTATAAAGTATTTTATGTCAATAAAAATAGCTCCCATATGAAAACATGATATAAGGATGCAAATGTGACTCCTATTTTACAAAACTCCTCATAACTAGTTAGGATTTCATATGTTATTGTTACTTTTAGAAATCAATTGTTGCACGACTCAAATGATATGCAATTTGGTTTAAAAATCATTATTGCAAATGCTGTACATACTATGTAAATTTAACAAATTTTTAGATCCAAACATATATTTGATTGTTTCTTTAGATAGAATACATGCTATTACCTATCAAAAATTAAAAAATTCATCTCCCAAAATTCAAAATGGTTGTAATACTCCACATAAACTAATATCATATTTAAACTAAAGAATAAATGTGAATCACCTAAAATTATCCCACTCGTAAAAACATAGTCTGTGTACGTTCATATACCACGAAACAACCTTAATACAAAGTATACAAGCAATAAACTAAATAGGGATTTTATTTTATGTGTTAAAGATTAGAACTTAGTTGTGATAGTGGTTTCGATTTACAAAAGTTGTTAAGGTTTCATTATAGCGGAAAAATGACTTAGGGGTTATCGAGGCTATAGATTATAGAAGGTCATGAATGGGTTAGGTGTTATAATCTATAGATATCAGGACTTATAGGACATATCAATTAGGTTAAGGGTTATAGGAACTATGGGTTAAAGGTTATAACCTTATATAGATTAAGGATTACAAGGAATAGGGAAAGGGGATGGCTAAATGTAATATGAGTTATAGTGATTAGGAATTATAAGGGGCACAAAGATAATGGGTTTTATAGTTATAAATATTAGGAATTATATGGATTAATGTATTTATAGGTTTGTAATTATGTATCATATTAGTCAGTCATTATAGGGGTAGGGGTTATACTCATTACAAGCAATCGAGGTTAAGAGTTAATGATTAGGATTTATGGGTTAAGGATTAAGGGTTAAGATTTTAAGTTTAGCATGGATTACATGTTATAAGTTATGGATGTTAAGGATTTGGTGTTAGAGGTTGGAGGTTATAATGGTTAATTATCAATAATGGGTTTTATAGTTATAAATATTAGGAATTACATGGATTAATGTATTTATAGGTTTGTAATTACGTATCGCATTGTTTAGTCATTATAGGGGTAGGGGTTATACTCATTACAAGTAATCGAGGTTAGGAGTTAATGATTGTGATTTATGGGTTAAGGATTAGGGGTTAAGATTATAAGTTTAGCATGGATTACATGTTATAAGTTATGGATGTTAAGGATTTGGTGTTAGAGGTTGGAGGTTATAATGGTTAGTTATTAATAATGGTTATAGAGGTCAAGTGATTAATGGGTCATGATAGTTTTATAGTTTATATATATTGTAGGTTATATTAATCAAGGTTAGGTGTTACAAAGGTTGGAGTTTAATATAGTACTAGCCAGCGGATATGAAAATTATGAGTTGGGGTGATAAGGGTTATAATGTTTAGAGGTTGTAAGGGATATATTGGTTACAAATTATGGGTTATATGGATTAAAGTTTGGAATATAATGGTTCAAATAGGTTGTTATAAGGATTACGGTTTATAGTGGTTACAATGGTTATAATGGTTAATTAATAATGGTTATAATGGTTATAGTGGTTACAATGGTTATAATGGTTAATTAATAATGGTTATAATGATTTTCTACAACTAGGATTTCTTGTTTACAACATCATTGGCGTCTGATTCTTCTACTTCAAAAGAATTGCTTAACTTGTTCAGTAAGAAGTTTGACTTGGGCATTGAATTATTTCGGCAACAATTTATCTTTATTATTATCCTATCAAATATTTCCTTCATGAAAATGTTATAAATGTTATCTGTTAATTGTCTTTTTGAATATTTTATAGAATTAATCATGACATTGGACATTTTATGAGAGTCTATAATCAACCTCATACTTCATTTTTTTACTAACTTATGAGCACATCCATGTACAACAAATTTGGTAAATGTCTATATTTATTGATGTGTAATATTCATCCACATATTCCATATGAATTCTACCGATGGATACAACTGAAGCTATAATCAATTAAAACATAGTATAGAGGTGAAATGATCCGATTAGTAAGTTTGAAAATGGTAAACCATACCATACATTTTATCTTTTCATCCAATAAAAGCATAGTATTACTATTAATTAAAATGAACATTGATTCATGTGCCTACGAATTTTTTTATATTATTATGATTTTATTATATTCATGTGTTTTATTGTGATGCAATCATTACATAGACGTTGTAATCAAGTTATTTTACTATGATATCTTCTTGTGGAATTTAGGAATGTTGCATGTGTAATCAAGTTCAAGATAAAATTGTAAAGAGCTATTCGAGAAATTGTGTAATCAAGTTATTTTATTATGATATCTTCTTGTGGAATTTAGGAATGTTGCATGTGTAATCAAGTTCAAGATAAAACTGTAAAGAGTTATTCAAGAAATTGTCAAAACCATTGAGAGATGGTATGATTCAACGATCATACTCAAGAGTTTCCAATGGCGGTCTTGCTTTGCCTGTGCGACCCAAGGAATTCATGGAAGATTATAACTACTATTGCTTGATTGAGTAAAGTAAGCAAGATATAGTGAGTTCATTCAAAACCTAACAAAAAGTCTCGTATTTGTAGGTATATAAGGAGGGACCCATGAAACTCATGCTCGAGTCTGTAACTTTTAAAATTAGGTTATCCAAAATAGTAAACAACACATATAAATTAGACTTGATAAATGGAGATATGGGTGTTTGAAGCATTGTTTTCCTTGCAAACCTACAGGCATATCCAGAAGGGTACAAGCAACTTCATAACTCCATAAAGCACAAGAAGATTCCATTATTTAGGATTTGTTTGGAGGGAAATATATGGAAACATTATTGTGTATTAAGTATGGTAGATTCAACATGAAATTTGATTCATTTATGCATTTACTAGTTATATTTCCAAAAGGAAACTCTAAAAACCGAAGTTATAGTGTTTAGCAATGAAAATTGAAAGTTGGTAGTAAAAAGAAATTTTTATATAAGTAAATAAGTGGTATTGAAGATTGAAATGGAGAGTACATATATTCCCATGGTTGATGGAAACTGATTAGCAGAAAAGACCCCTCTCCCTCTCCCTCTCTCTCTCTCTCTCTCTCTCTCTCCCCCCTATCCAAGGTGATAAAATTTGATTGAAATGTTGTTGTAATTGTAAAATACCATTCAAAGATTATGTAATTGTATGTCTAATTACAGTCATTGCTTCCTAACAATTTCAAAAGCCACACACTAATTGACTACTAATATATATGAAAACACCTACCATATAGTTGTAACTTATCATGTAATCAATTAATATCAATAATCAATAGATATGGATGATAGAGTTTGTATTCATCCAATTTTAAAAATAAACACATGTTTGACCTTCATTTCCAAGTGTAAATTTCACTTAAGTTTGGTTTTCTTAATCTTTTGCAACTAAAGCATGTATATGTGCAAGATTTAGTGATCTATCTTATTAATTATGTTCCTAGAGAATGCAACTTTGTTTGATCATTTAAAATTCGTTTAAGTTCATGAATATCCTTGATTTAAGTTTTTAACCACTCTAAAATGGAAAATTTTAACCTTCAAGTTTCTACCTTTCAATTTTTGCTTGGCAATCTTGATGTGAACATTGATTTTGAGAACCACTTATTGTTGATCCTAATCACTAAAGCTTCATCTTGGTTGATTTGGGTTAAATTATCTTTCTCTCTATATATCCCTCAGCATCTTCATCATTCATATAATTACATAATTACATACTCATTCCCTCATCATACATTTTCAACAATCTAATAATTGGGCACAGTAGGGTTGGTATCAAATCCAACCAATTAACCTATTTGGGTAGTCACTAAACCCACAATATTCTTAAAAACATTCCAATGAGCTCATTCTCTAACTGTTTTTCTCGTAGTACCTATTTCTTTATATTTTTAAATTAACTTAGACTAAATATTTTAATCTTCTATAGTACATCCAAATCGGCTTCTAGGAAGAGATTTCCAATATCTTGATATAAATTTCAAACAAATTTGGAATTATTGTTTCAAAGTTATCACTATTTGTATTGAATACACCATAAATTGGTGACGGGAATTTTAGATAAGTTATTTATGGTCTGGCACCAATAGTGTTGTATGCCTGAATCATTTTGTGTTTATTTTATTTCAAGCCATTGACATTCTTGGTTAAAGATGATGGAAATGCACTAAGTTATTTGACATCTATTATATCTCTATCTAATTCAAATTATGGATCTAGTTGATATGGTCAATCTCAAGCATAATGATTATAATTAGGAGACTTCAAACTACATTATTTTTTGCTCTTATTAAAGTATGAATTATAGTATTTTACTCTTGAAGTCACTTTGCCCACTTGGGCCGAGTATTTTCATCTTTGTGATCAAAGATATATTTCAAATCTTGGCTTGAGATCACTTGCTAGGGTTGTTGGGGCTCTTTTAATCTAAAACCACACTTGCTAAGGTGACAATCTTTTATTTAAAAATCAAAAGTACTTAAATTGGTTATAAGATACCACTTGAGATCATTCAACGAGTATTTCAATTGGCTATAACACTGAGTAGCAAAATGGTTCATTAGGTAACTTAAGTCATAGTGAATGGTCATTGGTCATCATTTCTCCGAGGGCATTTCCTCTCAAAGCGAGGAAGAATTGTAATAAAAAGAAGTTGTTATTTATGAAAATATATAAAAACTCTTAATCAAATGAATGACGTGACGTTGAGAAAATAATAATTTGAGTCTATAAATGCATATCCAATAATTGGATTGATATTTGTGTTGACGGGTATACAAGGAATATGAGCAGTAGAAAGAATTCAAAGACCTTGACATTTGATGCTTGCCCATCTTATGGGTCTAAATTAACTTTTCTTGGGAATATTTTCATAGACAACTCCATAAAATAACATTTATGAACCAAAGGATAAACAAGACACTATGTAGCTAATCGTTTTTGTAAGGATATTTGATGAGCATTATTGAGAATGGAGATGGATGGTGAACATGAATTTCACTCATAATAGAAATTCAAAAGTTGAATCTACCATAACATCAAAGCAACAAGATGGAGAATTAATATTAGATGAAATGCTTATTAATGTGTTATAAATATGGAAAATTGATTTTGATGACCAAGGCATGCTATTAAATAACTTGTTACCGAAATTCACTATCTAGATAATAATGCATTGTTATCGAACTAAAGGAATGTTTATTACTTGGAAGTCTCTATAGTTTAGTCATATTGTATTTAGGATAAAGCTCTACCCCCTTATTGATGAGTTGACTATACATACCACATAGAATATCAATCTTTTTATGACAATAGGTATCTTGATGATATCACAAGGTATTTCATGATGACCTTTTTGGAGTCAAACTAGACTAGGAAACTTAACATGAGCATATCCTTGTACTAGATGGGTGTATGATGATGTGATATATGATACTTATTATTAATTATTCATGCATACTAGTGAATTTGGTTATGGTTAATTAATCATTATATGAATTTTCATGATGACATATTGATTTTGCATATGTGATATGTTGAATGATAAAAATGTCCATGATGTTATGAACACATGAGGGATTTAGCATGTGGTTCCATTATACATATGTGGCATGATATAATTGCACACAATGTTTTGAAGATATTTCATGGTATGTTGTTGTAATGCAGTAATTGTATGCAAATTCATTGATAAGGTTTTATGATAATATCTCATTGATGATATGATGATATGTTTATTTGTGGTTTTTTTATGGGGATGTGATGAGATGATTATGCTTATGATGATATTTCATGATATGATTTCATGATGTAATGACATGCGGTTCTTTGTGAAATGATGATTGGCATTGACATGTGTGAGCATGTGGTGTATTATTATTCATGGTAGTGTGATGACAAAGATGTTTTGATCTCATGTTGGCATGTGACATTTAGCATGTGGATTATTTTCCATGAGATGATGAAGTTATAACTAATGCATTGATTGCATATGTGAGGTGGTGAGTTGCAGGATGTCCTCTAGCATGCCGAGAGGGTCGATTCATTCAAGGATCTCGTGGGATCCCATAAACACAAAGGATAATGTCTACAAGTAATATCTTATGGGTTGGGAACAACTCAACCAGTAAACCTATTCCAATAGTTATTTTAACTCTTGAAGACACCGAAGGTCCATGGCTAGAGTTATATTCGTCGGTGGGAAGCATATGGAGAGGGACTTCTGATGCTTGGGGTTGGTTTCCTTTAAAGAGGATAGGGAGGAATTTGGGCCAACCTTTCGAGATGTTTGGGGTACAATTGAGTAGTGTACTGATAACCAGATGCCTAACCTACCTCAGATGAGGCCTTATAGGCTGACATGATCGAAAGTGGGAGGGTGGTTGAATCCATGTAAACTTACAATGCCTACTATGGGATCTCACTACAATAGAGGGCCCATGCCATGGTGAGTAGGACAATCTAGATTTTTGGGAGGGAGGTTATGGAGGTGGCAGATGTTATGGTTCTCAGGGTGAGGGTGTGTAAGGGAGGAAGTAAACCATACAAAAATATAATACTGATAACTAATAATATGAATTGATTGATGCATAATGGTATGAACTGGTTGTATATTAGGCATCTAGTAAGAATAATCAAGAGCGTGTAGTAATATAGGTTAATGCATTTATTAATAGTACATATGTAAGAATTACATGTGTTGTCCACATGAGTAACTCTCTCACCTATGCAATACTACAGTTACTTAGGTGCATATTGTGTGATGCTTGAGCATATTAAATACTATCTAAGTATGACGTAACTTTAGGACGAAGTTTCCTAAAGGAGGGAAGTATGTAACAACCCAAACTTTGTATTAACTAGTTATATAAACAAAAACATAGGAAAAATAAGTAAAAGGTATATTAAATATAAAAATAAAAATAAATAATGGAAAGAGGAAACTGTTAATTAAAATACATGGTTCAAGTACCAAAGGAAAGAAAGATAATATTTAAAAAGGAGAAGGATTGGAGGGGAAGGCATGTTATTCTACTTGGATTTTTGTTGAGATATGGAGGGTTACTTAAGGTAATAGAAAATACCTAGCTTAGGTTTAATGCTCGAGAGCTCTTGGGCTCTCATTGGTTCAATGAGAGGTTGGTTGGGTGGAGATTTGTCCCCCACATGTTATTTCCCTACATTGTTCATAGCAAACAAAAGGTACATATTTTCTGCATTCCTTTGAGTTACAAGTACACATTCCTTCTTGTTCCGTTAATTATTATGATTAATGATTTGAGTCGTTAAATTAGCTTTGCTATTGGCATTAAATTTAATTTGAGTTAATTATCTTATGATATTGCCTTAATTCTTTTTTTATCAATTCTATTTGTAATAAATCTAATTCTTAAGGCTTATATGGGCCTTACACTTGCTCTCATTCTAAGGATGGTACCAAGTGTAAACCCTAGATTCTTTAGGGCACAAGGCTAGCTTAGAAACTTATGAATGGATCATATAAAGTTGATCAACAATCGATTCACTAAGAGAAAACATGTCATAAAGTAGGATTTGAAACCAAGTGGGATGGGAATAACTTTTTCCTCACAGCACTTGAGCTGCACCCAATGACACCTTAGCATATCCCACTTACTAAGTCCCGTGCATATATATAAAAAAATGTTTCATCTTCTTGATGGAGGCATTTATCATAAAAAAAGTGACACGATGAGTGTTAGGAGAAATATTACTATTTCGAATACTAAAAAGAAACATTGGCAAAAAAAGTAAGTAAAGGAGAGGTTAGTCCCTCTTTGTCTTTTAAAGAAGTTGATGTCCCAAGGATTTGAACAAAAGTGATCTATCTCCGATGAAGGATGTTATATTGGGTGTGAAGGAACCTTATTTAAATGGGTCGACTCTACAAGGCTACTTCGTCATAGAAGGACATTTGTCAAGGGTTTAAATCACATGACCATCTAAACTTTTTAAGGGTATGCATGGATTACATGCTTATTTTTCTACATTGTAGGTTATATGCTATGAACTCATAGTATTATGCTCTCTTTAATGTTTATTTGTTTTTTTCATAGTGCCATTATACTTTTCTTGTGCATGGTTGTGTGAACTATGACTCTCCCTAGGACCTATGTTGCAACATATCAAAATTATGTATATTTGTGCATTGGATTACATAAAAGGAGATTCACATGGCTAGAATTCTATAGTGGTGTTGAGAGAAAGAAAAGATTGTTTGTATGTTTGAAAAGGAACTACCACAAGTTTTATGGACTTGTAGGTCCATTATGTAATTCACCTAGTTAATGAGGTTGAATTAGACAAGGTATTCTCATGTCCGTTGAATGTTCTTCTTGGAGAGGTATATGGAAAATTTGAATGGTTTTGTTCAATATAGGATGAAACCTAAGGGGTTTATGGCAGAGGGGTAGGTAATAAATAAATCAATGATTATACTAGTGAGTACATCAAGAAAATTGATGACACAACATGCAGAGTGGTTTGGTATGACCATCAAGATGAGGACGAAAGGGAAGGTGAGATGCTCCAAACCAACGAAAAAAGGCACATGATAAAGAGTAACCCACTTATTGTTTGTTAATTTTTTATATACTTAATGTCTACATTAGACTTGATAATATTTGTTTGATATCAAACTATTTGTTTTCATTTCATAAATTTATCAAAGAACTCATATATTAATGCCATCAATAAATTTATTATTTACAATGTGGAGGCAACATAGATGTGGGTTGTGTTGAATGAAGAGAAATGAAGAAAATGGGACAATAACAAGAATGAATTCAAACAGTTGGATGGTAGAATTGTACCTTAACTTGATCAATTAAAATAAAATATGCCAATGATTTATCCCAACAATTGGGTGACTAACTAGATCGGAGAGAAATATGGTGCAAATGATTATTACTTCATGGTGAAGAGGATGTACTAAACATAGGGACCAAGTTCAACAACTCTATAAGAATCTCTCTATGCCAAGAGTTTATTTTGTAATGCACTTTTGAATTATAACATGTATTGTGTTTTTATTGCTTAGGTTCTTAGACATGTGACACTGCCTTTTGTTACTTTACAAATGCATTTTTCCCATCGATGTGGGCACATGGACATCGTTGATGATGCACATGTCATGGTTGATTATGGAGTGGAGGTATGTAACATCCCCCTCACCCAATCCGACCATTGCGAGGGGACATTGGCAAAACCTGGGCTCTGATAATTCACCCCAATGCATAATACGATTTTCTAATAAAATGGAATGTGTGCAGAAATGTAATAAACATGCACAATGGAAACATAAAATCTAACTACACACATCTAAGATGCAATTACCAGCATAAACATTATAGGCATCAAATAAAACAGTTCAAATTCAAATACATGAGAGTACTTATCTTTAAGAAACGCAGATCCAAGCAACTAGTTGTGTAAGAGCACTTTTCCACCCAACCATAGGCACTCAATCCAGCATATACTCTTTTTGTTGTTGAGGCCACTAGGGCGAGGGGAACACCTACAGGCTTCTATCTCTCAGCCCACAACCCATTCTGCTCTCCGTTCTTAGTCAATGCTCATCCAGAGATCTGCAGGGGTCTCACTAATCCCTCACAGCCTTGGCTTCCATAATACCTACCCCACACAACACCCTTCTAGCTCAGGCGTCCCCTTCACCGATCCACAGTTCTCTTGGGTGATCCATCTTGTTGGGTGCTTCCAGTGTGTGCATAGAAGAAGTCCAATCTAATATGGTTGCTATAAAACCACTTGTAGCCTTGATTTGTGACTTCACAAGAACCTACAAGCAGCAGAACTCCATGGGTAAGGTTCCTAGCTGCCCAACCTCTCTACTCACCTACAGCCAACTGTTTTCCCTTCCCAAAAATACAACTCTGTCCTCTAATTCGAATTTCTGATTTTAACACACAATGCCCTTAATTGACATGAACAGCAATGGAATAACTCTACGTAGTGTAGCAGCTTGCATGAGAGAATGAGAATGGAATAATGATCAAAAGAGTTTTGACTCTAAGGATATGAAGTAAGGGTGAAAAGACAACTGACATGTCTTCTTACCATAGAATAAATAGGACTACTGACAGCTGACATAACTGTCACAACCCCCATGCTCAATAACTACATGAAGTAGCCTTTCCCACCAACCTCACATGTGCAATAAATGATTGGAAAATGGTCAAAAAGGAGATAATTGGCTTATCCTCATCACATGACATAATTTAGGGTGAGTTCTAAGGTCGACACATGACAGCATAGGATTGGGTTTCCCATAAGCCCCCTTCCTCTTCCCCTCTAGTGGAATCATAACCCCTTTGGTGCTCCTTACATAGCCATTGTTGGACCATTCTATTAATTTTCAGCATAATATTTACATACATTTCGAATTAGGCATAAAAGCCAACCAAACAGTCCAAATAAAAATATAACATCATACATGCCTATCCATTCACTAGTCGGGACTTGGCCTTGAGCTCTGCACTAGGAATTCACACTAGCATATTTACATCATTTACATAATATTGGATAAATACATTCCAAGTCAAAACTAGGGGTATTACAATGTCAAGCTCAACCAATCTAGTCATGCTATCCACCTTGATCATATACTAATAGGGAGAATATTAGGTTACATCAAAAAGATACATTAGATCATGCAAGTGGACTTCCCATCTTTACAATATGATATTTTAGGTGCAAGTGGTGGGATAACTCTGACTAGAGTAATGCAAAGGAATATTGTGACATTGGGTTATGTATTAACTCCAAAATAAGGTGAGAGAAAAGAAGGTGCCTTATATTTTCCTAAAACATTGCAACTAAATGTTTTTTTACCTAGATGTGTTGTATAGGGATTGGTTGTTCATACTAAGACACAATAAGAGAACAAAACATGTTTTTGAAAACAACAATATTATCATGTCAAGAGAGGAGATATTTATGCTTATGGCAGTGAAGAGTGATATGTACATATTTTATTTCAAAATTTATATTGTGGATATGCTATTTTATTATGGTTTCTACTCTATTGTTTTTAGTATTTTTACTATGGATTCAACAATGATATTTTATTATGGATTATACATTGTAATTGTATTTTTCTTACTTAAAACTTCAGACAATAAATTCATCATCTTTAGAAAGTAATTTGTGGTGAAATTGCATTAATTTCTAAACTAATTGGAGTTTATATTTTGATACATGTAGAGAATAAAAGTGAGGTGGGGGTGTAGGCCAATTGGCAACTGCCCGCTCTATTAAGGCGTACAGGCTGGTAAGCAATTCATTGGTTCAAACCTCAATGAAACATGCGCTAAGGTTGTGCCCCTAGCTGGTCGCACCTAGGGGTTATAGTGGTAGTCGTCGGAATCGACCCCGTGTCATGCAAGTATGAGACTGGAGCCGTTGTCGATTCCTCTAGTGTACAAAAAAAGGTAGAGAATAAAAGTATAATTAGTGGTATTTTACATATATGTTTAATGGATGTGTTTAGGAATTATTAATTACCATCAAAATTTCAAGAATCACTACAACAAAACAGGCAATCAACATCCTTTTTTAGTGTAATTTTTTTCCAATTGAGTTGGAAAATATGGAGGTAAATGTAGCGCAAAATTGCAATCTTTTAAAGTGCCTAAATTAGCACCTAAATTAGTGATGGGTTTAGCACTAGGTTTAGTGCCAAAATTGGCACTAGCTTTAGTATCATAATTAGCACTACATTTAGAGCTAGGATTAGCGTCAACTATCTGTAAATCAAATTTACAAAAATAGAAACATAAAATCATAAAAATTGAAAAAAATGAAAAAATGGTAAGGAAATGTCGGTATTTGAACCTAGATCACTTGAAAATAGGAAAGAGATATACTTGAGCTACATTACCACAAAAAACTATGATTAAAAGTGAAAAAAATGAACTGAAACTAAACTAATCTAGTGTAGCCCATGGGGGGCAGAGCAAGTGGTAAAGATGAAAAGTTGTAAATGGTTGTAAATGGAAGGTCTTAGGTTAAAATACCCTCCCCAAACTTACCCATGTGCCATGGTTCAGTCTATGTGGATGCACCTAGGTATATAGTGGTAGTGGGATTGGATCCCTGGACCCCATGTCATGCGAGTACCAGGCCCATCCCCAGTTGTCGATTCCCCTGGTACAAAAAAAAAACTAACCTAGTGTAAATTAGAACTTACAAAATCAAAAATGGAAAATGGTAAAAAATAAAAATAGAAATGGAAAATGTTAAGAAAATGTTGGGATTTGAACCCAAATCACTTGCCAAGGGGAAAGAAATCTACTTGAACTACATCCCATATACATTTAAAAGTGCAGATTTGAATTGAAATTAACCTAACCTGTGCATGCAAACCAGTAAATAAAAATGGAAAAGTAATAAGAAATATATGGGTGTCGAGATTTAAACCTGGATCTCCTTACATTAATGCAAGGGTATTGCTTGAGGCATACCCATGAACTAGATTTGTGCATCAAACAAAACCCCCAAATCTCATTTTTTCCTTCTTTCTCCATTAAACTTTCAGCACAAAACAAAGATAAAGATTAGAAAAATAGGGATAGCAAGAGCGGGTGGGGAAGGGGAGGTGCTTTTTGGCCCTGAAGGAATTAGTGAAATAGGCTTCGCTTGGGGATTAGGCACAATGAAAAATCATCATGCATAAGCATTAGCTCTTTGGAAGGGCATCTATATGGCAAAGGAAAAAGGAATTCACAAGCTGAGAATCATAGGGGACTCTTGTATGATCATAAAACACCTAAAAAGAAACTCGCAACCAAAGGACATCATGTTGGGGAACATGTTTATGAGCATCTCTACATTGACGAAGGAATTAGAGGACCTCTAATGCTACCATCTCCTTCGACAATTAAACACTCTGGAAGACAAGCAAGAAAACATAGCAAGTACTTTACGGGTCGTTGTTTCACACTTGGGAAGGGATGAAAGTTTAACCCATATACTGTGATGCCCGAAAAATCCTAGCATCGACAGTAGGGATTCTCCCCAATGAATAATCCCAATTAGATCATCCATTGTTTGGTATAGGGAATCCATTCGGTTAACGGTCTGGCTACCGTAGGTATGTTTGTTTAAATTATGTACCAGTTGCAGCCCAGCCCACCATTTATATTTTATGTTTAAGGGTATGAATATGCAAGTGCTTCTAATCTAACTAATGCATTTAACCTACAATTGATAGGCAGAATCCTCATAAGTGATGCGTAGGTTCTTACCTCCCGTCTTATCACTTCTACCTTATCAATTAGCTAACTCTATTCTAAACTAACTAACCTATCCTTGCAAGGAGCGAGTTTAAAGAAGAATAATAATCTGAGAATGCTTATACAAATCCAACAGATAGCTATTAAGATAAAGTATGCACACTCACAGCAGAAAATTACAAAGATAGCTTTGATTATGATTAAACCAATTTATTACTATGTTATCACATAGACATTTACATAGATAAGTAAAATCATTCATCACCGTTGAAATAGTTAAATAAAATTAGAAAGATCTCACAGCATGAACATGAACAGAAGAAGAAATATTTCTGATCTATTAGTCACACAATCCACGCAAAAATTTGTGCAAACTTTTCCCAGCGAACAGGTCCTTCCTCATTAGCATAAAATAGTTCTCTTACAAAATGTATCCAGTCTCTATTTCATTGGCCAAAAGTCTCCAGTCTCTATTTCACTATATTTATATTACAAGAGAATTTGTCTTGAATGACTGATCATTTCGGCTCCCTCTCTGTCCTTTGGCTTGCCAAATTTGGCTCTTGTGTCTATCGTTTCTTCTATGTGCAGTCTTTCCGCTCCCTCCGTGTTATGAATGATCACTTCGGCTTCCTCTGCGTCCTTTGGATTTCCCAATTTGTCTTTTGTGCCTACCGCTCCTTCTGCTCGCAGCCTTTCAGCTTCCTCTACATCCTGGGGAAACAACAAGATCAATGCATAAGAATAATTCCCAATCAATGCATAAGAACAATTCATTGTTAAACAAAGTGATAATGAACATAATACAAATTTCAGAGGTATGATTTATTAATATTATTTATAAAACAGAATATTCATCCTTCCACAATCTTGTTTTAGGGTGAAAATGATAACTAATGCAGAGGCGGAAGGTCGGAAAAGGCCTTCGAAAATTACCAAAATCATCCTTCCGCATTCCGCAATCCGCAATGCGGGAATGCGGGAATGCAGGAGTGAGGAATTGTGGATTACAATTCCAGCAAGTCAAAAAATCCATCCACAATCCGCAATCGAAACTTCGAGATTGCGAAACTGCGGAATACGGAAAAGTGGGATGCGGAATGCGGGAGACCAATTCAAAATACCAGAAAATCAATCTGCAATCCGCAATCGGAAATGCGAGAACGCGGAGATGCGGGATGCGAAAAAGCGAGAATGCAGGATGCGGAATTGCGGGATTGCGAAATTAGTTTTAGAAATTCGGAAATGCAATCTGTAATCCGCAATCCGCATTTGGAAACGCGAGAAGGTGGAAATTTGAGCTTGTGGGAGCAACTTTTAGAAAGTCATAAATGTAACCCGCAATCCGCAATCCGCAATTGGGAATGCGGGATGCGGAACTGCGGAATAAGGAAGTGCTAGATGCGGGACTGCGGGATTGCGGACATGCGGAATGCAAGAAGGCGGGAGACAATTTCAAAAGTCTGAAATGCAATCCGCAATCCGCACTTGGACATGCAGGGATGCAGAAATGCGGGATTGCAGAAACAATTTCAAACAATCAGAAAGGCAATCCGCACTTCGGCAACCCGCAATTTAACACGCGGGGATGCTTTTCTTTGGTTGTTTCAATAAAAATCTAAGTGTCAGGGGTAAGTATATCCAGGATGAAAATAAACTGTAAGTGAAATCCAAAAATAAAAGGAGGGGCCCTACAATTTTATAAAAAAATTGGGGATCAGGTTGTAGCTGCAACAATACCTTAATGCTATCAAATTTTAGTCGGTGCTCCTGGCTCCTACCTAGTGCTTCTCCCATCTGCATCAACGTCAACTTGATCGGCATCCCGCTTGACAAACCCTTAGCTAATCTCCTAGTTATTCCCCTTGGCACCATGTTTGACTCGATATCTCACATGGACCCTCCTATGATGAACACCTCCCCTCCCAATGGCATCCCCTTGATGACGTGTGTGGATGCATGACATTGCACAGCCACCTTTCCTCGTTGTATCCTTAGCCTTTATCCTCCATCCCCCCGCATTAAAATCGATGTCTTTTCTCATCCCTCTCATGTATGCGATGACATTTGGTTTGTGCTCTCGATGATGTCTCCCCTACTTCTCCAGTGTTGGACTCATTCCTCCACTGGCTTTCCTTTGGAAATGGGTGTGGATGCATGGCACCATACCACCATATCCCCCTATCGCATCCTTAGCCTTTACCCCCCACCTCTTCGCATTAATGTGGATGTCATCTCTCAGCATTCTCCTTCGTGTGATCTTAACCCCCTATCTGCCTTACTCTTGTTATTTCGCTCTTGTCATGATTTCCATTCTATGTTTTTGGTTATGTTTCCTTTACAATCTCTTGCTCTCCATTGTTGGCCTTTCTCCTCAAGGCCTTCACTGAGCTGATTACTTATTTTCTTGGTCATCTTCTGGGATGCGGGGGGCGACCCAAGTTCTGCCATGGATCCTCCTTTCGACCCTCTTAAATATGTTGTTAATCGATCTGAACAGAGATGCGATGAGTCCCAAGAAGCAGTTGGTGGCTTGGTTTCAAATATCGAAGCATGGAAAGGGAATTTGTTTCGAAGGGTGGAGGACATGGAGCAAACGTTCAAGGAACAGGTGGGCACCAAAAAGATTGGGTTGCCATGTTGGAATGTGAAATTCGTTGTTTACGTGGAGGACCAAGGAGCAGGATGAAGAAATTAAAAATTTGTAAAGGAAAATTTGTTGAATGGAAGAGGAGGGAGCACCTCATCTTTCCATAAGTAGAAATTGCTATGTGCAAATTCATCAATAATGTCATGGCCAATGGTTTCTATGAAGGAATATCGCACTATGGAGCAGTCGCATCGCCAGCCAGAGCAACAAATCTTCCTTGGTCATTATGTAATAGTAGCAAGCGTCAAAAAGGAGGTTATGGAGCATGGTAGTTTTTAAAATTTCCTTTTATTTTATTATATGTATTGTAAAATTGTTTATTTAGCAGGTAGTTTTATAAGAATTTATACTACCTATAATTCTGGCAAAATATATAAAACTCTGATAAGTAGATGTTTAAGAAAGAAGGCTCTATATCTTTTTTATTCTCAGGCCCAATTCATGATATGTTTTTGCTTTGATGTTTGTATTAGTGTCTGTATGGTTAGGTCACAGTCCATTTTCTTTTAATACAAATAGCAACCATTCTTGTTAAAAAAAATAATAAAGATTATAAAATCGATAATAATAAAAAATCAAAGTAAAAGAGGAAGGAAAAATGAGAAGGGAAGGGAGAAGCCATTATCTTACTTATGGAGGCTCCACCATGAAACCCTAGCCTCCATGCAAGAGACCCTAAACATAAAACAATAAATTAACAAATAAACATTAGAAAATAAATAAATTAAAATAAAAGAAAAATATGAAGGAGGAGAAGGGAAGGGAGAAGCCATTACCTTTATTATGGATGTTATTTGATGAAAGCTTCTCCTCCATACATGAAACCCCAAACCTGCAACAACCAAACAATAATAAACATTAGTAAATCAATAAAGGAAAAAAAAAAGTAAAAGAGGAAGGAAGGAGGAAAAGGGAAGGAGAATCCATTATCTTCCTCTTGGAGGTTCCTCCATGAAACCAAAACCATATCCTCCATGAGGATGATACCCTAAGAGAGGAAACCTTAAGGGGAAAAGGAGAAGGGTGGAGAAGGGAATGAGAAAAGAATGAAAGAGTAGGTATCAATGGGCATTTATGAGGAAAAAATAGGGATTTTAATTAAAATAATTGAAATTCCTTGTAACTCATGAGCATTGAGACAAGTGGCTTATTTTTAACCTTTGATATAACTTAGCTTTATTTTTGAAAAGTTTCCCTTGCTTTTATTTAGTCACTCAACAAACCTGGAGCTAAATCTGGCGCTAAATCTACCTCTAAATCTAAATCTAAATATGACACTAAATATGGCTCTAACTATGTTGCTAAGCTAAATCAAGCGCTAAATTTGGCTCTAAATCTACCTCTAAATCTAAATCTAAATATGACACTAAATATGGCTCTAACTATGTTGCTAAGCTAAATCAAGCGCTAAATCTGGCTCTAAATCTTATGCTAAACCTGGTGTTAAAGTTGGTGCAAGAAATAATGTCGACTTTAGCACCATCCCGTGAAATAGCACCAACTTTTCATAAAAACCACAATCAAAATCACTAAAAAAGTAAATGAAAGCAAAAAATGAAACTAAAAGGGATGCTAATGACAAGGTTTTATTGTAGTGAAATTGAAAAGTTAATACAATATCAATTTTATTTTTTTTCATTTCATAACGTTGGATATGAAAAGTTAAAAACCATTTACAACCATCATCTTGAGAAAATTAATTTATGGGGGAATTTCAAGCTTTTGAATGTATATGAAGCATTTTTAAATTTATGGCTGGCATGTTTCAATATTTTTTCTACATATGGTCTATGTTTTTATGATTAATATAAATCATTAGTATTAATTTTGAGGGGGAATTTCAAGCTTTTGAATGTATATGAAGCATTTTTAAGTTTATGGGTGGCATGTTTCAATGTTTTTTCTACATATGGTCTATTTTTTATTATTAATATAAATCATTAGTATTGTGATAATCATTTTAGGTGAAGGTTTTTTTTTTAATCTATCTTTATATAAAATTTAAAATTTTAAAATTGTTTTCATGTTTTTATAGATGATAAACAAAACAATATAATTTTAAAAATGAAAAAAGCATGAACTTATCAATTGAATCATTTAATCAAGTGTTAAACATCTTTAATAAACATAGAACATATTGCATCTTTTTAAGCAAGAAAGAGTTCACATTGAAAAATACTATATAATATTAAATTATTATAAATTTTTGCAATCACAATTAAAATTAAATGATTTCGTATAACTAGAATTAAAATTAATATTATATGGCAATTTTTACAAGTGAAATGTTGGTTTTTTTTTTTTTTTAGCGGAAAAATCACCTTCCGAAGGAATCAAGGAAAGCTAACAACACACGGGAAATTTCAACAAACTCCCTCACATATCGTGGATAGTAGGTTGAGCAAACCTTCAGCCGATAATCCGAGCCAAGAAATGTCTCAACCGAATTAAACCCGGGTGGATGGAATGAAATCCATCTAACCCCACCAACAAACCACCATATATTTAACAAAAATATGTTTTACAAATAAAATATTGCATTAAATGATTAAACCATCTCAAATTTAATTTTGTTAATATTCGGTCACCAACAATAAAATCACATATAATCACATATCAATTTTTATACTATAATAGAGTCATTGTATTAGAATTGATGACCATTAAGATTGTGGTACTAAAGTCTTCATTATTGCATTCATTACTTCTTGTACATGTGGATGACTTTATGAACCGTCTCATTTTGTTTCCTAATTACTCGTATTCTTTAATGTAGATAATAGTTAAAATTTAATAAATTTAATTTTTAATATTTAATGATATCTTATCACATCATATCAGGTAACTTGCAACATGTATGCATTAAAATACTTTTATGCCTTTGAATTCATGAACATGCTCATAATACATTTTATAAATAAAAAAACATCAACAACCATCAAATGATAGCGATAATAATTATGGAAGTGCAATATAAAATGAAAAATAATAACATCAACCAATAATATACATAATATGATAATGTGTAATATCACATAACCATGATGATATGTCTCAAAATATATAGGAATGGTATGTGATATTCTTACCATTCCTATATATTTTGAGACATATCATTATGGTTATGTGATATTATATATATATATATATATTACTATATGATTTAAAATGTATCGCAATATTGAGTTATATATGTTTTTTTAGTTTAATAATAATAATTTAATTTTGAGGTTATGGTTTTCATAGAGTTTATTTGGCTCAACCATCTCTTCATCAAGTTTTGGAGGAGGTATGTTATCACCAACTAGAACTAGAACAATAATTGCAAAATAATAGACAACAATTAGATAACTTAAACAAAGGCTCATAATAAATAGCATGTGCATTAAACATGACAACAACTCATATAACTAAACTAATCAAAGCATCATGGGAATATTACCCCTCTTGTCTTGTTTCCTGGTTGCGATAAATCAAAGTTTCAACAACCCCCTAGTCCATCCTGACATAAGGATGTGACATTAGATGAGGGACATGATCATCCTTACTACTAAACATATAAATCATGTTAGTAGACACATGCCTAAATAGCCATAACAAGTGACCCATATTGAGCAACATATGGCCCCACATACACATACACACATTAGACAACAACCTAGGAGTAAGGTAGTTGAATCATGACCGACTCGCTAGAAACATCTCATAAAATAAACAAAACAACTTCGATGCAAAGGGGAAGAGGGATATCTTATCTCTCATACTACAAGTCATGGTGTAATAGGACCACTTGTATAATGTCTACTACTCAAAGATGGTCTTTACCCAATGCAACAAGGCACAAATGATGTCATGTTAGTGTGTCGGTGTAGAAATGAAAACACACACACATTACACATCCTCGTGCTCTAAAGCACGCATATGTAATAGTCCCCCTATAACCTATAACTCATTGGAGTCAACAATGTCTATTTTGGAATTCTTATGAATGCATGTCAATTGGATTTTCACTACAACACTAGGCAACATGTTGGGTGAATAGGGACCATCAAACCCCCTTCCAAATATATTAATGATGAAGTAGATGTCCTCCTCTATGGGTTGGTACCATAGATAGGACCCAACTTTGAATGACTTTTTGGAAACATTCCAACAATGGATCAATTAATAGAAAAACATGGTGATTCCCTTAAGGGATGTAGACTCACCATAAAAAATGAGGAGGTGAACATCCATCGAAAGGGAATGAGGGTCTACAGTAATAGGTCGAGGAAACATATCTCGCTCCCTCTCATAGGGATCCCATGTCTACAAAACATTATATGCATTGGCTCATTGTGGCTACCCTTGTTTCATGCACAGACCTCATTAACAATATATAGTAATCAAAGATACAATATGTACTAAAATAATAGTCACAATATTAATTAAATATAGCATTTTTCGATTTGGTGCATTATAAAAGTTCCAAATGCAATGGTGCACCTAGTTTTTGTAAGCCTACCTTAATAGTGCACCAATAATATATAGCGTCATCGTTAAAGGTACCCTTATGACATATAGGCACACCATTAACAATGCATTGTAAGAGATATCACACTTATGAATGGTGTGTCTAATCAATATACATGCATTGCTTATCTATGCATATAGTTACTATCAACACACACACACACACACACACATATATGTATATGTATATGTATATGTACATGTACATGTATATGTATATGTATATGTACATGTACATGTACATGTATATGTATATGTATATGTATATGTATGTAAGTATGTAAGCTAACTATTTGTATTAAAAGAGAAAATTACAGAGACATCTTAGAGTGATCCAAGTTGGTCAGCCACATGGGAAACCTAACCAGCCACAAAACAATAGTTTTTCATCTAGAATTCTCTAAGCTTTGTAGCTAGAGCTACCAGTAAACCAAAGTTCAAAAGTCCTAATGCTATCTTGAGTATCAAAACAAGGTCTTTTGTATATTGTAGAGAAATAACTATGATAATTGTGATAAGCAAAGGGAAACAGAGTGTTGTTGGGACTAAGGAAAGTGATTTTCATCATTAGAAATGGAGATGAAGGGAACCTCTTGTGTTGAGGTAGGAGGGTGGATCTCATCCTTAGTGGGTTTCTTGTTGAATTCGAACCCTATCGGCGCTTTGGCTATCAGATTGATTTTCTCATTCATTTGCTTCAATTGGTCTTGAAGCTCATCCATCTACATAAGAATTTCCTTCTTTTCCTCTTTGTGGTCCAGAAGCACTTTTCCAAGCAAGGATTTGGTGTGCCAATAGAAAAATATTGTCTAAAAATACTTAGTATATCTAGTTTTGCAGTTCCCCATCCCTGGAATCCAGATTTGCATATCCTATTGAATATACACCACATTGGTTACACCTTGTTCATGTTTAACCCATAACTCGACCTTCTCAATTTCTTATGAATCTTCCTTGAAGTGTGCCTATAGTAGTATGATGCAGATGCATCGACTTCCTACATTATTCATGGTTGATGACTGAAACCCCTCAACGACCACTGCAACCACTGACACCTCTACTCTTGCTAACCATGATGTCACGAGCGTGTTACACCCTATTAACTTCTTTTCTGCAAGAGTGCTTGCAAGTAGTATCATTTTTCTACTTGGAAAATTGGTATTACATAATGGATACCAAAACAAGTCGAGCAGAGAGAAAGACCATCCAAAAATTGTAATTTCCAAATGTGGGCACTTTAGAGGCACAACCTTTCCTACATATATGAAAAATCATGAAACAATGTCCCCTATGTTGCATTAATTGATTCTTGTTTGTCGTCAACAAGGGGAAAAGGTAGCACATCAAGCCATCAATTGAAACCATCATTTCCCGTCCTTCGTTGAGTTCTGCACAGATCTGACTATGCATGGGTTTAATTGCCTATGAGTGGAGTGATGGCCATGGGTCAAGCACATGCTCTGGCTATTGCTTCCATATGAATGGGAGTAGTGGGTACGGGAGGAGCCTCCATGTCTCCTAATGGGCGCCCTCTTGCCCAACTATAGCCTTCATTGGGAACCCGACTCAAGGATGCATGTGTGTGTGTAACCATATTTTTCACTTTTCAAAATTGAGGGTAAAGCACATATTCAAGCAGCTATGACAAGCCTATTATTGGGGCAGGTCATATATTGTCTCATAAGTCTTTTCACTATACAGATCAAAATTTACCACTTACATACCAATTACATTAAAGCCCAAAATATCCTTTAGGACATAACACTGATACCAAAAGCTACCAAGTACTACCTCTTAGATCAACGCAAATAAAAAAAACTGAGTTTTCAAGTCGAGAGGGTTCATGACCATCATGATATCTAGTTAAGATCAACTTTCTAAAGTCCAAATGTAAAGCTTCTTTATACAAAGTGTCTGCATGAAAGTTCGATTCCTTGTAGGCATGAGAATATGATGAACCAGGGAACAAAGGAGCTAATTCTTTTATTTTTCAATCAATCTATGCTAGCCCCAGCTAACGACCTGAAGCTTGTCGTTCATCCAGTTGATGACCAAAAAAGAATCCTCGAACATTGAACCCTCTCAATATTACTGTCTTTTGCACACTGCAAAAGGAGAAGCAAAGCCTTAAATTCACCTTCATTGTTTGTGCCTCGCCAAGATTAGTCATACTTGTAATAATGGTTGTCAAACAAATGTATAATCAATACTAAGCCAACCAAGTGGTCCGACCCCTAACAGGCCCCATCAAAAAAACCCTAGGGATAATATTCGTTGATAACCATATTAGAGGAAACCCTTGACACTTAATCTTACTCATCTGTCTTAAATTTTGAAGGACATGGGGGTTGGATTTGATCCACTTATGTGTGCATGAGTCACGAGATCATTTAATACAATCTCTCTGGGTGCAACCACACGTTCGACTACTACCTCAAGGTGACCCCATGGCTTCAGGCTACACCCTCACGAGAATTGAACCCTTCCCATTGGTGAAAAACTCCTCGCTCTTCACCAATGGATATATATATATATATATATATATATATATATATATATATATATATATAGAGAGAGAGAGAGAGAGAGAGAGAGATCAATGTATTTCAATTTATTCCATGCACCAATTGTATAGTTACAAGAAACACACCATCATTGCAAAGTAGTTTGCCATACTTTCATGGTGTGTTGACATAGATGCAACACATTGGTAATTGGTGCATCCAATAAATATGAACATACAATATAGTGCATTCATTGCATGAATTGGTGTGTTAGATGATGTCTAGGAGCACCCTGGGTGGTGCTACGTGAGTTACAACACACCACAAGTCTTTCATTTTCCAATGTGTTTATAATGACTATATGCATTAATGCTTAGTGCATTGTAATTAACTCGACATACTACATGAGATACTCTATGTATGCAATGACTAATGATCCATTAAAATAATTTATGGCGCACTGTCATATGGTGTGGTGATATTCTCTAAATGCACTGGATGCGGTGCTTTGTGAACATGCACCAATAGTTTATCTATGGTCATCGTTAAAGGTACCTGATCCAAATGGATATTGGTGGCCACCCACCTATTCCATTGGTTGAAAATATTTTTTCCAGTTTGGCAATTTTTCGGGTCATAGGACTACTCTAGATGGATATTGGTGGCCACCCACCTATTCCAAGAGTTGAACACAGTTTTTCCAGTTTGGAAGTTATTATGAATTTTCGTTTCCAAAGCTTATGGGGCCGTTTTGAGGCCCTAAATGACATTTTTTGGTGACACATCAATCCATTCATATCCAAAGGAATAATTGGATGGGTGAAATGTGTACTTCTCGGCTAGACCTTTCCAACAGGTTAACGAGCACCATAAACAGAGATTGTATGCAAAAGTTATGCCCCCAAGAAGTTAACACCTCAACTAACCACCTCGGGGCCCACAAACCTTTTTGCAGTTCATCTCCTAGGGTTAGGTTTTTGATGTTTAGGATTTTTTCCCTCATGTTTATGATAAAAATTCCCTTCAACCTCCTTTTCTAATCAGCTTATGACAAATGAGCATAGATGCCACATCTCTTCTCATAGATAAAGCAACCACCATTCTAACTACTTTTATTTTACACCCTGTTCTATTTTATTTAGTAATAGAATTTGAGTTTGTTGTATCATTGTGCTCCTTGCAATATATCTATGTATTTTGTTCTAGATATGCTCTTTCATTTTGTTCTCACATAAATCTGTATTAGTGGTATCATAGCAGTCTGCTCTCTATTGTCTCTCGGTGCATGTTCCCAACGAGATCTGGGTATCAAGAGTTGGGTCTTAAACTAGTCAAACTTGGGGAAAACCACTCTCAGTGCCCCAAGCAACCTTGCATGGTGAGAGAAGGAAAGAGAGATGATGGAACATGAGATCCTATTAAGTTGTTGCTCGAGGAAGCGCTTGTGCGAGAGAGTAACGAGGAGATTGATAATTTCGCCCAAATCCTTCGACGGATGCCAATAGAAAAATAGGGATCATCAAGTAGTAACTTCGGAGGAGCCACACCTTCAAGGTACAAGTTAATTTTCATATTCCTTTATTTGAATCCCATATCGATGTTAATGCTCTAGATAAATGGTTGAGTTTGCTAGGAGGGTATTTCCCTGTCCACAATTTCTTCGATAGGGAAAATATCACCTTTGTGCTCCTTAAGATTGTCCCCCATGTCAAAAATTGGTGGGAAACTTATTGTGAGGAAACATTAATAGAGGTTTATGGATTGTTTGAGGCCAATCCCACTTGGTCCTCTTTTATATATTTCGTAAAAGAATAATATTACCCTATGGGAAACTATGACTACCAGTACACGAGATGGACCACATTGCATCAAGAGAGGGACCAAATGGTGTCAAAGTACACCAACAACTTGCATACCTTGCACACAAATATGGGTATAAGAGACTCTGAGCAGCACCTAGTTCTGAAATATCGCAGTGGCCTACGTCGGTACATCCGAACATAGATGGAATTCCTGGACATCTCTTCACTAGGAGCCGCTTATCGATAGGCTGTCAAAATCGAGCAAAAATTTCAAGAATAAGCGAGAATTTGGATTTACGAACCCGTCGCATAAGTAAGGCTAGGGAAACCCTGGCTTGTAGAACAAAGGAAAGGGTAAGGATGACCAACCCCAAGACAACCATCCCCAACCACAAGCAAAGAAGGGTAATGGAAAGACAAAGAAGGAGATCGGGAAGTGGTGCGAGTTACACAAAATATTCTAGCACGACACTGATGAATGTCGCTCAAAGCAATCATTGGTGCCTGAGATCAAAGCTTCAAAATCAGATCCTGGTTCCAATTCCAATTCAAAACCCAACGTCATAGTCACAGACACGGGGAAGTAGATCATTAATACAGAACCCAGTGCCACAGTCGCTACCACATAGAATTCAACCAGATGAAATAGAAGGGTCAGAGGCAGAGGAGCGCCTCTTCCACTCATAGATGTGGGTGAAGGGAACCCCCTACATTTTGTTGTCGATGGTGGCAGCCAAAAGAACCTAATATCAACAGAAGTCATCAAGAGATTGAAGCTACCAACAACACCACACCCGTAGCCATACACCATCGTTTGGCTAAGCAAGGGATGAGGTATCTTTGTCAGTTATAAGTGTCATCTACCATATGATATCAAGCCTTTCAAAGACAAGGTACCATGTGACGTGGCCCACTTGAAGTCTATGATGTTATTTTAGGGCATCCATATATGTCGAAGCGTCATGCTGTGTATGAGTCACGACCTTGTAGTGTCATTATCATTTTGGGAGGATAGCTCTATCAGATACTAGATATAGTTGCACCTACCACAGTCTCATTGACCTCGACCGAGTAGTGCAGGAATATAATATCCCACATTCGGAAGTTTTCCCTCTTCACAATTTCCTTTGAAGGTGAATATAATATCACAAATACCTCCACAACCTCTGCACAAGGTCCCTCAACTCAGCAGAAACAAGAAGAATGCAAAGGCATCATTGCCTCACCTATCAGGGTACCTCTACGGTGCAAAGCCATGCATTCAAAGTGCTCCTCCAAAAAGAAATCATCCACACCGGTTCATACTAAGGATAATAAGGAAACCAAAATTGTTGAACAAGTCCAGCGCATCCATCAACAACAATTACAACGGGCCTCTTAGGATGTCAAAGAAAGGTAGCCTCTTCACCTTAGCACATGTCTCACCAAAAGCTCAAATCAACAAATAGTTTGCTACATGATGAGGGACTTAATGCAATGGATACCATTGCTTCTTAAGGGGGGAGGGATGATCTAGATGGTTATTGGTGGCGACCCACCTATTCCACTAGCTCAAAATAGTTTTTCCAATTTGGCATTTTTTTGGGTCAGAGGACTGCTTCTGATGGATATCGGTGGCCACCCACCTATTCCATGAGTTCAAGACAATTTTTCCAGTTTGGAATTTATTACATATTTTCCTATCCAAAAATTTTAGGGTCATTTTGAGGCCCTAAAAATCCTCAGCTAGACCTTTCCAATGGGCTACCAAGCGCCCTAAGCAAAGATTCTTATGCAATAGTTATGCCCCCGAGAAGTTGACACCTCAACTAACCACCTCGAATCCCACAAAGTTTTTTACAGTTCATATCCTAGGGTTAGGTTTTTTATGTTTAGTATTTTTTCCCTCATGTTTATGATAAAAAGGCCCTTCGGCCTCCTTTTGTAATCAGCTTGTGACAAATGAGCGTAGCCGTCACATCTCTTCTCGAAGATAAAACTACCACCATTCTAGCTGCTTTTATTTTATAGTCCATTCTATTTTATTCAGTAATATAATTATCATTGTGCTCCTTGCAATATATCTGTATATTTTGTTATAGATATGCTCTTTCATTTCATTCTCACGTAAATTCGGATAAGTACCCCTATGATATACAGGCACACTATTAAGTGTGCATTGAAGACATATCACACTTATGAATGGTGTGTCTAGACTCTAATCAATATACATGTGTTTCCTATCAATACATATAGTTATTATCAACGCAATGCAAAAATAGGACACATACATCTTGACACTATGGTGTGTTGACATAAACTCATCACCCCACAAATGGTGCTCCTTTATATCATCTAGTACACCAACTCGAGCAATAAAATGCACTAATGCACTACTTACACACACATTAGTGCGTTTTAGTTTATTTCATTCACTAGTCCTGTAAGTACATAAATGCACCATCATTGTAAAGTAATATTTCCATCCTTGCACGATGTATTGGCATAGATGCAATACATTGGTATTTGGTACGTCCAATAAATATGAACATATTGCCCTAATAGGAAAGTTGACATCAACGCATTTAATACATGCAATGTAAATAGTAGAGTGCACACAAAAAAATGCACCAAAGTAAGATAACTCGTCAACTATGGTGGTGTGTTTTTGTTTACTAGATGCAACGATTACCAATGTGTTTCATTTATTAACAAGGACAAAATTGCACTACAACGGGGGCATATTTCTCATGACCATATGCACAGATGCATGAAATAAACTTAAGCACACCAATCAAAATATTATAATATAGTGCATTAGTTGCATAAATTGATGTGTTAGATGATGTCTAGGAGCACCCTAGGTGGCGCTACATGATTTACAACGCACTGCAGTATTAAATTGCACATGTCTTTCATTCTCTAATGTGTTTATAATGACTATATGCATAATGCATTCTAATCATCTCATCAGGGATGGAGTTCCAACTCCAACATGCCTATCAATTTTGATGGCTACTTTCAAATCTCCAAAGGTTTTAGACATTTTAACTAAGATATTTGATGGTTACTAGAAAATTTTGCCCGTATTTGATGAGCAAATTGCCTCGTGACGGGTAATTTTCCCATCAAATTCCATCCTTAGTTGGTCCATTAAAATAATTTATGGTGCAACGTCATATGGTGTATTGATATTGTCTAAATGCACTAGATGTGATGCTTTCTGAACACACACCAATGACAATTTTGTATTTTTTAAATGGTAATTTAATTAATGAAATTGAGGAAAAATAACTTGTGAAAATGTATAAAATGATAACGAGGAATTGACTTGCTCTTGTCTCCATCATGGAAGCATGATTGTTGCAAAAATCACAAAAATAATATGGTGGCTTTTGTAAATCTCAAATTGAATTAAAATTTGTTGTGGATGAACAATTTTGAGCTATCTAGCAATTCAAATGTAGGGAACAACGAGGTGAGGGTACAAGGATAAAATGTACCATTACTTGAATGGAACACATGTACTTGTGGATAGTAAAGAGAATCAGGTCAAATTTCTCTTTTTATTTACCCTAACACGATATGTGTTAGGTATCGTTGCACTAGTGTAGTAAAATTATTAGAGCACATTGATAATGAGAAATTAAAATTGATCATTTTTTTTTAATCTTGCCAATCAATATAAACACATCATTGATATGTGCATATAGCACTATCAATGCACCACAAAAATAAGGTACACACATCATTGGATTATGGTGAATTGATGTGGACTAGGGCCTCGCACATGGTGCATCTACTCATCATCAAGTACGTTGATTCATGCAATAAAATGCAATACACCAAAGTATGTTTAGAGTTGTGTTTTAGTTTATTACACACATTGTTATGTGACAATGCATTTATTCAATATCAATGTATTGGGCATTAATGCTTCAAGTCATTGTTAATGCATCACAAAAGCAAGATGTGTACATCTTGGCAATGCAATGCATTTACATAAACCCATTGTATCATCAACAATGCTCCTAAGCATCATCTAACACAACACCAAAGAATGGGAAAACTGCATTGCAATGATGATGCATTTTGTATGACTATACACATGGTGCATGAAATGAATTGGAACACACTGAGAAAAATAACATTGCTACCTAACTTTTGTGATGTGTTGATGGAAATGAATCACATTGGTGACCAATGCATTTTTCTTAAGTAGAAATGCACTTGGATGTTTATATTATTGTAGCATTAGTGTGATAACATGATTAGAGCACACTGATAGCAACATATTAAAATGGTAGGTTTTATAAAAAAACCTTGGAAAAATCAATGGAGGAATCCACTTTTAAAATGTAAATAACAATGCATTTAGTAATAGTTACATGCCAACGCAGTTGTACACATAACACACAAGTGCGTCTAACTATCATAAGCATAATGAAGTTAAAACCTCCACTAAAACTTCTTCTCCATTGTGTTCGGTAAAACCCTCCACTGAAAGCAAAACATGGAGAAGCGCTTCAATTAAAAAGTTCAAAAAACCTTATTTTCCTTGTAGCATATCAATCTTCAAGTAGGCAGAGGATTATTAGGAAACCATCAAGCAAATGGGGAACACATCTCTTGAACCATAAATGAGGCAAATATTTGAAGAAGCAAAGATCGAGCACTCATGGAGTGAAAGGCTAGTGGACCTCTACTTTGAATAACATGCTTGAAACTATTTGAAGAAGAGACTTGAGATAATAGGGCCTCTAGACTTACTATAATGAATTCAAAACCTACTTGTATTAGAAGATTGGAAATTAAAAAATTTAGGGTGGACCCATACATGGCTATGGGCATGTTGATGGCTCAAGAATTATGAAGGCTAAGAACCAAATAGTTTTGGTATTGAGGCATGTGATTCTTTCTATATTGTAAATAGTTTTTTATGCTAATGAGAATGAGTACATTAGTTTCCTAAATATTTTATATCCTTGAATGATTTAGTTGTTTAGTTCCAACCTTTTGCAATATATCTTTATAGTCTTAATTGATGCAATTTACATATAGTACTACGGATTTCTAGAGTGCTTAGGATTGAGCCTTGGAAAGTGTTAGAGAAGAGGATTAAATTGGTTCCCTTACATCATTTAATTTGATATAGAAGCATCACAATGGACTCAAAACACATATAAACTTTTGAAGAAGGGCCAGTTTGGTTTAATAACTTGCTTGTACTCTATAGAGGTGACTTCTTAACAAACTTAAGCTCCAAGCATATCTTCTCTAGTCCATAAGTATAAGGTAGTCTTCCAAGAGTTGGATACAAAACATCCCCCTGACAGGGGCATGTAACATATTATCGAGGTAGACCTCACCAAATGCCCCATATTGGTTCACGACTATCAATATGACCATTTTTATAAGTCGTGGAGGAAGTTTTGGAAGTTTTGATCATAACTCCTACAAGAGACCTTATGTTTCCTATGTTGTCTTAGAGGAAGAAGGATGGTTTTTATGGCCTATGTATTGACTATAGAGCACTTAATCCAATCATTATTAATGATAAATTCTGCATGTCTCGTATCTAAAGGGCTTATTTCAATCGGTTTTCATCAATGTTACTAGGCATTTGGCTACTTTTATGATAACAAGTACCAAGTTCAAATCCTCCTGGGTGAAGTGCACTAGGCTACGCTAACAAGTTTGCTACAATGTCATCCATAAATGTAAGGAAGCATCCCTTGGGTTTCACCATGTGTTTTTCCCCTAAAAAAAATCCATGCCTTGAATAAACAGTCCGATGGATGATCTACGTGGTGCTAGATTTTTTTCTAAGATTGAACTTTGTTAAATCTATTAGTATATACCTATATAACACTGAGACCTAGAGAAGATGCATTTAAGACTAATTAGAGCCACTTCCAATTTTGGGTGATGTCACTTGGACTCTACAATGCTCTTGCCACATTTTAGGTCTTAATGGGCAAGTTTGTGCTAGTTTTCTTTGATAATATACTCATATATAACATAACATTGACAAAACATATATAGATATTGTATTGCATATTTTGGCAAAATATAAGCATTATGCAAAGGAATATAGTTTTCCAATACTTCCTTGGAATATATTGACCATATTATCTCTATGAAGGGTGTTGATTATGATCTTATAAATATTTGATCCATTCAAGTGTGGTCATTGGCCACAATAAGATCCATGAATTTTTAGGCTTGACAAGCTTTAATTGCAATTTTTTCTTCGAGTTATGTATTGTTACTTATCCTATGATTGACTTGATAAAAAAGATGGATTTCATTGGTCTACTCAAGTACAATGAGTTTTTGAGAGGCTAATGGATGCCCTTGCTTCATCCTTATTGTTAACTACCATAATTTCACTTGCCCCTTCTTTATTAAGTATGATTCGTTTGGGTTTGAATTTGGCGCAATACTCTTGTAGGATGAAATACCCATTAGCTTTGAAAGCTGAAAGTGAAATGATAGAGAAAGGTACATGTCCATGCACACAAAGAGATGTCGACCATACTTTATTCAATGGTCATGTGACATCAATTCCTCCTAACCACAATATCCTAATTGGGTATTGCACTTTATGTACATGAGCTATTTTACATGTTTACTTATGATTTTGTAATAGCAATATATTTGTAAAATGAGCACTTTTATATAATAAGGGCATAATGACTATTATTAATGACTTAAACATTAAGTCATGGTTTTCTTCTATGTACTTATATAAATAGGTTTTTCCTCTCTTATATGCATCTCACATGTTATTAGTCCCTGTCTTCCTGCAGAGCAGCAGGGACTATAAGAATCGATTTTGTCAAATTATATAAGTTGGGAACAGTTTTCCAAGCAATATAACCAAAGTTTTTTACGTGATATTCCATTCTGATCAATCAGCTAATTCTGAGTCTTATTTGGCCTTTACCTGAGGTGAATAACGCAGGTTGGCCATGTGTTTAAGTAATGCTATTGAGCATTAACATTAATTTGTTATGCTCCTTTTAAACCATGCTCGGGCTTGGCGCTATGAAGTTCTATGCACTATGCAGTTCTACGTGGCACTCAACATGTGAATGTAACTGGACATGATCCACGCTCATTGCAGTACATTTCTACGTGTCTCTCAACATGCCAAAGTAAAATGGCTAGATCTTTTATTTAATAATCCGTTGAATCGAAGGCATAGCTTCATCAACAAGATCGAATGTTGCTTGAGCAGGATCGACTGCTGCTTGAAAATCACTTGTTGTATAGATTCATCAACGGGATCAATTGCTGCTTCAAAATCATGTACTGGAAGCTCTGTTGTGTATATAGCACCAGAGATGATGGCGATTACTTCAACCTGATGGTATGTAGTCCTTCTTGTACAACTCCAATTGCTTCATGTATGTGTTTGTTCTGAATAAAACCAAACTGCTCTGGTTAAATGACAATAGAAATCACCCCCCTTGAGTCTGACTGCAACCACCTTCGAAATGATATTATGCCTACAATGACATGAATAAATCAGCCTACCAACGCTGGTCGTTGGTCTTGTTCCATGGTAGGTGGGAAACTTGGAGAAGCTGTAACACCTCTCTTGTTCCATGACAAGTGGGAAATCTGGCGAAGTTGGAACAACTCAGCCTTTCTCGTGATACATCTACCATATCTTTCTTGGGGCCTTTATCGTGATACTTTACCATCTCTTTCTTGGCTGCCATCTACGATCTGCTATTATTGCAAGGAAATTTTATGAAGGTTTCTCTAAGATTATAATTTCATTCTAAACTAACCAACAATCTTTAAGTTTGTAATTTTATCATTCATGAACTTCTTACCAGTTGTTTAAAGGTGCAACATAAAGTGGCAGGGATACCAATTTGTTCTTGGGACCACACTGGCTTCCAGGGTTTCGAAGTGCTTGTGCCTAGCGAAATCCGAGTTCTTTTCCAAAACCTCTGGCTTGTGTTCTCAGTCCATCAAGTTTCCACTGTATAGTCATCTGTTATGTTTTATCCAGCTCATAAACTCTCTGATTAATTGCCCTGCCAAGGTTCTCCAATTCATCAAGAAGAATAACCCAACAGTGCAGAGTGCTTTCCATAAGGAAATATCTTTGGAATCAACTCCAGATTCTCCAGTGCTTAGAGCTTGCAATCTAAAAAAACTGCCTCTGAAATGCCATCGGAGTAACAATAGTAGCTAATTACACAATCTTTTTGTTAAGATTCAATATGCTATGATAGATAACATCAGTATTCCATTCAATTTCACAACAATAGCATATACAGGATCACTGAAAGAACAACAAGCACAGCGTAAACACAAGAGACACAATTTATCCTAGGAAACCCTCATGGGGTAGAAAACCCAACAAAGCTTCCTCAATATAGATAACCAACAAATACAAAGATGTAATCCCCAAACAAGAGCTCCTTCTCCTCCATTGTAGATCTCTCTCTCTCCTATGTGAGTTCACAAGTGAGTGAGTGTGTTAAATGAGGAACACACCTCCTCTATTTATACTTTACTTTCACTTGACTTTTTCCCTAACTAGGTCGGCCCCAACAACTTAACCACTCAACTTAATGCTGATTAGGCCGACCCCTTGTTGAGCCCAGAATTGGCCCTTTTTAATCATCTTCAATCATCTTTCCTGCCCCTGTCTTACACCATTTATCATGCTAATTAGACCTGTTGTCCTCACTTTATTTCCCCAAATTACCAAGGTATGACTAATCATTGTTTTATCTTATTAATGCTCATGATTGTGATAATTAAAGCTGTGTATCTCTCAATTGTGCTAACATGTTATGATTTATGAAGGTAGTTGAGATAAATGGACTGCAGGAAGACGGGGCTGAACAAGTCGTGAAGGGATGTTCGTTGCTTGAAAAGGGGTCCTTGGGGCTCGAATCATCAATTAAGGAACAGCTGTGACAGGGCAGCTGTAACAGAATGCGCTATCTTGAGTATGTTGCTGCTCAAGTCTAGCTGTGAGCTGGAAGGATCGCCACTCTTGGGTCAATTGATAACTTTCTCATATCTTGATGTTTTTGTTCTGCCACGTATTGTAACAGCTAGTTATTTAGGGTGCCTGAAGATCAGAGATCTTCATGGCTGCCCGATTATAGGATTGGATGTTATGATTTGTATGTATAAATATGGGGAGTTGCCTCGACCCAGGGGTGGAACAACAGACAATTAATTCATTGTATTAGTAGCCGAGCAAAACTGTGTAATCATTCTTCTGTTAATATAAGGGGTTACTTCTAAGTTAAAGGAATTCGTGTTGTTCAGCCAGCGTCTATGTGTGAAGGCTGGGCCCGTCTTCCACAGAGATTGCTGAGTTAGAATAGGATTTTGAATTCATTATTGTGTGATGCTTTGTTTATGATATTTCCTTTGTACGCAGCAGCGACATTTATGGTGTGGATTTTCAATTTAATTAATGTTAGGGTTCCTTGAATTTGGCAAGTAATACAGAGTGACAGTCGACTGAGTAGAGACTTCATGCAATTCGTGTGACAATTATACACAGCCTTGTTCATCTTGCAGCTAAGTTGTGATCCCATGAGCCCTTGCAATTTATCTTTCCTGTTATGATTGTTGATTTTCATTCTGCAATTCAATTTCCTAGAACAGTTCACTCAATCCCTTGCAATTGGATTTCTAGATTAATGTTCAGTTTATGCCTTATGATTTTCCAGAGTGATTAGATCAGACAGGTGATTGTTCTAGAATATGAATGAGATTTCTTTCCTGCAATTGTTAATTAGATCTAATACCATTTCCTATTGATGCATGATAGAGATGAATTGAAGTGTAGCAGTTAGAAGGCAATTGGGATTGCATAGATTTTTGGGATGAACATGGATGATAGAAGATAAAAGTATTCACTTCTAATGGTTTGGTGTTTAAGCATAGATTGTGCACTTATCCTTTGAAATAAAAAGGCTTTCTCGGGTTGACAATAAATCTCATATGCTCTGTGTGTATTGGTAACAATTTATCTGCATATAGAGTGCTTGACACCCCTCTAGGGGACTTAAACACCCCATTACAAATGTCTCTTAGGGGATCTATTGCCCCGACTTACATGGGAGGATTTACCTCAATGACTTTACATAATAATAACATCCCGACGGAGGAATAAAACATCTCCGGATGAATAATAATAAAGTACAAATAGAATATTCTTTGAAGTTACAATATTTCAACACTCCCCCTTAACGAGAAGGATATTCTAACAACATCTGTAGGAGAAAGGCGTCATCAACTACATCACAATGATACATCTATAAATCATTGGAAGCTTTCTTCAATCATCATCAGTAACTCAAATAGCTACTGGAACATCAACATCTTCAGTACTGAGTCTTCATCTTCTGCAGCACTTGATCAGCTACAACAACATCATCATCTGGATCTCCTGATCAACAACATCATTTGGATCTCTCGATCAACAACATCATCATCTGGATCTTCCGTTCAACAACATCATCTGGATCTCCCGATCAACAGCATCATCTATATCTCTCGATCAACAACCTCATCGTCTGGGTCTCCGGATCAACAACATCATCTGGATCTCTTGATCAACAGCATCATCATCTGCAACACACATGATCCTTCCTTTCAGAATTACGGGATCACTGTCTAGGGATGATCAATCTCATCACAATCAACATTTAAGACTATTCTTCCTTTCGGAATTACTGGATTTATTGTCTAGGGATGATCAATCCCATCACAATCAACATTTAAGACTATCCTTCCTTTCAGAATTACTGGATTTACTGTCTAGGGATGATCAATCCCATCACAATCAACATTTAAGACTATCCTTCCATTCGGAATTATTGGATTTATTGTCTAGGGATGATCAATCCCATCACAATCAACATTTAAGACTATCCTTCCTTTCGAAATTACTGGATTTACTGTCTAGGGATGATCAATCCCATCACTATCAACATTTAAGACTATCCTTCCTTTCGAAATTACGGGATTTACTGTCTAAGGATGATTAATCCGATCACAATCAACATTTAAGACTATCCTTCCTTTCAGAATTACGGGATTTACTATCTAAGGATGATTAATCCCATCACAATCAACATTTAAGACTATCCTTCCTTTCAGAATTAGGGGATTTATTGTCTAGGGATGATTAATCCTATCACAATCAACATTTAAGACTATCCTTCCTTTCGGAATTATGGGATTTACTGTCTAAGGATGATTAATCCCATCACAATCAACATTTAAGACTATCCTTCCTTTCGGAATTACGGGATTTATTGTCTAAGGATGATTAATCCTCAACCACTTACAGGAAGGTTAATCCTGATCTCTTTAGGACATAAAATCCAGGGATGATACAATCCACTCGTCTACTTACACAAAGTCTAAGGACCACACATCGACCTCATCGTCGGTATCATCGACCTCATCGTCAGTATCATCGACCTTATCATCGGGACAGGTATCCTCATCATCGATACAAGTATCCACATCATCGATACAAGTATCCACATCATCGATACAAGTATCCACATCATCGACCTCATCGTCGGTACATGCATCCTCATCATCGATACAAGTATCCACATCATTGATACAAGTATCCACATCATCGACCTCATCGTTGGAACAGGAAACCTCATCATCGATAAAGGTATCCACATCGATACTCGTATCCAAATATCATCATCGACCACATCACTCCCCCTTTCGAGGAGGGTCCTTCTGAACTACACCAAGCTTGTCTCAAAAATACTCAAACTTTACTTGAGACAGAGGTTTGGTTAATACATTAGCAACTTGCTCATCAATGCTCACATACTCGAGCTTTATAGCTCCTTTCTGCACCCTATCCTGTATATAGAAATATCGGATCTCTATGTGCTTTGACTTATCATGGAACACTGGATTCTCTGTCATCTTGATACAACTTTGGTTGTCACACAAGATCACAGTGGGGTCCATCTCTAAGTCAAATAGTCCCGATAACAACTTCCGAAGCCATATGGCTTCACAACTAGCAGAGAAAGCTGCTATATATTCTGCTTCAGCCGTGCTGAGAGCCACACTGGACTGCTTCCTGCTAAACCACAAGATCATAGCAGATCCCAGACAATAACATCCACCTGATGTGATCTTTTTGTCCGAGACACTTCCAGCCAAATCTACATCTGTATAACCATACAATCAGAAGTCATGATCTCCAAGATAATACAGACCAAAGTCTATCGTACCTTTTAGGTACCTCATCACATGTTGTGCAGCTATCAAGTGAACATGTCTAGGTTCCATTAGATACTAACCCAAGGTGTTCACAACAAAGCATATATCTAGCCTGGTATTCGTCAGATACATCAATGACCCAATATTCTGTCTGTACTAAGTTACATCAACCAATTCTGACGATTCATCAGCCAACAACTTCAAGTTGGAATCCGTGGGAGTGGTCATGTCCTTACATTCCAACATATCAAATCTTTTCAAGATTTCCACAACATACTTTCCCTGGTTGAGAAAGATTCATTTTGGGCCTTGCCATACTTCCAAACCTAGGAAGTAATGCATCAATATGAGATATTTCATCTCAAATTCTGTAGATAGCTTCTTCTTACTTTCCATGATCTGTTTCTCATTCCCTGTCAGAAAGAGATCATCCACATACAGTAATAGTATGACAGGTTCATCATCCATAACCTTAGGGTAAAGGTTAGGATCGGCTTTACTTTTGGTAAAGCCCAAGCTTGTCAAGAAGCTATCAATTCTCCCTCTGTGACTGAACATCATTCACACTCTACATTGAGTGATCTTCTGCATATCTATCCATGCCATATCCCATCAGATGGGTCTACTGATATGTGCCTCAAGATCATTCAAACTCTGTGGTGAGTTCCTTCTTGCATCCATCTAAGAGAAGAATGTCATCTGTATATAGAAACCATCTTCAACCTTGTAGCAAAGGTTGAAATTCGCATCACCCGTGGTGATCATTAAGCTCATCAAATGACTATCGATCTTGGGTACCCGTACAGAGCTTTCTTCAATCATGTGATTCTCTATCGAATCCTGGGACTTTGCTCGATTCGCACTTCTTCTTCAATTACACCATTAAGAGAACGATCTTGTCTAGCCACTTGGAGCAAACATCTCGTCATGATTCTCTCTCTTTCTAAGAGAATCCTCTAGCCACGAGTCTTCTATAGTACGTTTGATTTGTAAGTCTTTTTGTTGAACATCCATCACTTGTTCTTTGGAACAGGTGTTCATCATCCTTCTTTTGTAGATCATAGCACACGATCTTTCCTACAAATCAAGGTTAATTACATGATTAGTAATACTTCATAATCATCAAATCATGTTGACATGATAACCTATTATGCATACTAATATTATTCACATAGTTATGCAACTATCTTGACCAATACTTTGGCACAACACTTTTCCATATCTTGTATGCATACAGTGGTTATCTAGATGCCTTCCATCTCTACCAGAACATACTATCAAGAGCGTGCACAGCTCTCAGCATGTCAGCAAAGAGGTTTCATTCTAGACAAGCAACAATGGAATGTTTGTCCAACTTACCCATCATATGCATATTAGTAGTATATTGTTCAATGCTATATGAATGCTTACACTATGCATGATATATTTCCTGATTCTAGGAATATAAATATGCATACAACTATTACAAGCAATATCATTTACTATTCAGAGATTCAAGAGGTAATTCAAATAACAACTCAAATACTTATCTTTTTTGTTTGTGTGGTTGCCCCCTCTTGATCTCTAATTTTCCCTTTATGATAGCAGCATGATTATATGTCTTTGAACTTCTATCCATCTTGGACCACTATGCATGCTTAAGTGTGCACTAGTGTTATCATTGTGTCATCCTCAAGATCTCATACATAATCATACATACATTAGTATAATCTCAATATTATCAAAACATTATGGTTCTAAATAATCTTAAGCATGTATGGTCATGATCATTTCATACACAAGTATACTTATCTAAGATCCTAACACAAAGTAGGATTCTTACTTGATATAGGAAAAACATACCTGGATCAGGATGCATGCTTAGTTATGTCTAACATACCCAAACAATATCTTCTTTGTTATCTTCAATGATTTAGAGACCTTGTGCTAGTAACCTGCATATCTCATAAGTTAAGCATAATAGAACAAAATCATACATACCTCGTAAGTAGAGCTTCTATGTGATCAAATACTATGGATGAGTCTTTGTCTTCATGTCATCATGGTCATATATTATTGATCTAGAACTTGATTTGTCTTTCTTGATGTACCTTTCATGTTAGCAGACAACATCATCCTCATACAACACCACAAGTGCATTACTACAATCATAAGTGTCATAACCCTAATCAATGAATGTCTTCTATCATTCACATGCATTCATACTTTTACTAAGGTGATCATAAAATCTAAAATTAATCATGATTGTACTAACCTCAATAATATGAAGACAAACATATTATGAACTTAATCATGGAACAGATTTCAAAACATACCTGTATCTTCTCAAGTCATGCCTGTAGAGTAGTCTTCTCTATAAGGGTAAAACCCTAACCATCCGAGGTAGATCACTTGAAAACATCTTATATATGTTCATGGTGCTAGGATGATAGAATATCAGTGCCATTTAAACCTCCTTCATTGCTGCCCTATGAGTCTCCCAACTTTGCTAACGTTTCTTCTTACTTGGAAACCATAATTTTCAATCTCCTTCCTCCCACAACATTTTGATGGAGGATTAATATCTATGATGAATGGATTCCAAATCCATTATCAAAGTTTCCAATGTTGCATTAGGGTCTCCAACATTGTATCAGGTCCTTCCATACCTAAAAACTGAAAACCCTAAGTGAGAGCTTCTTCCTCCTCTTCCTTGATTTCCTCCGTTGAGCCATTTCAGATGTGTCGTATTGTTTCTAGTGTATCTCTGGAATTTTGGATCTGCAGGGTCTGAAACTTCGGCCTGTGGTAGCTGGACCTGTCATATTTCCAACCCCACAGTTTTGCGCTTCATTGGATTCTCCATCAGAGAGATATGCTCAGTTTCCCAACATGACCTGTTTAAGAGATGAAACAACATAACGAACTTATACGGAGTGCTACGTGTCACTGTTTTAACTTAGGCCTCTGAAACTCGGACCTGTGAAACTACAGTCCGTGCCCTAACTATCACGTTTTACGAAATTCCATTTGGAGATTCCTAGCCCGAGATATGACCTTTTTACCGAGGTCACCTGTTTAGGGCTTCATTCTGGAAGAGGCAGAAACGCTAACTTGTACGGATCATATCTCAAAAAGTACAACGAATCTAAGGCTGAAACTCAGACACAAGGTACAGGAAAATTTCATCCTCGTCCTATCCAATTTTCAGATCCTGAACCTTCTCCAAAATGGATTTATAGCGAAAGTTCCATGATGACTAGGTTTTGCTATACAAAACCCTAACTTTCAAATTGTCGCAAGTGAAACAAGTGTCGTAAGTGCCATACATTTCCTTCCTTCAAGATAGCTCTGATACCATGTTAAGATTCAATATGATAAGATAGATAACATCAATATTCTATTCAATTTCACAACAATAGCATATACAGGATCACTGAAAGAACAACAAGCACAACATAAACACAAGAGACACAATTTATCTTGGGAAACCCTCATGGGGTAGAAAACCAACAAAGCTTCCTCAATATAGATGACCAACAAATACAAAGATGTAATCCCCAAACAAGAGCTCCTTCTCCTCCATTGCAGATCTCTCTCTCTCCTATGCGAGTTCACAAGTGAGTGAGTGTGTTAAATGAGGAACACACCTCCTCTATTTATACTTTAATTTCACTTGACTTTTTCCCTAACTAGATCGGCCCCAACAACTTAACCACTCAACTTAATGTTGACTAGGCCGACCCCTCTAGGGGACTTAAACACCCCATTACAAATGACTCTTAGGGGATCTATTGCCCCGACTTACATGGGAGGATTTACCTCAATGACTTTACATAATAATAACATCCCGACGGAGGAATAAAACATCTCCAGATGAATAATAATAAAGTACAAATAGAATATTATTTGAAGTTACAATATTTCAACACTTTTCTATATATCCTGAGATATCTTCTTGTAAAATAGACAGATTTTAGTTGGGGAATTGGTTGATTATCTAACTCAAAGGTATAGTTAGGGCGACATTAGATTTCTTTTTTTCTAATATATATATATATGTGTGTGTGTGTGCTCTCCATTGAAGCGCTAAGAATTGCCAATATTGAGAGTTCCTATAAGATTTGAATGCATATTGACTTACTTTGCATTTAATAACTACATTTAAAAGAAATAAATCATCTTACAATCTGACATGCTGCTCCAGGGTATGCCTGACCATCACAAAAAGAATATTTAGGGCTTTTGCGGACACTAGTTTTGCCTTGCTCTATCTTTAGTCTAGACCAATATTATGCAAATAAACAAGCAATAAATATCTGATGCCTATTATGTCAGCTACCAAAAGCAAACTAGAAAACATACTAAGCTTGAGCACTAATTCACTCTATAGAATGGAGATGAGACAATTACCACGTAATGGAGGAGGAACCCTAAATCAGACAACATATTCTGGCAATATATGCGTGTTCATGTGGGTACTCCAAACAATGTAGCGCTTCGGATTCTTAAGGTCATCTACACAGGTATTGAATTGTTCACTACTCGGATGAAATTGTTGTGAACCATTCTTGACCTGATCCATATTCCCCATTATCACTTGGCACAACACCATGTGTTGTTCTCCATTTTCGTCAACATCAGAGTATGTTGCACTGCAAGGTGGTGCATAAACGATCATTGTTCATAATGTTGGAATGCAGAATATCCCAAATATACATAGATAGGGTACAAGCAACAATATAAATTATACCAAAACTGAACAAGATAGAATTTAAGGGCTTAGTAGTTGATTTATACCTTATATAGGCGCAATCCTCAGGTGCAAAATAAACACCAACACCATAAGTTGCGTCGTGTTTAGGCATTTTGGGTTGGCCAAAGACGTGGAGTAGAATGCCGGAAACAGTCTTGCTAGAAGTGCCATGCCAAGCATACCTCATGTTGGCATTTCCATCGACGAACTTTCTTGCAACATCCTCGGCATGCCTTCAGAATGTCTGCAATCGAGCCTGTCCTGACACACTCCTATAGATACCCACAACACTAGCTAATGACGCAAGTGTACTAAACCCACCTAAGAACCGATCTCGCACTGCAACGAATTCTCTATCACCATCCTGCAATTTAATCATCAAATTGTTTTGTTGTGACTACAAAACAATGAATCCAACTCCAATTCCATAGAAGTGTTGGTGGAAGCTCCAGAGCCAGTAATGCCAACAGAAGAAAGAGTAGCTTCATGACATTCTGGAAATTGTGCATCATCAGATTGTTGAGCATGATCTTGCTCTGGAATGCTATCACTGGAACCCTGTTCCAATGTACTCTCTGACTCAGACTGAACAACCATGCTCCCATTCTCATTAGTTGTCGAAGAGTCTATGAGATTCATAAACATCTAGAAGAGTCTATGTTTTCTTGAATAAAATCCCTCGACGCAGACAAATCTAAATGTTGCCGAAGATCCACATTTCCAATCACATGCAATGGTTTCAAGCTATTATCTCCCATCTGTGGACTTTTTTCTTGAATAAAATCCCCCCATGTAGATAAATATAGATACTGATGAAGATCCACGTTTCAAATCAAATGCAGTGGTGTCAAGCCATTATCTCCCATCTATACAGTTTTTCTCATATTTAATGTATCATGGAAGTGTTCCATTTTAATTTCACCGATTCTCAATGCATTGAAAAGCAAAATTGTTTTGAAAGAGAATTATAATATTTTATATAGTGGTGCACAACCCGAAAACCTTAGTCCACTACATAGACACGTACCCTTTGTAAAAAGATGGATGTAACAAAACAACTATCTCTAGAAAATCGTTGCAAGAAACTTATAACAATATATTTATACTTGATACCAACCTCTCGGAGTTTTAGTGCCTATGGAGAATTTGGCTATTATCAACTAAATACAATCCATTAAACTTTGCAAGTCCATTCCATCTTGAAGCTCATCATTAATTTATTATTATTATAAATTATAAATTAAATAGAAATAAATAGAAGCATATAACTTGAATTGAAATGAATAGATAAACAAAAAGGCGCGCTCATAGGCAAAATGGAGTATCACACTCAAGTCAAATCGCTTTGACAACGTTGTGCAGGGAACCCACAAAAACAACGATACAAAAGTTATGTACATTGTAACTTGATGAAACAAAGTGCAAACAAATGGCTTTCAGAATAGTCGAGCAAGACGAGAACAACTCACCTATGCTTTCTTTAATTTATATCTCACCGGTTGTCATAGCTCATGATATGGAACCAAGCAAGACATTATCACAAGTGTCTCAGATGCCTACGGGTGCATTGTCTATCAAGTAGAGACCGACCAGCTGACTTGTAAGAGATAGTTGGCCTATTGTGCTTGAATGCCTATACTCAAGTTAGTTACTATAGATTCTCTTGAATTCCCGTTGAGCAATAGGTTCTCTTAATACAATATACTTAACTTTATGAAATACCTATCTTCTAAACAACATACCGAAAAATCTATATGACATGCACGCAACCTTGCGCGATATACACAGTTTCAAGAGACAAATTGCATGCAGCCTTGAGTGATATACACAGCTTCAAGATACAAATTGCAGTCAGTTCTTCACGATTCTCATTTTTAAAATTGTCTGCAAATTGCTACTACTGCCAACAACGATCTAACTATTAGGCAGGGACTTGTTGCTATGCAACCACTCTTGTTATCAATACAATCCACCAACTTATTGTTGTCATCGGAGTAAGCCTTCCTCCTTTACTCAAATTTCTTGGTGTCCAGGTGCCCCCACACTTTTCTTTGTGTTTTGCTCTTTATTCCTACTTTATATTTCATCTCCTTTCACCAATATGGTATTAGTGGTTCTAAGTGATTGATTTTCCCCACACTTTTCTTTGTGTTTTTCTCTTTATTCCTACTTTAGATTTCATTTATTTCATCTCCTTTCACCAATATGGTATTAGTGGTTCTAAGTGATTGATTTTCCTTGATGAACTAAATAAAATCATCCACTATACTGTAATGAAAATACTTATTGGGATTATGTAGGTCCAAGTAAGGCTTAGTTAACACATTCATAATTATTTGATTCAAACTTCTATCCACATGGATGTACAATGCGAGGTGTTTCTTTGAAAATAACATTTTAATAGATAACATTCAAGTTGGCATCTCCTTGTTATCACTTGTTAATGAGTTGGCTCAATGACTTTTGCTTCATTTGCAATTGGTACATTATGCTCACTATGAAAGTTCTCGTAGAGATGAAGAGCTTCTCGTAATAGAAGTTGAGAGATCATTTTTCCCTCTTAAATATTCTCTTGACATGAAGAATAATCATAAAGAGGATTAGGTTCAACAAAGAAAAGCTCAAGGTAGTTATCTTCACACAACTAGAAGATGTCTACACACAATTCTTTACAAACCTCTTCTAGATGCAACCATGCATATATTTCCTTTCTATATTATCCTTTTGTACCGATTGCAATAATAAATATGTTAGAAATTATAACTCTGGAGGTATTCCTTGTGATTTTTGGTGTGTTTGTCATGGGGGGGTCTAAGTTGCTGTCCCTAGTCTTTTATTTATGTAGAGTTGAGTTATGTAAATAAAGTGTTTATACTCATAACTTAAATGTGATTTTTAAGTTGTGGGTCCCATACTTTTAATGTGCATTTAATTATTAACTCGTATTTATTAATGACATTAAATGTGAACCCTTGAGTATGAGTTCAAATCTAACCATAAAAAGAAAAGGTAGTTAGGAAGTTAGGGTTAGTTGGAGATCAAGTAAAGTATAAAAGTGAATCTAGGGAGAAGAGAAAGACACCAAGTGAGGAAGAGAGATCAGATTGAGAGAGAGGGCACAATTTTCAAGTAAAGACAAAGGCACGGTTCCCAAGATAGTGACAACCAAAATTTGACAGTTCGTATAGCAATTTGAAGGGGCATGAATTTTGAGGCAGTGACTGAGTGTGGGCACGAATCCTGAGGCAGTCTAAAAGATTTATTTTCTGCACAGAAATCTGTAGCAGTCTGTACTGTTGTTGGCACATTTCCCTGGGAAGAAAAGGTGTTAAATATGCTGTTATTTTTCCTGACAGACTGTACACAGAGATGCCGTACTATGGAAAAAATTTCAAGACATAAGTTGTGGTTCTATCTTCTGGCACATGTGAGCAGTCTGAAGTGTTTTCTCTTGTTTGGCACGAGTTTCAAGAAAAGTACAGTCTAGGATAAAGCTAACTCTGTCTTTGTATTTATGAAAAAGTAATTTCTGAGTTGTGAAGTTCCAATTTTGTTCTTGAATCAATAAAATCTCTCTGGGTTTTCCCTTGGTCATTGGACCTAAAATCAATGTGTTAACTTGCTGTTGATTAGAGTGTTGTGCTTGGCATAAGTATTTTAGATTCCGAATCTTCAAGTTTTTTACAAATATGAAATCTCAGAGATGCTGAGTATTGGACAAAATACATAAATGAGAATTTTATTATTTTTGTCATAAAATCTTCAAAATATAACATGCACATGTACGTTAACCATTTTTTCCAACATCTCCATCCTAACTTGATTGATTTGAATACACCCTATTCTTGTTTTCAAGCATTTTTCTTTAAACGAGGGCTTGCTACATGATTACTTATATCTAGTATATATTTTTCATCTTCAAATATAAAACTAATATTTTGTGTGCTTATAGATTTGAAGTTTTCTTTTATGAACTTAAAACAACAGTTGATTTGCTTATCCTAATTCTAAATTATGCGGTTTCCCCATTTCCATTAGGGTTTTGAGGTTAAAAAGAACGATAACTTTCAAAAGCTTCAAACTTTCTGAATATTTCTTAGAAGTTTAGTAGCCACAAAATTTCTTTTAAATAAGGTTGGCTTGGCTTCAAAATGGGTAATATATAAAAAGTTATAAACTCTATTTTATAAACTATTTTTTGCACTGAAAATGAAGATGTGTTGGTCCAATTTGAGGTTCCTCTCCTTTCAACAAGGTGGTATTAGTGAATTAAGATTTAAGTTAGTGTTTTTGTCTTTCTATTTGTAGAATAGGGGCTTGCCCCCTCTTATATGTATCTCACATCTTATTATCAATATAATTAACCAACTTATTGATTTTATTGAAGACTATTACTATTTAGATTTGTAGGTGCAATCCAACCTTGGGTATGAAAGTGCCCCCAATATTATTTTCTTTGCTTTTGGTTCTTATTTCCATTTTTTGTAAGCTAGTACCCACAGAGTTTCGAACCGATGACATAATGCAATGGGTGCCTTAACAATACACCCATTCACCATCTATTCTACACCTTGTGGGCCTTCTTATTTCCATTTTTAATTTTAATTATTTCAATAATTACAATTGTAGTTCCATTATGGTTATTGGAACACTGCATTAATTTTTTTTTATTTTCTTTTCAGTTGATAAAATGTACATGTCTCGTTATACAAAAAATGGGTTGCTTATGCAACCATCTCAAGCAAGATCAAGATTGGGTGGGTTCAAAACCAAAATCACCAAGCACCAAAACTTAATCACTTGGTCACATACAACATCACACATCTATCCATGATAACATAAGAAATAAAACAATCTTTAGTCATTAGGGCCACACCCCAAATAAACCATAAGATTAAGCACACCACTTAAGATAAAGTTATTATAAATCCAACCTAGGTGGGTTGTGATCACAATATTTGGGGGTTGATCCCATCCTTCAAGATCAAGAATAATGATCTCCCCATCATAATTACTAGGTTCAAGTTCTAAAGGCTTATTTGACTCTAATATGACAATAGTAAGTGAAGGAAACATATCATTTTGCTGAACATGATGTGGGGGCCAACCACAATGATGTTTCGTAACAACACAACCACCTTGATGATGCGGCCTTCCCTCAAGGTGTTGGGATCAAATCAAGTGCATAGGAGAGGCATTGGGAGACTCCTTAGTCACAATCCATGAGTTGTCCCAACTCTCATAGGTGTGCGATGCCCAACTCAATATTTTGAATCTAGACGACAATATTAATTTACAAAATGAATAATTATTTAAAAATAACCGAGATTTTAAAAAGTAAGCTAGATCCATCTTATCTATGGATTTATTAAGTGTTTTGTGAAATTACAAAATTCAAAGTGTGCACTCTGAAAGACTATTCAACCTCATTTAATTTTATATATCTTTTGATACTTACAAGAAAAAAATAATTTACAATACATTTTTTTTTTAATTTTTTTTTTAGGATGAGGAATCCCCCACACCCATAGGATGGGTCTATAACCTCGGCCGAGGCCAGCCTTAGTTTGAATGGAAGAACGATCTACCCACCACGAGAGGTACTCAAACCAGGATTGTGCGAAGACGAGGTCCTCCTTGGACACCCCACAACTCAACCCTGTTCCAGATGGCTCCCATTCTCAACCTCTGACCCACAAGATTTGAACTAAAGACCTATGAAAACTTAACCACCACTTTTCACCAACCCACCTACAACTGTGGGCTTTATAATACATATCCTCAAGATCTATTTAACCAACTTAAAATTGTCACTTTCTTTCATAATGAATATAAAATCAAAATCAATCTATATCAATACAAATAATTTTTTAACAAATAATTATTAACCATTTAACTTAAGTTTTTTACATATGCTTAACTTCGTATATAAAAACCAGAAAAAACAAAGAATACAGCATTTACTTATTAAAATTTTCATTCTCTTATTTGAATTAAATAACTATAATACAACTTTTACTTATTAAGGTTTTCATTCTTTTTACTTTTTCTTATTATCAATCAATCTACATAACTACAAAGAAACATAAAATACAACTTTCCCTTGCTATAATTTTCATTCTCTTTTCTCGTCAATAATCGATTTGCACAGAACCTTCTCTCATGAATCGAGTTACATAGCATTCCATTATTGAAATAGTTATTATTGGATATTAATTAACTAATAAGAATGCACTTTGTGATAGGTTATAGTTTTGACTAAAAGATAAGTTTTGCCATCTTAAAACATATATAATAATATATGGAAAAAAAATACTTTTCAAATGAAGAGCTAATGTTGGTTGAGTCTTCCATCGATCGACAACCTTTCCATCATGACATATTTGTTATGGGGAATTAAATAACTAGAACTTATTTTGGAACATATCCATTGTACATGGGTGAGGAAACGTGTCCACAAATTTAAAAAAAGTTCATAAATTGTCACAAGTGTGTAAAGGCCACTCAATCATGTGTAGTTATGTGATCTTCCCTCAAATACTGGAGCAATCAGGCGGTGATATCTACAGAGATCATATTTAAGTGAACCCAGTCACAATTCTGCAGGGGTGTATCACTAGGATGAGTTATATGGGGTGTGGAGGATTCAAAAATTCTGTGACATCTTCACTCATTTCATAAAATATCCATTCCTGAAATAATATTTGTGATATTACCCATTCCTGAAATTCAAAGGTAGTAATACCCATTCCCGAAATTCAATAGTAGGTGATGAATCGATGAGAGCCCCTGCAGTAAATGAATTTCATTGTGCAAATCAAGTAAGATTTGGACGTCAAAAGGGATCGATCTGTCCAGCATGTCAGCAGTAGGAGCAGCCATGGCAGGATCTGCTCCTGCCATCGTGGCGGCCGTTGTGGTTGAAGGCGGTGGTTATAGGTGGAGCAGCCGTGGAATAATGGCAGCCCATTTGTTTCCATTTTCTCCTTCTTGCAGAATACGCTCAAAGAAGCCGAGGTGTGTGTGCTAGTTTCGTCACTTTGATTGAGCTTAACTTGCAAAATTGATTGCAAAATTGATTGAGCTAAATTGCCAGAATTTATGGGAAATTTCAGAGTCTGTTTAATGTTAATCGGCTCTATTAAATATCTAGCCCATACCCATCTAAACCCTGGTTTGAGATGCACCTATGGATTGCATATATCGAGGTTCAATATTTGATGTGCATCCTTGAGCTTCGTAACCTTTATATGCCTATCATTTGTGTGGACTCTGAGATGTGCATGGCTTGGTGTGCCGGTCGTTTGGGTGAACTCTAGGCAGCAACCTATTCGTGTAACAAACGTTCTCTCTGGCTGGTAAGTCGATGGAATCTTGTAATAAATAGTCACGATTTTGACGCTGAAAATCTGAAACTGTATATGGATTCCTGGGCTTCCATTCTCATTGAAACAATTCCATACTATAATTTCAGTAATAAAAACTTATAATTCCAATCATTCATAAAAATTCATGCCGAATTTATAAGGAAAACAGATAGAAAAATAGAGTCTGTTTGTTACACGAATGGTCTATTCTAAATTGGAAATATGCATCCTTGACCTTAGCAACCTTGATATGCCCACCATTTGGGTGGACTTGAGATATGCATCTTTTAGCTTCGCAACCTTGATATGCCTACCATTTGGGGGACTCGAGGTATGCATCCTCGAGCTTTGCAACCTTGAGGTGCATTTCAGGCATAGGTTTAGATAAGTATGAATTGATGTCTGTTCCTATGTTATTAGAAACCGCACCTACGGTGTCCGCCTATGGAAACCCATTTGAAAATTGAACCACAGTAGAAACCCATTTCTGGCGTTTGTTTCCTATTTCTGGATGCGAAACCTATTTATCGAGAAACAGTCGGCGTCTCTGCTGTCTGTTTCTTGTAGGTTTATGGCCTGTGAGAAACAACCAACAGAAAGGGCCCTAGTTCAAGTTTCTGTCATTAAATTTTAAATCAGACTGTCATTTCACTATGCATGTGACCAGTGCGTCAGCATGTGAGTGAAATTGGAGTGAATATTATTACTTCATCTATTATGCAAAAGAGAACTTGTCTAACCTTAAAAATGGGCTAAGATTTGGTGTGTGTTCTCGCTGTCTACCAGAATAGGCAGCCTACCTTGTTGCAACCATTTGGATGTGGGGTTATGAGCTTATGACAGTTCTCAGGATGATGAGCTGGCTTTAGAGGTGTTGTAGGCGAATGCAAAAGAGATGTTAGGAGGTCACAATCATTCATAACACAGTAGCATAATTCGGCCGTATTGGCCTTTCATGTACGAAAATTAGGGACAATTCGAATTTGTCGAATATTCGGTGTAATTAAAATACGAATACATTGGAAAATTGAATTTTGAAAAACCAATTTTGAAATACCACATTTTAATTATTTAATCACTATATAAAATGTAAATAACATTAAATTTCATACTTTCTTCTAAAAATAACTATTACTAACTAGTTGTTATCTCTCACACTCTATCCCACTACATTGAGATTTTATATTTTTGTTTTTAAATAGTAATTTTGATTGTAAATAACATGTATAGAAATAAACCAATGATTTTCAATATACATTTATGATATATCCGTATATATTTGATTAAAATTATTATTCATATAAGAAGTCTACTTTTGTATTTTATCTGTATTGGGTTTTTTTCGTTACGTATTTTTTTCGTACTGAATCGTATTCGTATCCGTATTCGTACTCGAATTATGCTACTATGATTCATAATGCTAATGATCCTGTCAAAGCAGTGCCTCTGGCCCTATCACTCTAGTAGAGCCAACGAATGAGATGGATCTGAAAATTAGTCTATTTGTGAATTAAACAATGACCATTTTGATATTTGCATTGTTTCAAACTTTCTGTCATGAATATAAATCATGGTATTGAGGATGGTCCCATTTTTATTATGAATATGTGTAAATTTTCTGAGTTTTCTGCTTGCTGGTTTATGTCAACATTTCAGTGGTTTTCATTTACAGCCGGTTTTGCATAGGTTGCAAACTACTTATGAAATTATCTGAGACAATTAAACACGCCGAAAATTCATTCTAACAGACAGAAAATAAATTTTAACATGCACACAATAAAAAAAGAGACTCAGAAATTTTTGGCAACTGTGCCCTGGAAAAACCACCACGGGGAAAACCAGTTAGAGAGAGAGAGTTTTATTAATTCTTCAGCAAAATTTTCAGAACAGCATTACAGTGAAAATTTTAACTTATCTCCACCATCAACTTCATCCCGAAATTTCTTGAAAACTGTGCCCAGCTTTGCCTCGAAATTTGTGCCAAAACAGGCCCTCGAAATTTGTGCCAGCAGCCTCGAACTGTGTGCAGGCAGAACCTCGAACTCTGTGCAGGAAATTAATGCAGTCCGTACAGCTGTATGGTCCTCGGTTTTCGTGCCAGAATCTATCTTGAAAACTGTGCAGAGTTTTGCCTCGAAATCTGTGCCAAAACTTGTCTTGGTTTCTGTGCAGATTTCCTCGATTTCTGTGCACAAAAGCTGCCTCGAAATCTGTGCTGAATCTCGAAACTTGTGCCCAGAAAATACCTTGAAACCCGTGCCCTGAAACTGCTGTACGGTCACCTAGAAAACAGTGCTGAAATTAATATCTGCTGCCTCGATTTCTGTGCAGCATTAAATGCACTCCAAGCTGCCTCCAAATGCGTGCCCTCTCTTCAAGCTAAAAATCCGGTGCCGCGATTTTCGTGCCAATGATCTCCTCAAATGGCTGCCTCGAAATTCGTGCTACCTCCAGCTCTTCTCTCTTCTCTCTATTTCTCACGTCAATCAACAAAAGTGAATGTGAATGCCTCCCTCATACCTTTTTGATCAAACCCTAGGGTTTCCTAAAATCCAATGGATGAGATAGATTTAGATCTACGGTTGAAATTAAATGCTCCATTTATTTCTCATAAATAATTAATTTCACTCACCCACTTAAATTTATCAAAAAGTGACTTTCATTTTATAAAGTCTCATTAAGTGCATTTAATGTGAGGGTCACCCTTTTCCCCCTTTCTAAGTGACTTAGGCAAATGTCACTTGGGGAACATTTCCCTAGGTACAAAAACTAACAATATGAATATTATGTCTCTTTTTAATTTTATAAATTTGAATAAAGTATATATATTTTTTGTACAATGGTGTTTGTTATAGCAAAATCTAGCATCCCCTAAATGATGTAAAGTCCAAAGCATCAAGGGGCTAGTCTTGTGCAACTTCAAGAAGGCTACCCACTGTCACCTCAATAGTTCTTCCTCTCTCTTTTGGGTGGCTCTCCTCCAACTCAAGTGGGGTATCCCTAACTAAGATTGCTAAGGCTATGGAGTGGGGGCTCAAGGTGATATGGGGGAGTAAGCCTTAACAAAATGAGTGTGGTTGTAGTATAAATGGAATGTGGATGGAAATGGAAATGGGAAAAATGATAAGATAAGAGAATGAAGGTGAAAGCCAAGGAAAGAAAAGAGATGGGAAATCAGTACCGTATAAATGATGGGCTAATGGAGTCATAATGTGCTATACTAAATGACGGGCTTAGTTTGTCACATCATGGCTACTTTGATGAAGGTTTCCAGTGTATGAAAGGGTGGTTTTCCTCCTCCAACCATCTAATGATGAAGGGCTGTTTGCTATATCCTCATATAATTTGTATATTCAAGGAATATTGGACTGATTTGTTACATTAACCCTAAGAGTGTTTGCTGGAAATTTATATCAAAATAAATCTTTGAGGGCCCTTGAAGGTGCCACTCATCATTGAAATTATAAGAGTGCTAAATTATTTCTGAATTATTTGTCCATATCAACAATTACTTTTTTAGGAAACAAAACAGAAATAAATAGCAATGTAAATCAAGAGGGAGCAACGTCCTCACATTGATTTACTCCTATTGAAAGACTTAGGCTTTTATATTTAAATTGAAAACAAGATATTTCAACATAGATTACACAACAAATTAAATGCATTGAACTTTACACCAAAGCAAAAAAATCATACCCCATGTCTTCATTAGTTTGCCTTCATGATAATAGTAAATACAAAAGATCTCCATCAAAATCCAGCGCCTAAACTCCTAATCTTCATCACTCCTCTCTCCTCATTTGCCAATTACAAAATGAAATGGAGAGAAAGCTCTTTTATATAGAAATGAGCTAGATCTCTCATACATTAAAATACAATATTTGTCTAACTCCCTCCTTGACAAGTTCAACAATAATGAAAAAATGGAGTTAGTTAGGTCTTTGCTAAGTCAAAAGGTCTCCATCCCCTCTAAGAGAATTCGCTCCAGTAGGAAAAACGATAAAATGTGCAAGGGTAATCTCCAAGAGAGAGGGCACACTAATAAAATAGCCCCCTTTTTAACATGTCAAGACTCAAAACCTTCAAATAATAAAATATACACCCTTTAAGATGCTTCCAAGCAAAAATAATATAATAATTCTTGAAATAGGAGTGTCCACATAGAAACTCCTCCTAGGTGCACCCTCCAAGATGCAAGAGTGAAGTGATATTAGAATAACCTCCCTTTAGGAAAGCGCTCCAACAAACCCATAACGAACTTCCTTAAAATAGAATGTGGTCAACCACCTACACGTGTCAGAGAAGGGAACACGAACAAATTCATAGAGATGCGTGCAAGATGCCAATTCACTGAAGTGCTCCACAAGAAGGAAGTTGGTCAACTTTCACAAAATAGCAAGGCGCTGTGTCCCATGTGTAACCACTTCAATAAATTAATAATTAAATCAAAGGTAGTTACACTCCCAAATAAAATAGCTAACTTCACATGAGTGCGCCCTAGGAAGGTGTGCCAACCTCCTCACACATGCGAAAGTAGCTAGGGCACTCCAAGAGAGAGAATGATGCCAAGTGTGTGTTTGACCATGAAGACAAAACCACCTAGGAGATGTGCTTTAGAAGAAAGTGCCATATCAACCACCTCCAACCAACAAATAATAAAATATTACCAAGTGAAATGTGCTCGAGGAGATAGTGCCATTGGTGGTTGATCTCTTCAATCCATGAGCTAAAACCATGTGTTGTTTCTTCAAAACCATTAGTTGATTCACCTCAAACCATGTGCATAAGAGGAGGCGAACTAGAGAAGTGTGCCATGGTTGTTACACTCCTCAACAACAAATAATAAAGTACTCCTCCACATGTCTTGGATTATGTGCCATAGGAGAGCGCTCAAGATAACAATGCATAACCTTCAAATAACCACTCCCACGTGTGAAAAGAGGCCAATGAAGGAGGGCTCTCAAGTATTAGCCTTGTGAAGGATTAAATCAACGGTTAAATGTTTAAGTCAACCTCAACATGTGTGCACTAAGGCTAATATTTTAATGAAGCCATAGTCCAGCCTCCTCTAGTTAGTCACCAACTGATTAACACACCTATCAGACATCCAAACAACTGATATACCGATCCATGGTCTGCAAATTGCATGGGAAGAAGTTTCGGAACAAGACTAGTTAATTTGAGAAATGGAGATCCCCCCTAGGTCTGCCATTAGATGCTCTTACAAAAACTGTACGGCCTTCACTAATTCTTGGTTTGAGACTTGGCTCTGTTAGAGGACATTAGGAACAATATATGTGCAGCATTAGATTTGGTTTTAGGGTCGAATAGGCATCCTAATGAACAACAACTTCTAGAGTCTAGTTTTTGAGGTGAAATTGGTGGGAAAGGAGTCTTGAATTTCTTCATAAACCATATTATCAGAGGGCTGCACACATCATTTGGACCATCAAGGTAACTTCATATGCAGCTCATAACATGATAAATAACTCAGCAAACTCTGATATAAAACAGGTACAATATCATTCCAAAATCACTATGCAAATGCTATGGGGAAAATGGCTCGAATCTCTTCTTTGAATGTAAATATCACTTGAAATACATAATGCTTCGATCTGTGGCTCTCATGATATGATTATTACAGAGATATATAGCAGCTAACATGTCCATGAAGTCGAAATAACAGTCCTTTAATAACTATATGCAACAACAAGTGCGCTATGCAAAGGCTATGGGGAAAATGGCTCCAATCTCCTCCTTGAATGTAAATATCACTTGAAATACATAATGCTTCGAGTTGTGGATCTCATGATATAATTATTACGAAGATATATATCAGCTAACATGTCCTTGAAGTCGAAAGAACAATCCTTCAATAACCATATGCAACAACAAGTGCGCTATGCAAAGGCTATGTGGAAAATGGCTCGAATCTCCTCCTTGAATGTAAATATCACTTGAAATACATAATGTTTCGAGCTGTGGCTCTCATGATATGATTATTACAGATATATATAGCAGCTAACATATCCATGAAGTCAAAATAACAGTCCTTCACTAACTATATGCAACAACAAGTGCGCCCTTGCACATTTACATGACATTGAGAGAAAGATAGTAGAATAGGGATAGAGAAGAATGAGAGAAGATGAACTCAAACTTAGTTGGGGTCTGAACCTGCATCAAAACATCTCCATGAAGCTCTGTTGAGAGGTCTGAATGACCTCCATCAACCAACTAGGATGGGATTCTTGCACCCTCGAAATTGGTTCTAAGGGAAGAAGGATAAGCATCCACCTTGCAAGGACAAGCTTAAGCTTTCCAATTTTCCAAATGAGAAATGATCAAAAGCTGGTCTCCTTTTTTCTTGTCTTTTATTAACCTCCCAAGGACTCCTTAGCTCGAATTCCCTCCAAGAGACTCATGCCAACTCAAATTCGGGAGAGATTCCCATGAATGCCACTTGTACAACTTTTCCTAGCTCTCCTCTTCCATCAATTTGAATGGGGGAATCTTGGCTGCCATAAATCCCCTTGTGCGCCCTCTTGGAGGCTATTTTTAGCCTTGACATGTCATATATGTCAGATGTCAGCAATCAAGTCTGAAGTTTGTCATAAGTGTCATAGAATCTTCATCATTGTTGTCATAGGAGTTAGGGAATCTAGCTCCAAGTGTCACAATTCTTCTAAGATTCCTCTTCCTCTTCCATGGGAGTTTCTCTTCCACTCCAATTCGACCTTACATGATTCATGCTATGAATAATACCTCTTCAACTCCCCCAAGTATGTTACCCTTCATCTTGAACTCAAATTGGTGAGAGAATAATGCCAAGTGTAGTGGGGATTCTTGCCACATGTGGGTCCCACAACCTCTTATGTGCCCTCATGATCCAATGCCACCTTATTTTCTTTTTATTATTATTTATTCGACCCATCTAATGTGAATTTGTAAGTCTAAGCTCATTTTGGGTCTTGTAGCTCCTTTATTCCAACTTTTAATGCTTCCACCCCCAACCTAGAGAACTAGTAATTTTCTTCCATGATAGTTCATTTGGATGGGTATATTACAAACTTTGAATTGAGAATTTCTCTTAATGTGACCCATCTTGTCCATTTGGATCTAATTTACATTATTACTAACTTGGACATCATTCTTGGCAATTATTTGACCCTTAGCACCAATTTGACAAACTATCATGAGTATGGCCAAGTGGCTTAGGCCATTGTGACCCAATGCAAAATTTGGGGACATGACATTGTTCTTGTTGATTCTAATGATATAGCATAAGATTAGGCTTTAGCATTGATGATTGGATTTTACTT